>JARQOC010000011.1:40178840-40778840 GCA_033576535.1 Allobates femoralis | reverse complement strand
CATGGTCCCCCCATCCTAGATATGGCCCCCTTATTCTGGTTATGGTAGGCACACGTCCCCCAGGGCTGGCACAACGTCCCCCAGGGCTGGCACACACCGTCCCCCAGGGCTGGCACACGTCCCCATGCCCCCCAGGGCTCTCACACATCCTGCAGGGCTGGCACATGCCCCCCAGGGCTCTCTCATCCCCCAGGGCTCTCTCATCCCCCAGGGCTCTCTCATCCCCCAGGGCTGGCACACGCCCTCCAGGGCTGGCACACGCCCTCCAGGGCTGGCACACGCCCCCCAGGGCTGGCACACGTCCCCCAGGGCTGGTACATGGCCCCCCTTGCTGCTGGGCACAAAATAACAAACATTTTCAACTTACCTCTCTGGCGCTTGCCTCAGTCTCTCAGTGCCTCTCTCCCTGACTGCCGCAATCTCCCTCCAAGGTTCCAGAGAAGCCGGCCATGTGATCGGGCGCACACTGATGACTGCAGTGCTGGTGATGTCATCAGTGTGCGCCCGATCGCATGACCGGCTTCTCTGGGACCTCGAAGTTGGGGAGTTGAGGCACTGAAAGACTGAGGCAAGTGCCGGAGAGGTAAGTTGAAAATGTTTGTTATTTTGTGCCCAGCAGCATGGGGGGCCATATCCAGGATGGGGGGACTGCAGGCACATTTAATTTGCCCTGCTCCCCTGTTCATACCTCAGCGCTAGATTCAGCACCGAGGTGATGGACAGCGGCAGTGCAGTCCATATTAAATGAGTTAATGAGCGGGGGTCACGTGACCTCCCGCTGCCTCCTGCAGCCCGCCCCAGCCCCCGGACACTACTCCAGAGCTGCCCCCACCCTCCCCTGCACCGTACATTCACTTTTTAAGATCTTCCCCCCCTGGATTTCCTCCAAAGTTTGGGGGAACAAAAGTGCGTCTTAAAAAGCGAAAAATACGGTATGTGTCTGTTATTGCAACTCTATTTATTACAGTGTTGCTGCTCTGTATGATCACTTTCTGGAGAAAGCAAGCATGTTGTTGTGTTTTTGTTTTCTGCTCTTTTTTTTTTTTTTCCTTTTACACCTGGACAACTTACTAGGGTGCTTGTCATATATTTTATAAAATTACTTTTATCAGCAGGAGATTATTATGGTAAGGCTACGTTCACACTTAAGGCCCAGTCTCACACAACGACGCATCAGCGATCCCGATAACGATGTGCAGAGATCACTGGTGCGTTGTTTACAAATCGCTGGTAAGATGTCAAACAGGCATCTTACCAGCAATGTGAAAAACTACGCACCAGCGATCCAGACTTATACCGAGGTCGTTGTGAATTTTCTCTCCATAGTGTAGCATTGAGATCGTTGCTCATTATCTCTGTCAAACACAACGATGTACGTTCCCAGCGGGAGCACAACGGCGCAGGAATGACCCAGAGCAGTGTGTAACGATCAACGATCTCACAGCAGGGGCCAGATCGTTGGTGCGTCTCACACAGAACGACATCGCTATTGGGATCACTGTTGCGTCACGGAATTCGTGACGCAACAGCGATCTCGTTAGCGATCTCTTATGTGTGACAGGGCCTTTAGCGTATTTCTGCATTTACGCAGCGCTATTTAGCTTTGCTTAAATGCAGTGAAATGCAGTACCGTTACACATTCCAGCAAATGCAATGGCTTTTGCAAAAATGCGTTCACATTGACCGTAATTTTGCGGATGTGCTTTGTGCTGCAAAGCGCATCCGCAAAAAGAATGTCAATTCTTAGCGCTTTTCTTCTTGCATTTTTACTCACCTCGCCGCGTTCTCAGAGTGATCGCTCCTCATACCGAAACCGTAGAACCTTGTGCAGGACCTTAAACAGCACCATGTGACCGAGCAACGTCACCCAATCACATGGTGCTGCAGGGTCCTATCGCCCGCGCTAGTGCGGCCTGGCAGAGATAAGAAGATCACTGGCGGTCACTGAGGGAGCGAGACGAGGTAAGTGGCAGGAAGAAAAGCTAAGCGGCGTTCACACACATGAACATTGTGTTCTGTGAGCATCTGTTCTCTGCAGTTTTACACCAAAAACGGATCCTCACAATACGCAGCAATAAGCCTAAGGCTCCTTTCACATCAGCGGTAAACGCTGATCGCGGCAGTTGCAGTGAAAAAACTGCAACTGCCGTGATTACCGCATAACGGCCGCACTTGCGGTTCACTTGCGGCAAGCCCCATACAATGTCTGGGGCTTGCGGTTAGTGTGCTGCAGTGCGGCAAGTGCGGTTTCGGCACTTGCGGCAGGTGCGGCCACGAAAAATCCGCGGCATACCACAATTTTTCATGGCCACACCTGTGGCTAGTGCCGAAACCGCAACTACACCGCACTTGCCGGTATTAGTCTCTGTGCCTTTTTTATGCTGCTCTCAGATGGGGGAGCAAAAAGCTGATGACACTTCCTTTAGTGAACATATAATCTTATTTCATCTTTCCTTTGTATTAAGGGGAATTTGATGGCATAAAGTGACTGTTCAAACCAAGAACAGGCACTCGGTGCACCCATACAGTGGCCGAACAGTTCAGTGAAACTTCCCACCTACGTATTTGCTATCTATCAATACCTACCCCTCTGCCTTGATTGACACCTCTGGCTTTACATGGGGTGGAGAAAGGAGGTGGGAAGGTGCACTGAACTGTTTGGCCCCGCCAAGAGTACACCAAGGACCTGTGCTTGGGGTGAACAGTCATTTTGTGCCATCAGACTCCCTTTAAGGGGAGCATGTCCTCGCTTCCCTAAATAAAGGTCTGTGTAGCTCATTGAACATAAGTCAACCCATACCATTATTTCCCCAATGCTTTGTTCTGCAGCAGAAAAATTGACACTTGAAAGAACATGCATATACAGCTGGAATTGCATCGAGGTATCATTGCTCTGTTCCAAAAATGTTGGGCAAGCTCTGTTGCGCTCTACTTAGTAGTGGTCCCCAGAATCAGGACTTAAGAGTCAATTTGCCGCCAGTACTTGACACCTATATACTGACATCCTTCTATCCTTCTGTAGTATTTAGCTGCTATATAATGCTGGACATGTGTACATCTCTACACAGGCTTCTGGGGATGCAGTCAAAGCACAAAATCGTCTGAAGAAATAGAAAAATGATACTCTAAGTATAATTGTCATGGTGTTTAAATGTTTATTTCAGGCTTTTGATCTTTATGAACAAAGATACGCTGCTGTGAAAATCCACCAACTCAACAAGAGCTGGAGAGACGAGAAGAAGGAAAACTACCACAAGTAAATACTTTTGTGCCCTTTCATAATAAACCCACCACTCATCTCTGCAGCCGTGTTATATAACCTGCCTGTTTGTTTTAGGCATGCCTGCAGAGAGTATAGAATACACAAAGAACTCGATCACCCCCGAATAGTTAAACTTTACGATTACTTTTCCCTGGATACAGACACGTAAGTAAATGGCTTGTGTAATCATTTATTTTGATTATTTTATTGTATTGCAGTCCTGACATTTTTTAACATGAATTATCTTTTATATTGAGTCATTTTACGGTGGGAATGACAGGAGGTGGGTGGCATAATTAGTCTCGTGATTGGAGCCCAACCCAGCAATAGTGGACTAATGGCTAATATTGGGACGTGATCTAGTCTATCAAGGGCCGCTCCGTCATTAATTTGGAGGATCATAATGTGCTACAGGTTACTTAAACAACGTTGTTCAGACTTTTGTTTGATATTTTTCCAAACTGTCTGCATCAACTATATGGATAACGTTTTGGGCCGTCTACAATTGGAATGAAAATCACATTCGAATTATAGCTCTTGTCTCCAATAGACACTATATGGACAAAACTATTGTGCCCCCACCACGTTACACTTCCAGGAACCTCCATGTCCTCCTCTTCTACATTCACAGACATTAATATGGATTTGGTCTCTTTGAAGGTAGAACAGCGCCAAAGAGTGGAAACTCTTCTGTGAAGGTTTTCTACAAGATTTTGGAAGTGAAGGTGGGAATTTTTGCCCATTCATCTAGAAGAGCATTTGTGAGGTCAGACACTGATGTTAGACAAAAGGGTCAGTCTCACAATCTCCATTTTTGTTCATCCCAAAATTGTTTGATGGGGTAAATGTCATGGTGGGGTGCGGGGCAGTCAAGATCTTCCTCAGCAAACTTCACCCCAAACATGGCTTTATGGACCTCCGTTTGTGCACTGGGGAACAAAAAATAGCCTACCCCAAACTGTCCTCACAAAGTTGGATGTTAAAATTGTCCAAAATATCTTGTCCATGAAGATTTCCTTTCACTATATAAACTAAGAGGCTCAGACCAATCCCTGAATTACCAGCCCATACCATTATCCCTCCACCAAATGTTACCATAGGCACAATGCAGTTAAGGCCGGAAACATTCTCATGGTATTCACTAAACCCAGACACGTTCTTCAGATGCCAGATAAAGAATTGTGATCTGTCACTGCAGACAACATGTTTTTACTAGTGATGGCCAAGCATTGGCGGGTTCGCCCAAGCATTTTGTAAAGTTTGAGTTCTGTGCCGGAGATGACGCAAACTTGCTTCCGAACCCCAAGCTTGGACTTTACAGATATGGGATGGGGCTGGGGGGGCTTTAAAAGAGAGCATAAAATGATGAATATACAGTATAATTATACTTACCGGTCCTGTGACGCATCCTCCCATCTCGCTATCTCGCGGCCGCATCTACTTCCGGGTTATTCACTTCACTGCTCGGCAATTTTCAGCTGGCATCGGCAGTGTTCGGGCGGTGGCGTTGGGGTTCACCCAAATTGGAGGGACCATTCTCTGGCGGCGAGACCTTGGCGACTCAAAGTCCGCCGCCCAATTCTCGACTCCTGGGATATGAACTGCCGAAATGATCAACTTCGTCAACTCTGCCCAATGGAGAATCCGCTCGACTTGGTGAAACGCCGCTTTGCTACGAGTGCCGCCCTGGCGATTGATGTAAGCTACAGCCGTAGCATTGTCTGACTGGACGCGAACATGGTGGCCCGCCAGAAGGTTGTGAAATGCATGGAGTGTAAGTGAGATTGCACAAATCTCTAGGATATTTATGGGCAAGGTCGACTCCCGGGGGGTCCAACGACCCTGGGCAATGTGGCGGCGGTACACAGACCCCCAGCCTAGAAGGCTGGCATCCTTGGTGAGAATTGACCTGTTCACCGGAAGAAAGGAACGGCCCTTGGATAGAGAGGCTGGTCGGAGCCACCAAAGAAGTGCACGTCTGATGAAGGGTGTGAGGTGGAACGACTTGTCTAGTGAGAAGGGTCTCTTGTCCCAGGTGGACAGGAGGGCCAATTGCAGTGGACGTAGGTGAAATTGGATGAAGGGAGCTGCCCCTATGGCCGCCACCATCCGGCCAAGGACCTTCATGCCGAAGCGAATGGAATGTGAGGGTGGACAGAGACGAGCGCTTACTCCCTTGCATAGGGCAGACGCTTTCTCTGGCGGGAGAGAGACCAAGCTTCGGTAAGTGTCTAAGGTCATGCCGAGGAAGGTGATGGACTGTGCAGGGATCGAAGATGACTTCTGTAGATTCACTACAGCCTGTGAGAAGCAGGCTGGTACTGACAGTGACAGTCAAGAGTTCACCTGAGTTCATGGCTCTGGCAATGAATGCAGGTGAACCCTGACATCACCACACAAACACGGCCGTAAAAAGCCGAAGACTGCCGAGTTCAGTAAATACCGGCGAAAGTTAGTGAGCGGCCCGAATGCAGACGTGGCCTCAACAGCAAAACGGAGGACACGTCACTGGAAAGGTAAGTATAATTATAATGTTTTTTACTGTATTAATTTTATTCTTTTACAGACTCGGGACCAGAACTGTAATATAGGTTTTCCATGGAAACCCATGTTCGAGACCTTGTGACCGAACACTGTGTGTTCAGTACAGGTCCAAAACTTTACAGTTCTGGTTCACCTATCCCTAGTTTCTTCTGCTCCAGGGTCCAGTGGTGGCATCTTTACACTACTTCATCCGACGCTTTGTATTGTGCTTGGTGATGTAAGATGACTTGATGCTGAACTTTTTGGAGTGGTTCAATCTTTCACAAATGATTGTAAAGGCAGACTGTATAGATAGGGGCTGTATTTTATACACCTGTGAAAATGTTTGTGAATGGAAAAACCTGTATTCAATGATTTCGACATGTTTCAAAACTTTTCATCATATAGTAACGTTTTAAAAATAACGTGCTAAATCTCTTCAGTGGCCAGTACAGAGAGCTTACTGCACACTATGGTATGCAGTTTGCTATTGAGTTCCTTCAAGTGGCACCTTTTCATTTTCTCTATACTACTATTATAATGGCGCAGTGATGATGGCAGTAAAGCTCTGCTCCATTGATTGGTTTCAGTGGTGACGTATGACCACCTGAAGTCAAAGGCAGGAGCCCTGCTACAATCCCAATGCTGGATCCTGGGGGCACACAAGAGGCGCTGACTGATTATTATTTTAAACATTTGCAGCTTTTTTCAGAAATGTAGAAAACCCCTTTAAACTTTCTAGAGATTGTTAATCATTGTTAAGCCAAGTATATTCACAATGAATCATTCTTTAATCACATTTTCTTGCTTTTCTCTGTTGTCCTTCCCTTGGCTTACTGTGTGTGAAATAAGTATTGAACACGTCACCAATAGTGATGAGTGAGTTCAAGCGTTACTATTCGTTACTCCCACGGATAATACGGTATTCGCCATACTCGTTACTCAGCAAGTAACGCTGGTGCTCGTGAGTGATGTGTCTATTGTGAACAATCTGACACATATTGCCAGCTCCCCTTAGTACACAAAGGGAGTCACTCCCGCTACCCCCCACTTCCCCCAAGTTAGGGCAGGCTGAATATTAGGCTCTCTCTGGGGGGCACAGCAAGGTGTTTTAAGAAGTGAAAACGCAAAAAACCTACCCTCCCGCACTACCCCGGAAATGCACGTTTTATGGTCGGATGTGAGTGGACGGAGCATATCACTAATTGACTTACATTGGGCTCGCTATTTGGATGAGTATTACAAAGTACTTGTAATGAGTATAGCTATTATGAATATTTAACTACTTGCTCATCTCTAGTTACCAATGTTCTAAGTAAATGTATTTCTAAAGGTGCTATTAATATAAATTTATCACCAGATGTTGGTAACAACCCAACCAATCCACGCAAAGAAATCAAACCATAGTTTCCATAAATTTAGTGATGTGTAATAATGAAAAATGACACAGCGAAAAAGTATTGAACACATGACTTAAGAAAGGTGCAAAAGGCCAAGGAAAGTCATGACACCAGCTGAAATCTATTAGCAAATAGAAAGCAATCCTGACAAGTGAAAAATATCATCAGCTGGTTCAACTGATGGTCTATAAAAAGGTGTCTCATTATCAAGGTGCCACACAAGAAACATCACATGATGGGTAAAGCCAGTGAGCTGTCCCAAGACAGCTTACTGCGCAACCTTTTTAGTGCGCAGTAAATGACGTGACCTGTGTTTTATTGTAGGGTTAGGTGTCCAACTCATCAGTTGATCTTACTTTTTATGATGACGTTTGTGTGCACCGACTTTGGTGTTCTTCATTCTGTGTCAACCTGCTACATTTCCCTATTTTCAGGTTTTGTACAGTTCTAGAATACTGTGAAGGTAACGACCTTGACTTCTACCTAAAGCAGCACAAGTTGATGACTGAAAAAGAAGCCAGGTCCATTGTAATGCAAATAGTCAATGCACTACGTTATCTCAACGAGATCAAACCTCCCATCATCCATTACGATCTTAAGCCAGGTATGTTGGAAAGGATTCTGGGAATGTTGCCCCGGGCTTCAGTGCCACGGTCAATGATGGAAGTGGCATTTAAAAGATGGGCGGGGTGGGGGTGAAAGCCACTTTGGACACCCATCAGCTGCCCTCAATTGGAGGGTGCCGATGGGCTATCATAGTGGATGAGGGCCTACCTAAGGTCCCTGTTCCTGCTGTTTTAGAATACATATTGAAGC
Source organism: Allobates femoralis (assembly GCA_033576535.1). NCBI lineage: Eukaryota > Metazoa > Chordata > Amphibia > Anura > Aromobatidae > Allobates > Allobates femoralis. Next base: position 40,770,839 of record JARQOC010000011.1, on the reverse strand, counting down.
TTAACTATCATAGTAGACCAATAATTATACAAAAGACTGTGATGCTAAATCATTATTATTTATTTATTTATTTCTATAGCACGATTAATTCCATGTTGCTGTACATGAGAAAATGTTACATACAAAATTATAGATATAGTTTACAGAAAACAAATTAACAATAACAGACTGGTACAGAGGGGAGAGGACCCTGGCCTTGTGGGCTTACATTCTACAGGATATTGGGGAGGAGACAGTAGGTCAGGGGAGCAGCAGCTCCGGTGGTGGGGCGGCAGCTCGATCATTGCAGGCTGTAAGCTTTCCTGAAGATATGCGTTTTCAGGTTCTGTCTGAAGGATCCAAGCATGATGGATAATCGGACGTGTTGGGGTGCAGAATTCCAAAGGATGGTGGATATTCGGAAGAAATCTTGAAGGTGGTTGGGTGAGGAACGGATAAGTGTGGAGGAGAGGAGGTGGTCTTGGGAGGATCTAAGATTACGTGAGGGAAGATAGTGGGAGATTAGTTCATAGATATAGGGAGGAGACAGGTTATGCACGGCTTTGTAGATCAGTGTTAGTAGCTTGAACTAGAATAGTTGGGGAATTGGGAGCCAGTGAAGAGATTTGCAGAGAGGAGAAATGGGGGAGTAGCGAGGGGAGAGGTGGATTAGTCGAGCTGCAGAGTTGATGACAGACTTGAGAGGTGCAAGAATGTTAGCAAGGAGGCCACAGAGGAGAAGGTTGCGGGAGATGATGATGGCATGTACAAGAATTTTAGTAGATTGAGGGCTGAGGAAAGGACGGATTCTGGAAATATTCTTGAGCTGGAGGCGATAGGAGGTTGCGAGAGTTTCGTTGTGGGGTTTGAAAGACAGGGAGAGTCGAGAGTTACTCCGAGGCAGCGAATTTGAGGGGTGGAAGAGAGCATGATACCATTTACCATATTAAGCGGCCGTCACACGCTGCGACATCTTGAACGATATTGTAAGCGATCACGTGCACGCGCAATCGCTTACAATATCGCTCACATCGCTGGTGAGATGTCACACAGGCAGACTCACCAGCGATGTGGAGCCGCGATATCGCTGGTAACTATGGTACACATCGGGTTACTAGGCTCCGCGCGTCGCTTAGTAACCCGACGTGTACCATAGTAACCATCTCCCAGCATAGGCTCTGCTGCTGGGAGATCGTTCATCGTGGTGTTATACACCACGATGAAGCAGATCGTGAAATCGCTCATCGCTAGATCTGAGCTCCGGAGCTCTGATCTGCGATGTCATGATCAAGCGATTTACTATGTAAAATCGCTTGATTATATGCAACGATGCCAAAACGATATCGCCTAAGCGATCCAAAAACAGATCTCTTAGACGATATCGGGCAAGAAATCGTAGCGTGTGACGGCCGCTTTAGATAGATCAGCTAGTGAAGATGAAAGATGGGATGGAGGAAAGATGATGAGTTTGGTTTTGTCTATGTTGAGTATTAGGAAGCGAGTGGAGAAGGAGGACATGGCTGACTAACATTCCGGGATTCTGGACAGCAGAGAGGTGATGTCTGGGCCAGAGAGGTAGATCTGAGTGTCGTCAGTGTACAGGTTGTACTGGAAGCTATGGGACTTTGTGAGTTGTCCTAGGCCAAGGGTATAGATGGAGAAAAGTAGACAGAGCCTGGTGGCACTCCAACAGAGAGAGGGCGGGATGAGGAGGTAGTGTGGAAGTAGGAAACGCTAAATGTGCGGTTGGAAACGTATGAGGCAATGTCTTTGATGCCAAGGGAAGAAAGAATCTGTGGTAGGAGGGAGTGGTCGACTGTGTCAAAGGCAGAGGACAGATCGAGAAGGAGGAGGATGAAAAATTGTCTGTTAGCTTTGGCTGTGAGCAAGTCGTTAATAATTGTGGTTAGGGCAGTTTCGGTGGAGTCGGTGGGGCCGGAAGCCGGATTGTAGGTTGTCAAGGAGAGAGTTAGATGAGAGGTGGGAGGAAAGTTGAGCATGGACATGTTGTTCAAGGATTTTGGAAGCTAACGAGAGCAGCGATATGGGGCGGTAGCTCGTCATAGTAGTCGGGTCAAGGTTTGGCTTTTTGAGGATAGGTATAATGGTGGCAATGTTTGAAAGCCGAAGGGAAGGCATCAGAAGATGGCGATCGGACCATTATCCCATAAAGCAAATCGCTAAAGATGTAAAAACAAATGAACATCTAATATTCACGCAGAGTTATGAATTTCTATATATGACAATGGAAGTAAATAAAAAAATATTTCTCCCCACTTAAATTTTTTGTCTATATCATCAGTCATAAATGCGTTGGATTTATGAGAATTAGATTTTGCCAGGGTCTTTTAACTCCTTTTGAATTTCGTTCTTGGATTCCTCACACCCTACATACAGCCTATAAGCCAGTGTTGGGGTATATGGCACTAATCCAGGCATTATTGGGTTAAGGGTTTAATAATCCAACGTAAGTGCTCTTTACTGGACGAGATTTGTTAGATTTGCTGTTGACATTAGTGAGTTTTGGAGCAGGATTAATCAGTAGGATTTCCCGGGTGCCAGATCGGTAGCACTTGTCGCTATTGTCTGCTATGGGAATGCTGCCTCTACTTCATCATCCTTCATATGGGATTGTAATAATGAAACTATTCTAAAGATCAAATACCACATTCTCACTTTACTGCAGGGAATCACTAACTAATAGGATACAGTGGCGCAGTGTGAGGTTCACCCTAGGTATAAGTGTATAGGATCGCCAGAGCACAATAGGTGACATGAACTCGTCAACGACTGCTGTGCATAGACAGATACCGAAATGACAAAGCTCAATATAATGAAGTCAGCTTTGTCATCTTAGGGTGCTTTCACATCAGCGTTTTTTGCCGATCGCAGCAGATGCGGTGAAAAAACCGCAACTGCCGCGATTACTGCATAAACGCTGCACTTGCGGCACAGTTGCGGCAAGCCCCATACAATGTCTATGCGGACTTGCGGCAAGTGCGGTATTGGCACTTGCCGCAGGTGTGGCCGCAAAAAAAAACGCGGCTGACCGCGTTTTTTTTCGCGGCCACACCTGCCGCAAGTGCCGAAACCGCACTTGCCGCACACTTACCGCAAGCCCCATAGACATTGCATGGGGCTTGCCGCAACTGTGCCGCAAGTGCAGCGGTTATGCGGTAATCGCGGCAGTTGCGGTTTTTTCACCGCATCTGCCACGATCGGCAAAAAACGCTGATGTGAAAGTGGCCTTAGTTGCTGTCTATGCAGCACACAGCAGTTAACTGCTGCACACTGTATAAGCAGCAATGAGATGATAAAAGATCAGCATCTAATGAATGAAGATCATATTGATCATGTGCAGAGCTTGTAATTCATGACTGTCTTGATTAATATTATTTGTTCTTCTAAACCAGGATAGGGTATCGGGCATATGACTAGCTTAATAACATTGCTACATATTAAAGTGTACTCAAATAACTTTAATATTTTATTAAAAACCTGAGGTCAAAGCACAAACTATTACATCAATATATCCACAAGTGACAGTACATGTGTTTGGTGGAGAAGGGGTTACATTGTGGACAGATGGAAGGAACTTCATGAGCTCTTATGGTTTGAGTTTGGTGGGCACAAAATACTCACTATGCCCCTGTCGCTTGCCACCCACGCTTCATCACTGCTGGGATGTCAGTCATCTGGGATATCGCACAGGAGTCGCTGCAGTTTGATACTGGTAAAGTGTTCATGTGAATATACTTTTACAGGAAACATACTTCTTGTCGATGGCACAGCGTGTGGTGAAATTAAAATCACAGACTTTGGTCTATCCAAAATAATGGATGATGACAGCTACGGTGTGGATGGGATGGACCTAACATCACAAGGAGCAGGAACATACTGGTAAATGTGCACTTGGTACAGATCTGGACATACTAGTATTTTGTAGAGGGGTTATTCGTCATTGGTATAAATATAAAATAGAACCTTAAAAAGTTTTAACGTCCGTGTGTTCTTGGGATCAGGGACCACGGACTACCAGCAATCATAGTAATCTAGCTCTATATATATATATATATATATATTCATTCATTATTATTACCATACTTGACCTGGAAATACTTTTGCATGCACTCTGTGTCATCACTTATAGGATGGGAACAACCCTATGTGTTATGTGGCCATGAGTAATATCACGTGATGGGCACAGTGCATTATATTCACGTGCATTAATGCCCTGTGTGTGTTTATTTTTGCATCCCTGCAGGTATTTACCACCTGAGTGTTTTGTGGTGGGCAAAGAACCCCCAAAGATTTCCAATAAAGTGGATGTATGGTCGGTCGGAGTCATCTTTTTCCAGTGTCTTTACGGTAGGAAGGTAAGAAACATTCACTTGATATTCTTGTAACCTGTGCTTGTTCACACAATTATTTTATGATAATCCATTTACTTTCCAGCCCTTTGGACATAACCAATCCCAGCAAGACATTTTACAGGAAAATACAATATTAAAAGCTACAGACGTTCAATTTCCTGTGAAGCCTGTTGCAAGCAATGAAGCCAAGGTATGATATATTATACTACTGACATAATATAGTACATATCAGTGTTCTATCAATATATACGTGATTTAACCATAGTGATTAGACAATCAACAGCCTGGGATCAGTAGAGCAGTACCCGGCTGCTGATCACCGCTCACCTCTGTGGTCAACCTGCAGTTCAGAGGCACAGCATTACAATCATCATGCATGTGATAATCACTGTACAGCATACGTAGGAGCACACACTAATATAATAGACTATGTATCGTATCTAATGCCCACCATCTGTGATACACTCATAGCCATGTATCAATTGCTAATCATGTGTGATACCCTCCAGAACCCTGTATCTAATGCTGATCATGAATGATTACCCCTAAAACCGTGTATCTAATGCTCACCATCTGTGATATGCCATGTACAGTGGCATGTAAAAGTTTGGGCACCCCAGGTCAAAATTATTGTTATTGTGAATAAACTACTAGTCTTTTAAGGTATAAGGTAAAAGCAGTGTCATACAGGCGCTAGGATGGTGACTGCAACAAGCCCTCCCCAGTCCCAATCATGCCCCCACCCCTAGTCACCAGCATGCCTGGCCACTCCAGACTCCATTCCCCTTTGTAAACTCTGATATAACTGCATAGCACATGCGCGCTGATACAACCCTCACAGCTGCCCCATCCCCTTTGTGAAGCATAATGAACCACTCACTGCACAGAGGGGACGGGATGGCTTTGAGGTTTGCATCAGTGCGCTTCAGATCACATCAACGCGGGCACAGGGGAAGGTGAACACACACACCGCAGCACTGAGAGCGGTCATCTCCTTCACAGAGCTGCGGATACGGCAAAGTGTGTTAGAAAAGGAGATGACCGCTCAGTGCAATGTGGTTCTATCACAATTTACATAGGGTATAGAGCTGGAGTGGTTAAGTATGCTGGAGACTGGGGGGGGGGAGGAACTGCTTGTTGCAGTCTGGAGCGTGCTTGTAGTAGACTTGGGCGTAAATGACCATTTGTGACGTTCTGCTCAAGCTCCAAAAGAAACAAGACTCTGATCGGTGGCTGAGCAGCTCCTCCACACACAGAAAAGGTGATATCTAGGTAACAATGCAGGATGCTTTCAGGGTGTACATTACAAACTGTCAGCATTTTGCAGTCTAGATACACACTTAGATTTTATAAAAGGCCTGGACAACCCCTTTAACACACTATACATTATCACATTTTGTTGTTCCTTCCAGGCATTTGATTGATCACATGACCTGAAATGTCCTTCAACTCTGCATGAGAAGGCGCACGACGCAGAGAGACCCCACAATGATTAGATATAGAGGACCTGCATTATTCATCTGTACATTTTTTTACTGGGTGTAAATGCTGCTGTTCCCTTGAATCCAAAGTTTTTTCTTTTGTTTATGCATTTTCCTGTTCCTCAGATGTAACTCCCTCTTTTTTGTATATAAATCCTTTATAGGTGCCTCGAGGACTACGCCCACTTGTCTAACAACACTAGATTTGTATACGGGGAAGAAAGGATCAGATCTAAATGCCCCGTCACACCAGGCAACGGGGCTGGGGATGTCAGCGGTGACTGGCGGGTGCGCGCACGTTTTTGGTGCCCCGCCAGCTTCGCCGTCCCCAGTTTACACGGGGCGACACCTCCAGCCCCGCGCCGGCGAGCTGTCAGGCGGCAGCGCCGCTGGGGTGTCTGGAAACCCCAGTGGCGATGCAGGACAATGAGAGCGTATGGCTCCCATCCCTGACAGGTCGCCGGCGCCCGGTTACATGGGGCGATGTGTGCACATCGCCCCATGATGGTCGCCTCGTTTCAGAGTACCGCTGTGAAACCAGGCGACCGCCTGGCACCGCCGTCATCGCCCCTTTATATGAGGCGACGTAGGGTCGATGACGCCGGTGATAGGCCACGCCCCCACGCCATCTCTGTAATGGGCGGCGATGTCGCCCGTGTGACAGGGGCTTAAGGAACAGAGAGGAGCAGGAACAAATGTAAAATATCGCCAGATTCAAGAAAACAGCGTCAATTACACCAGGTAAAAACCCTGTATATTTATGGCAAGTGATGGGTCCCCTATGGTTGGTGATGTTGGGGGCTTGTGTGTTTCTGGGTCAGATCAGAACTTTGTATTGTGCGGCTAGGGACACAATGAACAGTAATGATATCTAGTATGAGGCTGTTCAGTTGGTGGCAGGAAGAGAAGTGAGAGCACATGACCCCCTTGCAGTGTCCTTAGCCCCCCATATTCCCGCCACAAGGTATTTTAGGATAACTCCGCATTTCACGCCACCCATTTACTGTGCTGTTGTGTCTCCTAGGGGTTTATAAGACGGTGCTTAGCTTACCGCAAAGAAGACCGATTTGATGTCCATCAGTTGGCCAGTGACCCGTACCTTCTCCCTCACATGAGAAGATCCAACTCTTCAGGAAACCTGCACATGTCCGGCCTCATGGCTGCCCCCACCACGCCTACGTCAAGCATCATTTCATACTGATCCCCCATCTGGGCCGGCATGATTATGTGTTCACTAGCTTTCAGGTGCAGATTTTAGTTTAAAGATAAAGATTTTGAGTAGATTTTTTTTTTTTTCCTTAAATCCCCCTTTCCCTCAACCAAGGATGTGTTTGAAGACCTTTGTGTGTATTGGGGGATGGATCTCCTTAGTGTTATTTGTATGATGAGCGAAGATGACTGTGAATATATTCTCCTTGACTGTAATGTTCTACATTGGCCTCAATGTGCTGTTCAGCCATTTTCAAGCTACAGGGAATGACCTGGGCTGCGCTGGTGTCTCCTGTCCAGGCTGTGGGCCCAGATGGTGGACACGAGCGTGCACGTGAAGCCAGGATTCATTCTCATGGATGAAAAGGTTGTGCTTTTTTTTTTTTTTTTTTTTTTTTTTTCTTCCTCCATTAGAGAGGACCTTGTAAATATTCTTTGTAATACTAAAACACAATTGGTTGATACTGGAGAGTTTTAGCTGGAAGGGCATTTTTCATTATACAGAACAGAAAAAAAATCTAGAATGAAGTTGACAAAACGCGTCGGGAACACGCACCGCCCGGAGTCTGGAACACGCACCGCCCGGAGTTCTGGAATACCTGTGTATTGAAACCAAAGCTAAAAGAGAGAGTGGGGTAGTCACAACTTTGTGTGTGTTCTTATTTTTATTTTTTTTCTTCCTGTTCACATTTTTCAGGATAAAGTTTTGAGTTGCACGTATACGTTCTGGGTTTAATCTGTTTTTTCTTTCCATCATTCCACATTTTTTTTTTTTTTTTTCTTTTCTTTTTTTTAAATCTTTTTAGTCCATTATGTACATATACCACACACCGTAGGTACCAAATTGCTCTCAAAACTTTACTATGAAATTTTCTATGCAGGACAATGAGAAATTCCCTTCTATCGCTGATGTATATTGTTGTACAGATGTTATTTTCTTTTATCCATGTACTTTCAGCAGCTTTCCTCTCTCCTGCCCTAACTTGTACGAATGTCTAAAACTATTGCTTTGTTTTTTTTTCTATTGATTTTTTTTTTTTTTAAGTCTCCTGAATGACGCTTTTCATTTGCTGCTAAATAACTTCTCATTTTTGCAAAAGACCATAGAAATGGCTTCTTTGAAAAAGGAGCTAATCCGACCGCTTAGGAACCCGGACAGTTCATTAACAAGCATGTGTATCACATCTGTAAGACATATACAGTACTGTAAGCCTGTTTACGCTTTCTTATCCGTGGCATGTTGACGACCTATTGAGGAGGGACTTATTGGCCGCTTTTACTCTTTTGGATTGTTCCTCCACTCATGAGGACAAAGGGTGTAAAATACATTCACACAGGATGACCGACCCTTTTTTTTAACGGCGTGGCAAGCTAGAAACTCTTTTCTAGGTGGCGGTCTTGCTCTACTGCACAACTACTATAAAGAGTCGTCCTTCCCCCCGGTATCGGCAGCAAAGACCGTCAGCAGTCTCTGCCGCATTCATGTGTATTTTTAGCTCATGTTTCAGAAAAGGAGGCGTTCTAAACACAGACGACCATTTAATATTGTACAGTTAACCGTGGCTCTCGTTTGAAATGTTGCAAGCAATTTTCATTTTTCATTGTACATAATTATACATTAACTGTCTCTTTAAGATGCTGCTGAAAATTGTAGAGAATGTAGCCAAAACAGTAATAAATAATGAAAGTTGAAATTTCACATTTGTGTTCTGTGTTATGTCTATAAGGGATGAGATGGGGCAAAAACACTTGTATAATGGGATAAATATCTGCAGGATCCATGAAATGTGGCTCCACAATGTAATCTGAAGACAACATTATGTAATGTTTAAAAATAAAGATTTAATTTTACAGACTAAAATTAGGTATCTGCCATTAGGGTCTTCGAGTAACAATAGTTCTTCAAAGGTAACCGAGTTTTTGATTAAAATGGCTACACCAGCTTTTTTCTTGGGATTAGAGGAGTAGTAAAAACATTGAAAGTTTTTGTTGACAAGTCTGATGGAATTAGATGAAGAGAATCTTGTCTCTTGTAAACAAACTATCTCAGAGTTTGATTCTTTGATCTGCTTCCATAGCAGATATCTGCGTTTGGGGGAATTGAGTCCATTGACGTTGTATGACATTATTCTAAGTGACATGGTTTGTCCCTTTTTGAGTATGTATGAGTCTCGGAATTGTATGGCATCTGATGTATTTTCTAATCATCATCTTATTGAGCGGAACGTTTGAGTAGAAACTCAATGAAAACATAACAATGGTAAACAAAATGTTATGAGCAAATATACAATACTTCGGTAACAGCCTTATAAAAGAAAGTTTATACAAGACTAATTTGATCAACTATAACAAAAATAGCTTGTAGAAAGTTAGAATATTTAACAAATTCTAAAATTATGAAAGTATCAAGCAGGACCGTCCCAAAACGGTGGGTTCAATGGAACAACAGACCTCCTATGTGGGCTACAGGTACGGTCTATCAAGCCACAAAACACAAAATATTTTTTTCTCCTTCGCCTCATTGGGGGACACAGACCGTGGGTGTTATGCTGCTGTCCACTAGGAGGCGACACTAAGTAAAATCTGCAAAAGAGTTAACATGACTCCTCCTCCGCAGCATACACCCCTGGGGCAGACACTGCCTCACCAGTTTTGCTTAGTGTCGCTTAGGAGGCAGACCTCTTTTATTGTTTTTCCCTTTTTTAGATAGATTTATTAGAATTTTACTTTTTCTCCCTCTTTTTTCTACAACTCCGAAGAAAAAGAAGAATCTTTCTCAGCTCCCCACATGGGCTGAGTTTATAGAACCTAATCGTCTCCTTCCCAGCTTCATCTTAGAACCTGGGCCAAGGTTTAGACAGACTCCTTTATTTACAGCCCTCCCCAGGCCTCATAGCTGAGCCCTGGGTTGAGGGACGGAGGTCTCATCTCACTCTCCTCTTCAGGATACTATCTTTAGGTTTCTGGATGGCAGCAGCAGGCCGGTCACTTGTCCTACACGCAGGACGGACATTGCCCTCCCCAGTCTCCCCTCACAGGGACTCCGGGTAGAGGAGCCAACCACAGGTACACATTTACCCATGGCATTGGAGCCCTGTTTGCCCCTTCCCACATGCCTTCCAGCGGCCGCATACCTCCGGCCTCCATCCCGACAGGACCCGGACACCGATGGCTCTCTGCATCCGGGGATTCCTCCCACGGTGCAGCAGCAATCTGGCTTTTGCCTTGTCCCCGGGTCTGGCGGGACCTCCGCGCCGGCCTCCCCTCTTTGCCGGGGCCGCGTATTACTCCAGGCCCCGGCTTCGGCCTAGCCTCGATAGTCCCCGCCTTTCTCCGCCCCTCGCGTGACGCGCATCTCAGGCAGAGCCCGCCCAGGACGCGTCAGAGGAGGGCGGAATGGTTGTCTCTTCGCGCTTCTCGCGCATCGCGTGATCCCAGCGAGCCCTGTGATCTGGCCCGCCTCTTCCCTCCATGTCAGCGGTCGCCACTTCCTCCCGGAATACACATGGCGCCGCTGTATACTCGGTCCCCGGAGGGGCACCGACTTGGGCGAGCTGGCGTCGCTGTATACCCGGACGTAACCGGACCCTGGACGTGCAACATGTGGCAAGCAGGGTAAGTGCTCTTATGCTTCCGCAGCTGTGGCTCAGCACCAGGGACACTATGGCACCAAGGACAGTGCCAGGCTGGTGATTCTCAGCCGGGTGCTCGGAGAACCCCTCCAAGGGACACACGTCTATAGGGATATCAAGCCTTCACATTTGGGTTCATCCCCTTCTTTCCCTGTATGGAGTGTCACTGCAGGAGCTTCATTATATGTGTCACTGCAGACACTGTGTCACTGCAGGCACTTCATGATACGTGTCTCCGCAGGCACTTCATTATATGTGTCACTGCAGGAGCTTCATTATATGTGTCACTGCAGGCACTTCTTTATATATGTCACTGCAGGAGGTTCATTATATGTGTCACTGCAGGCACTTCTTTATATGTGTCACTGCAGGAGCTTCATTATATGTGTCACTGCAGGAGCTTCACTATATGTGTCACTGCAGGAGCTTCACTATATGTGTCACTGCAGGCGCTTCATTATATGTGTCACTGCAGGCACTTCATTATATGTGTCACTGCAGGAACTTCATTATATGTGTCACTGCAGGCACTTCATTATATGTGTCACTGCAGGAACTTCATTATATGTGTCACTGCAGGCACTTCATTTTATGTGTCACTGCAGGAACTTCACTATATGTGTCACTGCAGGCACCTCATTATATGTGTCACTGCGGGCACTTCATTATATGTGTCATTGCAGGCACTTCATTGTATGTGTCGCTGCAGGAACTTCATTATATGTTATTTTTTCTGACTTCAGCAGTTCCTACCCTCACTGCCACAATCGTACTCTTACCAAGTACAAGATTTTACCATTCTCCCCAACGTGCGACTCAGACCGGTCCGATTTGCACCGTGGACAACCATGGTACAGACAGCACTCCTCCTCAGGCGTGCTTACCATCGTTGCCTGTAGCGGAATGCTATATTAGGCAGCTGTCTGTTGTTGGATACCTGGCCTTGGTATTCCCTGGTCATATCTCTAAGCTTGTAAGGGAGCTGGATATTGACTACAAGGGCCACTTATGGTGGTAATGGTGTTCTCCGCAGGAGCCACCCCTTAGCTGAATCTTTCCTTAGAGGGATATCTGGCTAGATCTGTGTTTTGAGACTCCCAACCAAATCTCCACAGACTCTATTTGCATGTTAAGTCAAAGACTGCGGGGAAAGCTGGCTGGTTTAGCCATTGTCCGTCAGATCTACTCTCTAGACTGGGGCTCTGATCTTCCATGCTCACCCTGCTGGACATGTCGCACATTTGGCGAGGGTTATTACCCTATTCAGGCCATTAACAAACACTTTTTGTACCTTCTCCATCCATGGACAGTCCTATGTCTCACGGACTAATTCACAGAAAGGAAACGGCCGCACAAATGTTAAACAATTCATCACGCAATCCAGGCGGTCCTTCAGATGTACATGTCCCATTCACACCGCATATATCCTCCCAGTGTCGACTGGAGTCCACATCCACCACCCACGGGAGATAGAGGGCGACGGTACCTATGCGTACCGATCTCCCAAAACCAACAACAGGCGGGAACGCGGAGTGTTACCTCCACGTACCCCCTCCTGCTCCGAGGGACATCATTATGACGACGGTTTCTCAGCATTCCGATCTTCAACTAAGAACTGGTTTTAGAAGCTGATTCAGACATTCATCTGATACTTTCCCTCCTCTCCAGGATAGAGTCTTCGCGAGGATGCATCAGACCGTCAGTTAAGCATACAATGCAGCTGATAACCGATGGAGCAGCCGTAGTGGCTTCAAGCGCCATTGAGACTAGAGAAGCAATCTAGCCACAAGAGGAACGAGTACTGAAAGATGGAGGGCGACGGTACCTGTGCGTACCGATCTCCCAAAACCAACAGGCGGCAACGCGGGGTGTTACCTCCACGTTCCCCCTCCTGATTTGAGAAACATCATTTATGGCGACGGTTCCTAAGTGTTCCGATCTCCAATACAGGACTGCTTGGCTCGCAGATCCGGACAATCGTCCCCCCTGGTTCCTCTACAATACAGAACAGCTTGGTATGCGGATCCGGACAATCATCCCCCCCAGTTCCCACGGTAGGAGCTGGGTTTGCAGTGCATGGCGCTATGATTTAGTAGCCCTCAGTCTCCCCATTAGCCTTCCTCAGGGCACTTGGGTTGTAGCACCTTTATATTGCCGTCTTCGATAGGAGACTCCTTATCACGCGGATCTGAATATTCATCCTCTCCAGCTCCCACAGCTGGGTGTCTGGTTTGCAATGGATGGCACCACTATTTGGTACTCCTTAGTCTCCCCATCCGTCTCTTCAGGACATTGGGTTGTAGCACGTGCACAGTACCGTCTCCAATATGGGACCGTCTTACAAGCAACTTCGGACGATCCTCTTCCTCAGCTCCCACAACTGGATGCAGAGTTGCAACAACGTTTTTCCTTAGTAATCCTCAGGCTTCCGTCCGTTTCCTCATGGCATTGAGGTCGCAGCTGAAGCGGATGTATATCTTGACTGATCGTCACCAAGTCCTCTTGTAGTCCCCAAACAGGGAAACGTTATGCGACCTCCCTGAACTTCTTTCATCCATGGCAGTACAAAGGTTTCTGGCCTTCATAGATGTCAACACATTTGTCTACATATTCCCGGGTGCTCCATAGTTTGTTCTTTCTACCTAGCCCTTCGGTGGCTCTGTGTGATACCAGCGATTATATCCATTTCTCAATCACGTCGACAAGTTGTCCTCCCTTATCTAGAGGGTCTCCTTATCAAGGCTTTTTCACTTGGAGGCTGCGCAGATGCGTTTGCACATTGCAGTGGACCTCCCAGTTCATTTAACCTGGTTGCTCACCAGGATACACTCAAAACGCGTTCTTTTGGGACTGCGCAGCGGTGATCACACTATAGTGAACTCCCTAAATCATCGTACCTAGTTATTCCATGCCGAGGAAATTTCTCCAGTTCCAATCTGGATGCCTTCGTCACAGACGCAGACCCTCTTCAGTCCGTCACTTCTCTTTCCGTGACGTTAGGGCATACGGGTTGGTTACCTATTGACCAACCATTCCTCTGGTCTCCCCACACGATTCTCCTCCTGGGATTTGTATCTCATCATTGGGGCCTCGCAGGTGTAACCCACTCATGTAATGTCCAAGGTAGGACCCAGTATACAGTGAATCAGATCACTCCGGTTTTCTTCTTCTTCGTTCCTACTACACAGCAGGTACCTGTATTCGGGGCTATAGCTCACAATTCACAACTTATGAGAGCGGATACCCCTCGGCCTCTCTTTCTTAGTCTGAGGCGAGGATTTAATCTCACGGCCTTGCAGTCATCCAAAGGGCCTTGGCAGGGTTCAGGTCCAATGGCGTTAGTCTTCTAGAGGACCCCGGTTTGGTCCAGGCGCACTTAGTATGCTGGCCTATTTTCACTCACCACTGGTTTTCCCTGGCATTGTCCAGACCGTACTGGCCCTCTTTCCAAGGTCCTTTTCTCAAAGAATCGGAAACTCTATTCTTAGTGGGGCCCTGACACCTGGTTGTAGCTCTGATACTTAGTTCTCCTTTTGCGAACAGGCGCTACAACCTTGTCTCGGGGGTAAACACCTGTTTCCGGTCTCATCGATTCTCTCCCTCGAGTGCCTCAGGGGCACATCCCCATGCTACCTTCTCGGTTACGCCTCCATTGCGTGGCTGTGGGCTCAGGTTAGCGCCTTCCATCCGGGACATTTTCACGCATTGTCCCCTCCTTCATTACAACAACGGTTGGTTTCATGGGACTTCGTTCCGGTCTAATATGTGCTGCGGGATTCTTCCTTCAGACCTTCACAAAAATTTTTTCTTCACCTTTGTTACCAAGGTGGTGTTAACTTTACCTCTACCTTTACCCTATCCGTTGAGTCTTTGACCCTAGCGCTCTCCTCGAAGCGCCCCTTTTTTTTAGGTGGTCGCCAAGATAGGTTGAGTTGCGACCTGTCTCATTTTTCTTCATAAGATGACAGGGTCATGTTATATACACAAAGACCACACCGTTCCGGCTCTTTTTCAGTCGTTCAGCACTGATGCACCGTAGCAACATGGCTCAGCTCACGTTGGATTCACCTGAACTCTACGTGTCTATGAGGCTATTGCGGCAGCTTCCAGAAGTTCCTTCTGTCCTTCAAAGAAACCTCTGACAGATTGTTCTTCATCCCCTTGGTGGGCCGCTTACTGCGCATGCCGACATCCTCAGCTAAACTGGTTACACGTACAGACTTCCTATCAGGAAGTTTAGCAGTTGCAAATATTACCGTTTACATCGGGTATAATGTCGTGCACGCACTTGTACAACCGGGGGCATTCTACCTCCTTTGGGACCAGGCTTCTCAGTTGTAGGTAGACGAGGCTGTCACCTGGTTCAGTTTTTACTCTGTTGGGGTACATCACAATGTTCGTATGCTTACGCTGTTGTGTACCAGCACAGTGTT
The DNA here is from genome assembly GCA_033576535.1 of Allobates femoralis. NCBI lineage: Eukaryota > Metazoa > Chordata > Amphibia > Anura > Aromobatidae > Allobates > Allobates femoralis. Next base: position 40,755,732 of record JARQOC010000011.1, on the reverse strand, counting down.
CATTTTCTTTCCTTATTAGACTCAGTTCTAGTTGATGCGTCTCCCTGGTGGCAGCAGCTCACCGGTAGGGTACAGCTTGTATAAGAGTCTAATGTATTCTTTTCCCGCCCAGGGACTGCTTTGGGACGTCCCACGGTCTGTGTCCCCCAATGAGGCGAAGGAGAAAAGGAGAATTTTGTGTACTCACCGTAAATTCCTTTTCTCTTAGCCTCTAATTGGGGGACACAGCACCCACCCTGTTGCCTGTTCATACCTTCTTACTGGTTTTTTTTTCAAGTTTCTGGTCTCTCAGGGTACTTCTGAGATATTACATACGTGCCTGTTCTTACAGGCCCGGTTGTTTTTTACTATTCTGTTACTTGTTCTATAGGTGCCTGGTTTTTTACAGGCCTTATTATATCGTTAATCTGTTTACTTGCTCCTACTGCTTTAGCACAAACTGGTGAGGCAGTGTCTGCCCCAGGGGTGTATGCTGCGGAGGAGGAGTCATGTTAACTCTTTTGCAGATTTTACTTAGTGTCGCCTCCTAGTGGACAGCAGCATAACACCCACGGTCTGTGTCCCCCAATTAGAGGCTAAGAGAAAAGGAATTTACGGTGAGTACACAAAATTCTCCTTTTTCAAGACATGGATTATGAAATAGTGATATTTAGCTGGCGTAGGGTATTCATACCCTCTTTGGAATTATCGATTGAGATGGAGTTATCTTTGTAAGTAAAGATAACCTTAGCCGGATTGAAACCCCATCTGTACAGGATTCCATTTTTACGAAGGGCCTCAGTGACTTCGGCAAGATTTTTCCTTTGATTTAATGTCTCTTTTGAAAGATCTATAAGAATTTTAAGTTTTTCAAAAGGTTTGGGGAGGTTCCTGTGGGTTTTCAAGTAATTCAGGAAGCGTTCCTTGGTATGGTAAAAATGGAACCTGACTATTATGTCTCTAGGAACATCAGCTTTAATAGATGGAGGTTTAATAAGTCTATGGGCTCTCACAATAGTTAGATCCAATTCAGATACATCAGGAAGTGCAGACCTGATGATTTTTTTTATATGTGTTTGAATCTGCTCAGATTTGATGTTTTCAGATATACCTCTGAATTTTAGATTCATTTTCCTATCTCTATCCTCTAGTTCAGTAAGTTTTGCTCTTAGTGTTGAGGTTTTTGCATCTATCTCATGTAGTATTCACTCTAGTCAACTTACACCTCCCGAATAAGAGTAACATCACTTTTCTAAATAGAACCATGAAACTAATAAATAAACACAAAAAAGGTGAACTTATCATAGTAGGGGACTTTAACATCGTCCCGGATCCCATATTAGACTCCTCCACCAAATCTCGCTTCTTTACTCAACCTCTCAATCCATGGTTAAAAAAGCAGAATTATATGATGTATTTAGGTGTCACCATGCCAACTCCATCGAGTTTACTCACTTTTCAGGCAGATACAATTCATTCGCTAGGATTGACCTAATACTTTCAAACCTCTTCTCCCTCCATAAATTTACAAAGATTTCTATAGGCCCAAGGTCGTGGTCAGACCATTCTCCCATCTTCTTTGAGTTTTCTTCTTCCCCAACAAACTATTCGGAGAAGTTGTGGAGGAACAATAGTTTTTTATACTCTCATCCCCACTACAAAACTGAAATTGCAAATACCATTCAAAATTATTTCTCAGAAAATGATACAAAAGATATGCCCATCACCTACCTATGGTCAGCCTTCAAAGCTGTCTTAAGAGGGAAACTAATCCAACTCAATTCACGTTTAAACAAGCAAAAACGGGAAAGAACACAAAAATTACTAGATAAAATACAAACATTAGAGAAAATTCAGATTAACAATCCCAACAAACATAACCTAGAAGACCTATTTAAACTTAGATCTGAACTTAGAACTGTTTTAAACCTCAGACTATGACAAAATGATTCAAAGATCTAAATCTAATTATTACCAATCCGATAATAAACCCACAAAATTTTTTACATCTAGAATAAAAAAACTGAGATTGAAAAACAGGATTTGTCAAATCAAAGATGCATCAGGTCAGATGAAATTCCATCCCAAAGAGATAGTTAACACTTTCGGGTCATTCCATGTCAAGTGAACCAATGATTATTACCTCTATATTTTTAATTCTTTTGAGATTTTGTTATTTGATAATAGCATGTCAGACAATGCAAAATGTGAAGAGAAAATTTTTTTTAAAAATTTATTTTTTTTTTAAATGATTTTCAAAGTTCGGAAAAAGTGTGAATTTCGCTGTTGCCTGCCTTTACGTTTCTCCTCATAACTCAGGCTAGGAATAAGATAGAGAGACAAAATAAACACCAATCTACTCAGAACTATACAGGCTTTCATCAGATATGTCACAAGAGGATCTTTGTTAATATTTTACCTATGTGATCGCAAGCGCAAAACTTTAAAACGTATTTCCGAAAAATCGGCGCGCTTTAAATATTTCAAAAACTGCCCATGTGTCTGCTTTGCTCTTAGCCACATCTGTACCAAATTTCAAGTTAGGATCGCAATGGGATCATATTTTAACATATTTTACTATTAATAGCGTCAATGGGTCATTCCATATCAAGTGATCTAAATATGAATATTTTTTTTTTACCTGACGTCTTTAGATTTTTTTTTTTTTTTCCTTTATGAAGTACTACTTTAGTTAATTACAAATTAAAAGTTTGGAATTTTTTTCTTCATCAGTTAATTTTTTACAGATTTTTAAAGTTTAAAAAAAGGGTGAATTTTGGCCTGGTATGACTTTTATTTCTAGCCCAAGATAAAAAAATGTAGATAGAGAAACAAAATAAACACCATTCTACTCAGAACTGTCCAGGCTTTCACCAGATATGTCACAAGAGTATATTTGTTAATTTTAATTTTTTACCCATGCGAATGCAAACGCAACATTTTGAAACGCATTTCCGAAAAAAACGTTTTAATAAAAATGTTCCAAAACTGCCCATGTGTCTTTTATGCTCTTAGCCACATCTGTACCAAATTTCAAGTTGGGATCGTGATGGGATCATATTTTAAAATATTTAACTATGGTTAATCTCATTTTTATTACATTTTGAAAAAACATATGAAAGACATACATTCAATCTTTTAACAAAATCTTGAGACATATAAAATATACAAAAAGAGAATTCACAAAGTTATTAGTAACTTTAAGATAAGCTGCAAATTTACTTTTGCGCTTATCTCTGGTGCAATATATACTACAATCTAAATATAATTTCAAACACTCAAGTATACAACCTTTCTCAGGGTTTTGAGATGTTCTGATGTCAAGGGGACAAGCAGCCCCAGCAGAATGATTTTTATCACTTGGCCCCTTTTAACAGGTTGACCACGTAAGTGGGTCATTACCCGTTGAGGCCTAGTTGGAATAGTCTATCGACTGGTGTACCGGAAAGGAAGGCCGAAATATTAATGATCTGCTCACAGCTCAGAGTTTCCGATACCTGTCTAATGTTCACTAGAATTCTGAAGGTATAGGTGTAGAAAGGAAATACCTAGACTGAATGTATCAGATGGGAAGAAAAGAGATAGAAAAGAAGAGAGAGAGAAGAGAAACAAAAACCATTAGAAAAAGTTATACTGGGAAAGAAAAGCCACGTAAGAAAAAAAGAAAAAAAGGAGGGGGGGGAACGGGTGAGGTATGGGAAGGAGAAAGGGTACTCATCCCACTGGCTCCCCATCAGCCAGAGGTCGAGCCATATTATCTGTGCTGGAAAAGATACTCCTAAATTCTGCAGAGTCGTGAAAAAGAATCCATTCAACCCAAATCCCTAAGAATTTGTTCCGAGATCCCGACGCATCAGCTGCGAGCTCCTCCATTCGATATATGTCCATCAATTCTTTGAACCAATCAAGTAGAGATGGAGCCCGGCTTGATTTCCATAACCTCGGGATCACAGCACGAGCAGCCGAGATGCAAAAGCGGAGAATATCCCTCTTCTGTAGCCCAATAGGACCTGGAAAAATGGATAACATTGCCGATTCTGGGCAGCATTTGGCTTGTTTACCTGTTATCCGGGCGTATGCATTGAAAACCTCAGACCAGAACCGCCGGATTTCCCCACAACTCCACCAAATGTGTATCATTGTACCCTTCTCTTCCCCACAGCGCCAGCAGGTATCAGGGGTTCCAGGGAACATGTTCCGGAGTGTCGTCGGGCACAAGTACCATCTAGTGAGCAGCTTATAGCTTCTTTCTTGTGCAGAACAAGCGCTAGCTAGTGAGTGAGTAAATATAAAGCATTTCTGCCAATTAGCTTCTGAAATGCTACACCCCAATTCCCTCTCCCAAGCATGTTGGAAGTAAAGGGTGCCCTGCTCTCTCATGGACCCTAAGGCCTGGTATAGAACTGATATTTTGCGCCTCGGTGGAGCCTCCAGTTGGAATAACCTCTCCAATACGTTGGGCGTCAATCTTACCCTGCAAGAGTGGTCAGCTGAATATAAGTATGCTCTGTATTGGAGAAATTCGAATCACTTAAGAGGTCTCGTAGGTTCTTTGAGTTGTAGCTCTGCCATCGAGGGCAAACCACCACTGGACAGAGTCTGTCCTACTCGGGTGTCATCCACAATCCGCCAACATAAAAATCTCTGCCTGTCAAATCTGTGTGGGAAAGATGGGTTGGAAAAAAGGGGAGTCAAAGGGCTAAGTCTGTCGTTTAAGCGGAGGGTTTTCGTCACTAGGTGCCATACCTTCAAGGTGTTTCTGGTCATGTCTGTCAAAGGTACTAGGTCTGTGGAGTCTTTAGGGGAAATCCAAAGCAGGTGTTTCTAGCGGAATCCCCAAACCCTCTTGCTCCACCCCTACCCATTTCTTGGAGGACGCATGATAATGCCAATCTAGAGCTCTAACAAGAGAGGAAGCCACAAAGTACGCTCGTATGTTGGGTAGTCCAACCTCTTCTCTAGTGTTGGGCAAGGATAGGATATTCATTCGCAATCTGGACCTCTTGCCCCCCCAGACAAATCTAAGGATCATAGATTGCATTTTGGAGAGGAAGCCTCTATCCAATAGAACAGGAACTGTCTGAAAAGTATATAAGAGTCGGGGCAAGACATCCATCTTGACTACGTTTATTCTCCCGAACCAGGATAGCTTTAATTGTCTATAGGAGGTAAATGCCGATTCCGCGTTAGTCAAAAGGGGTTGCTAATTTAATTGAATATTTGTTTAAGATCTTTTGGTATAAGGACTCCCAAGTACTTAATGGCTTCTACTTTCCATTTAAATGGGAACTGTTTAGATAGATGAGAAACCAATTCTCCAGGCAAAGAAATATTGAGTGCCTCGGTTTTGGAGCAATTCACTTTAAAGTTGCTCAATTGTCCGAACCGTTCAAACTCCATTAAGACCGAAGGGATGGAGACCAGGGGCTTGGAGATGTAAAGTAGCAGGTCATCTGCAAATAAGGCTAATTTGTGATGACTTTGTCCTAGCTTGACCCCATGGACGCATTCATTGGACCTAAGTGCAAAATATTTAACTATTATAGTGTCAATTCAAAAATCACCAAGAACACAATCAGTCATTTTTTCACAATTGCCCGTCAATAGTTTGAATTTGATATAAAGAAACATAGTCTTGTAACATCTCAAATGAAAGCTGTTACCGTTCTGAGTAAAATGATGCCTCTCCCACTTCATTATCTTATTTCTAGCCTGAGATAGAAAAAATGTAAAGTCATACCAGGCCAAAATTCACCCTTTTTTTAAACTTTAAAAATCTGTAAAAAATTAACTGATGAAGAAAAAAATTCTAAACTTTTAATTTGTAATTAACTAAAGTAGTACTTCATAAAGGAAAAAAAAAAAAAAAAATCTAAAGACGTCAGGTAAAAAAAAATATTCATATTTAGATCACTTGATATGGAATGACCCATTGACGCTATTACTAGTAAAATATGTTAAAATATGATCCCATTGCGATCCCAACTTGAAATTTGGTACAGATGTGGCTAAGAGCACAGCAGACAAATGGGCAGTTTTTGAAATATTTAAAGCGCGCCGATTTTTCGAAATGCGTTTTAAAGTTTTGCGCTTGTGATCACATGGGTAAAATATTAACAAAGATCCTCTTGTGACATATCTGATGAAAGCCTGGACAGTTCTGAGTAGATTGGTGTTTATTTTGTTTCTCTATCTTATTTCTAGCCCGAGATATGATAGAAAATGTAAAGCCATACCAGGCCAAAATTCGCACTTTTTTAAAACTTTAAAAATCTGTAAAAAATTAACTGATAAAGAAAAAAATTCAAAACTTTTTTTTTGTAATTAGATAAAGTTGTTCTTCATATAGAAAATTTTTTTTAAAAATCTGAGGACGTCAGGGAAAAAAAATATTCATTTTTGGATCACTTGACATGGAATAAATATTACGAATCCTTATATAACCTCAAGGAAGACCCTAATACATATATACCATCCCTACAAGATATCAACCAATTTCTAGACCCATTAGACTTACCCAAACTTTCCGATTCGGAAATTGACGAATTGAACACACCCTACTCTCTCCTTGAAATCTCAACGCTCCTCCCGAAGTTAAAAAATGGGAAATCTCCTGGACCTGATGGACTTCAAAATGAACTATACAAGATATACTCCAATCTAATTTCCCCTTATCTAGCCCGACTGGCAAATCATACAGCAGCTCATGGCCATTTACCCTTAGAAATGCTAGAAGCTACAATAGCTGTCATTCCAAAAGGCAAGGGTGATGATTCAGACACAAAAAATTATAGACCTATTTCCTTATTGAACAGTGACACAAAAATCTTAGCTAAACTGATTGCCACCAGATTACAAAAATATATCAATAAACTTGTTAATACTGATCAAGTAGGATTCATTCCTAATAGAAATTCATCCGATGCCACTAGAAGAGTTATTAATTTAATGTCCCACACAGAACTTACAAAAGTCCCGACTGTCTTCTTGGCGCTGGATGCCGAGAAGGCATTTGACAGGCTTAATTGGAATTTTCTTCTACACACTCTTAATAAATTTGGCATAAAAGGTAATATATTTAATTTTATCTCTTCCATGTACCTTAATCCATCAGCTAAGATCTATTCAAACAACACTTTATCTAGAAAGATAATACTATCCAACGGTACCAGACAGGGATGCCCCCTTTCCCCTCTCCTATTCGCACTTTCAATTGAACCCCTAGCCGCAGCAATTAGGCAAAATAAAGAAATTAGAGGTATCCACATGAAATCACAAGATCACAAAATCACTTTATTCGCAGACGATATCTTACTATCACTCACTACTCCACTTAAATCTCTTCACCACACCTCTTCCACCATAGAAACGTTTGCAAAAATATCCCATTATAAAATAAACTCCAAAAAAATCACAAGCTCTTCACTATAATATGGACACAACCTTTTTAAAATACCTGAAAAAACTCTTTCCATTCTTATGGAGGGAAGATAAAATTTCTTATTTGGGTATCTGCCTGACAAAACCATTCTCCGACCTAATCAAAACTAACTTCACCAATTTACTCAATTCCTTTCAAGAAGATTTATCTGACCTATCTAAACTTCAGCTATCTTGGACAGGTAAAGTGGTAGCCTTTAAGATGAAAACTTTCCCTAAATTCATATACTTAACCAGAGCTATTCCCCTCCGGATTCCTAAATTCTGGTTCAATAAACTCCAAAAACTACTTAGGAAATTCATCTGGAGCAATGGACGATCCAGGATCTCAGCTTTCACCTTAGAAAGACATAAGAAAAGAGGAGGCTTGGGAATACCAAACCTCTACAATTACTACCTTGCTTCAATCATAAAACTATCTCAGAGTTGGTTCAGAGATACCAGTGGCTCTATCCTATGGACATCTATTGAAAGAGACTTGTCCAACACCTCCTCGCTTCCAGCCTTAATAGCGGCTTACCTTCATAAGCCAACAAAAATTTCTACTCTCCCACCAACTATTCATGCCACCATTTCTGCATGGAAATACCTACATCAAAAAACTATTTCTACATCCACATGCTCAACGCCTAAACGTATCCCTCTCGAAACTTTAAATCTCATTATCCCTGGAATAGACATAACCCCCTGGATTGAAGGAGGAATATATTATGTTGATAACTTATGTACTGATGATAGACTGACCGATTTCAGATCTCTAGAGGAGCAATTCAAACTAACTTGGAAGGATAGAACAGTCTGGAGGTTAATAAATTCCTCCTCGTCCTTCTCACTCTCCCACTTTTCCTTATCCAAACCCATATCTGAATTATTTGATAACCCAAACAAAATTTCATTGTGGTCAACTAACTATATTTATAGACTTCTGAACGAAGACTTAGCTCTCCAAAAATTATCATATATTAATGCATGGGAGAATGAATTAAACTCCACTATAGATCGTGATGAATTGTCTTTGGCAATTAACCTCTCATATTCACACACTTTTTGTGCCTCAATACAAGAATCCTACTTCAAGCTTTTGGCCAGATGGTATTGGACCCCATCAAAATTGAATCGCATGGATAATACTATATCCCCGACTTGTTGGAGAGAGTGTACTCATACTGGGACACTTTCATAGTAACATAGTTTTTAAGGTTGAAGGAAGACTTTAAGTCCATCTAGTTCAACCCATAGCCTAACATGTTGATCCAGAGGAAGGCAAAAAAAAACCATGTGGCAACACTAAGCTCCACATTGGGGGAAAAAAATCCTTCTTGACTCCAGATACGGCAATCAGACTAATTCCCTGGATCAACGCCCTATCAAAGAATCTAGTATGTATAACTGATAATATTATAGTTTTCAAGAAAGGCATCCAGGCCCTTCTTAAATGTTAGTAGTGACTCACTCATTACAACAGCATGTGGTAGAGAGTTCCATAGTCTCACTGCTCTTACAGTAAAGAATCCGCGTCTGTGATTATGATTAAACCTTTTTTCCTCCAGACGTAGAGGATGCCCCCTTGTCCCAGTCTCAGGCCTAAGAGTAAAGAGATCATTAGAAAGGTCTCTGTACTGTCCCCTCATATATTTATACATTATTATAAGATCACCCCTAAGCCTTCGTTTTTCCAAGCTAAATAACCCCAAGTTTAATAACCTGTCTTGGTATTGCAGACCCCTTAGTCCTCTAATGACTTTTGTCGCTCTTCTCTGGACCCGCTCTAGTTCAGCTATGTCTTTCATATACACCGGAGACCAGAATTGTACACAGTATTCTAAGTGTGGTCGCACTAGTGACTTGTATAGAGGTAAAATTATGTTCTCCTCATGAGCATCTATGCCTCTTTTAATGCATCCCATTATTTTATTTGCCTTTGCAGCAGCTGCCTGACACTGGCCACTAAATGTGAGTTTGTCATCTACCCATACACCCAGGTCTTTTTCAGTGACAGTTTTGCCCAGTGTTTTACAATTAAGCACATAATTATACCTTTTGTTTCCTCTGCCCAAGTGCATGACTTTACATTTATCCCCATTAAAGCGCATTTGCCATTTAGCAGCCCAAGCTTCTAGTTTACATAAATCCTCCTGTAATATAACATTGTCCTCCTCTGTATTGATTACCCTGCAGAGTTTAGTGTCATCTGCAAATGTCCGAAGATTCTGGGGTTCTGGACCGAGATTCATGATTTAATATTTAAAACCACCAATATGGAGATCACACTTACCCCTCAAATGGCCCTCCTCTCATTAGGAATTTCAAACATACCTCATAACCTTAGATTTATCATCAACCAAATTTTATTAACCCGCTAAGGTCCTTCTAGCTGCTAGATGGAAGACTACAACGTCTCCTACAATCCTGGAACTAATTGACCGAATGTCCTCCCACTGCACATACGAATTCAATAGAAATAATTCATATAACAAATATTTTTCAAATTGGGAGCCCTGGATCTCATCACAATCTTTAAATCATCTCACTAGGTCCATTGACGTTAACCTCACAACCTAACCTCTCCACTTCATCAATTTATAGATGTCTCTCGGAAATTGCATCTGATTTTCTCCCTTTAAGTATGAATGCAGATCTAACATAACAATCCAATTTTGTGTTCAGGTTCGAATAAATCTAGCCAAACCACAGTTAATATCTTAACTGCCGTTAAATAAGAATAGCTTATATTGGTTATTTGTTCTCTTCTTTTTTTTTTTTTTGTATTTTGCTTTTGTATCGATATACTCATATACTTATATTACCCAACTGTATGACTACCCCAATGTTCCTGTATTCCTGTATGTCTGTAATATGTAATTTATCTCCTACATACTACCCTATATATTTCCCACCCTACCCTTTTCCTAAAGAAATTTCAATAAAAATATTGAGAAATAAAAATAAAGATTTAAGGCCCTGTCTCACATAATGATGCATCAGCGATCCCAATACCGATAACGATGTGCAGAGATCGCTGGTGCGTTGTTTACACATCGCTGGTAAGATGTCAAACAGGCATCTCACCAGCGATGTGAAAAACGACGCACTAGCGATCCAGAATTATACCGAGGTCGTTGTGAATTTTCTCTCCATAGCGTAGCATTGCGATCGTTGCTCATTATCTTTGTCAAACACAACGATGTAGCGTTCCCAGCGGGAGCACAACGATGCAGGAATGACCCAGAGCAGTGTGTAACGAGCAACCATCTCACAGCAGGGGCCAGATCGTTGGTGCGTGTCACACAGAACGACATCGCTGTTGCGGCACGAATTTCGTGACGCAACAGCGATCCCAATAGCGATCTCGTTGGCGATCTCTTTATGTGTGACAGGGCCTTAATTGTGCTTCTGTTATCGGGGACTGTGCTATTATTGACTAAACTAAAGGCTTTATCACCTGGTGATTACCATTACACAACTACTTTGACAGTCCAACATCCCCCCTCCTCTGACACCTCACTGTCAATGCACAATCTATAGAGAGCCTGGTGTTGGCAGGGGCAGTTCTCCCAGCTCTGCTCAGTGATCTATGTGATACATCGTTGGATTCAGGGACTCTTTCCCTACATAATGTTGCTGTCAGTTGAGGCAGAAAAAAAACAGCTGACAGATTCCCTTTAAGAATGGAGAGCCTTGCAGGACCATGGAGATGATGTATTACTTGCATGAATATAGCATCGTATCTGACACCTTTGTATTGATACATCCCCATTATGTAGAACAGAGTTGACATTACTCCTCGGTCCCTGTCCCCTTTAGATATCATATTATCCAAATGCCTAGACTCCAGTGCTAAATATTGGGTCATTGCTTGGCACAGTGGTATGGAACACTAACTGGCCAGGAGTTTAACACAATTTTCCTTAATAAAAAAGCAACATGTTTCCCTTGTATCCAGTAGCCAATTACAATAACTCTCCTTTAAATTCTATATACATCTGTGCATTGAAATTTTTATTTTCTCTTATCGTCTCATTGGGGGACACAGGACCATGGGTGTTATGCTGCTGATCCATAGGAGGCTGACACTAAGTAAATGTGAAACAATTAGCTCCCCCTCTGCAGTATACACCCCCTAGCATGGCCAGGCCATGCCAGTTTTAGCTTAGTGTCTGTAGGAGGCAAATCTATTCCTTTTTTCCGGAATTCTTCTCATCAATTACATTAGACGGGCGACTGCACCCCTTTGGTGACCGCTTTCCCACAACCACCAAGAGGCGAAAACATGGAGTGTCACCTCCACGTACCCTCTCCTGCAACCTTGCATCATTGGGCTGTGCCTACCCTTTTTTTTTAATTTTTTTTATGGGCGACGGTTCCCACAGGCACCGACTTCCCGCATTCAACAACGGACGGGCACACAGAGTGTCGCCTCCCCGTTCCCGCACCTGGCGCAGACCCCAATGCACCCAGTTATATGGACTGAATCCGGCTCTCCTCAGCTTCCCTACAAGGGCCCTGAGTTGAGATACGCAAGCCTGCTCTTCCTTGCATTCATGCAGCAGCTCACAGCTGGTGCCTGCATTCCCAGCTACTCCAGGACAAGGATGCACACAGACCACTGGGTTCCCTAGCCTCCCAAAAGGCAGCCTGGGTTGAGGCACCTTGCAGGTGAGACCGTTCTGTTATTACTGCCCCTTGCAGAGGCTCAATCATTGGACTCCGGCGGAGGGCTCCTCTCCCAGTCTCTAAGGCCCCCCACTCCCTCCCCGTTCAGTGTGCTTACTGACCGCTATTCTGGCTGTCGCCACGGCTTGTGTTCCCTCTTACTTTAGGCCCCGGCTTTGGCTTTTTTTCCATGTTCTCTGCCTGGTCCCGCCACTCCCTGTATGACGAGGCACCATCGGGAGGGCGGTAGCCACGCCTCCTGATGACGTCGCATGGGCGCGAGTACCGCCTTATGCCCCCTCCAGAGTGTACGCAAAGGGCCCATGTTTTGCGGCTCCGCCCCTCTGTTTCCTGCTCTCTGTACCGGGAAGTCACTCCATGGACTGGTGAATAAACTGCCTCTCCTCACAGTGGCCTGCACCTGGGACACAGGACCATCGGTTGCAGAACCTTGGGTTAGGCACACAGTTGATACTTAGGGCTGCACATACATTCTTAGTTTCTCTATCGCCTCATTGGGGGACACAGAACCATGACCATGGGTGTATGCTACTTATCCATAGGAGGCTGACACTAAGTAAATGTGAAAACAAGTTAGCTCCTCCTCTGCAGTATACATCCCCTGGCTGGACCAGGTCACACCAGTTTTAGCTTAGTGTCTGTAGGAGGCACATCTCTTTCAGAATTCTCCTCATATTAGACAGGCGACGGCATTCCTTCGGGGCCGCTTTCCCAAAACCATCACTGGACCCCCTAATATGCCCAACATTATCGCCGGTGTAATTTTTAGGCTAGATTCTTGTATTTTCGCAGTCCCTGCTTAGCCCCACCCCCTTGAGAGGTAACCATGCCCCCTCACCCTGGCCACACTCCTCTGGAGCGCGCATTTTCAGCACAAAATTTGCGGTGCTGCCCCCCTTTTTTTCCAGCTCTCAGCCCCAGAAGCAACAAAGAGGGAGGACATCTTCACACCTGCCGCTCCAAGGACCTTGGCTGCAGCTCTCCTCAGCGGCCTGCTCCAACTGCTGTCCAGGGACACAGGACCATCGGTTGCAGATTCCGGGCTGCTCACATCCTGTTTCCCTTTTTAGCAGCCCCCATCATTGTCCCTCTCTCTGCACTGCACCCCCTGCAGCCCTTCGTATATATCACACCATGCATTCCTCAAAGGGTCCAAAGAAATCAAAAGCCCATACGGTCTATTACTCCTCCTGCACCACCTGCCACTCTGAGCTTCCACGTATACATACTCCTTACTGTCAATCCTGTACCCCTGAAGCCTTCCAGGAGCCCTCCGCCGCCACCGTTGCTGCCAGCAGCCCAGAGCCCAGGGCCCCCAGTCCACCAGATTGGACACTTTTTCTGTCACAATCCATGGAAAAGCAGTTCCAAAACTTGGTATAAGCTATGCAATGCCGTCCGCACCACCACACCGCCCCCCCCCCCCCCCCCCCGGACGGGACGCAGGCAGACGACCCCTCCATGGAGGGCCCTTCTGAAAGTGGCAGGACATGTACCACGTCTGTGGCAGTGGTCAAGAAACGGTCACACAGAAACATGTGTCCTGTTTCCTCTCATGGATCCCCCATCGAGGGTCCAGAGACCATGCTCTACTGCATCTGACGAACCAGAGGATAGGTACTGTTGCCTATACCAGGACAATGCTCTGGATATAGACCCCTCTGATGATCAAGCGGCTATTGATTCACTCATAGCAGCGGTCAACCACGCCTTAAACATCCCGTCCAAAATACCTGACCACGCAGTCTCTTTTAAAAGGGCAGAGAAGCCACAAAAGGTCTTCTCTTACCATCTTTACCATCTGGAGTTTCCGGCCATCTTAACCAAACAAAGCGAGAAACCTGACAGGTGCTTTGGTAACTGCAAGGCCATAGAGTCACAGTACCACTTTGCCCTAGCTATCCCTAAGAGCTGGGCAGATTCACCATCGGTCGATCCTCCCGTCTCCCGCCTTGCTGCAAAAACATTGCTATCATTACCTGACAGATCCTCCATTAAAGATCCGACCGACAGACAAGTGGAGCAGCTTGCACGCTCTCCCTTTGAGGCAGCAGAACTGTCCCTCTTTCCCTCTTTCGCCTCCGTGTGGGCTGCAAAGGCTATTATGGTCTCGTCTGAAACCCTAAACACTTCCTTGCAGGAGTCTCACCTTACTTATAATTTCACCGACATAACTGCCCAGATCACTGCTGCCGCAAGTTACCTGATCTAGGCCTCTCTGGACTCCGCCACCGGCGCAGCCTTTGCTGCCACTAATACCATCGCCATTGGTAGGGCCCTTTGGCTCCCCGTAGTGTCGGGCGGACTCAGCTTCAAAAAAGTCACAGACAGGCCTCCCTTATTTTCCTGATCGTCTGTTTAGCGAGTGCCTGGACAAACTCATTTCTGACGCCACAGGCGGGAAGAGCACCTCTTTCCCAACTTAAGCCTAGGAAAACCTTCGTCAGACGCCCACAGACTACGTTCCATTCCTTTTGGATCTCCTTCGGCTGGGCGACCTCTCGACCGCCCCCGCATCTACCCGGGCCCCCTACATAGACAGATCCTACCCAGTCTTCCTGTAAGACAAACACCTCCTGACAGCCCAGGCAGAGACAGTCTAAGCCCAGGGAGTCTCGATCCCATTGATTCTCCTCTTCCTGACTTCTACAGCTTTTCGAAAGACACTCCCATTGTTGGTGGCTGTCTACAGCTATTCAGCCACATCTGGTTGTACGCCACAGACGCCAGATGGGTTCAAGATCTCGTGTCTTCCGGTTACCACATAGTTTCTGTCTTGACCCCCAAAGCACAGCCGTGCCTTCTTCAATACGATTCATTCTCTCCAAAAAGCAGGAATAATCGTTCCCATAATGGATTCCAAGAGGTTCAGGGGGTTCCACATCAACCTGTTCTCGTGGTGCCCAAGAAAGATGGGTCGGTAGTCCGGTTTTGGTCCTCAAACACCTGAACAGGCACGTTCATGTCCGAAAATTAAGGATGGAGTCCCTACGCGCCATCATCGCGTCCATGGAGGAAGGGGAATTCCTCGCTTCCATAGACATGGGTATATGCAGGTATGCATCTTTTATCACCCCAGGTCACCAGCAATTTTTCCGCTTCGCAGTAGAGGATTGTCATTTCCAGTTTCCTAGCTTTGCCTTTCGGCCTCGCTACCGCCCCAAGGGTCTTGACCAAAGTCATGGCGATCGCCATGAGTGTCCTTCATGCCAGGGGCGTAGTCGTCTTGCCATACCTTGATGACCTTCTAATAAAATCCCTTCCTTTCAGGATTGCACAACCAGTGTCAAAATTACAGTGGACACCCTGTCTTGTCTAGGGTGGCTACTAAATCTAAAAAGGTCATCCCAGGTCCTGTCTGTCGATCACCTTCCTCAGTATGACCCTAGACACTTACGGGGTTTGATGTCTCTCCCTCAGGACAAGGCGTCTACCCTACGTCAGGCAGTACGCACCCTTTTATGCCGTCCTTCACACTCCATTCGGTTCAGCATGAGGGTCCTAGGCCGGAGGGTTGCGGCGACGAAAGCCGTTCCCTTTGCCCAATTCCATCTCCGGCCATTGCAGCTGGCCCTCTTGTCTGCCTGGGACAAGAGCCCCTTTTCCCTGGACAAAACTCTCCTCCTGACACCCTTCTCTCCCTCTGGCTATTCCCGTGATTCTCAGCTTCCCTCAGTCAGGCTTACAGTCAGGCCTAGACCACCGAAAAAAACAGTATAACAAACATGTGGAAGTACACTGCTATAAAAAGGTAATAATAAAAAGCAAGTGCTTAGTACAGTCGGTCCTAGCTCTGGACTCCCTGCAAGAGCAGTTCTCTGCCCTTTCAGTCTTTTGCGAGTGCCGTCTTTCCTCCAAGTCAAAACTTTTCTCCAAGATGTTTCCTGCTTGGTTCCTCCATACAGGAGACCACTAGAGCCTTGGGACCTTAATCTAGTCCTGGACGGACTTCAAAAGTCTCCGAGCCCCTAAAAGAGGTTTCTCTCCATCTTTTATCTTGAAAAGTAACCTTCCTGGTGGCAATTGCGTCCATCAGGCGGGTTTCCGAGTTAGTAGCACTTTCCCGCCGTGAACCTTTTTTGGTCTTTCACCAAGACAAAGTGGTACTGCGTCCAATTCCCACCTTTCTTGCCAAGGTGACTTCTACCTTTCACCTTAACGAAGACATCATTCTACTGTTTTTCTGTCCAGCTCCGGTTCATCGGGTGGACAAGGCACTGCATACCCTAGACCTCGTGAAAGCCCTCAGGCATTACATTTCCAGGACGGCCTCCTTCGGGAAGACAGACACTTTTTGTCCTTCCTGAAGGCCCACGTAAAGGACAGGCTGCCTCAAAGGCTATCCTGTCCCGCTGGACTCATTCCGCTATCCAGGAAACCTACCGTCTATGGCACATTACCATCCCTGGCATACTGCGGGCTCACTCAACACGTGCGGTTGGTGCATCCTGGCCATTCGGCATCAGGCTTCAGTAGCACAAGTGGGCAAGCCACTACCTGGTCTACCTTGCACACATTTTCAAAGCATTACAAGGTCCATACCCAGGCCTCAGCTGATGCTAGCCTATGTAGAATGATCCTTCAGACTGCAGTGGCGCACCTATCTCAGTAGGTGCTCCAGGAAACCTGGGACTGGTTCCTTGCTACTTGGGTTGTGTTATCTTTTCCCACCCAGGGACTGCTTTAGGACATCCCATGGTCCTTTGTCCCCCAGTGAGGCGATAGAGAAAAACTGATTTTTATGTACTCGCCGTAAAATCGTTTTCTCTGAGGCATCATTAGGGACACAGCACCCACCCTATTGCCCCTTTGGGCGTTTGTTCTCTTTGGACTTTGGAAGTTGTTCTTTTTGCATGTTTCCACTTTGGTTACACTGTATGTTTTTCACTTGCTTTTATGCTTTCTCCTACTGCTTGGTCATTAAAACTGGTGTGGCCTGGCCCTGCCAGGGCGTGTATACTGCAGAGGAGGAGCTAATTATTTTACATTTACTTAGTGTTAGCCTCCTATGGATCAGCAGCATAAGACCTATGGTCCTGTGTCCCCATGGTCCTGTATCCCCCAATGATGGCTCAGAGAAAACTATTTTACAGTGAGTACACAAAAATCCGTTTGTTCATTTGTTTCCTAAATGCAAAGTTAAGCTACTTTATAAATAATGTTTAGTAAAAAAAAAAATGTCTATAATTTTGCTACTGTGGAGTGTCTTAAAGGGATCCTGTCACCCCCAAAACACATGTAAACCTATTAAAACCTGTCCCTAGAGCATATTAACACTTTCCCTACACTCTTTTTACCTCCTAAATGCAGTAAATGACATTGCATAAAAACGTTTTATAAGTACCTGATTACTGATGATAATGAGTGACTATGCTATTCATAGTCACTCATCAAGACTGCCCCTCTGCTTCATAGCACGCCTGAATAGGCGTGATCTTCATAGCAGATTCAAATTGCCGCCTCCCTGCTGTGCCCTGTGTCATCCGAGGCTGCTGTGTGGCTGGGTGACGCGATCCGCGTCATTCCCCGCGCCGGGTGACGTATTTACACCGGCGCCGCGCTGTAAACTTCAAAATGCGCACTGCGCATGCGCATGGGCATGCGCAGTGTGCATTTTGAAGCCGACAGCGCGGCGCCGGTGTAAATACGTCACCCGGCGCGGGGAATGACGCGGATCGCATCACCCAGCCACACAGCAGCCTCGGATGACACAGGGCACAGCAGGGAGGCGGCAATTTGAATCTGCTATGAAGATCACGCCTATTCAGGCGTGCTATGAAGCAGAGGGGCAGTCTTGATGAGTGACTATGAATAGCATAGTCACTCATTATCATCAGTAATCAGGTACTTATAAAACGTTTTTATGCAATGTCATTTACTGCATTTAGGAGGTAAAAACAGTGTAGGGAAAGTGTTAATATGCTCTAGGGACAGGTTTTAATAGGTTTACAGGTGTTTTGGGGGTGACAGGATCCCTTTAATGTTTTTAAACTAGCAGAGTGACCTGCAAAATGTTACAAATACATTAAAACTCCTGCTCTGGATGACTCTATGCTCTCCCCTCCCATCTCTCAGTATCAGGCCTGTTTCACACTACCACTTTTAGTATCCGGGGAAATGCAGGTTAAACCTGCATCCCCCCGGATCTCTCGCAGTTGTAAAACATAATGCACCTGCATCGGTATTATCACTGATCCATCTGACGGATCAGTGATAATACTGGTTCATGAGCAACCCTTTTTTTTTTTGTTACGGTGACAAATGACCTGCCCGCTAGTGGGTGTGTCATTTCAAACTGGCTTCTGAGCATGCTCAGTCCCAAAACTCGGATCTGGCATCCAGATTCTGCAGGACCCAGATTCTGACGGATTCGGGGCCCATAGAGTAAAATTGTAATGTAACCACATTGCCTCGAATCTGGGTGTTCTCGGTTTTTTAACGGTCACCAAAAATGTTACAAACTGCGTTTTTGGTTTCAGTTTAAAGACCTTGGACATCTGGATCCAGAGGGAACCGTAAACAACTGGAGGCACCCGTAAGTTCCTGCGTCCACATTGAAAGCCAATGAGGCCAAGAACGGATGCAGGTGCATGCAGTTTTAGCTGGATTCACCAGATTAAACAAATAGGTAGTGTGAAACCAGCCTTAGTAATAGCAGCAGGGAGGTGGTTGTGCACACATCTGTAGGGAGAGAAAGCATATATGGCCTCAGGGATGGCAGAGAAAACAGGCCATAAAAAAGGAGGAAATCACATGAAGAGGAACGGAGATCCGTTCAGGAGCTGTGATGATACATGAAAGCAAGAGAAGATACTAATGCCCTGTAGGTTGCATCCAGCCTATTACCTGGAAAGACACTCTTATTAATAGGCAATACAGAATTTTGCTGTAAGACCATTCTTAAGATAGATGAGCATTTTTCCTGTGCAAACCACAGAAGGAAACGCCCGTTTTTCATGGCCCTCCCTGGACTGTTGCAATGTGGGTGGCACGGTGTTTTGTAATATTCTGTATGTCCAGTTCTGAGTATTAATACAAAATATTCACTCATTGACCAATTGAAACATGGACTGTACACTGATGGAGAGATGCAGCCAGACCGCCGGGTCTCCCAACCTGACAAGCCGCATCATATATTGTGGGTTCACTGGGGGAAAAAATTTTGAGTTATAAGAAAGTTGCATATGGCTCCCTATGGAGCATGGTACTAGCACACAGAGTCCCTGCACCTGTGTAAACTGAGGAAACATTAGAGAGGTTTTCCTCTTAAGACAATTGTTCTGTAAATGCTTTTATACTTGGGAAATATTAAACAGACCAGGTACTCATCCTCCCCAGATGCCGTGCTGTCACTGTCCCAGTCTCTGTGTTTTGACAGCATTGGTAATGTCCTGTCGACTGTACACATCACCGCTTTTGCCAATCTGTGTGTTGTAGTTGGCGCAAGCTGCTGAGCTCAGTGATTGGCTGCAGCGGTGATGTGCGCTGTTGCCTTGATGTTACCGCTGTAAATACAGGAACTGGAGCAGCAGCAGAGAGCAGGTGCTGGACCCGGGGAGCAGGGAGTCTCTGCTTTATTTAATATTTTCCAAGTATAAAAGCTTTTGGTGACCACTTGTCTTATATTAGAAAACCCCTTTAAGTCAAGAAGTTAACACAATTTTTTAACTTATCATTTCCAGAGGGGTAACTGTGCCCACACCTCAGTGACATGTTATGCCCCCCCGCGAATGAATGATAGAAGCTACTGATAATCTATGGGGCTAAATTTACACTTCAGGAATTTGTTTTTAAAGAGCCTTTAAATAGTTTAGCCAAATGTATGGTGGTCTTCTAGAATCCAGCCGCATTTTGTTGAATAGCCACTAGATGGTGCAAACCAAACTTATCATGATGGCCTGCTGCTGATATAATATATAGTTATATGGAAAATGGCGGCATTATAAGTCGGACCCCATTTAACATTAAAAATTACTTTTTTCTCTTTTCCTTCACCAAATTTGGGGGTGCGTCTTATAATCAGGTGCGTCTTATAAAGCAAAAAATACGGTAATTTTCTAAGTCCTTTCGCTAAGCTTTTTCTATTAATGTTTTTCTATTATTCAGATTTCCCTCCTATCCTGTGTAAACTTCAAATAAAGAGATCCATTCCATCTTTCAATCACAGTGAGTTCTCTGCTGTCCACTCCTCAAGGAATAAATATTCATGTCACATATTCACATCACTGCACTGCATAGAAGATCAGTAGAAATCACTCACAATTGGGGGCAGTAGCCTTCTCTCTGCTCTCTTTTGCTGCAAATAAACGAGGTCAAATAAACACAATCTGTCACAGACAGGCTCCTGTTCATAGAAACAAATAGAGATTGCTTATCTATGTAAGGCAATGTAAGGTTATCAGATGTGTGCCTGTATCTCTCCGGTCTCCTCATCAGACTCTTCTAAATGAAACTGAAACCTGACAGGCAGGGGGCAGGGAGCAAGGAGCTGCATGAGAAGGAGAGAATAATAAATTAACTTTACACAGCTGGACTAATGGATTAGTCTAGTCCAGTGATGGCGAACCTATGGCACGCGTGCCAGGGATGGCACGCAGAGCCGTTTTTCCCTGGCACGCGGCGTCACCTGTCACTGCACCTTTGAACTGCCGGCATGATGGCGCCGGCAGTTCAAAGCCGTGTCGGATCGGAGGATTCTCCTTCCTCCGCATCTCCGACACTCTCCAAGCTCCGCCCCGCCGGCGTCACATGACCGCGGTCATGTGACGCTGGGACGGAAGACGCGAGGAGAAGAGGAGCGGTGAAGGTGGGAGTACTAGGTGAGTATGATTTTTTATTTTTTTTATTTCAAGCCACGGTATAATGAGGGGCTAGGATGGACACAGACATGAGGCTGACAGGGGGGCAGGATGGACACAGACATGAGGCTGACAGGGGGGCAGGACACACACACACAGAGACAACATACACACACAGAGACAACATACACACACAGAGACAACATACACACACACACACAGAGACAACATACACACACACACACACACAGACAGCATACACACACACAGAGACAACATAAACACAGACAACATACACACAGACAACATACACACAGACACAACCCACACACAACATACACAGACACAACCCAAACACAGACACAACTCACACACAGACACATGGAGACACACACTCCTCTGTGCTGCAGGGGTGGAGGCTGGTGTACATGTGCAGCTTTACCTGCTCCCAGCAGCTGAGCACCTCCCCCACTCTCTGCCAGGACTGTCCAGCAGGAGAGCTGTCATCTGGTGGATTAGAGCTGCTTCTCCCCTGGATCTTCCAGCAGAGGTGACTGCTCCTATTTGCCGTCTCTCACCTCTTCACGTCATAGACCGCGCCATGCAGGAAGAGAAGAACACTGGCCAATCAGCTCTGCTGTCACTCAGTCTGATGTAAGAGGTTAATTGGCCAGTGCTCTTCTCCTCTCAGGACATGCCCCTCTATGAGTTGCTGGACCTGCCCCGGAGGAGGGTAAAAGCTGCTGCACAGTGCACATGAAACTGCAGGTTCCCGCAGCATAGAGCGGCAGAGGCACTGTAGGAGATACTGCAGCATGTCAGGGAGAGAAGAGCTGCCAAAGGCAGTATCTGATAGAGCGGCCCTTCAGCACCTCCGCAGATGCCGCCCCCTATTTTATCAGCAGGTAGGGGCTCTGGGTCCGGGGCAGCGAGATTCGGGGCTCTATGCATAAGAATCGGGGCTGCAGCCCGATTCTTAATGCATAGCGACGTCCCTGGCGGTGGCTATATTCTTTAGTCACCCAGGCAGGCCCATGTCGTCATAATAGCATGCCTTAATAGGCGTGATCTTCAATGCCTATTATAATCAGCGCCTCCCAGCTCTCCTCAGCACTGGCGAGGCTGCAAGGGGCTGTAATGACGCGAATCGCGTCATTTCCGGCATCGGGTGACGTCAGTACACCCACGCCGCATGCGCAGTGCGGGGCTTGAAGCCTGCAGAGCGGCACGGGTGTACATACCTCACCCGATGCCGGAAATAGCCTGCAAGACTTCGTCCGAGCATCCCCCATCCTCTGGAATGCTGCACCCCAAAATGTCTGAGTGTCCCCCACACTCGGAACCTTCAAGCGGAACCTGAAAACCCATCTATTCAGAACAGTCTACAGCCTGCAATGGCCACAGTGCCACCTCACCACCATTGGAACTGGCGCTCCACCACCATTGGACCCAGTACTCCACCACCACTGGACCCGGCGCTCCACCACCAGCGCAGACCCAACCTATTGTCTAGCTCCCCGTTTCCCCTGTAGAATTAAGCCCGCAAGGGCAGGGTCCTCTCTCCCCTTTGTATCGGTCTGTCACGATTAGTTTGCTCGTTGCATTTTTAAGGCTGGCTTCATGCCACGGCACGGTCCGGGGCTGTCAGGCATGAACCTGACAGCCCCATACCCAGGCCCATTGGGAGAGGCGGGACATTTCCCTATGGGCCGGTAGTTGTCGAGTGGGCGGGGCCACAGCACCTGCTTTCTCGGGCCGCAGGTCGGCTTTAAATTACTTTGCAGCCACCACCTGCCGGCATAGCAGGGACTGGGGAGCACCAGCGGCTGGGCTGCCAAGCTGATAACCAGACCTAAGAGGAGAGCAGCAGGGGCCGGCAGAGCATGATTGGCTGCTCTGCTCTGACAGCTGTGAGAGCCCGAGGAGATTGACAGAAGAAGGGGTGGAAGGAGAGGTGAGAGGGTGGGCCCTAATTTCCTCCAGGCCATGCCCCCTCATCTCTTCTGTGAGCCCTATCTCCAGTCAATCTCTCTGGGCCCTGCCTCCTCATCTCTACTGCAGGCCCCGGAAGTTGTTACACAGCGCGGGAGCCAGCAAAATGAGCTGCAGCAGCTGCTGGTGGTTGTGAGTAGTGTGTGTGTGCCTCTCTCTTCTCTCTTACTGTGTGTGTGGCTGACTATTGTCAGTATGTGGCTGTGGCTGGCGCTGTATCTGGGGCTGCATGACTGTGGCTGTGTGGCTGTGTCTAGCTGTGTGGCTGCTGACTATGTGTTTGTGTGTGGCTGGGGCTGTATGGCTGTAGCTGACTGTGTGACAGGGCTGCGTGGCTGTGGAAGGCTGTGTGGCTGACTATGTGTCTGTATATGGCTGGGGTTGCATGGCTGACTATGTGTCTGTGTATGGCTGGGGCTGCGTAGCTGACTATGTGTCTGTGTGTGGCTGGGGCTGCGTGGCTGTAGCTGACTGTGTGTGGCTGGGGCTGCGTGGCTGTAGCTGACTGTGTGTGACTGGGGCTGCGTGGCTGTAGCTGATTGTGTGTGGCTGGGGCTGCGTGGCTATGTGTCTGTGTGGCTGGGGCTGCGTGGCTGTAGCTGATTGTGTGTGGCTGGGGCTGCGTGGCTATGTGTCTGTGTGTGGCTGGGGCTGCGTGGCTGTAGCTGTTTTGTGTGTGGCTGGGGCTGCGTGGCTGTAGCTGACTGTGTGTGACTGGGGCTGCGTGGCTGTAGCTGACTGTGTGTGGCTGGGGCTGCATGGCTGACTATGTGTCTGTGTGTGGCTGGGGCTGCGTGGCTGTAGCTGATTGTGTGTGGCTGGGGCTGCGTGGCTATGTGTGTGGCTGGGGCTGCGTGGCTGTAGCTGATTGTGTGTGGCTGGGGCTGCGTGGCTGTAGCTGACTGTGTGTGACTGGGGCTGCGTGGCTGTAGCTGACTGTGTGTGGCTGGGGCTGCGTGGCTGTAGCTGTGTGTGGCTGCGGCTGCGTGTCTGTGGCTGGCTGTGTGTGGCTGGTGCCACGTGGCTGGCTGGGGTTGGCTGTGGCTGGAGTTGCGTGGCTATGGATGGCTGTGTGTGGCTGATGTTGCATGGCTGTGTGTGGCTGGAGCGGTTTAGCTGCGTGTGGCTGACTGTGTCTGTGTGTGGCTGGGGCTGCTTGGCTGTGTGTGGCTGTCTGTGGTTGACTGTATGGCTGTGTGTGTGTGTGTGTGGCTGGTTGGCTGTGTGGCTGGCTGTTTATGTGGCTGGCTGCACCTGTGTGTGGCTGATGGCTGTCTATGTGGCTGTTTGTGGTTGGCTGTTAGTGTGTGGCTGGCTACGTCTGTGTGTGGCTGGCTGGTGGATGTCTATGTGGCTGGCTGTTTGTGTGTGGCTGGCTGTGTGTGTGTGGCTGGTGGCTGTCTATGTGGTTATCTGTGTGCGGCTGACTAGCTGTGTGTGTGGCTGGCTGTGTGTATGTGTGGCTGGCTGTGTGTATGTGTGGCTGGCTTTGTGTGTGGGCTGGCTGTGTGTGTGTGGCTGGCTGTGTCAGTGTGGCTGGCTGTGGCTCTGTGTGTAGCTGGCTGTGGCTGGCTGTGCCTGTGTGTGGCTGGCTGTGTGGCTATGTGGCTGTATGTGGCTGGCTGTCTGTGTGTGTGGCTGGCTGTTTGTATGTGGCTGTCTGTGTGGCTGGTGGCTGTCTATGTGGCTAGCTGTGTGCGGCTGTCTGGCTGTGGCTGGTTGTGTCTGTGGTGGCTGGCTATGGCTCTGTGTGTGGCTGGCTGTGGCTCTGTGTGTGGCTGGCTGTTTGTCTGTGGCTGGCTGTGTCTGTGTGTCTGACCACTGGGACCCCACAATCCTGAGAAACGGAGCTTTGAAGAGCACCATGTGAATGGAGCTGTGGTTGATTATTCCCTCTGATGCACCATTCACATGTGGCTCTTCAAATAACTTCTTTAAGAAAGTGGTGAGGGCCATGACAATGTAAAAGCAAAATTTACGTATTGGGGCTGATGGGTGGGACCTATGGGTCCCAATGGTGGAACCAGCTGCCTGGCTTTATTTCCCCAGCTCCATACTACCCCGGCGTCAGGACTCCAGCCTGACCGGGTTCTTACATACAATATGTGACCCATCCTATAAGCCACCATGCGCCACACACGTCCTTTCACTCGCTCACAGCCCATCATATAGACATCCTTGGACTGTGGCACATGTGGGCTCAGAACAGGGATTGGCAAACCTTAGTATCCGGGACAACCATCCGTTACCCTACTATAGGAGCTCTATTAACCCCTGCATCTGACCTCTAGTACATACATACGTTCCGGTTCATCAGGTCCTTTAACTGACTACTCTGAGTCGGGCCCAAAGGCGGTCTATGCCCACCTGGCACACTTCATAAAATCACCTCCCAAAAGGCTACACACATTCGCCTCCCGAAGGTCTACACACATTCGCCTCCCGAAGGTCTACCCACATTCCGATTCATGAGGACCTTTAACTGACTACTCTGAGACGGTCC
The DNA here is from genome assembly GCA_033576535.1 of Allobates femoralis. Taxonomy (NCBI): domain Eukaryota; kingdom Metazoa; phylum Chordata; class Amphibia; order Anura; family Aromobatidae; genus Allobates; species Allobates femoralis. Next base: position 40,730,346 of record JARQOC010000011.1, on the reverse strand, counting down.
CAAGGGTGGTCTATGCCCGCCTGGCATTCATACATCTGCCCCTATAGGGCTACATACACTTGCTGGGTCTTTTAAAAAGCCATATAATACTGATACGGTTCAACAGGTCCTTTACTGACTAACTAGTCGGACCTAATGGCGGCTACGCTCGCCTGGCATGTTTCACACACAAGCATTCAGGAACTGCTTTTCTTACCGGGCACGGATCCGGGTCTCGCTACCTGGGTCATGGGTACACCCAGCGTCCCCAAGGGCTCCTTTCCCGGACGTGTCTCAACCACACACCCGGATCAGTATCCACCGGGTTCAGCCACGGCTTCCCCACTCCAGGCGCTGTCAGGACCTCGGTCCTAAGCCTCGGCATGGAGCTAGCATGCTCCCATCGTACACACACAGAGCCCTTGGACTGCTTTGCACTCTGGCTGATGATCCAGCCCACATGCTCTCAGGCTGATCTCTCTCTGGTCTCTGAGTTCTGAGATCTGACAATCACTCAGCTGGCAGGCTCTTATCGTGCCTGCCACTCCCACACTGACTCATCCAGCTGGGCTGCTATTGCTTACGACACACCCACCTGACACACCCACCTGGGCTGTCAGCAATCAGCACCCATTACATTCCTCATGGCCTCATTGCTCTCATGAGCCACTCACAGCCGCTCATTAGGCTCATGAATGTGTCAGCTTTCCAGCACTCACTATCACTTTTAACTTCTTGTGTTCTCGACAGGTTCTCACAGCATCATCCACTATAAAACCGGCCAGTGTGAACAGGATCAAACCCTGATCCTGCATGTGATGCGCCCCGGCCATGGGGACCATGCCTCACAGGCCCCAAAGGCTACTATAGGGCTAAAAACTGGTCCGGGGCTGTCTGGTTTACACCGGACAGCCCCGGACTAGACTGTGCCGTCCATGGTGTGAAGCCGGCCTAAGTTGTTTGTATGAAACCCTTTCTCGTGTACAGCACTATGGAATCAATGGTGCCCTATAAATAAATACCGTAATAATAATAATAATAATATTGATAAGGCAAAATTGATGTAAAACCAAGAAGGGGCCATATCTCTGGAACGGAGAGGCGCAGGAACAAAGAAAAACATTGCTGGATTCAGGAGAACAGCGGCTTTTACATTGGGTAGTAAAATTACATGTTTACGTCAAGTGACTAATTGCCTTCAAAGGGACAGTGAGGGATCGGGCACTATTTCTGAATCTTGAGTTCACTTTTATGAAGAATCAGCGAAACATGTCATCGGTGAGGCTCCAGCCAGGGTCAGGCTCACCCTAAATGGTGTCCTGTGCAGTACAGAGACATCTGCTGTTTGGTGTCCCAAATACTCCATACAGTGCACCGTCAGGTCATGTCGTTTCCTATAATACATAGTGCAAATTATCAGTGATACCCAGATAGTGCTGGACATAGGCCATAGAAAGTTTTCAAATGACAAAAAGCAAAAAAAGTTACAAACTTTTTATAAAATGCTATATAAAAAATGTATATGTAAAATAGTAAATGTGATTTAAAAAGAAATCATAAAGTTTATTGAATATCTTTCACAACACACATGTTCACCATGTTCTCTATATGATAAAATTGACATGTCCGTATGATACCTCAGGCCGGTAAGAGTTCGTAGCTACCAAACGTATACTTTTACTGTTATCCATGTGGTGAAAAAAAATGTGAAAGTTTTTAAAGAAAAATAATTGCACTTTTGCACCATTTTCCGTGATCCGTAACATCCGTAACATCACCATTTTCGGGTAGATGTGATGTTTTGATCGCCCATTATTGCATTTTATTGCAGTGTTGCGACGACCCAAAAAAACATAATTTTGCCGTTTGGACTTTTTTTTCCGTTCCGCAGTTTACAGATCTGATTACATAATTGATTTTATATTTTGATAGATCGGGCATTTCTGAACACGGCAATATTAAATATATGTGTCCAGGTATAGAACACAACAAGGCGGCACTCACCGTTTGTTCACAGGTGCTTTCTTTATTGCAGAGGTGCGGGGAGGGGGTGCATGAAGGTACAGACGACAGGTCCTGTTTCGCGGTTTGCCCGCTTCTACAGGTCTCAGGACCTGTAGAAGCGGGCAAACCGCGAAACAGGACCTGTCGTCTGTACCTTCATGCACCCCCTTGTTGTTTTCTATACCTGGACTGTATATGCTTGACCGCCTTATGTAGGCGCTGCACCACCAGGTGGCTGGGGGAAAGATAGCGGTCTGTCTCTATGGAGCAATAGGAAGGACCATTAGCCCTGTTGGTGCCCGGTGCCCCTACTTTTCCTTACACATGTTTAAAAATATGTGTATATTTAGTTTATTTTTTTTACTAGTTTTATTTTCAATGGAGCAAAAGCGGGTGATTTGAACTTTTATGTTTTTTTTCTTTATATTTTTAAGACTTGTTTTTCTTTTCCGTTATTTTATTTTTCAATAATTTTTATTAAATCTTTGAAGGCATAACAGGAATGGATTAGGTTAAAATATAACCGAGACACAATTGTATATAAATATATAAAATTGTACACTGCCCTTATGGGGCCTCAGCCCTGCACAGACTGATCGCTGATCACTTGAAGAGGCTTCAGAATAAATGATCACTTTCTGTCGGTGACGTCACTCGGGCATCGGTGGGAGGAAGTGAGCCAGCACAGTATCTGGGGTCATCAACCGACCTCGCGTTGTCATGGCATTGCATTAACCCTTAAAATCACCCTGTCAGTCACTGACAGCACGATCCAAAGCCCTACGGCGGGGATTGCTCCATTTCCCGCTGGTATCGGAGGCCCCGTGATGCAATCCATGCTTTATCTGGACATCCCGGGGTCCTGTAATGACCTCGGAAGCTGTCCTGATTCACTTCCTGTTGGCGATGACCCAGTGACATCATCGGCAGGGAGTGACAATTTCCCCTTCCTCTAGATGAGCAGCAGCTCATCTGAAGACAAGAGAAGCGATCGGACAATGGAGTGCTGAGGCCCCCTTGTGGGCTATGTAAAATAAAGAAAAAAAATAAAATTTTTCCAAGTATGTATAAAAAACCCTAAAACTTCAAATCATCTGTCTTTTGCCTCATTGAAAATAAAGCTATGAAAATTTTTTTTTTTTAAATACACATATTTGGTATCGCCGATTTCAGAAATACCCGATCTATCTAATATAAAATCAATCAATCTGATCTATGAACTGCGTAACTGAAAAAAAAGTCCAAACACCAAAATTAGTTTTTTTTTGGTCACCACAACATTGCAATACAATGCAATAACGGGCGATCAAAGCATCACATCTATCCAAAAATGGAGTCATTAGAAACATCAGCTCAAGACGCAAAAAATAAGCCGTCACACAGCCCCAGATCCCGATAAATGAGAACGCTACCGGTCTCGGAAAAAGGCTCCAAAAGTGCAATTCTTTTTCTTTAAAAACGTCAGAATTTTTTTCACCACTTAGATGACAGTAAAAGTATACATGTTTGGTATCTACGAACTCGTACCGACCTGAGGCATCACACTGACATGTCAGTTTTACCATATAATGACCATGGTGAATAAAAAACAAAAAAAAACGTGTAATTGCACTTTTGTTTGCAATTTCACCACTTTTGGGACTTTTTTCCTGCTTTTCAGTGCACTATATGGTAAAAGAAATTATTTCATTCAAAAGTACAACTCGTCCTGCAAAAATAAGTCCTCATATGTCTATGTTGACAGAAAAATAAAAAAGTTATGGCTATTGGAAGAAGGGGAGGGAAAAATGGAAAATCGCCAACGGTGAAGGGATTAAATAAAACCCACCAGACAACCCCTGTAAAGGAACATGACACAATGATCAAATACTGTGATCCACTTATTAAACTATTTTATATTCACATTCACCATGTTGGAGCGAGCACAGTATCAGGCAGTTATGATGACATCATCATAGACTCTGAATGACATCACAGATGGCTTAGAATGTGCAGAGATCTGCTCTGGAGCCATCTTGTGCCACTTGGATCTGACAGCCGGAGAGGACGAGTCCAGGTAAGGAGAGCTCTACTATTATAATAACCATCCATGTGAGCTTAGTCCTATGCCCCACTTCCTCAAGATGCCTGGACCATCAGTGCAATAAGCCCCTGTACCTTGTGCAACCTCTATCCCGTTTTAGATTGTAAGCTCTTTTGAGCAGGGTCACCTTCATTTCTTGCTTTATTTATTGTATTTTCTTTTTTACATTGATTCTATGCCTATTGTTTTGTATCCAATTATTGTACTATATTTGTTCTCTACTGTAATTACTTACTGTATTATATTTTCTGCACTCTAACCCTACATTGTAAAGCGCTGCGGAATATGTTGGCGCTATATAAATAAAGCATTATTATTATTATTATTATTATTATTAGGGTGTATCACGCAATAGACAGACAGATTTATTATAATGGAGGAAGGGCACCAGCTTCGTATTAACACAGATGATATTGAATATTTATTTAAAGTATAAACACACAAAATATTTATTAGCATTATAGATCCTATGCTCTAAGACCAAACATATTCAACTAACATAATTTTGGCGTTTTGACTTTTTTTTATTACGCATTTCCATATATGATTAATTGAGTTTATAATTTGACAGATAGGGCATTTCTAAATATGTGGTTTTTTTTTTTGTTTTTGTTAATAGTTTTAGTTTCAATGGTGCAAAAGGGGGGTGATTTGTATGTTTCTTTTAATGTTTTTTCACATTTTTAAATTGCTTTTACATTATTTTACACTGATGCTTAGGGCACCTTAGCACCGCACAGACTGATTGCTTCTTCTGTTCATAGTTGTGCTAATGCACCTCTGTGAAAAGGAGCGAGTGAGTCATGATCGCTTATGGGGTTCTCACAGGACACAGGATAATATGGATAAAATAGAAGGGTCCCTTTAAATGTGTCTCATGATTGTAAAATGAGGCAGGTTTTTGTCTATTTATTAAATGAACTCTCCCTCGATCCATAAAACAGCAGTGACCATTCTGATGACATCACAGGGCAAATGACATCACCGACATTTCATGACACCACCGACATTCTATGACATCACCAACATTCCGTGACATCACTATTAGAATAGAAAGTCCAAAGTTCTGAACCTGAATCATTTTGTTTTTAGGTCCTGACAGCACGAAGGTGAGAGGTCCAGGTATCTCTCCTCTCCAGGACACATGCGGTACCAAAGAACCATAGGACGGATGGCACGGCATCTACAGAGCTGTTCGTAGCCCAGCTCGATTGCCCAACACTACATAATATATGTGTGTGTATGCTTTATTAATGATGGAGTGAATGCTTAGTCTAAGGATGTGTTTACATGTGCGTTGAATCATAGGATGATCACACCAAAAGGTGACCGTCTGTGTGCCTCGCTCGACTACCCATCTCTGCTGAAGACCCAACAGCTTTTTTGAGAGTTGGGTGGAAGACATCATCTTTGGAAATAGGGTCCCAGCTTGTTGGCGCCTCCACAGTTTAGCATCTTCGTATCATCGAGGAAAATTGCTGATGTGATGCTGGGTCGCAGGTCTGGAAACTGTCGTCATCCTATTAGCTATTGACCTGGGACTTAATCTGATCTTGATATTTGGGGTCAGGAAGGAATTTTTTTCGCCGCTGAGAAGAACTCATAGAGGAATAGATAAAAATGAATGTATGTATGTATTATTAAAGATAGGGTGAATGCTTATTGTATAATAGTGAGAGCATCCATTGTCCTAGATCGTGAGCTCCTAGGAGCAGGTTGCATGTTTTTTCCTTTCCAGGTTGGCTCTCCTGAACTTATAATTACGTACATATATACAGCAATAAGCAGCAGGTCACACGTGATCCAGGGAGATATCCGATCGCCAGAAATGGGGTCAGGAAGGAATTTTTTTTTCCCCCTGAGGTAGAACTCTCCGGGGGTTTTCTTCGCCTTCCTCTGGATCTTTGGGTCCGGTGGCTCATCAGGTCTGCAATGTCCGCAGCAAGTTCTGTGGTCTCCATCGGAACTGAGAGTCACCGCGACCCTTAATTTGTTGAAGGACCAGTAATATTTTCATTACAATGTTGCTTATTGCTATTCCAAAAAATAAAAATAAAATAATTAGAGATTATATATTCTGTTTTGTGTTTTATTTGTTTGCACTTCACCCTACACAGCGACAATCGCCCAATATTCTGGAAACAGACTTGGTATGGCATCTAATAAAGTGTCTCATCCACATACATGGCAGCTGCGGCTGCTGGATCGGGAATATAGGGGGCGCCGTACGCAGAGCAGGTCACATGACTCCAGCCATAATAACGTTACCTGTCACAAGTCACTATGGGGGTCGGTCTCAGTGATGGGGGCATTCAGATCATATAGGTCCAAAATAATACTCTACCTGAAAGAATACTGAAGAGCAAGGTCACACAGATGCAGAACAAATTCACCACCCAGTGCAGAAGTGAGCAGCGCTGGACAACCCCTATATATGTAATAACGACCCGCAGAGTCGTGTCCATCAGACTCCAGCCATGATAATGTTAACTGTCACAAGTCACTATGGGGGTCGGTCTCGGTAATGGGGGCATTCACATCATATAGGTCCTATATAATACACTACCTGAAAGAATACTGAAGAGCAAGGTCACACAGATGCAGAACACAGGAGTCTCAGGAAAAGGAGGAAAGAGGCGACACGGGCAACAAGTAGCCAGAGAACCAAACGGGGGGGAGGGGTCAGGAATTATCACAATGGCGCATTCACTAACACCGGCTATAGTAAGAAGAGGAGAAAGGGGGGAATTTGTTCCAAATATTGCACCTATGTATTCGGATAGGACAGATACATGATTTATGTTAATTATATACATGTCCTGGCCGGTATCTCCCAGAACAAAGTCACCACCCAGTGTAAAAGTGAGCAGCGCTGGACAACCCCTATATGTGTAATAACGACCCACAGAGTCACCTCCATCAGAGGAGACGTCCACACGTCTGTCCATCAGAGGAGACGTCCACGCGTCTGTCCATCAGAGGAGACGTCCACGCGTCTGTCCATCAGAGGAGACGTCCACGCGTCTGTCCATCAGAGGAGACGTCCACGCGTCTGTCCATCAGAGGAGACGTCCACGCGTCTGTCCATCAGAGGAGACGTCCACGCGTCTGTCCATCAGAGGAGACGTCCACATGTCGCTCCATCAGAGGAGACGTCCACATGTCGCTCCATCAGAGATGTCCACACTGTCACTCCATCAGAGGAGACGTTCACATGTCTGTCCATCAGACGAGACGTCCATACGTCGGTCCATCAGGTTGGGGGATGGGGACAGTTGCTTGATATTTCCCGCTCTTCTTAGCACTTGACTAAAAAGGCAATTTACATACAAGGAAGAAGGACAGAGGGGCAGGATGACAAGAGCAACAAGCGGATTCAGAACAGCCACATTTACACAATATCAAACCAAAATATAGATTTATGGAAAGTGCAGGTTCTCTTTAAAGGAATTTCTGATGGATGAGAACATCTGGATGGATTCCTCACATCACTGGTGTCCCCTATTATGACCGGCCATTAATGGGAGATGTATGTAGATGGGAACGGTCGTGTGCAGGGTCCCCACATAAAAAAGGTTACAAAAAGCTGATGGGGCCGGAGTCTACTAAAGACTTACATGCAGGGCCGTATCTAGGGGGCAGCTGGTGGGGCATCTGCCCCGGGTGTAGCAGGCAGGGGAGTGCCATCAGGCCTTCTGCTGCAGTGTCCGAGGTGTCTCCCTGCCGGCTGCATAATGCGCCCCCCCTCCTGCAGTGTGAACCGGCTGTTCTCTGCTACCACGGTCAGATGACAGCGGGAGCAGAGAAACTGCAGCCCCGGCTCCCTGCTGCTATGCATTGTACAGAGCGGCTGATACCGCTCTGTACCATGGAGGCCCTGATTCCCGGCATTTCCGGGTCAGGGAGACATCAGCAGCATGATCAGGTCTGGTGATCAAGCCTGGTGATCAAGCTGCTGACGTCACTAGGCAGTGCCTGCAGAGGTGAAGACTGAGGAGGATCAATGTAATTACTGAAAGGGGCGGGGGAATATGGGGGATACAAGGTGCAAACAGGGGGATAGGATGGGGGATATGAGGAGCAAACTGGGTGAGAGCATGGGGTTATGAGGTGCAAACTGGGGAGAAGATGGGGGTATGAGGAGCAAACTGGGGGGAGAGAATGGGGGATACGAGGTGCACGCTGCGTGAGAGGAATAGGAGGAGTATGAGGAGCAAACGGGCAAAGGATGGGGAATACGAGGTGCAAACTGGGTGAGAGGATGGGGGATACGAGGTGCAAACGGGGAAAGGATGGGGGATACAAGGTGCAAACGGGGAGAGGATGGGGGATATGAGGTGCAAAGTAGTTGAGAAGATGGGGGATATGAGGAGCAAGCTGGGTGAGAGGATGGGGGATACGAGGTGCAAATGGAGAGAGGATGGGGGATACGAGGTGCAAAGTAGTTTAGAGGATGGGGGATATGAGCAGCAAATTGGGTGAGAGCATGGGGAGTACAAGGTGCAAACTGGGTGAGAGGATGGGGGATATGAGGAGCAAGCTGGGCGAGAGGATAGGGTGTACGAGGTGCAAACGGGGAGGGGATGGGGTGTATGGGGTGCAAACTGGGGGAATATGAGGTGGAAGTTGAGGGAGGGACGGGGGAGAGTATGTGAACCAAACAGGGAGGAGTGGATGGGTCGGTGTAAAAGAAGGAAACAAGGGGGAGAGGGCGGGGGAGTGTATGTGGTGACAGCATGAAGAGCAAATGGAATCACTAATTTATCAAAATAACAGCAGCAGTCAGTAAATAATACGGAGGTAAAATTACCAATACACAGGTGTGCACGAGGTTTACAAAAACTAAGTAAACTCACCAAATACTCAGCGTGTGCACGAGCCCTTACATATACTGAGGTAAAAACTTCAAAGATTCTACTGCACAGCGTAGACTCACAAATCTAGCAAGACTTGGGCACTGTGTCTTCAATGGACGCGTGAACGCATGCCACTGTGGCGCACCACAAGCGCAGGCGTCACAGAGGGTACTACACCCGTAAAAGAGGTGTAAATACTCCAGCTGCAGTGTGGACCCTAGGATGGTGGGTGGGACCCATTCCCAGCACTCCCACATTAGTTGAGCGGTGAGAGGAGGTCAAGGAGGTCTTTTGGCTTCAGTCTGGGTCAATAGAATAAAGGTGTAGATTCCGGTGCCACAAAATTTCTTTTCTCCTTCGCCTCATTGGGGGACGCAGACCGTGGGTGTTATGCTGCTGTCCACTAGGAGGCGACACTAGGCAGAATCTGCAAAAGAGTTATAGACTCCTCCTCTGCAGCATTACACCCCTGAAGCAGGAAATGCTTCTCCAGTTTTTGCTTAGTGTCTAGGAGGCACACACAGATTTTTTAGTGCTCCTAAAAAAACTTCCTTTTTTGGATTTTTTTCTTCAAGGAGAAGAAAAGTGGGTCTCTGACGAGACTCCCGGCATGGTCCCTCCTCGGCCCCCCACTGTTGGGGGCGCCTGGTTGAGGTCGACTTTCTTCCCCCCACATGCCGCTCCCTCCTCGGCCCACCACTGTTGGCGGCGCCCGGTTGAGGTTGAGATGATGGTCTTCCTTCCCCAGCTCCCCACTGTTTGGGACCTTGGGTTGAGGTCGAGGCTACACAGAAGCCCTTGGATGATGGACTGCAGCATCCCTCCCTAACCACCCCCCATGGGGCTGATAGGTTGAGACACCGCAGGTAGGGCACTAACGTGCCGCGTGGTTGCAATCCATACGCATCGGTGCTGCTGAATGCTTCTGATGGGCACGGGCTGCAGCACTGTGCCAGACTGCAGCACCAGGAGCCACAGCTCTGCTAAGTGCTCCTAAAGGGCTCAGGGGACAAGGCTAAAAGGTCAGCTGCATTGCGCAGCACATGCAGGAGACTTCAGCCTGGAGGACTACTCCCCAAGAGCCCCAGTCTGCCGCCACGAGACTGTCCCTGGGGGTCCCCTAAAGGCTGCAGCGAACGTCCGTGTAACTCCAGGAGATCAGCTTTTGCTGCTCTCTCCTGAGAGGGAAGGGAGCCCATACTGCAAGTGGGAGCGCCGTTTTTTTCTGGGCTCCTTGCAGGGTCCCCACAGCCCCTGGATGCCAGGAGACCCAGTTTTCTGGGATCTCCTGATGGGAGCTGCCACCCTACCCCTCATTCCAGGAGACCCAGTCCCCTGGGTTCTCCTGCTGGGGGCTGCGCTAGGCAGCGTGCATGTGGCCACAGCTCCTGGGGTCCGGCCGGGTCCAGATCTGTTCCGGTCCCGGACCGGACCTCCGCGCCGGCCTGCCGTCATTTGCGGCTTCTCTATTTACTGGAGGCCCGGCTTCGGCCTAGCGCGAAGCCGCCGCCTTATCACCGCCCCTGGCCCGCCCCCGGATGACGAGAATGACGCGGACAGCTTCATAACAGGGCGGGCCGGAGCTGCACAGCAAAGCAGGGGGCGGGACGGAGGATAACTGGCGCGAAGCCTATGGCACGCCTTAAGATTCTGGTCCCGCCCTGCTGTTAGCAGCGGCGGCCATTATCCACAGGGCACAGTAGAAGCAGGGTTGAAAGCACAGTGTGCACAACCCTTAGTGCCAGACTGTGTAGTTTGGCCACAGCTCCTCAATGGTACCTAGTACTGTGGCCATGACAGGGCTTCATCCCTGCTGCAGGGCTGAAAGTGAACTTGGGCCAGCAACTATGTGCGGTGCAGGACTGATAAGGAGCTCAGGAAGAGCTTCCTGCCTGCCTCAGCCCTTAGGACACTGCTGCCAAAGGTCAGAGTGTTCAGCAAGGCAGCCCACCTGCGGCAGCCCTAAGGACGGGCAGCTGGAGTCGGGGGTCAAGGAACCCAGCAGGGCTCCCCGCCTGTGGCAGTACATCATTAGGGCTGCTTACAGGGGTTCCGGAAAAGGCTTACAGAGCCTCGTTTTGTGCCGGTTCCCAATAGCGACGGCAGGACAACCAGCAATGATGTCCTGATGCATTTAGTCATCACGCCATACATGCAAGGAACGAAGTCATAATATAAGGGGCAGTGTAAACACGTCAGGTGATCAGTTACTGCCCTGTCCTACAGTGGTATTGATGTCTCTAACCCCCACAGTGCACAGGTCACTCTGGTGCACAGTGCACATATTTGTTTTTTCTCTCCACCGTATTGAAGTTACCTGTCAGTACACCTATCACTACACTTACTGGCCAGGCATTCCGCATGCTTCTGCTTTCTACATGGACGCGCAGACAGCACATAGTTCGTTTTCATGACATTCTCCAAAAATCGATTTCGTCCCGACAACCGGTTTAATAACTGTACGGTAATCAAGATACGGATTCAATTCCTTCAGACACTATGGTTTCCATGCCCGCCGAACACACTCTGTGGCCCGGACGGCTCTAGTTGTTACCTCAGGACTATCTGATCCATAATTCCTGGACGCTGCCACTTGCTCTGCAATAACAGCGTCTACTGCCATCGCCAGTAGACGTGGCATCTGGTTCCGTGGATGGGAGGCGGAAGTGTTTGTAAGGAGACCATCACAGGTCTGTAATGCCTGACTAGACACCTGTTTGGAGGATTACTGTATACCTCAGGCGCTAAGGAGGCAAAAGCGTTTTCCACTCCCAGCACACATCAGGACGGTTTATTTTTGTTTTGTTTTTATCCGCCGTTGGCATAACTGATTCCGGTCATTCGGAATCGTTGGGGTTGGTCAGAGCTTAGGCTAAGTCTGACAAAGGATCGGTCGCCACGCAGGGACCCTTTTTTAGTGGCGGACTTCCTTCAGGTTTCACTGACAGATCCTTCCTCGGGCCCCCACTGTTGGAGAGCCCAGTTGAAGCTGATATAACCTGCAATTACCCGACAACAGTACGGCGTTCCAGGACTGCTCGCCAATTCTCTCCAGACCCCACAGCTGGAGCCCCGGTTGGTGGTGACGACAGCCAAGTCTCAAAAGACGCAGGCTGAAACACCGTGATCCGCAGCGGCACGGGGAACTGAGCTAAAGGTCTCGGGAACCTACGACCCATAGCATACTCCTTCCTCGCCTCCCCACTGTTGGGGACTCGGGTTGAAATTGGGACCACACAGGGTCTACCCGGCCTCTATCCCCGGACTACTAAAACGAAACTCTATGTTGCGGAATGTGGAACACAAGCTCAGCGGCCATTCTCCTCACTGTACCTATATTAGGTACTTGGGTTGAGATAACACGCGTAATGCCCTCTGCTCAGTCCGCTTCGAAGCAGGAACTCGCAGACTCGCAAATGCATTAGCCCAATGGATGGGCCCTCTGGTCTCCCGTGTGGCTGTGACCTGAACCTTCTTCCACGCAGTCAGTTCCTTCTCGTCTCAGGAGTTAAAAGTGAATACCGTGAGACCTAAGGCTCATAAAACTGAATTAGTCCTTACCGGTAATTCCTTTTCTTGGAGCCTTCCACGACAGCATTGGAGGATGTCGTCCACGCCCTATTGGGGGACAGGAACACAGAGAGGTTAAAAGCCCCTCCCCTTCCTCAGTACTCCAGTGTTTACCAAGATCACCCTTAGCCATGGATTATCTGATACAAACCGGAACCAAACACCAACAAGGGGGGGAACTGATGCTGTCGTGGAAGGCTCCAAGAAAAGGAATTACCGGTAAGGACTAATTCAGTTTTCTCCATTCGCCTTCCACGACAGCATTGGAGGAATACCACCGATACTACTCAGGGTGGGACTATTGCCTGTAGGACTCTCCTACAAAAGGACAGATCCCGACTGAAGGACAGATCTAACCTATAGAGGCGAGAAAAAGTGAGGAGAGGCTACCACGTAGCCGCTCTGCAAATCAGCTCCGATGAAGCTCCAGCCTGCTCCGTCCAGGAAGTAGCAGCAGCCCAAGTTGAAGGAGCCTTCAACCCCACCGGACGAGCAAGGACCGGAGCGACGTAGACCTCACAGATCACCTTCGTGATCCAGGAAGTGATGGTAGCCTGGGAAGTCTTCTTCCCTGTATTATTCCCAAAAGCCGAACAAACAGGTTCTGATCTAACCTCCAAGAAGCAGACTCTCGGAGACAGAGGAGGACAGTCCGACGAACATCCAAGGAGTGAAACACGGCCTCAGCCGCATTAGCGGGAGATTGACAAATTGAAGGCAGAACCACATCCTGGGACCGATGGAAAGCCGACAACTTTCAGAAGAAAAGATGAATGCAACCGAAGCGTAATGCGAACAACGGACACCCGAGGCACGGAGCCCGGACAGAGAGTGCCTGCAGTTCTCCAACTCTGGGAGCAGAAGTGATGGCCACCAAACGCCACCTTGTGAGAGAGAGACGTAAGGGATGCAGCAGACAAGGGTGCAAAGGGACTTCGAGCAAGCCCTTGGAGAACAAGCATCAAATCCCAGGGAGGGACAGAAGGCCGAATCCGGGGACGCCACCCCCAAGCAGAAAAAAACTGCTTGAGCCATGGATGGGAAGCAAGATCCTGGGCAAAAACCGCCCCAAGTGCCGACCTCTGGACTTAACGAGTGCTCGGCCGAAGCCCCAAATCCAAGCCATGCTGCAAAAATCCAAGAGTTGGGCCACATTAGGATGATGCATGGTCGGGATGGAAGGAGCACACCAGGACAGGAACCGATTCCAGCCCTCCCGTAAATAGCGTTTGTCACAGGCTTCCTGCTCTGCTGAAGCGTGCGGATCACTGCCTGGGAGAGACCCTTGGTCCTTAGGATCCCGGCCGCAACAGCCAGGCCGCCCGGATGAGCCACTGAGGGCCCGGGTGAAACAGAGGACCCTGGGACAGTAGGTTGAGACTGGGCTAACATAATCGGTCCCTCCAGGCCCAGGTCTCGGATGGCGTCGTACCACGCCAGTTTGGGCCCCAGGGGAGCCACCAGGATAGTGTCACCCCCTCCGCCCGAATCCGTTGCAACGTCTTGGGAAGTGGCAGGATTGGAGGAAATGCATACACCAACCGGAAGTCCCAGGGATGGGCAAAAGCGTCCAGCCCCCGAGGATGGTCGAACCGCGTCAGGGAGAAAAAGGTTGGCACCTTTGTATTCGAGCCCGAAGCGAACAGGTCGATCGAAAGGACACCCCACCTGTCCGTAAGAGAGCAAAATACTTCCGGATGGAAGCACCATTCTCCTGGGTGGACCTCCGTGCGGCTCAAGAATCTGCCTGTACATTGGCCATTCCCTTCAGATGTACTGCTGAGGAGGAGAGAAGATGGCGTACTGCCCACAAAAAGAACAGTCTTGCCAGCCCCTGCAAGTGTAAGCCACGAGTACCGCCTTGGTACCGCAAGAAAGCAACCATAGTCACGTTGTCTGACAGGACCTTGACATGATGACCCGGAGAACGTGAGCTGCAGCAAGAAGCGCTTCCTCCACTGACAGAAGTTTGAAGACTGGCGACTGACCGAGCGACTCCAAATCCCCTGGAACGGTGGGCGAACTACCATCGTGCCCCAACCGGAACCGCTGGGTCACAGGAAGGTGTCTGGGATTCATCCCCAGGAAAGCGAGGTTACCACCCGCCCTGGGGTCCAGACCCGCGAGTTTAAGGAATCCTGACGTCTGTCCCAGGAACTCAGTATGTGTTCCTGGAGCAGTCGGGAAGGAGCCTGAGCCCATGTTACTGACTGAATGCAGGCCGTCATGGCCTCTAACAGGGACATTGCTTCCCGCAAGGAGGGCGACCCCCTTGCCCGGAAGTGGGTCAGATTCACGCGGCGCAAAAGCTTATATGCCGCAGGAAGGAACGAGGTCTGTCTGGAGGAGGCCAGCAAGACTCCCAAAAATTGACGTCGGGTTGCAGGCACCCGTTCCGATTCCCGAAGATTGGGTACCCATCCCAGGGACTGAAGAATCTCCAATGTGTTGGAGACCTTTGTGCGCAGAAGCACTGCCGAAGGAGCCACCACCAACATGTCGTCTAAATAGGAAAGCATACATATCCCCTGGGTCTGGATGAATGTGATCGCTTCCCCCATGAGTTTGGTAACCTCTGGGGCCGACGAAATCCCAAAGGGCAGCACATTAAGCCGAGAATGGACCGTCCCGCCTGCCCCTGAGATCGTGAATCGCAGAAAGCGCTTGTGGGACGGGTGAATGGGGACATGAGAATACGCGTTCTGGAGGTCCACAACAACCTGGAGTAGTGCCCCTGGCTCTCCTCTCCAGGAGGAACCGGGGACCCCACACCCGAATCCAACACGACAAGAAAAACCGTGCGAGAGTCCCCCTGAGGAAGGGAGAGGACTCGAAGACACGGAGGGGCTGGCTCTCGAATTCCAAGCGTAGACCCTCCCAAATGGTCGAGAGGATCCAAGGGGACAAGGAGATTGCTTGCCACTGTGGCAGAAACCGCAGGAGCCGCCCCGCAATGGGGAAGGCGGCCTTGTTTAGGGGCGGCTGGTGATGCCGCTGCTGGGGGAGCAAGATATTACGGGTCTTGTCCCCGTACTGGAATGCCCAGCGACCAGACTTACCCTTCCCTTTAGACTGGGAGGGTTGGCTGCGCTCAGGCCAAAAGGACTGCCTCCGAAAGGGCTCCTGCTCCGGGAGACACCTTTTCCGGTCTGACACCTTTTTCATGATGTCATCCAATGCCCTTTGCAAGGGGAGGCCACACAGCTGGAGCTTAGACGTGACCTCCCCATTCCACCTTGTAAGCCACACTGCCCTGCGAGCTGTGTTAGCCAACACTGCGGACCTGGCGCCAATGCGGAACGACTCAGCAGAGGCATCGGCCAGGAAGCCCGTAGCACGTCTCAGAAGTGGAATGGAGTCCAAAGCTCCTCCCTGGGAGTACCCTGCTCCCAGCTGGGTGAGCCACTTAAAGAGAGACCTGCTCACATGTAGATGAAATGTACATCTTTAAAGACATAGCTGCCGCCTCCCAGGATTGTTTGAGGACACTCTCCATTTTACGAACGAGGGGGTCCTTCAACCGGGAGGAATCTTCAAAAGGCAACGTGGTCTTATATGCTAAGCTTCCCAAATGGAATACTGCCATAGACCTTCATGTTAGAAGTCCCATTGACTTTATAGAGACTCCCATAGAGATTCCCATTGGGTCTCTCATGAGGTCTCCCATCCAGCCCGTGACTGAGGCTCCTGCTGTTTAGCTTCAACAGTGTGTCAAGGGCATGCACAATGGGTTTACAATAGCAGCTGATTGATACCCTGGCCACCTGGATGTCCACCTTCGGGACCTCCCAGACAAAGTCATCACCCTCCAATCCACTCGGATGGGGTGAGCCGCTTAGCCTTCAGGCCTCTGAACATTTAGTCCTGCACAGAAGAAGGGGATTCCACCACCTCTACTCCCATGGTACAATGGACAGTGTCCACCAATGCACCCATGGACTCCGTGGAAAAATAGTAGTGTCCAGATTCTCGTGTCTGGACAGAGGCAACAGCGGCAATATCCTCGCCGTCCTCTAACGCTGAGCTCTGGCCAGCCTCCATGAGATCCACAGAGTCACAATCCTGGAGCTTCCTCTCTTACGGAGGGGAAGGCCCGGAAGCTGCAGCAAAACCCCGCAGTGCCGAGATAGAAGCCTGCACCTCTTCCCTAATGGATTGGAGCTCCTCAAGCAAGGATGGGGAGTCCATCCTGACAACCCTGTCAGTCATGGCTGACACCTTGTTGTAGGAAGAGGGAAATTTTCTGCCGCAGCCACATTATTGCTCCCTTTCACAGACGGCCCTCGTCTCCCTATAGACAAAAAGGGAAGAGAAGGGGGTCCCAGTGTGAGTGCAGGGCTTAAATAACTCTACCCCTTGTGACCACCCCCAGAAACACTTACATGAGCTGGGGGAACGCTGGGCTCTGCAGAAGCAGAGGTGGAAGCCTATCACCCTCCATGTTTCAGGGATCAGCCTTACCTGGGTGTAGCTTCCGGCGGGTACTTATCCAGAAGTACCGTGCCCCCAACGAGGAACACCTGTTCCCTCCCTCCTCCTGGTCACCGGCCGCGGGCAGTAGCGCGCGAAAGTCCTGCTGGGTTCCCTGGAGCCGCGCCCAGCCTGCCACAGCCCTTACAGGAGCCGCCGCCCGAAACCGGAAGTGCCATCCCGGAACCGGAAGTGCCTCACCCGAAACCGGAAGTGCCTCCACGGCACCTCTGATGCATGCCCCAGGGACCGCAGCTGGAGGAGGGAGACGCCGGAGAGCTGAACAGGCCTCCGGCGTTGCAATACACGGCCTGCTTTGCCCCAAAGGACGCAGGAAGGCCGGATGGTCCCACCACGGGAGCCCCGAGAAGGAGGAGGAGGCCGCCCCCGACGTCCATCCCTGGCCCGGCTGTAAGTACACCCCAATGCTGCCTCTGCCGGCCTGACAGCACTGGAACCTCTCCATGCCCCAAGGGGGACAGGAAGACACTGGAGTACTGAGGAAGGGGAGGGGCTTTTAACCTCTCTGTGTTCCTGTCCCCCAATAGGGCGTGGACGACATCCTCCAATGCTGTCGTGGAAGGCGAATGGAGAAATGCAGAATGAAGTTGGAAATGTCTATACTGCATTCCAGGAGTCTCCCATGTCTGGACGACTCATTCATCAATGCAGGAGGAGTCTGCATACACTGTCGATTTCACTGGACACGTTAAGAAGACTCGGTTGGCGGATCTCCCTCCATGAGTCTACCACAATGCCAGAGCACATGTTCCAGCACAGAACACAAACTCGAAGAGTCCCATATGTCTTCCTGATGGCCACATGCTGCAGCATCACATATGGAGTATCGGCCATATTGTTTTTTCCCAGACAGGGCACGGATTCTTCGTCTGGGAATTAGCTTCAGCGGTCTCCTCAATCCTTCACAACGGCTATAAGAGTCCTAGACAGGATAGTGGCAGCATGGGAGGCAGTTCCATAGCCTTAGCTGCACCTACGGCCTCTTCAACTATCCATGCTTAGACACGGCCCAGAAACAGGATGTGGGGTGATGTACTCCCATCACAATGCACGTGCCAATAGTCCCGCCCACACACGAGGATGCCCCTCAATCTACAAACACTTGGGCAGTATTTATAGTACTGGAATACTTCAGTCACCTTTCTGGCAGTCGGTCTTGCTAGGATATAGTCAGACAATGCCACAGCCGTGGCATATGTCAACCACCATGGTGGAACCCGCAGTCTCCAAGTGATGACAGACGTTCGCCACATCCTTCACCGGGTGGAATCCTTGAACACTGTACTGTCACCTGTTCTCATACCAGGCTAACCCGCCAAGGGACGGACTCAGGGAATCGGCCCCTTCATCCAGATGTCTTCTGTCAAGGCTGCCAGCGCCAGGAAACTACAGATGTGGACCTGACGGCCTCACGTCTCCATTGCTAAGGCTCCATCCTTTCTGGCCAGGTCCTAGAACCTACAGTCAATAGGATAGACACACAAGTCCTAGACGGGACCTGTCTCCGTCTCCCCTATATTCTTTCACACTAACAGGATAGTGCGGAAGGTCAAACAAGACGGTTGCCAGATCTCCCTGTATTTTCAGACTGGCCCAGATGCGCTTGGACGAAAATTTTCGTCCAACTCATAACAGCAGTACCAGGACAACTACAAAGATAGTTCAGACCTGCTCTCTCAGGGCCAGCTCTCCCTCGGAATTCCTCAACTCTGAAAATAGTGGCGTAGCCCTTGAGACCTGGAATTTACCCATGGTTTTTTTTCCCTGGATGTTGTAGCGACCATGGTCGCAGCAAGTAAACCAGCCTTATCAATGATATACCACGAGTGTAATCGTTTTGTTTTTTCTTTATCTCCGAGCTCCTCTAGGGGTCATTCCCCTGACCCTTTTTTTCATGCGGAGATCTTTCGTTTCTTCCACTCAGGCCTAGACTCAGGTCTGTCCTTGGGGTCTCTCATACAGCAGGGGTTCAGCCTGTTTCACCTTCTTCCAAAGATGTGTTGACTCCAGGTCTCTAGGAAAATCCTTCCTTCAAAGGGTCTCCCATTTAAGGTCTCCGTACAACAAGACTACACCTGCGGGACCTGATCTTCGTCCTCACGACTCTACAAGATCCACCTTTTGAGCGTCTATAGGTTATTACCCTTAGCATTCTCATCCAAACAGTAATGTGTTTTGATGGCAAATTATTGTTCTCTGCAGAGGTATCTGTACTTTCAGCGCTCTTACGTAAACCATCTTTTCTGGTCTTCTACCTGAACAAGACTGTTCTACGGCTGGTTCCATCCTTCTTCTTAGGCGGTATACTCCTTCCACCTCACTAAAGACATCTCTCTGTCATCGCTGTGACCGACTCCAGTCTGTCTGGTCGTAAAAGACCTACATATGCAGGACCTTATCAGGTCCCTACGCATCTAAGTACCCACAACGAGTGCCTCTCCACAGGTCGGATTCTCTTTTTCCCTTCTTCCAGAAGGCAGAAATAATGACATGTCAGCCTCTAAGGCTCCTCTAACCAGGTGGATTCGTCTAACCATCCAAGACGCTTATACCGTAAAAATCTCATCCCTTCCGGCAGCGGCACGGCACATTCTACTACGGCCGTGAGGGCTTCCTGGTCCGTTTGGCACCAGGTGTCAGTCCGACAAGTGTGTAGACAGCCAAAAGGGGTCAGCCTACACACATACTCAAGCCACTATAGGGCTTGACGTGCCCTCCAGGCGGCAGCAAGCCCGCCTGTCGGGGCATAGTTTTTCACTGACCATGCTCGGTGTCACTAGTTCCATTGTTCTTTCCCACCCAGGGACTGCTTTGGGACGTCCCACGGTCTGTGTCCCCCAATGAGGCGAAGGAGAAAAGGAGATTTTTGTGTACTCACCGTAAAATCCTTTTCTTAGCCTCTAATTGGGGGACACAGCACCCACCCTATTGCCCTGGTGGGCCTTTTTTTCTACAGTTCTCACATAGCTTCTCGGCTGTTACATGGTTAACATGTTTACACATGTTTGCCTATTATCACTCTGTTGACTGTTTAAACTTTTGCCTGTTTAGCTCCAGGCCTTGTAATACTGTGAGCCTGTTTAGTTACAGGCCCTGTTGTACGATTATTGCTTTGTTAACTCTTCACTGTTTTCACACGTGCCTGCTTAGTTTACAGACCTTGTGGTACTAGTATTACTCTAACTATTAACTGTTTACACACGTGCCTGCTTGGTTCAGGCCTTGTTACACTGTTATTACCTTGTTGACTATATTTGTTTACACAGGTTGCCTGTGTAGACTTCCTGTGTCACTGTTATTATCTGTTAACTCTCCTACTGCTTTAGCACAAAACTGGAGAAGCATTTCCTGCTTCAGGGGTGTAATGCTGCAGAGGAGGAGTCTATAACTCTTTTGCAGATTCTGCCTAGTGTCGCCTCCTAGTGGACAGCAGCATAACACCCACGGTCTGTGTCCCCCAATTAGAGGCTAAGAGAAAAGGATTTTACGGTGAGTACACAAAAATCTCCTTTTTATTTTCAAAAATTAAAAATCACACTTCCTCCAGAGGAGCTTCTGGACGCGTTTCGTGGTCTAGCCCACTTAATCATCAGTACAATGGCAATACAAACAACAAGAATATATACAATTTAAAAAGCAAAACCACCCCCTCTCACATGTGTGACAAATATACATCAATTATTTCTATCCAATCATATACCTGCAGATTTTAAAAAAGTTAAAGAAAAAGAGATAAAAAAAAAAAAAAGGAAAAGGGAGGGGAGGGGAGATGAAGAAAGGATCTGATGACAGAGAGTAAAAGAGAGAAAAAAAAGAGAAAAAATATATAAATAAATGAAATTAAATATAACAAAAAAAAAGGGAGGGGAGAAGAAAGGAACAGATAACAGAGGGTAAAGGAGAGTAAACAAGAGAAAAAAAAATATATAAATAGAATTAAAAGAAAAAAAAAAGGGGGGGGGGGAAGTGGGGAAAAGAAAAAATAGAAAGGGGGGAAGGAGAGGAAGAAGAGAGAAGCAAAGACCTGATACATAAGTAATGCAATTACATGACAATTACCCGTATATACTCGTGTATAAGCTGACCCCCCTACTTTTGCCCCCAAAACCTGGGAAAACCTATTGACTCGTGTATAAGCCGAGGGTGGACCCCAGCACAGGTGTACAGCCCCCAGCAGTGTGGTATAAAGGCCCCCAATGGTAGTATACAGCAGCCTCCCCAGTGGCATATACAGGCCCCAGTAGTATATACAGCAGCCCCAGTGGTATATACAGCAGCCCCAGTGGTATATACAGCAGCCCCAGTGGTATATACAGCAGCTCCAGTGGTATACAGGCCTCAGCAGTATATACAGCAGCCCCAGGGGTTATACAGCACCCCCCAGGGGTTATACAGCGGCCCCCCAGGGGGTACCCAACAGCCCCCTGGGGGTACCAACAGCCCCCGGGTACACAGCCCCTGGGTACCAACAGCCCCCTAGGGGGTACCAACAGCCCCCAGGGGGTACCAACAGCCCCCAAAAGCTGGCACTGTCCCCCCTTGTAAGGGCCCCCCCCCGCTGCTTATACATTACCATCCCGGTGTTCTGATCGGCGCCGCTCC
Organism: Allobates femoralis; assembly: GCA_033576535.1. Lineage (NCBI taxonomy): Eukaryota > Metazoa > Chordata > Amphibia > Anura > Aromobatidae > Allobates > Allobates femoralis. The sequence continues at coordinate 40,708,761 of JARQOC010000011.1, read as the reverse complement.
TCGGTGCTTTCTTCATCCTCCCGTCCTCGCTGGCTGCATCCGGGATCTCCGGCCGTCGCGCGATGACGTCATATGCCTGCGACGGTCTGTGATCCCGGATGCAGCCAGCGAGGACAGGAGGATGAAGAAGGAGCACCGAGGAGCGGCGCCGATCAGAACACCGGGATGGTAATGTATAAGCAGCTGGGGGGGGCCCTTACAAGGGGGACAGTGCCAGCTTTTGGGGGGCATATATGAACTGCTTCCCCCTGCCGCTGATTGACAGGGAGAAGCAGTGCATATATAATGAGCGGCCCCACGTGACGGGGCCGCTCATACAGCAGCCTCCCCCCACCTCCTCCAGCCTCCACAGCCCCCACCATTGCATTTACCGTATTGACCCGTGTATAAGCCGAGGGGGAGACTTTTCAGCCCAAATTTTGGGCTGAAAAACTCGGCTTATACACGAGTATATACGGTACATGATAAACTTACAGATGTAGAAATCTAGGAATAACTACAGCATAGATCATTATTTCATATTGTAAGCGAACAACTACAAGGTTATTACATATTACAAATAGTATACTTTACGAGAAAGGGTATAATCCTCCAACCACATAACAGCAGGGGGATCCCATAAAGATTTCATTCATGTAATACATAAACATATACCTCCTTCCCCAATGAATTATTCATACATTATGTTACACCGTCGTATCGTAAGTGCACTCAATATGCAATACACAAGGAAGCAAATACCATAAAAGGACCATAGGGCGCAGGATCAATAAAAGTATAGCAAATCAGATCTATAGTTCAGACCCTGCGGAATCCGTGCATCAAGCCGCAGGATCCATCATTTTTCTTGATTATGTAGTGCTTTCTCCCAATTACCCCCCCTATATGGACGGGGATCCTCTCTGTGCCCCTGATCTTTAAAGTTTTAAGGTCCCCTGCATGGAAATCCCTAAAATGGCGCGATAAACCTGACAGGCCCGTTCTGTTGGCTTTTGAATTGGGATTTGCCCCAGTAATGTGCTCCGACATCCTTACCTTAAAGGGATCCTGTCACCCCCAAAACGCCTCCTAAGCTATGAAAACATGTCCCTGCAGCATCCCATCACTAATCCCACACTCCTTTTTGCTCTAAAAAGGATCATGTGAAAGTGGAGAAAAACATGTTATAACTTACTCATTATCCATGTTAATGAGCGGTGGCCAGGGGCGTTGCTAGGGTCAAAAAACATTCCGGGGCTCGGGCCCACTGAGCTGCATTTTTCGGAATAAATTTAAATAAAACCCAAGTAAAATGTACTTAAATAACCAGTGACACTCTACATATATAATATTAACAGTTTTAATGCTTTAAAACATTATAGAGATTGCCAACATGCACTCAATAAATACACAAAATATAACAGTATTAGGCCAACATCCAAGTAATCCTAAGGCTTCTTTCACATGAGCGCTTTTCTGGCGTTAATACCGTGATTTTAAAGTGCATGAATTTCGCTGTTAAAAAAACCCCATTAAAGAACATGTTCTATAATGACGGTTTTTTAGCAGTGGCTTCTTGACCCCATTGACGTGAATGGGGCGTGCTCCCGGCGAAAATTGGGTGCTTTAAAAGCACGCGATTAGTGTTCGGGGAGAAGCGCTTATCTGAATAAGCCCTAAAGGGTTTTCTTACTACTTTGATCCACTCCTCTAGGATACAGTTCTATCTATTGTGTTAAGGAAAAAATAGCACCAGTGGTATATACAGGCCCCAACAGTATTACAGCAGCCCCAGTGGTATACAGCAGCCTCCCCAGTGGTATATACAGGCCCCAACAGTATTACAGCAGCCCCAGTGGTATACAGCAGCCTCCCCAGTGGTATATACAGGCCCCAGCAGTATTACAGCAGCCCCAGTGGTATACAGCAGCCTCCCCAGTGGTATATACAGGCCCCAGCAGTATTACAGCAGCCTCCCCAGCGGTATATACAGGCCCCAGCAGTATTACAGCAGCCTCCCCATACTTTGAAGTATATGAATGTCAAAGGTGGTGAAAGGGTTAAATTACATTATATACAGCACACATGTACTGGACAACACATGCTCATTACATACATATACATGTCCAGAGTACCCACATACTATATAACAGATGCACAGCAGGTACACATCATATACACAGAACATGCATGTAGGACAAGTGTATATACACACTTCAGTATACTCAAAATATATCCTAAATACACAAAGAGACACAACCCACAAAAGACACAAAACCCACACAGAGGCACAACATACACAGACACAACCCACACACAGAGACACAACCCACACAGAGACACAACCCACACACAGAGACACAACCCACACACAGAGACACAACCCACACACACAAGCAACAACACACACACACACAGAGACAACCCGCACACAGAGACACATACCACACACACACACAAAAGACAACATACACACAACAGACAACATACACACACACACAGAGACAACATACACACACACACAGAGACAACATACACACACACACAGAGACAACATACACACACACATACACACACACAGAGACAACATACACACACACAGAGACAAACACACACACAGAGACAACATATACACACACACACAGAGACAACATACACACACACAGAGACAACATATACACACACACACACAGAGACAACATACACACACAGACAACATACACGCACACAGACAACATACACGCACACAGAGACTACACATACAGAGACAACATACACACACGAGACAACATACACACACACACAGAGACAACATACACACACACACACGAGACACATACACACACAGAGACAACATACACGCACACAGAGACAACATACACACAGAGAACTACACACACAGAGACAACATACACACACAAGAACAACATACACACACAACACAAACAGACAACATACACACACAGACACAACAACATACACACACAGAGACAACAAACACACAACAGAGACAACATACACACACACAGACAACATACACACACACCCGACAACATACACACACACACAAGACAACACACACACAGAGACAACATAACACACACAGAGACAACATACACACACACAAGAGACAACATACACACACACACAGAACAACATACACACACACAACAGACAACATACAACACACACAGACAACATACACACACCACAGAGACAACATACACACACACAGAGACAACATACACACACACAAGAGACAACATACACACACACACAGAGACACACACACACATATACACACACCAAACAATACACACATATACACACACACACACATACATACACATACATACACACATACACACACACACACATATACATACACATACATACACACATACACACACACATACACAAATACATACACACATACATACATACATACACACATACACATTACACAACACACATACATACACACACACATATACACACATACATACATACACACACATACATACATACCCCATCCATTCATGCACTCCTCTGGAGTGCAGGGGTTAAAAATAACAAAGCAGGTCTTTCCTCACCTATCCTCTGTTCTACAGGACCTGGCATGATGTCATAATCACATGACAGCCATTAACCAGTAACCGGCAGTGTAATTACTGCCAGTCACTAGGTAACCGGCTGTGATGTGATTATGACATCATGCCAGGTCCTGGCAGCACATCGCAGGAGAGACGTGCTGGGACCGGACACCCACCGGGAGCGTACGGGACGTGCAGGAGCGAGGACAGTGAGAAGAATGGAGGAGGAGGAGGAGAGGGGGAGCAGAGGAGAGACACAGGGGAGCACATAGGAGGACGGGGGAGCAGAAGGGAACACTGCAAGGGGCATACTGTGAGGGGGTGGGGGCCTGTATACCTACGATGGAGCCTGTATTTATGCTGGGGGAGCCTGTATAACTACGGTACGGGGGAAGCCTGTATTACGGGATATGCACTGCATCCCCCCCGCTGATGGACGGGAGGATGCAGTGCATATCATGAATAGCAAATGAGCGGCACCACGTGACCTCCCGCTCTGCCTGTATACCTACGGGGGAAGCCTGTCTATGTGCTGGAGGAGTCTAATCGTTTTCAGAACATAACCTAGAACTTCCGAATTTTTATGCAAATTGTTCGAGTTCGACGAATCACTCGAACACCGCCCAAAACAGGTCGAATCTGAGATTGGCGAACATTTCGAATCGAACATCGCTCATCTCTAGTCACAGGTGACCTTGGGCTGCTGCAACTATGATGACACAAAGCACAAAAAGTGTTAATTCTTCTCTCCAGCTATAGCCATACTGCAGAAATTGGGCTGAATCAGTTTGTGTATAGGCAGTAGTAGAAACAATAGTAACTGGATAGAACTGAACAATAATGTAGAACCTATGGTAAAGAAACGTCAGAAATCCTGAAAAGTAACTGGGTGGGCATCCCCCAAGGAACCAAGTAAAAAATGGATTTTACAGAAAGTAACAAAAATCCATTTTTATTATCTTTATTGTTGGGGAAATACATATGACTGCGGGGCTGAAAAAGCGGTTTCCAGGGTTGGGCAAAAATAGAGGGAAGCCAGGTTAGTGGAGAGCCATCGCGTCATCTCTGACACCCGGTGACTGAGAGGCATCAGCGGATGCTTTTAAACTTCAACATGTTGTATATATAGAAAGGTCAGAAGTGTTGAGACTGGGTCATGTAGTGCATCGTGGAGCTCTTTTTTGAAGTGCATATTGGTGAAAGATCATGTGGATCTCAGTGTTGATAATTCAAAGATTTGCAGTATTCCACAGTGATCCAGTCACTACACTTTCTGCTTCAGGCTCATTTGACTCTCCAATCTGCAGATACTCCCTATTCTAGGATTATTTTCAATTTTCTGATGACCGCAACATCATATTGCTTATTGCTATATAACGGATCTACAAAAAAATCAAAAATTGATATGTGTTGTTCTTTCCCATTTGACTCGGGGAACGTCTATCACTTTGTTTTGAGGGGAAACTTTAACCACGAGCCTTACAGTCATCAATAAAAGGCCTATTCACTGTTTGTGTATATCCACACACAGCCACACCCCATTTATAGTCCCTCTCTGCCCTTCATGGGCACACTCTTCATAGTCATGTTCCTTTATAGCCACGTCCCATAGACAAATATAGCTGGCTATGAAGGGCTGTTTACTTCGTGACTTTTATTAACAAAATAAAAATATGCAGGCTATCAAAACAGTACGTGTATGCTGTCTTCTCCCCTTAATGTGGGGGGAATTCTTTTGGGGTGTTGTAGGGGGGATTTATTTGGGGAAGTCGGTGGTGCAGAGGGGCCTTTTTTGGGGAGGGTTTTTTTTTGGGGGGGGTGTGTAGTTTTTTATGGGTGCAGGTTCTGGGGGGTGGTATTTTTTCGGGGGCTGGGTTTGGAGGGGCAGGGGTGCAGGTTCTTTGAGGGGAGTACTTCACATTTTGATTTATGATTATACATTTTCTGTCTTATTTACTTTTTTCATGTGCAAAATAATCTATTTTGTTACAACTAAGAACAGTTAGTTACTTTGCCCGGGGAATGCCTGGCTCTTCAGCTAGTGTGTATGTATAGTATAATATAATATATATATATATATATATACAGTGCCTACAAGTAGTATTCAACCCCTGCAGATTTAGCTGGTTGACACATGCGGAATTAACTTGGCATTGTGACATTTGGACTGTAGATCAGCCTGGAAGTGGGAAATGCAGTGCTACAAAAATTATTATTATTTTTTTAAAGCGTTAAAAGTTAATTCAGAGGGTCATTTATTATTCAACCCCTCAAACCACCAGAATTCTGTTTGGTCCCCCTAAAGTATTAAGAAGTAGTTGCAGGCACAAATAACATGAGCTTCACATGTGTGGATTAATTATCTCTTTTGCCAGGCTTTTCTGACTATTTAAGACCCTCCCCAAACTTGTGAACAGCACTCATACATGGTCAACATGGGAAAGACAAAGGAGCATTCCAAGGCTATCAGAGACAAGATCGTGGAGGGTCACAAGGCTGCAAGGGGTACAAAACCCTTTCCAAGGAGTTGGGCCTACCTGTCTCCACTGTTGGGAGCATCATCCGGAAGTGTAAGGCTTATGGAACTACTGTTAGCCTTCCACGGCCTGGACAGCCTTTGAAAGTTTCCTCCCGTGCCGAGGCCAGGCTTGTCCGAAGAGTCAAGGCTAACCCAAGGACAACAAGGAAGGCGCTCCGGGAAGATCTCATGGCAGTGGGGACATTGGTTTCAGTCAATACCATAAGTAACGTACTCCACCGCAATGGTCTCCGTTCCAGACGAGCCCGTAAGGTTCCTTTACTTTCAAGGCGTCATGTCAAGGCTCGTCCACAGTTTGCTCATGATCACTTGAAGGACTCTGAGACAGACTGGTTCAAGGTTCTATGGTCTGATGAGACCAAGATCGAGATCTTTGGTGCCAACCACACACGTGACGTTTGGAGACTGGATGGCACTGCATACGACCCCAAGAATATCATCCCTACAGTCAAGCATGGTGGTGGCAGCATCATGCTGTGGGGCTGTTTCTCAGCCAAGGGGTCTGGCCATCTGGTCCGCATCCATGGGAAGATGGATAGCATGGCCTACCTGGAGATTTTGGCCAAGAACCTCCGCTCCTCCATCAAGGATCTTAAGATGGGTCGTAATTTCATCTTCCAACAAGACAATGACCCAAAGCACACAGCCAAGAAAACCAAGGCCTGGTTCAAGAGGGAAAAAAATCAAGGTGTTGGAGTGGCCTAGTCAGTCTCCTGACCTTAACCAATTGAAAACTTGTGGAAGGAGCTCAAGATTAAAGTCCACATGAGACACCCAAAGAACCTAGATAACTTGGAGAAGATCTGCATGGAGGAGTGGGCCAAGATAACTCCAGAGACCTGTGCCGGCCTGATCAGGTCTTATAAAAGACGATTATTAGCTGTAATTGCAAACACGGGTTATTCCACAAAATATTAAACCTAGGGGTTGAATAATAATTGACCCACACTTTTATGTTTAAAATTTATAAAATTCAACTGAGCAACATAACTTTTTGGTTTGTAAGATTTATGCTTATGTTAATAAATCCTACTCTCGTTTGCAGTTTGAAGGCTCTAACTTATTGGCATCTTATCAAACCAGCTAAATCTGCAGGGGGTTGAATACTACTTGTAGGCACTGATATATTAAATAAATATTATATATATATATTATATAATATACATACAATCAAGGACTGGAACCCTACTCTGGCAACAAATGCTCCCACACCTATGTGCCATGTATGTCCTCTTTGCCGTAAAGAGATAATGTCCATCGAAAAGGACCACTTCAAAATAAGGATTAAGGGAGAGATATTTAAGGCAACTTGAAATGATTACATGGAATCGACAGATCATCTATTACCAGGCTTCTAGTGTTCTGGCCATAAACATGGCAAGTTATGGTTAACCCTGGAGGGGGTGAGGTCAAAGTCTTGGAGACCACATTTAGAGCTCATCTCTGCAATATCCCCACCTTTATGGCTCGATTCATTCATGTATGATAGTCGGCTATTCAATCATCCATCCTTGGGGAGTGGACTATGGAGGGGGCCAGGGCCTCTGACTATACCACAATTTTGGTTTAGGCATTCGACTGCTGTTTGGACATGGACCATGTGACCCACAAGGAGGAAAGTAAATCCATTGTTTGAGGGACAGGAGAATGGATTGGAATTTCAAGATATTGCTTAGAAATTGATTTCAAGGGGGACTCATTGATAACTGCAAATATTCAGGTCTTTTGTCTTTACCTGCCACTGAAGTGGAAAGACGGTGCAAAGGCATCATTGGGGTGACATGTGGATGAGGGTAGTATTATGGTGAGATCAGAGTTTCCATGGACATGTTATATGGAATAGAACACATGGAAGAAGCTGTGTCCCAGGAAATGCAATAAGGGAAACTAGCTGGTGATTCTGTAAAGATTCTCTAATTTGGGATCTGTGGGCTGGTGATAAGGTGAGGTAGGGTTAAAAAGTCCTGCCTCACTAGTGGTGACAATTAGTGAATTTAAAGGGATCCTGTCACCTCCAAAACGCCTCCTAAGCTATCAAAACATGTCCCTGCAGCATCCTATCACTAATCTCACACTTCTTTTGTCTCCTAAAAGCATCCTGTGAAAGTGCATAAAAACGTTTTAATAGTTACTCATTAGTGATTATAATTAGTAGGGCCATATTCTTTAGTCACCAGGGCGAGCTGTTTTGCAGCCTGAATGATCCAGCCTCTCTCTGTGCAGCTTCTGCTGTGAAACTGAAACTGAAGGCAGGACTAATGATTTGCATTCTGTGAGTGATAGAGAGGGGGAGGGCAATGCTTGCACATCACAGCAGAACACACAGAGACAGGGTGGATACCTGGACTGCAAAACAGCCTGCCCTGGTGACTAAAGAATATAGCCACTGCTAATTATAATCACTAATGAGTGAGTATTAAAACATTTTTATGCACTTTCACAGGATGCTTTTAGGAGACAAAAGAAGTGTGAGATTAGTGATAGGATGCTGCAGGGACATGTTTTGCTAGCTTAGGGGCGTTTTGGAGGTGACAGGATCCCTTTAAAGCTCACCAGCATGAAATAATGGCATCAATTGCAGGGGGAAAAAAGGATTTTTGTGTATTCATTGAAAAATCTTTTTCTCTGAGACTTTATTGGTGGACACAGACCATGGGTGCTATGCTGCTGTCTTTAGGAGGCTAACACTAAGTAGACAAAAAAAAAAGTTGGCCCCTCGCTGTAGCGTACACCCTCATGCTTACTCAAGCTGAAGCCAGTTTGGTGACCAAGCAGTAGGAGGAAAACACAACACATCACATCACAGTATAATATATATGCACAATTCAATGATAAGGTAAAAGGAAAAAATGAACTCAACATATCCTCTAGAGATTGAAGTAGAGTTGGGTGCTGTGTCCCCCAATGAAGTCTCAAAGAAAAAGAGTTTCGGTGAGTACACAAAAATCCTTCTTTCTCTCTCGCCTTCATTGGGGGACACAGACCATGGGACGTTCAAAAGCAGTCCTTGGGTGAGGTACGAGAAAAACACACACTGAATATCAGAAATACTAACTGCAAACATTCAAACAGTAACTAGAAAAGTGTAAGAACGCACTGACCTCCATCAGAGGTGAGCGACCACTGCCTGCAGGATCTTTCGTCCCAGGACTGCATCCGCCGATGCCCGATTAATGGACTCTATATTGTTTTGAGAAGGTGTGCAGGCTGGACCAAGTCGCAGCCTTACACACCTGAAGAGCTGCTGCCTGATACTTGACCTACTGCCCTTGTGGAGTGCGCCTTGAACCCCTGTGGGACCGCTCTTCCCTTTAGTTTGTAGGATTCCAGAATCGCCGATCTTATACAAAGAGCAATCGTAGACTTAGAGGCCGGTATGCCCTTTCTATGCCCTACAGGAAGGACAAAGAGGACATCTGTCTTCCTGAACGAAGCATTACAAGAAAATGTACCAATGCAGAGCCCTGATGAGATCAAACGAATGCAGGGAAATCTCCTGACTGTTGGACGGTGCCGGACAAAAAGAATTCAGCACGATCTCCTTGTACAAATGGAAAGAGGACACCACCTCGGAAAAAAAAAATCGGCCAAGAGTCAGAGAACAACCTTTTCCTGATGGAAGACAAGGAAAGGTGACAGACATGAGAGTGCCACCAGCTGTAAAATTCTTGTGATGGAAGGGATAGCTATCAAAAAGGCTACTTTCCATAAGAGGTGTAAAGCCCCCGTCACACTAAGAGAGATCGCTGCTAAGTCACCAATTATGGTAACGTAACAGCGACCCCGCCAGCGATCTCGCTATGTTTGACACTTGGCAGTGACCAGGCCCCTGCTGGGAGATCGCTGATCTTTCAGAGTCGCCTGGACCATTTTTTGATCATTGGGGTCCCGCTGGGCAGCATGCATTGGTGTGTTTGACAGGGACAAGACCAACAACCTCAATACTACAGGTCTCAGGAAACAGGGTCCCAACAACCTCCGGATCATTTCGGATCATTGTTGCGTCACTGGTGAGATCTTTGTTTTATATCTTACCAGCGATCCCGACAGCGACGTACCAGCGATCCCTACCAGGTGCTGTTGGGATCACTGGTGCGTCGCCAAGTGTGACGGTACCCTAACAGTTACGTATTCCTCAAGGGCTAAAAGGGGGGTCCCTGTAGAACAATCATACCAAATTAAGATCCCAAGGCTGAAGAGATCGATAAGAAAGAACAAGATGGGAAACTCCTTGAATGAATGTCCTAACCTGGGAAAGTGAGGCGAGTAGCTTCAGGAAGAGGATTAACAAGGCGGAGATCTGATCTGGCCTTTCAAAGAATTCAAGGCCAGACCTTTGTCCAAACCGGATTTAAGAAAAGACAAAATCACCGGGATGCAGAAAACTAGAGGGGAATGACCATGACTGACACCAGGAAAAAACACATTTTTGTGTACTCACCGTAAAATCGGAATTGGGCCTCGGGAGGAGTCCACCTTCCCTGGACAGTGTGCTGACGGTACACCGCCCCCTGGCCTAAGAGGCTCGTGTCGGTGGTGACCACTTTCCAATGTACCAGGAGAAAGGATCTGCCCTGATGCAGTGAGGACCGAGGGTCCACGAGAGCGAGCGCCTGACCTGAATACTTAAGTGGCACTTCCGGTCCAGGGATAAGGGATTCCTATCCCAGGCGGCTAGAAGTGCCAACTGTAGGGACCAGAGATGCAGTTGGGCAAATGGGACTGCCTCCGTCGCCATCACTATCATTCCCAGAACTTTCATCCCGAATCAGATGGAGTGTGGTGTCGAGCGTCTGAGGGCGAGAGCTCCTTGACGAGAGTTGCGGACCTGTCAGGTGGGAGAAAGACTAATCCCATAGACTAGTCGAAGACCATCCCTAGGAAGGTGAGATGCTGTGTCGTGGTCGGAGAGTATTTCTCCAGGTTCAAAATCCAGCCCAGGCGAGAGACAGTATCAATGGTGATCTGTACGTTCTCTGCACAAGTCCGGAAGGAAAGGGCTTTTATGAGGTCGTCCAAATAAGGAAGGACTATGATACCATGGGAGTGTAAGATGGTCATGACGGTCGCCATGACCTTGGTGAATACTCTGGGCACTGTGGCCAGGCTGAAAGGGAGGGCCTTGAACTGGAAGTGATCCAACTCTATCATGAAACGAAGGAATTTTTGGTGGCCAAGAAGAATGGGAATGTGGAGGTAGGCATCCTGGATGTCGAGAGACGCCAGGAACTCCCCGCTCTCCATGGATGCTATCACTGACTGCAGAGATTCCATGCCGAAGGACTAGACCTTGAATTGTCTGTTGAGGAACTTTAAATCTAAAATAGGACGGATCTTTGGTACAACAAAGAGGTTGGCATAGAACCCCTTGAAGCATTAGTCATTTGGGACGGGTGTGATTACTCCAGCTTGTTTAAGAGAGTCGACTGCCCGATGTAATGCGCGAGCCCGCAGAGTGGGCTTCGGGAGATGGGACTTGCAAAATCTATTTGTCGGCAAGACTGCAAACTTTATTCTGTATCCTGAGTATACAAGATCCCTGACCCTCTCATCCTCTACTTTGGACTTGGCTGAAGAGGAGCAGATGGCCGCCTACTCTGGTGTCACTCTCCGAAAGGGGAACTCTGGTGTCACTCTCCGAAAGGGGACGCGAGCCACGACGCTTGGAACCTGCAAGACCGTGCTCCCTGGTTTCTGGAGGCTTGGGATGAGAACACCAGGGAGTGTTAGTCTTGTAAGACGCCTGGCCCCGTCTGTCCTTGGGAGATTTAACTGATCTGGGAGTAGTCTGCAAATTGATCCACCCACTAAAGCAGGGGTGGGGAACTCCAGTCCTCGAGGGCCGCAAACAGTTCAGGTTTTCACAATATCCTTAGTATTGCACAGGGATTGGAATCATCACCAGTGCAAGTGATTATGTTATCACCTGTGCAATACTAAGGAAATCCTGAAAACATGCACTGTTTGCGGCCCTCGAGGACTGGAGTTCCCCACCCCTGCACTAAAGGATCGAAAAGGGTGAAAACAGAGCAGCTGATGTCTGGAAACATAACGTGTAGGTTTGAGGTGCGGGAGGGAGGTGCTTTTACCCCCTGTAGCATTGGCAATAAGTTTATCGAGGCCTTCCCCGAAAAGACGACCGCTCTGGTTAGGAAGCCTAGTCAGATTTTTTTGGAGGGCCCGTCCGCGTTCCAGTTCCTGAGCCAGAGGACTCTGCAGAAGGTATTGGCATTACTAGCAGTTTGAGTCGTACAATTTGCTGCCTCGAGAGGCATTGTTCAGAAAATCTCCGCCAATGGAGATCTGAGACGCCAGCTTTGAATCTCTCTGCGGAGACAGTCTGACCAAAATGCCTGGGCCTTGGCCATCCAGACCAAGGCAAAGGCAGGTGAGAGAAAAGTGCCAGCCGCTTGAAAAGCAGAGCGAGAGGATCTCGATCTGTTTATCCGTGGGGTCCTTAAGGGATGCTCTGTCCGGCAAGGACAGAAGGGTTCTTGTGGACAGCCTTGAAATAGCGGGGTCCACAGTCAGGGAGTCAAACGATTCCTTGCACAAATCATCAGGGAAGGGGTAATGCAAGTCTATGACCTGCATCTGGTAAACTTTTTATCTGGATGCACCCTGTGTCGTCGAAATCGGTCTTGGAATTCGGCATGATTTGAAAAGGACTTATGCGTGTGCCTAGATCTCTTGGAGGAGATTGCGTGCTCCTGTATGTTGGCGGAGTCATCCTCTACTTTTAACGTCTGGTTGATGGCCGTAATGAGGCTGTCCACCATTGCCTGTGTGTCCGGAGAATCAAGATCAAAGACTGCGTCTTCTTCGGACGCAGAGTTCCGAATTTAAGATCTCCCTAGGGGAACGAGGACCCAACTCAGGGGCCATCAACTCCGAGGTGTGGGAGGGGCTGGGGGATGAACTCATCTGTCCCCTTTTCCCAGCAGATTCAGTGACTCCGACTGAACTAAGACCCCAATTAGAAGAATCATCTTCTGCAACGGAGTGGTCGTCTGCAAAACTCGTGGAGAGTCTTGCGGGGTTGGGAAGGTGTTGTAGGGCCTGGGCAATGGTCTGAGAGACCTTCAGAACCAATGAGGTCACCCACTCAGGGGGGCATGTGCGCTGGGCCCTGGCAGTACAGGGTGGAATGACCACGGGGCAGCCTTGATTGGCATGTTACGCAGTTAATATGAGACACTGTGGTCCTTGGTAGAACGAGAGCTCTTTGAGTTGGGCATAGTTATGCTGTAAATGGCCTGTGTGCTTCAGGGAAAGGCTAAGAGTCTGCCGAGTATCACCTTACCTGTCCTACAGATCGTGGCCACTAAAACCCCAGTAGATGTCCTTCAGGTAGCTGCTGATTCAGAAAGTGCAGTGCTGTGGTTCCTGCAGAGAGGAGCACTTTGTTATATGTGGGCACTATGAGAATTACCAGCTGCTGAGTGTCGCATTGTGCTTGCTATTAGCAGCTGGCCGGAATCCACGAATGGATCCTGGGACCCTGAGAGGGGGTGTGTTTTGGGAGGTGCTGGCTTGAAAGGGCGCACAGGAGATCTCCCTCTCTGTGTGAAGTGTGCATGTGCCGAGAGGTGGGCCGAAGCAGGGCGGAGCTGCGACCAGCGTAGGCTGCAGAAGCCAGGGGCTCGATTTGCGGCCGGCCGGGGGCGTGATGGGGCAGGGCTGCAAGGGCCTAGGCCGCAAAGCTAGCCCTGGATTTATGGCCTGGCGGTTCTGGCGGCGGCGCCAGTGAAGTCCCTACTGTGGCCACCCGCTGTGGATACTCACGCCAGTATGCGTCCCAGCTGGGGAAGCCGCCGAAGAAGGTCCTCTTCATCGTTCACCCCTCGGTGTGGGAGAAGCCCGTTCCTCCTGGTTGCTTCTCCCCACTGTGAGGGGGGAAGCTGTGAGACTGCAGGGGGAGCTCATCATTCCAGTACCCCTCCCTCCACGACCGGAGGGAGGGAGAGGAAGAAGACCTACCAGCTCTCAGCACACCCTGTACAGTAGGGCTGATGAAGCAAGATCTGAGCACAGAGAGCTGGGTCCAGCCAGCTGGGCATCTGGGCCCTCAAGGGGGACAACACCCCCAAGGGTGACCCAAAGCAGGTGCGGCAGTAGCTGTGGGCACTAAGAGGCGACACTAAGTGCTCCGCAGACACTGAATGTGGGCGAACAATACCCTGGGGAGGGTCCCGTTGCCCTGTTATCAGGTGAAAAAGGAGACAAAAGAAACAAAATGTATCAGGGGTGCTCTGAATAAAAAGGTTCAGAGTGACACTGCTGACACTAAACTGAAACTGACCAGCTTGACTCAGCATGTGGGTGTATGCTGCCGAGGAGGGGCTAACTTTTTGTGTACTTACCGTCAGCCTCCTAAAGACAGCAGCACAACACCCATCGGCTCTGTCCCAATGGTCTGTGTCTCCCAATGAAGGCAAGGGAGAAAAAGTGAATTTTGTCAACATTCTGTAACTGCAAATGGAGAAATCCACTGTGAAATTCGACAGCATGGATTGACATTCTGTGCATTTAAATTTGCATCACAGAACAATTACAGTTCATAGAAATTCAGTTTTCATTAAATTGTATCCACTTTTTTGGTGCTGTAATATTCTGCACTTGCACACTGCTCTATGGTGCAAATAGAGAGAAGTACGGATTCAGGGGGACAGAAGCTGTGAATGCCGATCAGTTGGGGTACCCTGACCAGGAGCCCTACCGACTGTCAGGCGATTAAAGTGTCTGCTAATTTTAGGGGAAATAAAAAAAATGGATTTGTGTCTACTCACCGTAAAATAGTTTTCTCTGAGCCATCATTGGGGGACACAGGACCATGGGTTATGCTGTGTATCCCTAGGAGGCACCACTAAGCAAAAGTGAAAGCAGACTAGCTCCTCCTCTGCAGCATACACCCCCTGGCTGGGCCAGACTACATCAGTTTTAGTAAACAAGCAGTAGGAGAGTGAGAAAAAGAAGTGTAAAACACAAGTCAACATGCAAACAACTCAAAGGTTAAAGTAAGCAGAACAATGTCCGAATCGGGCAACAGGGTGGGTGCTGTGTCCCCAATGATGGCTTAGAGAAAACAATTATACGGTGAGAACACAAAAATCAGTTTTTCTCTTTCGCCTCATTGGGGGACACAGGACCATGGGATGTCAAAGCAGTCCCTGGGTAGGAAAAGAACGAACTAGAACCACAACCCAAGGAGTAATGGACGACCGTATACTTCATGAGACACCTACGTAGTTAGGTGGGCCACCGACGCTTGAAGGATCCTTCTGCTGAGGCTTGCATCCACAGAGGCCTGGGTATGGACATTGTAATGCTTCGCGAAGGTGTGTAAGCTCGACCATATAGCAGCCTTGCATGCCTGTTGAGCTGAGGCCTGGTGTCGAATGGCCCAGGATGCTCCCACGGCACGAGAAGAGTGAGCCCATAGTCCGCTAGGAGCAGGTACATTCCTTAGTCAATAAGCTTCCAAGATGGCAGAGCGTATCCAGCGAGCCAGAGTGGCCTTTGAGGCTGCCAGTCCTTTTTTGGGACCTTCCGGAAGGGAGCTGTCCTGGAAATGTAATACCTGAGTGTGCGCACCAGGTCCAAAGTATGTAAGGTCTTTTCCACCTGTGAGGTAGCAACCGGGGAACCCGCTTGCAAAACGACAACAAACACGTGTTTATAAGTTTAACCAATGTCTACCCGTTTATTTTCACATATTAATGACATAACCCGGGTAGCATGTTTGACACATATCACATTGATTAAAAACACCATACATTTACATATAACATTACATAACACTTATATTGCACATAACATCTTATAGTAACCCGGGACCTGTAACCATCTTTGTCCCCATTGGAGCTCTACTAACAGCTCCCGTGGTGGCTACGGCCTCCGGCCTACTCACACTATACATACGTTACAGTACGACGATGACCTCTCCGGGTTCATAACAGGGATTGAGCAACCTGAGTACCGGGAATGTCATGTATCCCCAAGGGGCTCTTTCCTGGACGCATCTCCGCCTACGTCCCGGTCAGAGTCCACCTGGTTCAACCATGGTGTCCCCACTCTAGGAGCCCTTTTAACCCCTGCTTCTGACCTTCGTAACATACGCCTCAACGGGCCCTGTGGGTCCCAATGGCGGTACCTGCCGCCTGGCTTTAGTCACCCAGCTCGATGACATAACATTACCCCGTAGTCAGGATTCCTGCCTGACCGGGCCTTACATACCATGTGTGATCCATCATTCAAACGTCCATGGATCACATACATTTCTTCCACACGCTCACAGCCCATCATCCATGGACTGTGGCTCCTCCATGGCCCATTACAGGGACTGGCAAACCATAGTACACGGGAACCTCATCCGTTACCTACTAGGAGCCCTATTACCCCTGTGTCTGGCACCACAGGCACACCCACACCATTAGAGGCCGTGGTTGAGGGACGGGTACCCTCTGCAAGCAGCAGGGCAAGCCTCCCTCTCGTCCCACAGGGACGGAACGCCTCCAACATCATCCATACTAGCTGGGTCACTCTCTCCCCACATCATTATACATGGGTCTTACATATAGGGCCATCATCTCTCATTCAGGGCCATTACCTAAGCCCTCATACACATAGTTAAACACATTCTGATTCATCAGGTCCTTTAACCGAGCACTCTGACTCGGACCCAAAGGCGGTCTGTGCCCGCCTGGCACACTACATATGATTGCCTCCAAAGGCTACATACATTCCGGTTCATCAGGACCTTTGACTCCACTGAGTCGGTCCCAAGGGCGGTCTATACTTGCCTAGCATGCTTTACACACAAAGTGCACAGTTCACACAATCCTTCAGGAACTGCTTTTCTTACCGGGCACGGATCCGGGTCTCGCTACCTGTGTCACAGGTTCCACAAGGCACCCCCACAGGCTCCTTCCCGGACGTGAGGTGACCCACGTCCGGTCTAGCGTCCACCGGGTCAGCCACGGCTTCCCCCTCCAGGTGCTGTCACGACCCCGGACCTCGGCACCGGCATGGAGCTAGCATGCTCCCGTGTCCACACACAGAGCCTTGGACTGCTCTGCACTCAGGCTGCTTTCAGCCCACATGCTCTCAGGCTGGCAATCTCTGGATAAATCTCAGCAGGATCTCAGCTTCCAGAATCACTCTCTCAATCACTCAGCTGGCTGGCTCTTATCGTGCCAGCCACTCCCACATGGACACACCCCCTTAGCTGTGAGTAATCAGCCTTTCACACAGCTCAGGTTAACTCCCTGTGTTCCGGGTTGTCAGCACTCAGCCCTTACATTCCTTAGAGCCTCATCGATCTCATACCACTCTCACTGCCGCTCATTAGGCTCATGAAACCTTGTGTTCACAGTTGGTTCACACAGCATAATCAGTCAAACCGGCCAGTGTGCACAGGATCATACCTTGATCCTGCATGTGACGCGCCCCGGCCATGAGGACCATGCCGGCGGTGCCTCACACACCCGATCCACTGATGCAGGACAGAAAGATTGCAGGATGATGTCTTCGTTGAGGTGAAAGGGAGAAGTCAGCTTTGGGAGAAATGTGGGAACTGTACGCAGAACCACCTTATCTTGGTGAAAGGAGATGAAGGGCTCCTGACAGGAAAGAGCTGCCAATTCCGAAACGCGTCGGATGGATGGTATTGCCACCAGGAACATGACCGTCCAGTATAAGAGGGTGAGCAAGACTTCTCTGAGAGGTTCAAATGGCGATCTTTGAAGACTATCAAGGACCAGGTAAAGGTCCCATGAATCCAGTGGCCTCTGGTAAGGAGGGGCCAACTGGGATACTCCCTGGTGGAAGGTTCTGACCTGAGGACACGTTGCAAGGAGATGTTGGTAAAATATATAAAGAGCAGAAACCTTCCCCTTCAAAGAGCTCAAGTCTAAGCCTGAGTGTAATCCCGACTGGAGAAAGCGGAGGATCACGGGGATAGACAAAGGAAGAGGAAAATGTCCTTGGTCTTTGCACCATGAAAAAAATATTTTCTACGTACGATGGTAAATTGGGGTGAGGCCGGTTTTCGGCCTCTAATCATGGTGTCAATGTCCAGAGAGAAACTCGGGTCTCAACGGCCACACCGTCAAATTCTGAGCCCTCGAACCCTGGTGGCAGATGGGACCCTGCATGAGAAGGTCTGGCGGCTGGTCTGGGAGGTGCCAGGGAACCTCTACGACTAGTTGTACCAGATCGGCGTACCAGGCCCGCCTGGGCCAGTCTTGGGCTTTCTCTCCGACCGGATTTTCCTGAGTACTTTCGGGAGTAAGGGCAGTGGGGGGAAAATGTATGGCAGTCGGAACCGGCACCAGGGTTGGACTAGTGCATCCGCTACAATGGAGACAGAATCATGTGACCAAGCTATGAACTTTGACTATGACTTTGGCGTTCAGGCGTGAAGCCATCAGATCCATGTCCGGAGTTCCCCAGCGGCAGCAAATTTGGTGGAACACATCCAGGTGCAGGGAACATACTCCCTCAGCAATGTCCTGCCGGCTGAGGAAATCCGCAGCCCAGTTGTCCACTCCCGGAATGTGGACTGCTGAGATGATTGACCCCGTTGACTTGGCCCAATGGAGTATGTGCTCCACCTCCAGTATTGCCGCTCTGCTGTGGGTTCTGCCCTGGCGATTGATGTAGGCAACCGCCGTGGCATTGTCCGATTGGACATGGATGTGGCGGCCCGCCAGCAGCTTGTGAATCTCCTGGAGAGCTAGAGTAATGGCACGGATCTCCAGTAGGTTGATTGGTAGGATTGATTCCTTTGTGGACCAGCAGCCCTGGGCGGTATGATGTTGGTAAACTGCGCCCCAACCGAGTAGGCTGGTGTCCTGGCCATGGTGAGGAATGCCCAATTGACAGGGAGGAACAATCGTCCCTTGGTGAGAGATGGTGGACGAGTCCACCAGAGGAGAGCTCTCCTGACCGATGGCGTCAGAGAGTGGTCTGTATAGGGAGAAGGGACTCCTGTCCCAGGCTGTTAGTAAGGCCATCTGCAGTGGGGGGAGGTGGAATTGAGTGAACAGAACAGCCTCCATGGCTGCTACCATTTTCCCCAGGACTTTCATCCCGAAACGGATAGAATGTGGAATGGGCCGGAGAAGAGTGTGAACTGACCGGCATAGGGCTTGTGCCTTGTCCCGAGGGAGGAGTACTGCTCCTCAGTGGGTATTGAAGGTCATGCCCAGGAAGGTGATCGACTGGGCTGGAATTGGTGAGGACTTTTTGAGGTTCACCAGCTACCCTAAGCGTGACAGAGTGTCTACAGTGATGTGGACACTCTCTGTGCAGGCCTGGAAGGATGGGGCTTTTATGTGGAGGTCATCTAGGTATGGCAAGACAACGATCCCTCTGGAGTGAAGGATGCCCATGGCGGCCGCCATGACTTTGGTGAATACCCTTGGTGCGGTAGCGAGATCGAAGGGTAGGGCCACAAATTGGAAATGGCAATCGCTGACCGCAAACCACTGGTGAGACTTGAAGGTAGGCGTCTTGTCTCTATGGAGGCGAGGAGTTCCCCTTTCTCCATAGACGCAATGATGGAGCACAGGGATTTCATCTGGTGGAACTTGCGAATGTGGATGTACTTGTTTAAGTGTTTGAGGTCCAGAATGGGGAGAACCGATCCGTCTTTTTTGGGAACTACGAAGAGGTTGGAGTAGAAACCTCTGAATCGTTCAGACTCCAGCACTGGGACGATGACACCTTGTTTGGAGAGTTGCGTGTAAAAAGGCCCATTCCTTGAGATTTTGGTGGGTTGGATGTGAACTTATGGTACCTTTAACACGCTACATTGTAGCTGTCACAGTAACTTACTGGTTGCAGTGAATCATGGATACATGGTTCTATCTTGTTGTGGTACAAATGGATCATCTCTCATGAGTTACTGACAGTAGTACTGGTGACAAGCTAATGTAGCGTGTGTAAAGGTACCTATGTGATAACCGGAAGACACAAGATCTTGTACCCATCTGTCTGCGGCTGCAAATCAGATGTGACTAAAGCGTAGGTGACCGCCGTTTATGGGGATGTCTTCCGGGGGCAACTGAGAGTCATGAGGAGGAGAACCGATGGGGTCGGGACTCCTTGGGCCTAGACTGTCTAGGTCTGGACTGCCAGGTAGTGGTTGGTTTATAGAACGGTTGAGTTGTCTTGTCTCTATGGGGAGGGCAGTTAGTAGAGGGGGGTGGTCTGGAAACAGTCCATCCGAAGTTCAGAAAGGAACGAAATGAAGAGTTGTGGCGTCTGACGAATGGACGTCTGGCTTGTGTTGGGGGAGAGATGTGCTCTTACCTCCCGTGGCGTCAGATATTAGTTTGTCCAGTTGTTTTTTTACGTGGAGTCGGAGCGCCACTGTCTGAGTCAAAGGACTCTGCGAATGGTGATTGCGTTGGAGGCAGCAAAGGCTGCGCAGGTGGCAGAGACCAAGGAAGCCTGGATGAGATATTCTCCTGCCCTGATAATTTGAGTGGTGAGATTCGCCAGTTGTGGTGGGAGCTCAGTATCTTGTAGAGATTTTTGTAAGCTTTTGGGCCATATTATAAGAGTTTTGGTTACCCATACCGAAGCGAAGGTGGGGAACAGAGAGGAACCTGAGGCCTCAAAGGCAGAGCGAGCAAGTTGTTTAACTTGTCTGTCGGTCGGGTCCTTGATGGAGGAGCCGTCAGGCAGTGAAAGAAGCGCTTTTGCAGCAAGGCGGGAAACTGGGGGGTGGGGTCGTTTGCGGGAGAATACACCCAACTTTTAGGGACAGCTGAGGTAAACGGGTATCTAGCCTCGATGGGTTTGTGGCCTGTAAAGCACCTGTCTGGTTTCTCTCTATTTGGTGAGGATGGCCTGGAATTCAGGGTGATCCGCAAAGACCTTTTGTGGTCTTTTGGCCCATTTGAAGGACACTGCATGGTCCGGAGTGGTGGGCGGGACATCGTCAACGTTTAGTGTGGTTGACTTCCACGATTAGATCGTCCACCATCGATTGCTCATTAGAGAGATCGGTGTCAAATGGGTCATCGGGTCTAAATCGGATTCGCCTTGCTGGGGGTCGTTATACAGTTCAGGGCCGTACCCTGGGTCTCGTGTGGAAGAAGTTTGTGAACCATGAGAAGAAACAGGCGAATTGCATGTTTGGTCTCTTTGTTGTCACCACTGCGGAAGTGGAGCATGATCTGCCCATATCTGAAGTACCCTCGGGTGAGGGGTCATCTGCCTGTGTCCTGCCCTGACAGTCTCTGCTGGTCGGGGGACGGTACTGCATAGCCTGTACCAGGTTTTGGGACAGCTCTTTCATAGACTGGTAGAGGAGTATTGCCCAGTCGGGCGGGCTCGGGTTACTTGATGTTGTGGTGCTGGCAGAGGGCTCATGGCTGTCTGAGGGGTGCAAGCCTGGCAGTGGGGAGACGTTTGGCAGCGAGGGAGGTCTGAGCGGCAGGTGATGCAGGAAGTATAGTAGACAGTGTGGTGTTTTGGCTTCTTTGAAGCCTTTGAGGACTGCATGTCGAGGAAAAATAAAAGATATAGTTGAGTGTCTAATATGCAGCAGAGGACCAGTTAGGAACTGCTGCAGAGGTATCATGCACAGTAAGGTGCAGAAGGAGAGGAGATCGCTTGCTGCATCAGCATGCCTAAGTGGATGCAGTCTTACCAGTGGTCAGTGTGGACCAGGGCAGCAGTCCGATAATCGTGTCCCCAGGACAGGTTCCACATGTAGATTCCCGTGCTGTAAATGGAGGAAAGGCAGGACCGAAAGGAGCGGACTTACCTCTACTAGGAGATGCGCATACTGGTGGGCGCAGTCAGGGGCTGGGATCGCGCCCACGTGACGTCGCGGAGATGGGCGGGCTGAGGGCAGTATTACAAGGTGACGTCACAGTGGGGTGTGTTTACCACCAGATCGGTGGCGTCACATCACGGGAATGGGCGGCCCGGGGGTGGAGAGTATAACAGGCCACAAGCGGGGACCTAAATTTTGGTTATGGCGGCCGTGGCGCTCGTTCTGCATAAGGAGTGGCTGACAGGATGATACCAGGTAATATGGGGGAGCCCTCTGCTGGATCCCCTGGTGTTGGGGGGGCCGCTGAACAGGGAGGTCTCACCTGAGAGTAATGTCCAGACGGAGCCCTGTGACTCAAGCCGGTGTGAGTGCGGGGTCCGTGGCAGCTGTTTCCTCGGACCCTCTGCAGTGAGATCCCGGAGGTTTCTGCATGCTTGTGACCCAGGCATGGTCAGCCATATTTAGAGAATGTGGGGCCTGCGCCAGGTGCGGAAGTGGATACGGGGAGACGACACTCTGCATGCCCGTCTGTTGGTGGTGTGGAAAATAGTTTTCCCTTTGGGGCACCGTTGCCCTAAAAAATAGAATTATTCTTACCGTTAATTCGGTTTCTAGGGCCCTTCCACGACAGCATAGGAGGTTGCCTCTCCACGCCCTATTAGGGAAGGAAGCACAAGAGAGGTTAAAAGGACCCTCCCACCTCCCACTCGCCAGTGTCTTACAAAGAACCATAGCATGACCAAAGCAAGACAGAGCATTCCATGAAAAAACCAAGGAAATAAAGGGAGGGAATTAGGTGCTGTCGTGGAAGGGCCCTAGAAACCGAATTAACGGTAAGAATAATTCTATTTTCTTCAGGCCCCTTCCACGACAGCATAGAAGGAATACCAACGAATACAAACCTAGGGCGGGACCACAGCCTGCAGGACTTTCCTGCCAAAGGCCAAATCCCTGGTAGAACCTAGGTCCAAACGATAATGTTTTGTGAAAGTATGCAGGGAGGACCATGTAGCAGCAGTACAGATCTGCTCAGGAGAAGCCCCCGCCTTTTCAGCCCAGGAGACCGAGGTAGCCCTGGTGGAGTGGGCAGTAAATCCAGAAGGTATCGGCAGATGTTGAGACAAGTAGGATGCGGCAATGGCCCGTTTAATCCAGCTTGCAATGGTGCACTTCGCCACCTTCCTGCCCTTATTGGGACCAAAGGGCTGGACAAAAAGGTTGCGATCAACCTGCCAGGGCGCCGTGACCTCCAGGTAACGAAGCACGATCCGGCGAACATCCAAAGAGTGGAACTCCTCCTCTTTCGGAAACGAGGAGACTGACAAAAAAGGGCAGGACAATGGACTGGGAACGGTGAAAATCCGAGACCACCTTGGGGAGAAAAGAAGGGTCCAGCTGAAGGACGATGCAGTCATCACGGACCGTCAAATATGGCTCCCTTATGGACAGCCTGGAGTTCTCCTACCCGGCGGGCGGTCGTAATAGCCACCAGAAAAGCTGTTTTATGAGACAGCAGTCGAAGATCACAGGACGACAACGGTTCATAGGGGAACGCGACAATCCAGTCAAGACCACATTGAGATCCCAGGCGGGAGCAAGGACTTTAATCCGTAGACACCAATCCTAGAGGCGGACACCATGAACCGGCGAATCCAGCGATGGGCGGCCAAATCCGCATCAAAAACGGAGCTGAGAGCGGAAACCTGGACCTTCAACGTGCTAGGCTGAAGTCCAAGGTCCAACCCCGCCTGGAGGAAATCCAAAATCTGAGAGACATTAGGATGGAGGGGATCCGGAGGCAGAGAACCACACCAGGAGGAGAATCTCTTCAGACCTTATTGTAAATAGCATTGGTGACTGGTTTACGATTCTGTTGCAAGGTCGCCACCACCTTGGCAGACAAGCCCTGTGACTTCAACACACGGGCCTCAGAAGCCAAGCAGCTAAGCTGAGCCTCCGGGGATCCGGATGAAACAGAGGACCCTGCTACAGCAGACTGGGATCCGCTCCCAGAACCACAGGGCCGTCGACCCGAAGAGACATAATCAAATTGTACCAGCTCCTTCTTGGCCATAACGGAGCCACCAGGATCGTTGGAACCCCGTCCGTTCTGACCTTCCGCAAGGCCTTTGCCAGGAGGGGAATCGGAGGGAAGGCATACGCCAGATGGAAGTCCAAGGCCGTGAAAAGGCATCCACCCCCACAGCGTCGTCCCGAGGATCCAGGGAGAAATATGTTGCGACCTTGCGATTGGTGCTGGAGGCGAAGAGGTCGACATCCGGAGCACCCCATCGGGCCACCAGGGAGCAGAAAACGCCTGATCCAGACTCCATTCACCTGGATGAAGGTCTGTGCGGCTGAGAAAGTCCGCCTGAATGTTCAAGGACCCTTTCAGGTGGACCGCGGAGACAGGAGGAACCGTTCCGCCCAGGAAAATATTCGAGAGGACACCGACCCCAGAGCCCTGGATCGAATCCCTCCCTGATGACGAAGGTGAGCCACCGTGGAGATGTTGTCCGAATATACCATAACGTGGGAACCTTGTACCAGATGGGCTGGGCCAGGAGGGCTTCCTCCACTGCCCGCAACTCTCTGTAATTGGACGAGCGAGCCCTGATCAACTGGAGCCATAACCCTTGAAACGGGGTGCGGGCAACGACAGCCCCCCACCCCCTCTGGCTGGCGTCCGTAGTGAGAGTGACAACCGGGGACTGATCCCAGGCACCCCCCCTCTGCAAGTTCCGGGAATCCAACCACCAGCGGAGGGACGAGGAGGCAAGACCTGAAAGACGAAACCTCTTGTTGAGGGACGAAGGCAGGCCGTCCCAGCGGGAAAGGACATGGGCTTGAAGCGAGCGGGAGTGAGCTTGAGCCCACATGACCGAGGGGATGCAAGAGGTCATGGACCCCAGCACCAACATTGAGGTCCGCAGCGTAGGAGCGGACATCCGACACAGAGCGGAAACCTTGGTCTGCAGCAGCAACCGGTGGTCCTCCGGGAGAAAGGAAGCCTGAGCGTCAGAGTCCAACAGGACCCCTAGGAACCTCCTTTTGGTCGACGCCTGGAGCCGGGACTTCTGAATATTGGGGATCCAGCCCAATAACTTCAGCACCCTGAGGGACTCTTCCACGCCCCACTGGAGGGTCATCACTGATGGAGCGACAAGAAGAAAGTCGTCCAGATACGGCACCAGACAAATGCCCCGACCCCTCAGGAAGGCCACTACCTCCGCCATAACCTTTGAGAAGACCCTGGGAGCTGAGGAGATGCCGAAGGGAAGGACATTGAATTGAAAATGGAGAATCTCCCTGTTGCGCACAATCGCAAACCTGAGGAACCAACGGTGGCGAGGATGAATAGGAACATGGAAGTACGCATCCCGCAGATCGATGGTAGCCATCTGATGATGACAGCCGATTAATGGAAACGCCGATCGGACAGACTCCATTTTGAAACCCGGTAACGGACATGCCGGTTGAGGCGTTTCAGGTTGATTATCACCCGAGAATCGCCCGACAGCTTTTTGACTAGAAAGAGACGGGAGTAGTGACCCAATCCTGTGTCCGAAACCGGAACGGGTGAGACCACGTTGGCAAGCAGCATCTCCTGCACTTTGGAGTACAGGACTCCCTGAGCCGCCTTGGAAGGCAGTGCAGTGACCCGAAGACCCGGGGGGGGGAGGGTTCTGACCAAACTCGATGAGGAGGCCCCTGGAGATGACGTTCAACACCCACTGGGAATGGTGACCTCTCTCCACTGCGGGAGGAAGGCCGTCAGGCGACCCCCCACCGGGATCGAGTCACTGCCTATCGGAGGGCCTGGGGCTTATGGGAGGGGACAAGGATATTTTTCCCTCTCCCCTTCTGGTAACTCCAGCGACCCGTCTTGCCCTTGCCTTTGGACTGGGAGGCCTGAGGCACCAAGGAACGAAAGGGCCGCTGGCGGACGGGCTTCTGCTCTGGGAGGGCCTTGCGGTCAGTCGCTTTTTCCAAGATCTCCTCCAAGGCAGGACCAAACACCATCTCCCCTTTAAACGGGAGGGAGCATAGCTTCAGTTTTGAAGTGGAATCCCCACTCCACAACTTTAACCACAAAGCCCGTCTAGCAGAGTTAGAGAGGACTGACGTCCTGGCTGCCAAACGGACCGAATCCGCAGAAGCATCTGTGAGAAAACAAGTCGCTTTCCGAAGCAACGGAAGAGACTCCAGGAGTTCCTCCCTAGGGGTACCCTGCGAAATATGAGCCTCCAGCTGGTCCATCCACTTAAGAAGCGATCTGGACACACACGTGGAGGCAATATTCGCCTGCATAGAGGCTGAGGACGCTTCCCAGGAGCGCCTCATAAAGCCCTCAATCTTTCGGTCTAACGATCCTTGAGCTGGGATGTGTCCTCAAAGGGAAGCGCAGTCTTTTTGGCCACTCGGGCAACCTGCACATCCACTTTCGGCACATCCCATTGGATCTCGCAAGGCTCCAACGGAAAGCGGCGAGAGAGATCACTTTTGACTCTCCTCTCAGGGAATTCCCATTCCTGGGAGATGAGCTCCAGGAGAGTAGAATGCACCGGAAACCCCGTCTGTTTAGCTGAGCGGAGGCCCGCAAACATTTCATCCTGGACGGATAGGGTGTAAGAACTTCCTCTAACCCCATAGTGCTCCGGACAGCCCCAATAAGATCCCCTAGGTCATCAGAGGGAAACAAAAATCTACGAAGATCCGCCTGAGGAGCAGCAGCGGAGTCCTCGGGGCCCTCAGAGTCGGAGTCAGGGTCAGGGTTCGGGTCCTCCGAGCCTGGCGGGGTAGCCTGAAGCTTCCTTCTCTTAGGGGAGGGAGGTCCAGCAATGGAAGACACAGGTGAAAGAGAGGCCAGGGAAGCTTGAATCTCCTGCTTGACCATGGCCCTCAAGTCATCAACCAGGCTAGGGTGCTCAGCCCTAACCACTTTATCTGTGCAAGTCTGGCACAGCTTCTTATCCCATCCAGCAGGGAGCTTCTTACTGCAGACAGGGCATTTAATAGACTTCTTAGGGGCTGGCTTGTCCTGTAAACACAAACACAGGACCAGGAGCCATCAGCCACAAAGCCTACCCCAGCAGGAAAGGACCCCCCCCTGAACACCACACTTACTGGGGCAGGGGGACCACTGGGCTCCGCAGATGCGGGAGAAGACATGGTAATACAGCATACAGCAATTACCTTACAATGTGAGGACTTCAGGGCAGCCTTTAAGCAGGAAGGCCTGCCCCACCCAGCGGAAACGTGACCCCCGCCTCCCGCGCCAGGTCCAGGGCAGGCCGCCATTGGAGACGTGCCCGCACGCTGCCCCGCAGGATCCCACTGCCGGAATCCGGAAGAGACCGCTCCCAGCGGGGAGCGCGCGGCGACCGGAAGTCCCGCCCACACATCGTCACTTCCTGTCACGGGGCAGCGCGCAGTGCGCGGGAAGCAGCCGGCGGGCTGCACAGAGTGAGGCCGCCGGCTGGGGGACGCCATAGCCCGCATCACCCCACCGGGATCCAGAGGGCCAGGCGGAGGGCCCACAGCTCCAGCCATGGGACCAGCAGAGGAGGAACCGAGGCCCAACCAAAGCTGTCCGGCAGCACGCATGGTAAGCTGTAGTTTGCCGGCCCCCTACAGCCTAGGACAAACCTCTCCATACCCCATGGGGACAGGAAAGACACTGGCGAGTGGGAGGTGGGAGGGTCCTTTTAACCTCTCTTGTGCTTCCTGTCCCTAATAGGGCATGGAGAGGCAACCTCCTATGCTGTCGTGGAAGGGGCCTGGAGAAAAAGTCCATTAAGAAAAAAGGTGGCGCCGGCCTTCAGATCCCACGTCGCAGGAGGGGGTACGAGGAGGTGACACTCCCCGTTCCTGTCTGTTGCTGGTTGTGGGAAAGCGGTACTCAGTGGTGCCGTCGCCCGTCTCAATTCTGGATATTAGGAAGAAAATATCCAGAAAAAAGGTTACAGAGATGTGCCTCCTATGGACACCAAGCTAAAATGGATGTAGCCTGGCCCAGCCAGGGGGTGTATGCTGCAGAGGGCTAGTCTGTCTGCTTTCACTTTTGCTTAGTGTCGCCTCCTAGGGATAAGTAGAATAACCCATGGTCCTGTGTCCGCCAATGAGGAGAAATAGAAAAAACATTTAAAGTTAAGCTACTCTGTACAGAATCTGTTTAGGGTGACAGACGAATGTTGAACCCTTCACATCTACATTTAATACATTGGGGAAAAAACTATTAAATACAAAGTGACAGAAATATGTGTAAAACTCCAGGATTTTATTGCAGTATGTAAATTGAACATCTTAAATCCTTTCATTTCATACAGAACTTTCTCTTCATATCCTCGTCCTGAATGCCGTAAACTGACCACTCTGGAATAAAGCATCTGTTCAATGGTGCCAACCTAAAGTAGAGAAAGAGCAACTGCACCCTGCGGAGAGCAGGAGACAGATACCATACACAGTATGAGGGCACGTGCTCAAACCTTTTATTAAACAAATTCGGCTGGAAATTCTTTTCTGCTAAAATAATTTACATCCGTGTACGAGTTTGGCGTCTCCTGCTTGTGTCTTCTTTCCGCAATAACCTTGTTTCTCTTCTCATAACTAGATTTCTCTGTATTTACAGGTCTCCTACATAAGTACAAACTAGTATGAGATTAATGATTGCATCTGGGACACATTCTGTGGCTGAATAAATACAAGAAGCTGGTGGGATCCATGTTAGGAGGATTCAGCCACCGCTGCCTCTGTGCTGCTGACGGTAACTTTCTCCGTGGCAGGAAGGTCTGCGCTGCTTGTGTTCTCCACCGTAGAGGTGCCGTTTTCCATGGAGGGTAAGGGGATCTGGTCCAGCAGTGAAGGAATTGGGTTGCTTGCAATAGGTGCCAGAGGAAATGTTGGGAACTGAGGATTTACAGAGAGCGGAGGGAGTCCTGCCAGGTTCAGTGCTGGTAAAGGACCAATAGGTGGCAAGCCTGGCACTGCAATAGAAAGTGTCATAAAAGTATTAGATTGCATCGGGAAAATTAATAGATAATACACATTTATGGAGGGCACCAATGAAGTGAATAGGACAATACTCTAGGACCTGGCACATCTGCTCCTGGCTCCAAGTAAATGAAGCAATGTAACAGGTCTGTCATGATCACTCAGGGTGCGAGGGTCAGACAACTACTGATCCGACACTTATAGGCTATGCAAAAGGATAGACCATCAGAAAACATTCAACTGCATTCATATGTGCTGATCGTACCGCTGTGTGTCAGATCCGGGAAGCCAGGCCTGGGAATTAGATTGGCTGCAGGTATGTTAAGATTGGGTAAATTCTGTAATGTGGGAAGTCCAGTGGATAATGGCATGAGACCTAAAGAAATAAGAGAAAAAGTCAATGATACTTTACTATATCATTATTTATCTATCAATGTATGATTTATCCTTGTGTAGGTATCATGGATGCAG
This sequence comes from Allobates femoralis, assembly GCA_033576535.1. Lineage (NCBI taxonomy): Eukaryota > Metazoa > Chordata > Amphibia > Anura > Aromobatidae > Allobates > Allobates femoralis. The sequence goes on along the minus strand of JARQOC010000011.1, from coordinate 40,679,393 downwards.
TGGATAATAGATACACCATACATACTGCTCAGATAAATGAGTACACCCCAACAGATGTCAGAAAACCTTATCTTTCCTTTCAGTATCAACATTTTCTATGGGATAATATGCTACCAAGTACTCCCACAAATGTAGGCCATTGATTGCAAACAAGATTTGTTTTTTTGCACACTCAAAAAAGACATTTTCTTAAATTCATTCAAGACCGTTTTGCGAAAAGGAGTACACTCAATGAAAGTCTAAGGCCGGCTTCACACCACGGTTTTTTCGGGTCCGGGTCTGTCCGGTGTGAACCTGACAGACTAGGATCCCTATTATGCCAGATTGGCCTTATTTGGCCTCCGGTTTAGGGCTTTTCCGGGAGAATCCGGCTTTGTCCGATTTTTGCATCAGACACAAAATCGGAGTCTGCAGCATTTTGTGTCCGACGCAAAAAAAAAAAAAAAAGAAAATCGGACAAAACCGTATTCTCCAGCATCCGGCACCCATAGCATGGGAGTCTATGGGCGCCGGATCTCCCCAAATCTGTCAAAAAAAAAAATCGGACCGGTTCCCAGATCCATGGTACAGAAGAGCGGCGGCTGTTAAAAGCATTCAGCACCATGGAAAGAGCTTCACGACTGAAATTTCAGCACCGCGGCCAGCATCCCTGCACTTGCGGTGCTGACATTTCAGCACTGGACAGCGGCAGCAATGAAGCCGGCAAAAAGCAGGATTCTGCTCATCCGGGGCTGTCAAGTTGTGTCCGATGCATCCTGCAAAACACCGGACAGTGAAAAAACGTGGTGTGAAGCCGGCCTAAGGGCCACGTTACATGTAGCAACGCACCAGCGATACCGACAACAATCCGACCTGGCCGGGATCACTGGTGCATCACTACGTGGTCGCTGGTAGGATACCAGACAAACAGACTTACCAGCGATCCCCATTCTGCGGCCGACGGTCATTCAGGGTCTCAGGTGCAGACTGGGGATCGCTGGTCGTTGACCGTCAAACACGTCGATGCAGCTTGGCCAGCGGGAGATTGAAAAATGGTCCAGGTAATTCGTTACCGAACAGCGATCTCCCAGCGGGGGCTGATCACTGCTAAGTGTCACACAGAGTGATATCATTGGCGAGGTTGCCGCAACGTGACAAAACATGTGACGCTGCGGCGATATCACTGGCGATATCGCTGTGTGTGAGATACCCCTTAGGAGCAAAGCTAAAAGTTTAGACAAAATTTGAAATGAACAAGAATTTAACCACAGGTAAATCCAATTCATTAGACAGGGGACTATAAAAGGATGTTCTTAAAGAAAAACCCATCCCATTTCATGCTGTCTGCAATAGGACCACACAGAAGAGAAGTGTCACAAGACCTAAGAAAATAATTCCTTTACACCAAAAAAATTGAAGATCAGCAAAGCCTTTGCTTATCAGATACTGGAGCAAAACTGACACAAACATGTAACAGATGGAACAGTAACCATCTCACAGACGTCCAGGCCGAGCACTGAAGCCAACACCTGAACAGGAGCTTCTGTTGATATGAACCTTGCCAACATGACATTGTTGCATTTCTAAAGAAGAACAGGGTGCTGCTGCAAAAAGCAGCTTCCACTCCACAGGATCAGGTGCAATCAAATATTGGTTGATGACTCATTCACATCACAAAATCACCTAAATGGTGGGAGATGTCAGCAATCAGTGATCAGGATATCTGTATCCTGAAAGGAAGCTGTCAAGCTGAGATAAGAAATGTTTCTCTTCTGTTATCATTCACTAAAAGCGGGAGGAGTTCCAGCACAGACCTCTATAGTCTGACTAAATGTTTCCACGGTGAAGTTGTAAATTTACCCTGAGGTTTACCTGGTAGTGAAACAGCTGGATTTAGAGGGCCAGGGGTGAGGGAATGATTGATTTGTGGCGTTAATACGGGTACTGTGGGTAAACCTGGAAAAGAAGAGAAATACATTGACATTTCTGGCACAATATCAGCCAACAAACAGAGCTGGTGTAAACTTATGATGAGACAGTCTCATAACACAATGTGTACCTGAGTTAAAAGCACTGGTGACAGCAGGGGGTTTGCATTAAGTGACAGTCCGGACAGACTTCCTTCAATTCCTGTGGTTGCAACAGGCAATGTTGGAGGAGAGTTTACAGATGACAGCTGGACCTAGAAAATAATTAATTCATGAAGCACAATATCCCATGGCATGTCTTACATTCAATGATACATTCAGAGGGGCAGCAACACACTGCCATGACATCATTTCTGTTATAGCAGGAACCTTGTTCTATCTAGAATCCATTTTGTAAATATCTGTTTGTCTTAAAAGTATAGGAGGCAAAAGTATCTAATTTGTTTGAACCACAAACCTAAGATTTCATTGGAATGTGAAACCTAAGAGGTATACAGACTGTGAGCAGTGTGCAAAAGGTGCTGATGTTCAGCCAACAGGGTGTATGTATATATACCGTATTTTTCGGATTATAAAACACTTTTATTCCTCCAAATTTTGGGGGAAAGTGGGGGGTGCGTTTTATAATCCGAATCTACTGTACAGTGGGGGAGGGGGTGGCGGCTCTGGAGTGGAGTCTGGGGACTGGAGGTAGCTGGCTGCTGAGACAGCGGGAAGTCACGTGACCCCGCGCTAATGATACTCATATAATATTTACTGCGCCCGCCGCTGTCCATCTCTTAGGCTGCGTTCACACATTTGCGTATTTTGCTGCGCTTTTTTACGCGCGCTTTTTGCCGTTTTTTTCGGCCGCGCAAAAAAGCGCAGCAAAATACGCAGGACCATTCACACACTGCGCTTTCTTTCCCCCAGAAAGCGCAGTGATGTCACAGAGAGGAGGAAGAATCCTGCTTCCTCCTCCCCTCTGTGACAGCTGTGGCCGCCCCATTAGACTTCACAGTGTTAATACACACTGTGAAGTCTAAATTAAACTAAAGCAAGTGTGTGAAAAATAAAAAACAATGAATACTTACCTTCCGACGCCTTCTGCCGCTGTGCGATTCCCGGTTCTAAGTCAGATCTCGTCTGACAAGACCTGTGGTGATGTCAGAGGGGGGGCGTTCCCGAGCACTCGCGGTCATGTGATACCACATGACCGCGAGCAGCCAATCAGCGATGGGACCGCCCCGGGAACGCCCCCCTCTGACATCACCACAGGTCCTGTCAGACAAGATCTGACTTACAACCGGAGACCAGACACCGGGAGAAGGCGTCGGAAGGTGAGTATTCATTGTTTTTTATTTTTCACACACTTGCTTTAGTTTAATTTAGACTTCACAGTGTGTATTAACACTGTGAAGTCTAATGGGGCGGCCACAGCTGTCACAGAGGGGAGGAGGAAGCAGGATTCTTCCTCCCCTCTGGGAAAATACACAGAAGTAGCTGCGTAAAGAATTGACATATCAATTCTTTACGGAGCTGCGTTTTCTCCCGGAAAACGCACTGCGTATTTTTACGCAATGTCTGCACTGCAAAGTGAATTTCCCATTCACTTTGCTGGCAGACAAAAAGCACATTGCGTATTTTGAAAAGCGCGCGTAAAAAAACGCGGCAAAATATGCAATGTGTGAACGCAGCCTTAGGGTACCTTTACACACGGCTACATTTGTAGCTTGTCACCAGGTAACTTACTGGTTGCAGTGAAATCATGGATACATGATTCCATTTGTACACAGCACCAAGATAGAACCATGTATCCATGATTTCACTGCAACCAGTAAGTTACCTGGTGACAAGCTACAAATGTAGCCGTGTGTAAAGGGGCCCTCAGGGCTGAAGTTGTGCTGGGAGATGAACAAAGGAGGGAGTAATGCCTATTATATGAGCCTGCTCTCACCACCCCCTAATCCTGCAGTCACCCCTCTAGTATGGTTATAGCACACCCATCCTGCAGTCACCCCTCCAGTACGGATATGGCCCCCATCACTTCATATGACCCCATGCTGGCGCGTACCCTATAAAATAACAGCTGATAATGTACCCATCCGCCACTCTGAGCTCACAGCTCGCCACTTTCATCCTCTTTCTGTGCTGCCCGGCATCTTCTGATAATGTGACTCAGGCACACAGAGATGACACCAACACATTTCTGTGCAATAGATTATTTGCACTAACTTTCCTGCAGCTGCAAGTCTTATATGTGATAGCATCATAGAAATACAATGGCTGACTGGGGCGACTTATTGCTGAATCTAAACTTGGCACAGGAGACCTTTCCTCATACAAACCGAAATTGTGACCGAAATACCACAGGGGGCATGGGTGATGATCAAACGGTCCTCCAGCTTCTCTGCAGCTGTAATTTGTGGTGAGTATAAAATGTCAGCAAAGTAAGTGAATTGTCTACTGCAAGAGTCTGGTCACATACAGGAGGCAAAGGCTGTCAACTACCTTCAGAAACGTTGTTATAGGGCCCCCAGGGAGGCTGCAAATTGCACTGCTGACCCTTTTGGAATGGCTGCTGATATTTTCTGTGTGTGAATTGACCCTTAGTGCTTTCGTATGCAAAGACTTTTTCGTTTTACCACAGATTCAGCACTAGGGACTAAGGTTCAGCATGTCATTATATGCCAGTTCTGTAAGGACTTGGTAAGGAGGGAAAACCCCAAAGATGTAGAGTACAAACCTCCGTAAAGCCGTCTTTTAGAGGACTCACAGACACTGGTGACTGCCCCGGCAGAGAGATATTCTTTCCTTCTTCAAATGGTCGTGTAGGTATCCGGTGAAGGTAACCGTAACCTATTCCACATCCTAAGCTGTGGAGGAAGAGGGACAATAATGAAGCCACAAGTCACTAATCTACAATGAAACTTTAGCATGTAATCAGTTTACATTATATAAATCCTATAAGAAAAATGGGCCACAGTTTAGTAAAGAATAAAATATATTTATTATTAAATATTACAAAAAACATATGCAACAATCTCAGAAGAGTTCCAGGAAAAACAACACTAAACGTGGGTCTCCGGGGACTGGAAGCATAATGCCCGATCTATCAAAATATAAAATCAATCAGATCTGTAAATTGCGTAACAGAAGAAAAAGTCCAAAAGCCAAAATAATATTTTTTACTTGCCGCAACATTGCTATAAAACGTGATATCTTGATTGCCCATTATCGCATCTACCCACTAGAAACGTCAGCTGAAGACACAAAAATTAAGCCATCACACAGCCCCAGATCTCGAAAAAATGAGAACGCTGCGGGTCACCGAAAATGGTGCATAAGTGCAATTATTTTTCTTAAACTTCAGATTTTTTTTTCACCACTTAGATAACAGTAATGGCCACTTTACACGCGGCTACATTTCTAGCTTATCCACAGGTAACTTACTGGCTGCAGTGAAATCATGGAGACATTATTCCATTTGTACACAGCAACAAGATAGAACCAAGTCTCCATGATTTCACTGCAGCCAGTAAGTTACCTGTGGATAAGCTAGAAATGTAGCCGCGTGTTAAGTGGCCATAAAGGTATACATGTTGGGTATCTACAAACTCGTAAAGACCCAAGGCATCACAATGGCACATCAGTTTTACCATATAGTGAACATGATGAATGATAAACCCAAAAAACAAATGTGTAATTGCATTTGTTTTGCAATTTCACCATACTTGGAATTTTCTTCCCATTTTCCTGTACACTATATGGTAAAATAAATGACTGTGCTGCATATATATTACAGAGGCTGTGCTGCATACATAATAGGGAGGCTGTGCTGGGCTATGCATGTACATTGTATCTGGAGGCAGCTGCTGGACTTATACAAGTCCAGAAGCTGCCTCCAAATACAATGTACATACATAGCACAGCCTCCCTATTATATATGCAGCACAGCCTCCATATTATATATGCAGCACAGCCTCCATATTATATATGCAGCACAGCCTCCATATTATATATGCAGCACAGCCTCCATATTATATATGCAGCACAGCCTCCATATTATATATATATATCCCAGCAGCAGCCTCCAGATAATAATATATAATATGGTGGTTCTCCTCTTGCTATATCTGTCCCTGCTCCTGGTATATATGTCCCCATCCTGGTCTCATCATGGTACATATAATCCCTCATCCTACTGCACAAAGTAACAAAAAAACCCCAAAAGAATTATACTCACCTTCTTTCCCCTCTTCTGGGACTGTGTCCTCCTCAGATGATGTCCCTGCCACATCCTTGAAGCAGGCTGCGGTCTGTGCTTCCTTCCTGCAGGCTACACCAGTGTGATGAGGTCACAGGATGAAGACTGCAGTTGGCAAAGAAGGATGCCCTAGGAGCCAGCACATGGCTAATCTGCATCACATGCAAATTAGCCATTTGCACTGGAAGCTCTGTGGCAGCACACAGCTGCTGCCTGACTGTCCCTGATGGGCCCCTAGTTGTCAGGGCTGCCTGTCCCTGATGGCCAGTGGGCCCCCCAGCTGTCTAGGGCCCTGGCACTTGCCCGCATATGGCGGGTGCAGACGTTGGCCTTGTTGGCATCCCTTCGGGTTTTGGTGACATCTGCACCGAAAAATTTGCAACGTATGCACACACCCTAAGGGTCATGCTGATGGGATTTACAATGTAATCTAATGTGAATGAAATGTGGTGTCCGCTTACCTGCCCTCTCCACCCCAGGCAGAGTTTGGTGTGATGACCACTTCTCGACAGTTGTCTGTGTCCGTGTTGTACACATACAGTTTTAAAGGCTTTCCTTCATGGGTCTCAATAAGGGAGAACAGATCTTCAGACTGAAAGACACAAATCTTAATTTTAGAAAAGATCCTACAGGCTCACAGGTAGATTAGTCTGTGGATTTGTGAACAGCGATGTATACCCAATCACAGAGTGAGCAGTGACAATGATCTTTGGAGAATCCAAATGTGGTTTGGACTAAGAAGATGTCAATACTTCACGTCTTAACATATCAGTGTTATCATAACATTGATTTTCTAGCGCCTGTCTTTACGTACATAGATATTAGCAGATCTTTTTAGAGTTTAATGGCCCCTATCTATACAGACACATCTGATGATGCTGTGGACGTTTAACTCATCCATACAGATCTTGTGATACGTCATACAAGTCACGTTACCTCATTCATTACAGTGTCTGCTCCAATGATGTAGTCTGTGTGAGGTCTCAAACCAGCTAAGGCTGCAGGAGAATTTGGCTCTACCTCCTAGAAAAAAAGATGGTGGCAGATTAACAAATAACTTATAGCAGCAAAGTTTCACCAAAATATAATAACTAAACATCAAGTGTAACATAAATCATTGCACACATCTCCCCTTAGTACTCACCAGCACATGCCAGACATTTTCATTGGCTCCATCAAAGCTACAAAATCTTATGCTGACCCCCAGCAGCCCTTGTCCTCCCCACATATTACTGGGGGTAACCATTGCCTCCCTCAGTTCCAGTGTTTTGCTGCTATACACCTCCATTTTCACAGGCTTCTCAACACTGGCCTTCAGCAGATCCTTCAGTGTGTCATTGTCTTTATTCTATGGGAAGAATAAAAAAAAAAAACATTTGTAAGTAATCAACAAGAAGCAAAAAAGACAAGGATGTGTCTAAGATCCAGAAACATTAAAGTCATCAAGGGTTTGTTTACACAAAGCAGATATGGTGCAGATTTTCAGATTGAAACTTACCTGTGGTGCAGATTTTATATCCAGTGTTTACTTTTGTCGCAGTTTAACAACTATTTGCACCATTTGTAATAAGAATAAGACAAGATCCACTGCAATCCACAAGGTTTTTGTCACGGATTTGTGGCTATTTTTCCAATACTTCCTGTGCGGACCACTTGGAGTTGTCCAGTTAGGACCACCGCTTTCCTGGAAAGATTCCTCTGTACTGTGATGATTGTAGAGAATGTAGCATGTCCCTACAAAGATGTGTTGTCAGGTCTCTTTGTAGTGACCTTTTATCACTTATGTGAGAACCACAAGCCCCTAATAATGTCTTGTTCCAAGTGACTTACAGCTAATCAGCACCAGACCCCCTTAAGGGTATATCCAGAATTAAAAAAAAAAAATAAAAAAAATGCCCAAGCACTAACGACAGGTATTTGCTGTCTACCTGCCTATTGCACCCGGCCCCATTCCCTGCTGGCACAGGGCAAGCACAGACCACTCTTGCCAGGGATGGATGGCTTACTCAGCAGAGCAGCAGCTTCTTTTTTGCACTGCTCTATGTAAGGGAAAAAAGACAGCTGACTTCATGGCAGAACCAGCTGTCAATACGCATGATGTTGGCAGTGATGCCATCAACAGAACACAGAAGCCGCCTCTACTTCATGGATGCTGCAGAATCGCCGGCAGGATTGGTTTTAGACGGCTCTGTGCTGGCAAAGATCGGTGCCGGGCACAACAGGCAGGGAGCTGGCAACAACCTGCCTGTTACAGCTTAGGCATTTGTTTTTAATTTTTTGTAAAATCCTGGACATATTCTGCTCATAAGGCCAGGTTCACACGTCTGTATTGGATCAGTATTTCTTCACCAGTATTTGTATGCCAAGACAAGGCATGAAACAGAAAAAAAGTATCAAAAGTAGTAAAGCACCTGCACCACGTCTGCATCTTTGAGCACCTCCTCATCTTGACTACTGACCAATTTACTTCCATGTGAATGTGGCTAAAGCAGACTTTGTGGGGATTACACATTACGTGTGGTCTTTGAGGTCCACAGCTCTAGATGAATCAGATTTGTCTGCTGACAGCTAAGACAGCAAGACTTGTCCCTTTTATCTGCCACTCAATAGCCTAGGAGGGGGATGTGTAGTGGACCCTTTTACAATTGATAAGAGTCATGTTTTAGGCCTCCAGCATATCCAGGATTTCTGCAGATCTCACGTGCCATACAGGAAACTAATGTAATGTCCTGCTGTCTGGTGACAATGTAACCAATAGTACAGGCATTACTTACCAATCTCAGTCCATTGATGGAAACTATAAAGTCAAAGAACGGCTCCAGCCCCGCTCTGTGTCCAGGGGAATTCTCTTGCACCTATTGAGAATAGAAAATGTCATTAGGTCATCGAAGCTCCGACAACTTCTCATAGTAAAAAAAGGAAATAGTATATATGGTATCAATGCATAGAAACCATCACAGGAGCGGATGAGGCTCCCATCTCGGCGGACTGTATGTACATACTATTGGTTTCTTACGTCCATTGTTTTGTTTTTCTTTGTATCACAAGGTCTGGGTTGTGTGATGAGACATGGCTGCTTTCTCCAGGCACAGCGCTGCTCTCCTCCATGCTTTTCACTTTATAAAACCACTATCGATGATTATTGGCTGCTATCACATACTAGTCTGCTTCCTTGACTAACACTACTGCATAATTTATTTTGAGGCCTTTTGCTCTGCAGTAATGTAGGAACCTTCATCTCATCTCCTGTAGGACGTTGCAGTAATGAACAATACCTATTTCATGGCAGGGCTGTAAAGCCACACGGCCCAATGTTACATGTGTACAGAAAAGCAAAACACAACTGTGCTTCTCTTATCCAGTTCTGCGCTATTGTTTACATAATCCAATTGTTTATTACCCTGTGATTAACATTAGCAGGACTAGAATCTCACGTGAACAGCAGTCCACCACACCCCCTACGATGATTGACACTTCACAGTCAACACAGAATCTCTATAGAGAGCTTGGTGTCACCCAGCTCAGCTACATGGCTAAGTCTAAATGCTCTGATTGTGACAACAACTTCAGCTAGTAATCTGTGCGATACATAAGGTAGCATCTAAATGCTGCACCCAACTTCTCTATACACAGTCTCAGTTTGGACGAGCATGATGTCCCAACAGGGAGACGGAAATAAGCCGCCACCACTCACTCCTGTGTGAATAAAGCTTTAGACATAATGAATCCACCAGGCTTTACCCTTCTTTTCTCCTGGCATCTGTGGTCAGGTTACCCCCATACACATAGATGAACAGCTGATGATGCAGAATTCACACATCTGGCCTCTATACATAGACTAGTCTCACGTGCCTTTCAGTTTACTTTTCAGGGATGTGGGGCTCACCGACCAAGACCTGAACTTTAGCTGTGAGCTACGTCCAGGTGGTGGACACGTCTACAGATAAGTAGACCGATGCGATGCCTTGAGATATGTAGCCTCCAGTCTTGCAGGGGCGCTTACTCCTATACTAACACTGGGGAGATCTGTGTATTATATAGACCATTGTTCCTACAATTATAGGTAATAGTCCAGTCTCTGCATCTACCTGGCTGTGGACACGTTGGCGGGACAAACTCATTGTTTTTCTTGCACTTTAACCCTGACGCTGCAGGAAACACAAAAGGTAATGTTGCTTTTTTTAAGAATAGTTTAAAATAAAAACAATAACATTTTCGAATTTCTAAGAAGAATATCCTGAGATCTGGTTGAACTGGTTTACCTCAATGTGACATATTTGCTTTCCAATCACTGCAGTGTAAACTGACCCATTGGGCTCATTTGTGGCGCTGTGAAGAATACAGCCAGGAAACCAAGCTGAATACAATGTATTCATTCAGAAATGGGATCTAGAATCACATGTCTCCCCATTCATACAGTAACAGAAAACCCAGGAACGTCAAAGTCTTGGATACACTGATGATCTATTTCGCAGGGCACCACACTGTGTGCACCATGCAGACACCCCCCCCCCCCACCCAACATGGATGTGGCGGTATATGTGCAGGGGAGTTTACATGCCTGTGCCTTGTATGACCAAAAGGAAAAAAAAGTGGCATGTCTCATTTCTTTCCATATCACACAAGTATTCTCGCCTAATTCATTGCTTCAAGGGATCAAAGGCAACAAATCAGGCACAGACCAGAATCACACGGGGCGCACGAGGCCAAACACTGGATTCACCTTCCATTTTCTGCAGATTGTGTCTGACTCTAAAGGCCCAGTCTCACATAATGACGCATCAGCGATCCCGATAACGATGTGCAGAGATCGCTGGTGCGTCGTTTACAGATCGCTGGTAAGATGTCAAACAGGTATCTCACCAGCGATGTGAAAAATGACGCAGTAGCGATCCAGAATTATACCGAGGTCGTTGTGAGTTTTCTCTCCATAGTGTAGCATTGAGATCGTTGCTCATTATCTCTGTCAAACACAACGATGCAGGAATAACCCAGAGCAGTGTGTAACGATGAACGATCTCACAGCAGGGGCCAGATCGTTGGTGCGTGTCACACAGAACGACATTGCTGTTGTGTCACAGATTTCGTGACCCAACAGCGATCCCAATAGCGATCTCGTTAGCGATCTCTTTATGTGTGACAGGGCCTTAATTCCGGGCAAATAGCTAAAAGATACCAGATCTGGCCAGAGGTAACAAACAACCAAATAAATGGCCAGCAATGTAATGGATGGACAGGCTGTTCTCACCAGGGTCAGCTCTGTGTTATGTGTCTATGGTGTTCACATATTAAAATGTCGGACCAAACAGCACAGCATGCCGACATTATGGCAGCTACAACAACAAACATCAAAAGGACCACATTATAGTGAATAGGGCCCATTTGAGCATTTCCTGTAATTGTCCCCTGTATTGGTTGCAATGTACCTGTAGTCAGTCTAGAGTACAGAGCTTGGCATAAGAAAGCCTGTGCAAATCTGAGAACATATTATGTGATATCTCTAATGCAATTTGGAGGCTTTTCTATTGACATGAAGGTGTTAATGGGTCTGCTATTGCGGGTACACACCACAAGGACAAAGGACTGGAGTAGCTCACATGTTCACAGGTACACGGTGACCTCGCATACGTATAATCACAAAGATGAAGGAGGATCCAGCACCACGTCTTCCAAAGATTAAAAATCTTCCTTATTAATCAATGTTCAGAACACATAATAAAATCATGTACATCCTCGACAGGTTGACCCTGCCTAGCGGCCAGTCAGCCTAGGATGTACATGATTTTATTATGTGTTCTGAACATTGATTAATAAAGGAAGATTTTTAATCTTTGGAAGACGTGGTGCTGGATCCTCCATTTTTGTGATTGTGGGTACACCCTAACTTATTAATGAGAGAGTGACTGAACACACATGCCCACAACTCCTACAAATGGTACAGACCTGGGTACCCCCCCTTCTTGGCATCAGTGCAATGTACTATAACTGTTCAGATCACAATAAGGCCCCTTCCACATGTCTGTGGAAAAAAACGCATGTGTGAGGGGCCATTTTGTGAGTCCATGTCTGCGTGTCTCCAGCATTGTATGTCATTCATGTGACATCCAGGTAGCACACGGACAGCATGACTTTGTATACCCATCTGTCTCCAGCGCTGCTGTAGCAGTCAGTTCAGTGAATATTTCATGAGCTTAATGAGCGGCCCCGGGAGCGAGTGTACCAGCAGCATCGCTGGAGACTGGCAAGTATGTAATTCTATTTATTTTTACTGTAATATCTTTGCTCCGATCCGCGCACACAGATAACATCTGTGTGTGGGATGTTTTTGGCATGGACCCATTGATCTGAATACGTCCGTGTATTCACACTGCCGCCCATAAATGGACGTCGCTGCGTGGACTACACGGACACGAGTCTGTTCCACACGGAGTTATGGTCCATGTGGAAATACAGACATGTAAAAAATGAGCATTAAAGGGAACCTGTCACCTCCTAAAAGCTACCTGACCTATCAATACATGTTCCTGCACCTTCCTATTACCATAACTATCCCTCTCTCTGCTAAATGTTTGCTTTCAATCTGCTAAAAAACGTTTTTATACTTACTCATTAGGATGATAATGAAGCGGGGGCTATATGCAATAGTCCCCCTGGGCGTGTTGGTTTGCAGCCTGAACGATCATTTATCACGCTCCGATGGGTTTGATATTGTAATAAGATTCCCCTCTGCCCAGCCTGCGTCTGACGTCCCTCTCCAGGTCGGGTATGACGTGAATCGCATCATCTCCAGTTCTGGTGACGTCAGTACACCTTCGTCTCTCGGCCGGCTTCAAGCAGCACATTGCACATGCTTTATGGCATCACTTACGGCATATGAGATGACGTAATGTGCTCCTCCTTCAAGCATGCGCAATGCATTGCTTGAAGCTGGCCGAGAGACGAAGGTGTACTGACGTCACCAGAACCAGAAATGACGCGATTCACGTCATACCCCGACCTGGCGAGGGACGTCAGACGCAGGCTGGGGCAGAGGGGAATCTTATTACAATATCAAACCCATCGGAGCGTGATAAACGATCGTTCAGGCTGCAAACCAACACGCCCAGGGGGACTATTGCATATAGCCCCCGCTTCATTATCATCCTAATGAGTAAGTATAAAAACGTTTTTTGCATTTAGCAGAGAGAGGGATAGTTATAATGCTAATAGCAAGGTGCAGGGACATGTATTGATAGGTCAGGTTGCTTTTAGGAGGCGACAGGTTCCCTTTAAGTTACCTGTGTCCGCGTCTCCAGCATGTGGCTGCACAGACGGCACATGTACGGGAGACACGGACATGTGAATGAGGCCTAAAAGATAAGTTTCAGAGGAAACAAACCCCTTCCCAGATGTAGATGAATGGATAATTTGGGGGGTATATACTATAGTGCCGTGGAGTCGGTAAAAAAATTGTCCGACTCCTATAATATATAATAAATTGGGTACAGTAGTGCAATGCAGAATGTGTGAATATTTTGTTCCTAAGAATATGGGAAAGTTGTAAATTGTCCTATAAATATCTGTTCTATTCCCAATCTAGGATTTTGAGACAAATCTGTGCTGAAATCTATGTACGTTATAAGTAGTGAAGCTAATCTGCTACAGATCAGAGAAAAAAGGCGCAGTGAAGGAGAGTCTGCACTCACCTCAGAACTCCTAGAGTGAACAGAAAAACAAGACTAAAGGCCCCGTTCGACGCAGCGATATCAATAAAGATATCGCTGCAACTTCAGAAAGTGTTGTGATATTGCAGGGACCTCGCAGCGATGACGCTGCGTGTGACATTCACCAGCGATCATTTTGCTGATTGCTGCGGAAGGGCCAGGACCGTTTTGTGGTCGTTGGTATGCCGCTGGGCAGCATACATTGGCATGTGTGACGACCCTCCAACCCGATGTGTTCCCTGGTAATCAGGGTACACATCGGGTTTCTTAGTACAGCGCGCTGGTAACCAGGGTACACATTGTGTTACTAAGCTGTGCTTAGAAACCCGATGTGTACCCTGGTTACCAGCGTTCTCCTGCTGAATACAGTAGCGGGACCTCAACATTGTGGAAAAGAATAGTTTATATTCTTTTCCACTAGGTCGTTACACGGGTCGCTGATGAGATCTGCCTGTCTGACAGCTCACCAGCGATCACATAGCAATATGCCAGTGACCCCAATCGTTGGTCGGGTCGCTGGCACATCATTATGCATAACCCGGCCTTAAGGCAAGTACTAAGTAAAGCAGATTGATCTAATCTCTCAAACTGTGCAGGAGTCGGAGTCAGGGAAATTGAGGAGTCGGAGGTTTGGTTTACCGACTCCACAGCCCTGATATCCAGCAATTAAACCCCTCTGTGATCAGCAGGTATTGCTGGGCAAGATTGATGGGTCAGTACTAGAGTATACAGGTGACCACATACGTCCTGGAGATACCAGTACGGCTCATATTAGAGGTTTTCTCTACGTAGATGACCCCATTATTAACACACAGTAGTCTCATAGGGTACCTTTACACGCCGCAACCACGGGAGACATTTTTGACGGTGATATGTCGCCCTGGAATTATCGCCGTCAAATTGCCTCCCAATTGCACCGTGTAATTGGGGAATTTGTCGGCGATATGTCACCTCGGTGAAATCAGGCGACATATCGCCGCCAAATTCCCCAATTACACGGCGATAATTCCAGGGTGACATATCGCCGTCAAAAATGTCTCCCGCGGTGGCAGCGTGTAAAGGTACCCATAAGCAACTAAGGCTACGTTCACACATTGTGTATTTTGCTGCTTCTCTGCGTTTTTTAAGTGAAAACGCAATTCTGGATAAGCAGCCCAGCCAAATCTATGGGTTTTGACAAAATCCATTCACACACTGCGTATTTGTGCTTTTTGTTACGCGCGCGTTTTCACTGCTAAAACGCGTGCGTAAAAAGAATCACCATGTCAATTCTTTCTGCAGTTTTCTCTGCGTTTTTCCATTGCCCCATGATAAATGGGCTCTGAAAAAGCGCAGAGAAAAATGCAGAAAAAAACGCAGTGTGTGAAAGGAGCTGCGTATTTCACAAAATACGCGCGTAAAAAAGCGCTTCTGCGTAAAAAGACGCAGTGTGTGAACGTAGCCCAAGAGCTACAATATTACTAGAAGGAAATGTTTCCACATTTGTTACAGAAAATGTCACCAGCAAATCTGGAAGAAAACGCAAGGAAATCAATTACAAATCAGACTGTGGCATAGACTTACTTGTAGATTTGCAAAATTAAAATAAACGGTGGCTCAGTGGTTAGCACTGTATATTATTTTATTATTATTATTATTTATTTATATAGCGCCATTAGGTTCCATGGCGCTTTACATGAGGATGAGGGAGACAAGAACAAGTACACTAAATCTAGGCGATCAGGACGTACAGGTACTGGAGGGGCAGGGACCCTGTCCACGAGGGCTCACAGTCTAAGAGGGCGGGTTAGGATACAGTAGGATGGGGGAATGTCAGGTATGGGGCGGTCGCCTGGGTCTCATGGCAGGTTGTAGGCTTGACGGAACAAGTGAGTCTTTTGGTGACACTTGAAGCTACTCAGGGTAGGAGAGTGTCTGACGTGATCGGGCAGGCAGTTCCAGAGTAAGGCAGATGCCTGGGAGAAGTCCTGGACTCGGTTGTGCGAAAAGGTGATGAGGGTGGAGCAGAGGAGGAGTTCTTGGGAGGAGCGGAGGTTGCGTGAGGGTAGGTATCGGGAGACCAGGTCGGAGATGTATGGTGGGGCCAGGTTGTGTATGGCTTTGTACGCCATGGTTAGTGTTTTGAATTGGGATCTCTTGGACGGGGAGCCAGTGAAGGGCTTGGCAGAGGGGGGAGACAGGGGAGTAGCGGGAGGACATGTAGATGAGTCAGGCAGCGGAGTTGAGGATAGACTGGAGAGGTGTGAGGGAGTTAGCCGGGAGGCCATTGAGAAGGAGGTTGCAGTAGTCAAGGGGGAGATGATAAGAGCATGGATGAGTGTTTTAGCGGTGTCGTGGGTGAGGAAGGAGCGGATCCGTGAGATGTTCTTGAGCTGGAGCCGGAGGGATGTGGTGAGGGCCTCGATGTGGGGCTTGAAGGATAGGGAGGAGTCAAGGATTACCCGAGGCACTTGGCTTGGGGGACTGGGGAGAGGGCGCAGTCGTTGATGCAGATGGATAGGTTGGGAGGTGGGGTGGAATTTCTTGGGGGGAAGACTATGAATTCAGGTTTTGTCCATGTTGAGTTTAAGGAAGCGAGCAGAGAAGAAGGATGAGATGGCGGAAAGGCATTGTGGGATTTTCGAGAGTAGGGAGGCGATGTCAGGGCCGGACAGGTAGATTTGGGTGTCGTCGGCGTAGAGGTGGTACTGGAGGCCATGGGACTCAATGAGTTGCCCTAGGCCGAGAGTGTAAATGGAGAAAAGTAGGGGTCCCAGGACCGAACCTTGGGGGACTCCGACAGAAAGGGGGTAGGGTGAGGAGGAGGTGTGGGAGTGCGAGATGCTGAAGGTCCGGTGCGCTAGGTATGAGGAGATCCAGGAGAGGGCAAGGTGGGTGATGCCAAGGGATATATATATATGGTGGCTCAGTGGTCAGCACTGTATATGGTGGCTCAGTGGTTAGCACTATATGGTGGCTCAGTGGTCAGCACTGTATATGGTGGCTCAGTGGTCAGCACTGTATATGGTGGCTCAGTGGTCAGCACTGTATATGGTGGCTCAGTGGTCAGCACTGTATATGGTGGCTCAGTGCTCAGCACTGTATATGGTGGCTCAGTGGTCAGCACTGTATATGGTGGCTCAGTGCTCAGCACTGTATATGGTGGCTGAGTGCTCAGCACTGTATATGGTGGCTCAGTGGTTAGCACTGTATATGGTGGCTGAGTGCTCAGCACTGTATATGGTGGCTCAGTGCTCAGCACTGTATATGGTGGCTCAGCGGTTAGCACTGTATATGGTGGCTCAGTGCTCAGCACTGTATATGGTGGCTGAGTGCTCAGCACTGTATATGGTGGCTCAGTGCTCAGCACTGTATATGGTGGCTCAGTGCTCAGCACTGTATATGGTGGCTCAGTGCTCAGCACTGATATGGTGGCTCAGTGCTCAGCACTGTATATGGTGGCTCAGTGCTCAGCACTGTATATGGTGGCTCAGCGGTTAGCACTGTATATGGTGGCTCAGTGCTCAGCACTGTATATGGTGGCTGAGTGCTCAGCACTGTATATGGTGGCTCAGTGGTTAGCACTGTATGGTGGCTCAGTGGTCAGCACTGTACGGTGGCTCAAGTGGTTAGCACTGCAGCCTTGCAGCACTGGGGCCCTGGGTTCAATTCCCACCAAGGACAAAATCTGCGAGGAGTTTGTATGTTCTCCTTGTGTTTGTGTGGTTTCCTCCCACATTTGAAAGACATACTGATAGGATGATTAGATTGTGAGCCTCAAAGTGTTGCAGATGTATGTAAAGTGCTATGGAATTAATAGCCCTATAAAAATATTATTGTATATTATACCCCCTTTCCCTTCCAATCTGTGCACCCCCCGCCGCTGTAGCCTGTGATTATCCACCATGGTGTGTACAGCACAAGTCATCACCAGAGGCCAGGTGACAAGACCAATGGAGACCAGATTGGGGTTACCAGAGGGGGGGGGGGGTCAGCACTGATTATTTCCATTCGTATTGCAGTATGTAATTTTTCATGCACTTGCTGTTTTTTTTTTTGCAGATGTTTAGTTTCTCATTGAATTGAATGAGCCATGACATACAATGCAGTAAAATGTGATCACAATGTTCTATTTCCGGCACAGATGCTCCATCAATGGAAAAATGGTTTTCAGAAGTTACAAGTCTCAGAAAATAGAGAATAACATTTTCCAAATAAAATGTAAATAAAAATGCTAGAGCTCCTTAGAAGGGAGTGCCCCCCCCCTCCGGTAGGTGGACTCACCCGTGCACCCCCATCCCTAGAACTGATCTCAGCAGTGCAGGTAGATACCATTATTTCAGTGCAGGGGGGAGAGGTGTCCTGTACTGGATGCAGCATTATCTATGGTCAGTGCGTGTACACCGGAGCATCCTCCGCACAGATCAGTGTCTGCAGCCGGGACACCGGTCCAGCACCACACACACCGGGGCCTAGGAGCGCAGCCGGCCCATATACATACCCGCAGGACGTGGTAGCCTTCCGTCCCTCCACCGGGGATCTCAACGCTCTGCGAACCCCCCATATTGCACCCCCCTTAGGCAGCAGCGGCGGCCCCCGGACTGGACGCTCCCGGTGCCGGTGACACAACGCACTGATGCGGCGACAGCCTGTTACGTGGCACTGACTGGCGGCCCCGGTGCATGCTGGGAGCGCAGGGGAACGAGCCTGGCAGTTTCGCCACAGCGACATCTAGTGGGCGCCGCTGAGAGTGCAGGAGACGATGTAACACTGAGCTCAGCTCCACAGCGACATCTAGTGGGCACCGCGGAGGGTGCAGGAGACGATGCAACACTGAGCTCAGCTCCACAGCGACATCTAGTGGGCACCGCGGAGGGTGCAGGAGACGATGCAACACAGCTCAGCTCCACAGCGACATCTAGTGGGCACCGCGGAGGGTGCAGGAGACGATGCAACACTGAGCTCAGCTCCACAGCGACATCTAGTGGGCACCGCGGAGGGTGCAGGAGACGCTGAAACACTGAGCTCAGAGCTCCACAGCGACATCTAGTGGGTGCCGCGGAGAATGCAGGAGACGATGCAACACTGAGCTCAGCTCCACCGCGACATCTAGTGGGCACCGCGGAGGGTGCAGGAGACGCTGAAACACTGAGCTCAGAGCTCCACAGCGACATCTAGTGGGTGCCGCGGAGAGTGCAGGAGACGATGCAACACTGACCCTCAGCTCCACAGCGACATCTAGTGGGTGCCGCGGAGAGTGCAGGAGACGCTGAAACACTGAGCTCAGAGCTCCACAGCGACATCTAGTGGGCACCGCGGAGAGTGCAGGAGACGATGCAACACTGAGCTCAGAGCTCCACAGCGCCATCTAGTGTGTACCGCGGAGAGTGCAGGAGACGATGCAACACTGAGCTCAGCTCCACAGCGACATCTAGTGGGCGCCGCGGAGAGTGCAGGAGACGCTGAAACACTGAGCTCAGAGCTCCACCGCGATATCTAGTGGGTGCCGCGGAGAGTGCAAGGAGACGCTGAAACACTGAGCTCAGAGCTCCACAGCGACATCTAGTGGGCACCGCGGAGAGTGCAGGAGACGATGCAACACTGAGCTCAAAGCTCCACAGCGACATCTAGTGGGCGCCGCGGAGAGTGCAGGAGACGATGCAACACTGAGCTCAGAGCTCCACAGCGACATCTAGTGGGTGCCGCGGAGAATGCAGGAGACGCTGAAACACTGAGCTCAGAGCTCCACAGCGACATCTAGTGGGCACCGCGGAGAGTGCAGGAGACGCTGAAACACTGAGCTCAGAGCTCCACAGCGACATCTAGTGGGCACCGCGGAGAGTGCAGGAGACGCTGAAACACTGAGCTCAGAGCTCCACAGCGACATCTAGTGGGCACCGCGGAGAGTGCAGGAGACGATGCAACACTGAGCTCAGAGCTCCACCGCGACATCTAGTGGGCATCGCGGAGAGTGCAGGAGACGATGCAACACTGAGCTCAGAGCTCCACAGCGACATCTAGTGGGCATCGCGGAGAGTGCAGGAGACGATGCAACACTGAGCTCAGAGCTCCACAGCGACATCTAGTGGGCATCGCGGAGAGTGCAGGAGACGCTGAAACACTGAGCTCAGAGCTCCACAGCGACATCTAGTGGGCATCGCGGAGAGTGCAGGAGACGATGCAACACTGAGCTCAGAGCTCCACAGCGACATCTAGTGGGCGCCGCAGAGAGTGCAGGAGACGCTGAAACACTGAGCTCAGAGCTCCACAGTGACATCTAGTGGGTGCCGCGGAGAGTGCAGGAGACGATGCAACACTGAACTCAGAGCTCCACAGCGACATCTAGTGGGCACTGCGGAGAGTGCAGGAGACGCTGAAACACAGAGCTCAGAGCTCCACAGCGACATCTAGTGGGCACCGCGGAGAGTGCAGGAGACGATGCAACACTGAGCTCAGAGCTCCACAGCGACATCTAGTGGGCACCGCGGAGAGTGCAGGAGACGATGCAACACTGAGCTCAGAGCTCTACAGCGACATCTAGTGGGTGCCGCGGAGAATGCAGGAGACGCTGAAACACTGAGCTCAGAGCTCCACAGCGACATCTAGTGGGCACCGCGGAGAGTGCAGGAGACGCTGAAACACTGAGCTCAGAGCTCCACAGCGACATCTAGTGGGCATTGTGGAGAGTGCAGGAGACGATGCAACACTGAGCTCAGAGCTCCACAGCGACATCTAGTGGGCGCCGCCGAGAGTGCGGGTAATGCAGGACACTGCAACACTGAGCTCACAGCTGGGGGTTATTACCGAATAGAAATAAGCTGTTTACGCTGATGTGCGGCAGATCCGGCAGGTGTCACCGCATCTGCTGGATCTGCCACCTAATGGCCAACTTGTGGCCTGGATCCGGCAAACCCCATGTATTGTCCATGGGGTTTGTGGTCTGGTTCAGCAAGTGTGGTTCTGCCGGATGCGGCAGATCTGGCACTTGCGGCTGCAAAAAAAAAAAACGCCGATTGCACATGGGCCGCAAGTCGGCCGTTAGGTGTCAGATGCCAGATCTGCTGCACATTAGCATAAACCACTGATGTGAAAGGGCCCTAAGCCCGATGCTTCGGGAGTGCTGTGAAATGAACATCTGTGGCGCACGACCAATCAGCTGAGCATCTGGCCCCCAATTATTGCAAATCTTTAATAGATTATCCACGGAGCACGGCGGGGAAAGGCGGTGACGTCACTGCAGGAGGCGGGGCAGGCGGCCAGCTCTCCAAAAACGATCCCTCACTCTGCGCCTGCATCCAGCTTCTCATGCTGCAGGTGCAGGAGAGGGGACCATGAGTGACAGGAGGGAGGATAATACATACAGGGGGCGTGAAACTGCCCTGTGAAGAGAAGAGGCTCCAGCCATTACACCACACCTCTTTGGCTCCACATTGAAGTTTTTAAATTCAATTATCTCAGGGTACAGGGGGCTCAAGGGATGGGGGACCCCTTGCCTGCATGCAGCAGACATGCTGCATTCAGTGCTGCAATTAGATCAGCATGCATGGGGGAGTCACAGAAAACCCTGTCACACCTTGGAGACTTTAGATCCCCCTGCGTAGCCACAAAGAGGGAGCCAGACACTGCAGTGTAGATCAGCACAGCAGTGATCAGAGAGGGTAACCCGTGGACCACGCAGGATGAGAGAGAGAGGGCCCGAGAGAGAAGGAGGCCAGTCTGGCTGCATGCAGACAGGGCTTCAGTAACTGCAGAGAAGCTGAGGAGGTCTTATATCCACTTGCTGTGGAGACTCACTGTGCACCTGGTCACCTGACAGTGCTCTGGACGGGTTTACCTGCTAATACCACCAGTAAAAGGTAAAAGAGACTTGCTTTGGTGTGTGTGAGTTATTCCTCTCCGTTCTCGGTGCCCATATAGACTGCTTCATCACTCCCCATCCTGACCTCAAGTTCAACTCCAAGCTGCCCCTTACCTCTACGCTGCCCCAGAGGACTAGCTCCACCTGTAGGGAGCTTTGCCATCCTTGCCGCGATACCATCGCCCTCCAGAGGACTGTGGCGGCACTGGTGATCCCTCACCAGACACTACAGGTGGCGTCACGTGACAACAACAAACTCTTATCCCCTGTATATAACCTCTTATTGAAGTGTCACCCAGGCCACGGGCTCAGGCGCTGCCACCCGTGACATCCCCGTGAAACACTCACCGAGCCTGGTACCCAAGTAGCCCAGGGCCTGGGGCTCGACAATATACTTAACAAAAAAGTGTGAAACAACTGAAAATATGTCTTATATTCTAGGTTCTTCATAGTAGCCACCTTTTGCTTTGATTACTGCTTTGCACACTCTTGGCATTCTCTGGAGGAGCTTCGAGAGGTAGTCACCGGAAATGGTCTTCCAACAGTCTTGTAACCCCATTCTAGGTTCCCAAACCGACATGACAACGTCTCCAACCATCTAGATAGATTACAACAAAAACACATCTGACTTCTTACATTTCCCACCCCATCCCTATCTATTCCCAAACTGGACAAACTCATCCTAGTGATGCCCCAATACCAAGCCTCTGCTGCTTTATGTGTCCCTATTACTGCACCTGCTGCGTGGTACAAAAACAGCTTCCCTCTTACTGCACCACATAATAATGTCACCACTGTGCCCCCCACATAATAATGTCACCACTGTGCCCCCCACATAATAATGTCACCACTGTGCCCCCCACATAATAATGTCACCACTGTGCCCCCCACATAATAATACCACCAGTGTGCCCCCACATAATAATACCACCACTGTGCCTCCACATAATAATACCACCAGTGTGCCCCCCACAAAATAATACCACCACTGTGCCCCCCACATAATAATACCACCACTGTGCCCCCATATAATAATGTCACCACTGTGCACTCCACATAATAATGTCACCACTATGCCCCACACATAATAATGTCACCACTGTGCACTCCACATAATAATGCTACCAGTGTGCCCCCATATAATAATGTCACCACTGTGCCCCCATATAATAATGTCACCACTGTGCCCCCATATAATAATGTCACCACTGTGCCCCCCACATAATAATACAAAGCAAATAAACATTTTGTGTTTTAGGAGCGCTCACACAGGGAGTTCAGGAGTTTAAAAGATAACTTAGCTTTATTCACTTCACAACGGGTTTCAATGGCGAACCGCCATCTTCATCAGGTGAGGGTACCCTCACCCTCACATAATAATACCACCACTGTGCCCCCACATAATAATGTCACCACTGTTTTCACCACATAATAATGCCACCACTGTGCCCCCACATACTAATGTCACCACTGTGCCCCCCACATAATAATACACCACTGTGCACCCACATAATAATACCACCACTGTGCCCCCCACATAATAATACACCACTGTGCACCCACATAATAATACACCACTGTGCACCCACATAATAATGCCACCACTGTGCCCCCACATAATAATGTCACCACTGTGCCCCCCACATAATAATACACCACTGTGCACCCACATAATAATGCCACCACTGTGCCCCCACATAATAATGTCACCACTGTGCCCCCCACATAATAATACACCACTGTGCACCCACATAATAATACCACCACTGTGCCCCCCACATAATAATGCCACCACTGTGCCCCACATAATAATACCTCCACTGTGCCCCCCAAATAATAATGGGTACTCGAGACCAGGGTGTACTGTCTCTGGGGGGTGTCAAGGTGCCGGTCCCGGTCCCGTTGTCACATATGCGGCAAGTAAAGGAAGTATTTACAGGGGATTTGTCGTGACGCCACCCGGGGTGTGTGGTCAGTAGGACCACCGCTGCCGTATTCCTGCTGTGGATGGTGGTGAGGGGCAGCGTGGATGGTAATTCCTCCTCGGGTAGGGCTGAGGGTCCCCAGGGCAGGCGTAGTAGTAGTGGAGGGACTTAGTGAGGGATGGTGCTTTTAACCAGTCACTTACTTTGCTGCTGCGGCTTCTCCAGCCAGTGTGTAGGAACGACAATCTGTGGCTCCTCAGGCGTGACTCTGCTGCGACGCAGGAAGAAAGCAGTCTCAGGCAATGGTGTGCTTTCCGGGTACTTTACTTAAAGTTCTTTGGCAGCAGTTCACAACAGTTTACAAGGCACAGTTCTTTCAGCTCTTTCAAGTTATAGTTCTTTACACTTTAGCACTGTTCCGGGTAACTGAGTTTCTGCAGCTCAGGCAGCTCTTCTGCGTTGCTTCCCTCAAGTCCTTTCAGGTCCTTTTCTCTCTCTGTCTCCACACTCACAGGTTTGGTCTGGCCTTCGCGGGCTTTTGTGTGATGATGGATCCCTCCAGTGGCTGACTGGCAACGCAAAACCTGGGTGGCAAAATTTTCCCGGCAGCCCTCGGGTGTGGACCGGGGGTGGGGGGGGGGGTGCTGTCACAAATTTTCGGCGGCCCGTCTCAGTCCCTCCAGCCCTTAGGTGAGGACTGGGGGGGGGGGGGGGCGGGTATTTGGGGTTGATGGGGTGCTGTCAGAAGTTCTCGGCGGCCCATCTCAGTCCCTCTCCAGCCAGGCCCGTATTTGGAGTTCCTGCGCTCTGGGCATTGTCAGCGGTGCGCCCCCCTCATCGCACCACGCCCCCCTGCAGACAGGGGAGTAGCTAAAGGGAGCCTGGAGGTTCCCATTATGGTTGGAGTACATGGTTGCTAGTTGACCGCCACCATGTCACATCAGCAAGGAGGTGGCAGTCATGTTTTGGGTCGTAATCATGTGGAGAGAGCTAGTTTGCCCCTATAGGGTCCATGAAGGCGTGAAAAGGACCACGGCAAAGTATATATACTTTTAGACTGACCACTTTTTTTCTTCGTACAAAATCATCCCCATGCATGACAATGCACCATCTCTTAGTACAGAGCATAGCCCTGAGTAATTGGCTGCTATGGACATAAAAGTAGAGAAAACCATGGTGTGGCCTCCAGTCTCCCCTGATCTCAGCCCTATTGAGAAACTTGGAAGTACCATTAAGCAAAAAAAATCTAAGATGCTGTAAGACATTAACCGTGAAACCAGCAGCTCTGGGAGTCAATTCTGACATCCTGCAAACAAATGCAATCTTAAAACATCCAAAACCTGACAAGTGCAATAAATGCAATATTTGTGAAGGTGATCTCAAAGAAAGGTGATATACAATATGAGACATACTGGTAGGATGGGGACAGTGTTGATGATGTATGTAAAGTGCTGTGGAGTTCATAGTGTAATATAAATGTAAAAAAATATTTCTTCATATGTCGTCACAATACCGGGATCTGAGGATCTTCTATTTGGAGGTCAGGGGCTCTCTGATGCCATGTCGCTGCCTGTCTCGCTGTCTTCCTCTTTTGACTCTGCAGTGCGGTGGACAAGAGGGCATTAACTGGTTAATAACAAGAAGTATGGAGTGTGTACTGAGCCTTACACCCTCCCCATACCATGTCCAGCAGACATTGTAGGATTACTATATGGATTTTATTATTAGGGCACGGACACACTGGGGTGAAACTCGGATGAGTTCAATGCGTGATTTTATTGCAGTGCAGTCAGTTAAACAACGTCTGAAACACATTGACGAGTGTCGGACGCTTTTTTTCTCATCCAGATTCTGGATGGGAAAAAGTCACAACATGCTGCGACAGTCTGCGATTCACACACGAGACTCACCAATGCAAGTCTATGGGTCCGACAAAATCATGGACCGCACACTGACAGCACACAGACCATCTGAGAGGCATCTGTTTTTTTCACTGATACATTATCATTCTTCAGCTGAGACAACTTTAAAATGCTCCTGTAAATAGCAGTAATAGCTGCTGAGAAACAAAACAGATTGCCATGGATGTGATCTAAGAAAACTGTCGGACACTCGCACAGCATTTGGATGTCCCAGTGGCCAGCCACACAGACAGCCCGCCACAGCCACACAGACAGCCCGCCACAGCCACACACAGAGCCACAACCACACAAAAACAGTCAGCCACATAGACAGCTACACAGACGCAGAGAGCCACACAGAGAGACACAGCCACATAGACAGCCACACACATAGCCACAGCCAGCCACACAGAGTCACAGCCAGCAACATAGACAGCCATAGCCAGCCACACACAGGCACACACAGACACAGCCAGCTACACATACACAATATCAGCCACACACATACAGCCACACACAGCCAAAGCCAGCCAGCCGGCCACACATACAGCCACACACATACAGCCAGCCAGCCACATAGACAGCCACACACGCAGCCAAAGCCAGCCACACACAGGCGCAGCTACCCACACACACAGACACAGCCAGCCACACACACAGCGAGCAATATAGACAGCTATAGCCAGCCACACACAGACATACAGCCACACACAGCCAAGCAGCCCCAGCCACACACAGCCAAACAGCCCCAACCACACACAGCCAGCCACGCAGCCTCAGCCACAGCCATGCAGCCACAGCCAACCGCAGCCAGCCACAATCACGCAGCCCCAGCCACACACAGACATAGTTGTTAGGCACACACAGCCAGCCACATAGCCCCAGCCACATAAAGACACAGTCACACACAGACGGCCACATGCAGCCATGCAGCCCTAGCCACACATAGACACAGTCAGCCACACAGACACATTTTGCCACACACAGCCAGAGCCCCAGACACACAGAGCCTGCCCCGGCCAGGCACACAGAGACTGCCCCGGCCAGGCACACAGAGACTGCCCCGGCCAGGCACACAGAGACTGCCCCGGCCAGGCACACAGAGACTGCCCCGGCCAGGCACATAGAGCCTGCCCCAGCCAGGCACACTACTCACCACCACCACCACCAGCTGCTGCTGCTGCTGCTGCTGCAGCTCATCATGATGTTTATCTTTACACATGTCATGCTGCTGGCTCCCGCGCTGTGGAAGTTGGAACAACTTCCGGGGCCTGCAGTAGAGCTGAGGAGGCGGGGCCCAGAGATTGACTGGAGATAGGAGGACCCACACCTGACTACAAGTCCCATAGAGAATGAATGTGGCTTACCAGAAGTCAGCCGTTAGGCGGCAGATGCAGCAAAATCTGCTGGATCTGCCACAATTCAGCAAAAAACGCTTACAGTAGTCAGGGGGTTCACAGATGTCAGAGTGCCCCTAGCATTCAGATTGTAATGAAGACCTCGATACACAGAGTAAAGTTGGATAAACCCGCCAATATGAACAGGTTGCGCTGACAGTCTAATGTGTGCGGGAGCTCTAAGTGACGATTGTCGGGGAGATAAGGATCCAGCATGTCCGATTACTGGCTCTAGATCCTTTTGTCCTCTAAGTGATTTTCTGCAGCCAGAAATATCTACCAGTGGTTCTAACAGAGAATACAGAAACACTTGGCAGAATGAGTGCTCCTGTACTGTATATAAGAGAATCAAGGAAGATTGCTGCCGGCCAAGCAATTAGACAGCTATCTATAATATTTTAGGGGCTTTAGTAAATTATTTGTTTGGCTGATATTCAGCTGTATTTTTAGTCAAGCTCCCTTACCCTATAATGATTTAGGGTCAAGTCTGTTAAGTTAAAGATTACAACATCCACATGACTACATCACCAGAACCTCCGGCAATACAATAACACATCACTAGAACCTCCATCAGTACATCATCAGAACCACTATCAATACAATAACACATCACTGGAACCACTGTCTGTATATTACCAGAACCACTGTCAATACAGCAACACCTCATCAGAACCCGTGTCAATATATCACCAGAACCATTGTCAATACAGTAATACATCACCAAAACCACCGTCAGTACATCACTAGAACCACTGTCAGTATATCACCAGAACCCCTGTCAATACAGTAACACCTCACCAGAACCACTGTCAATACTGTAATACATCACCAGAACCACTGTCAATACATCACGATAACAGTATATCCCCTATATTAAAGGGAACCTGTCACCCTCTTTGGCTGCTCTAAACTGTGCCCACCAGCTGTAACAAGATGTAGTTGGGTTCCTGTAACCCCTCTATATGCCCAGACGTCCCCCTGCATAGCTCAGAAATAAACTTTTATTCTCTCCCGCGCTGTATGGTAAGGAGTCCTGAAAAGGTATGGGTGGGCTTGCTCTATGTGGTCCTCGCCGCCCCCTGCTTGGAATACCCTCCCCACTCTTTTGAAACTGCTGTGCAGCCTCCATTCTCCCTCTCCCCCCATTTTCCACAGTGCAGCCCCCATGTCTTCCTCTGCAGCCCCCCCCCATGTCTTCCTCTGCAGCCCCCCCCCCATGTCTTCCTCTGCAGCCCCCCCCCATGTCTTCCCATGTCTTCCTCTGCAGCCCCCCCACATGTCTTCCTCTGCAGCCCCCCCCCCATGTCTTCCTCTGCAGCCCCCCCCCATGTCTTCCTCTGCAGCCCCCCCCCCATGTCTTCCTCTGCAGCCCCCCCATGTCTTCCTCTGCAGCCCCCCCATGTCTTCCTCTGCAGCCCCATGTCTTCCTCTGCAGCCCCCACATGTCTTCCTCTGTAGCCCCCACATGTCTTCCTCTGTAGCCCCCACATGTCTTCCTCTGTAGCCCCCACATGTCTTCCTCTGTAGCCCCCACATGTCTTCCTCTGTAGCCCCCACATGTCTTCCTCTGTAGCCCCCACATGTCTTCCTCTGTAGCTCCCCCATGTCTTCCTCTGTAGCTCCCCCATGTCTTCCTCTGTAGCCCCCACGTCTTCCTCTACAGCCCCCACATGTCTTCTTCTGCAGCCCCCACATGTCTTCTTCTGCAGCCCCCACATGTCTTCCTCTGTAGCCCCCCATGTCTTCCTCTGTAGCTCCCCCATGTCTTCCTCTGTAGCCCCCCCATGTCTTCCTCTGTAGCCCCCCCATGTCTTCCTCTACAGCCCCCCCATGTCTTCCTCTACAGCCCCCCCATGTCTTCCTCTGTAGCCCCCCATGTCTTCCTCTGCAGCCCCCACATGTCTTCTTCTGCAGCCCCCACATGTCTTCTTCTGCAGCCCCCACATGTCTTCCTCTGTAGCCCCCCATGTCTTCCTCTGTAGCCCCCCCATGTCTTCCTCTACAGCCCCCTCATGTCTTCCTCTGTAGCCCCCACATGTCTTCCTCTGTAGCCCCCCCATGTCTTCCTCTGCAGCCCCCACGTCTTCTTCTGCAGCCCCCCCATGTCTTCCTCTGTAGCCCCCCATGTCTTCCTCTGCAGCCCCCCATGTCTTCCTCTGCAGCCCCCCATGTCTTCCTCTGCAGCCCCCCATGTCTTCCTCTGCAGCCCCCCATGTCTTCCTCTGCAGCCCCCACATGTCTTCTTCTGCAGCCCCCACATGTCTTCTTCTGCAGCCCCCACATGTCTTCCTCTGTAGCCCCCCATGTCTTCCTCTGCAGCCCCCACATGTCTTCTTCTGCAGCCCCCACATGTCTTCTTCTGCAGCCCCCACATGTCTTCCTCTGTAGCCCCCCATGTCTTCCTCTGCAGCCCCCACATGTCTTCTTCTGCAGCCCCCACATGTCTTCCTCTGCAGCCCCCCATGTCTTCCTCTGCAGCCCCCCATGTCTTCCTCTGTAGCCCCCCATGTCTTCTTCTGCAGCCCCCACATGTCTTCTTCTGCAGCCCCCACATGTCTTCTTCTGCAGCCTCCCCAGGGCTTTGCTTCTTAATATTCGGCTGACACAGCAACTCACCTGCATCGGCTTCTCCTCTGTGTGACGTTCTGCAGAGAGGGCGGCAGAGTGGGGAGACCTCGCGACGCTGGCATGACCCCTGCACTGAACCCGGAAGTGCGGCGGGGCTGTGATACTGTGCCGGATCCGATGCTGCTGCACTGAACCGCAAACCCCCCCCCCTCCCCCACAGACAGGTGATGTGTAGGGCTCACGTCACACAGGTCCTCCTATCTCCAGTCAATCTTTCTGGGCCCCGCCTCCTCAGCGCTACTGCAGGCCCCTCCATGCCTCCGCTCTCCCTGGAGGGAGAGGAATGGCTGCAGTGCCGCGGCCGCCTCTCTCTCTGACACTGTCTCCTCCGCGGCGGGTCTGTTCACTGCCTGCTGCAGGGTGGGTGAGTGAGGTCCGCGGCCCGTTTCTGTGGGTGGGCGGGCGGCCCTAGGTGGGGGCTATACCACCAGCCCAGGGGGCACTTGCCCCCCTGCCACCTGGGCCAGCCCGCCCCTGGATCCCTCTCTCTTAGGGTGACTAGCCCTAGTTTGATGGCTGTGTTCCTAGACTGTGGTGGTAGGTAGGCTGCAGGTCATAGAGTACCATCCCCACGCCGGTATGTCCTGTGATTAGGGTCTTAGAGTATCTCCCTGTCACTTCTACAGAGCTGGCTCTCTGGCTGTAGCGGCCTAGCCTCCAGTGTCCCAGATATGGCTATGGGATCACCAGTCTTCCTCGTCCTCACTGTCTCTCAGCTGCAGGGTTCCTCCGGTCAGCTAAGGTGTATGCAGCTGCCGGGCCCTTGTCCTCCCACCTTTCCTCTGTCAAGCTGTGGGGTGTATCGGCTTGTGGCTATCTTCCCCTTGCCTCCGGCTATGGAGCGAGCTTTCTCTCCTAGGAATATTGCCTCTAGTATTCTGCGTCCTCCAGGGAACCTCTCCTCCTGGGAATAACTCACTACCTGTTCTTCCTGACCATTACTCGCTTCTCTTGACTGACTGTTCTGTCTGTGTGTTCCCGGTCTTTATTGTCGGTCTATCCACCCACTTGTTCAGTGCTGCTCTACGCTCCACCCACACCACTCTTAACCCCTGCTACCCCTTGCCTAACCTAGAGTCATAGGCGTAGGGTCGGTGTGTGTACCACTGTGGATGTGTTTTAGTGAATCATCTCTAGCTTACCTGGCTGCAGTTCACCCTGTGGCCGCCCTGGTCGCAGGGGCGCCATACCCTCACGCAGGTTAGTAGTGCTCACTGGTACGGGCTTAGCACTGCTCCGTCATCAGGATGTCTTCACAGTCCTCCCTGGAACTTCTCTCACTAACTCCACCTCCAAGCCTGAATTTTATAGGGAACCTCGCCTGAACTCGGCTTGTAGATCTCCCCCTTTAGGTCTGGAGTGGAAGGTGTTGTGTGCGGGTTAACCTGATGTGGAGATCGATTTCTGTCCCAGGTGTACCTGTGTCAACCGAACCCTGGGGGGCCATACATATATATGTCCCCCATCCTGGCTGGGCCCTTGCCTCAAATATACAGAAAGGGGCGCATATGTATATGAGGCAGGGGCCCAGCCAGGATGGGGGACATATATATACAGGAAGGAGTCCATGTATATGTGGAGCCCACTGGGACGGGGTACTCGCTGCTGGGGATGTCAAGGATGGTCCTGGTCCGGACCGTGTCCCGGGTTCTCACAAGTAAAAGGGGATATATACAAAGTATACAGTTTGTCATGACGCCACCCACGGTTTGTGGTCAATGATGGGACCACCGCTGCAGTTCTTCTCTGCCAGGAGGATGGATGGGCTGCAGCCAGATTGATGAGCCCGCCGCGGGTCGGGCTGCTCCTGACAGGAATGAAAAGTATGAAAACAGTTCTTTATACCTGGAATCAAACACGGACACGCAGGCAGGGTTCACCGGGTTTACCTGTCAGTTCTCTTTAAGCAGTTTAAAGTAGTTCTCAGTACAGCTCACTTCTTAACACGAGTTACAGTCACTTTACTCCGGTTTTCACTAGACCCTCTGCAGCCAGTTTGTCACTCTGAGACCCTTCACTCCTTCTAGTGTCCTTTCCAGGCTGTAGTTTCTCTCTTGGTGTGTCTCCGGACAGTATAGCGGTAGCTCGGACCCCTGTGGGTCCTCGTGATTGCTACTGTGCTTTCTATACTTGGTGTGGGAACTCCAACTTAGAATTGGAGCTCCCCGTCGGTGAA
Source organism: Allobates femoralis (assembly GCA_033576535.1). NCBI lineage: Eukaryota > Metazoa > Chordata > Amphibia > Anura > Aromobatidae > Allobates > Allobates femoralis. The sequence goes on along the minus strand of JARQOC010000011.1, from coordinate 40,647,673 downwards.
TCTGGGGATACCGGGTGAATCTTCGGTCCCCGTCAGAACCGACACTCTGCTCTGTGCCTAGCCTGCAATAGCCCTCTCCCACAAGGCACTTACAGGCTCCCTCTGACCCATGTGACTCCAGCTTCAATAGGGAAGACTTCTCCTCCAGTTAGTCAGTGCTGCCGTGTTCCTCGGACCCGGTGCTGCTGGTCTGTCTCTTTCCTCACACTCCCCTGGGGTGCTGGCTATGGACGAGCTTTCTCTCCATGGTTTCTGTGACTCTCTGTGTCTTTTCTGGTTGGCACCCTCGGCCTACTAACTCCTTCCTCCTCCTCTTCCTCTACTTGTACCTTCTGTCACCTGACCTACATGCTTCCTACCCACTGTCCTCTAAACCCACCACCCCTTGCCCGCCTAGAGTACCGGGCTCCGGGTTGGGTGCTGCCTCCTAGTAGTATGTGGGATGTCTGTGAGGGTGTTTAGTAATTAAACTGTCTTTTCCTCCTACCTGGCTGCAGTTCCCTATGTGGCCACCCTGGTCACAGGGGCGCCACATTCCCCCGGAGTTAAACTGGCGTGTCCCCACGCTGTCCAGCATGGATCCCCCTGAAAACATTTTATTTTTATGTAACATTAAACGTTAAGCAGCATTTTTCTTCCATTTAAGGAGGCACGGGTCTTGTAATGTTGCATTAAATTTACTATATACATTAGTCCACGGGTGTATCTGCTTAGGAGACCTGGATTCTCGCTACTCCACCCCCAGGCACTTGCTTTCCCTAACTTAATGTGCATGGGGGTCAATCCAGTTCCTCCACCCTTCTAGACATTCTACCGGGTCAAGTGCTAAAACACATTTAAATATTCACATTATTCTCCACATTACTTCTCTGTAAATGTATAAAATTTAGCAAAAAGGCACATTACTTTCTAGTAAAAGTGTAAAAGGTCGTTTCAAAAGTGCAAAAAGTTTCAAAAAGTACAAAACTTCAAAAGGCACTCCACAGTTCAGTTCAAGTTCTCTGCACAGTCTCAAAAGTGCGATCTGGTCTTAAAACCAATGGGGAGCAGACTAGGTGCTCAACTATGTACATTATAGAGTTTTTATCAATCACCGTCTTTGATATTAATGTCTATCAACATATAAAACAAACAGGGGAAAAGGCTAACATTCATTTAGGATTGGGATGGGGGCATCAAGGGTCACGTCACATTCATGGGCGTACCCAGGATCAAAACTAGGGGGGGCAAGCCATGGTCGTTCAGGTTGTAAAATTGGACACCGGGGCCTATCAGACTCGTTATGCCACTGGGGAGCCCTATGGGGGCTGTATATGAGATGGGAGCCCTATGGGGGGCTCATAGTGTAATATAAATGCAAAAAAACTTTATTCTTAATATTATGTCACAATACCGGGATCTGAGGATCTTCTATTTCGAGGTCAGGGGCTCTCTGATGCAATGTTGCTGTCTGCCTCGCTGTCGTCCTCTTTTGACACTGCAGTGTGGTGGACAAGAGAGCATTAACTGGTTAATAACAAGAAGTATGGAGTGTGTACTAACAGCCATAAATCCTCCCCATATCAGTAGGATTACTATATGGATGTCAGTATTAGGGTACGGACACACTGGCGTGAAACTCTGATGAGTGCAACATGTGATTTTCTCGCATTGCAATCAATCTCTGATAGCTGATTGGCGAGTTTCAGACGCTTTTTTCTCATCCAGATTCAGGATGAGAAAAAAGTTGCAACATGCTGCCAAAGATATGATTCACATGCTGGTACACTGTGCACAGCACAGAGCTGGGGACATGGTGGTACACTGTGCACAGTACGGAGCTGGGGACATGGTGGTACACTGTGCACAGCACAGAGCTGGGGACATGGTGGTACACTGTGCACAGTACGGAGCTGGGGACTTGGTGGTACACTGTGCACAGCACAGAGCTGGGGACATGGTGGTACACTGTGCACAGTACGGAGCTGGGGACATGGTGGTACACTGTGCACAGCACAGAGCTGGGGACATGATGATACACTGTGCAAAGCACAGAGCTGGGGACATGGTGGTACACTGTGCACAGCACAGAGCTGGAGACATGGTGGTACACTGTGCAGAGCACAGAGCTGGAGACATGGTGGTACACTGTGCACAGCACAGAGCTGGGGACATGGTGGTACACTGTGCACAGCACGGAGCTGGGGACATGGTGGTACACTGTGCACAGCACGGAGCTGGGGACATGGTGGTACACTGTGCACAGCACGGAGCTGGGGACATGGTGGTACACTGTGCACAGCACGGAGCTGGGGACATGGTGGTACACTGTGCACAGCACGGAGCTGGGGATATGGTGGTACACTGTGCACAGCACGGAGCTGGGGACATGGTGGTACACTGTCTGTGCACAGCACAGAGCTGAGGACGTCCCAGAAGAGGCACACTAACCACAGACAAGCGGCGGGAAAACATTGAGCCCGCGCAGGAGAACTACAACTCGTCTTCTCCTCTGTCCCCCTGTTCCTGTCCTTTCTGCCCCCTGGCCTCTTCTCCTCTGCCCCCCTGGCCTCTTCTCCTCTGTCCTCCTGTTCCTGTCCTTCTGCCCCCCTGGCCTCTTCTCCTCTGTCCTCCTGTTCCTGTCCTTCTGCCCACCTGGCCTCTTCTCCTCTGCCCCCCCTGGCCTCTTCTCTGTCCTGCTGTTTCTGTCCTTTTGCCCCCCTGGCCTCTTCTTCTCTGCCCCCCTGGCCTCTTTTCCTCTGTCCTGCTGTTCCTGTCCTTCTGCCCCCCTGGCCTGTTCTCCTCTGCCCCCCTGGCCTCTTTTCCTCTGCCCCCCTGGCCTCTTTTCCTCTGTCCTGCTGTTCCTGTCCTTCTGCCCCCCTGGCCTGTTCTCCTCTGCCCCCCTGGCCTCTTTTCCTCTGCCCCCCTGGCCTCTTCTCCTCCTGTTCCTGTCCTTCTGCCCCCCTGGCCTCTTCTCCTCTGCCCCCCTGGCCTCTTCTCCTCTGCCCCCCTGGTCTCTTCTCCTCTGTCCTCCTGTTCCTGTCCTCCTGCCCCCCTGGCCTCTTCTCCTCTACCCCCTATTCCTGTCCTTCTGCCCCCCTGGCCTCTTCTCCTCTGTTCTCCTGTTCCTGTCCTTCTGCCCCCTGGCCTCTTCTCCTCTGCCCCCTGGCCTCTTCTCCTCTGTCCTCCTGTTCCTGTCCTTCTGCCCCCTGGCCTCTTCTCCTCTGCCCCCTGGCCTCTTCTCCTCTGCCCCCCTGGCCTCTTCTCCTCTGCCCCCTGTTCCCGTCCTTCTGCCACCCTGGCCTCTTCTTCTCTGCCCCCTGGCCTCTTCTCCTCTGCCCCCCTGGCCTCTTTTCCTCTGTCCTGCTGTTCCAGTCCTTCTGCCCCCCTGGCCTCTTCTCCTCTGCCCCCCTGGCCTCTTCTCCTCTGTCCTGCTGTTCCAGTCCTTCTGCCCCCCTGTCCTCTTCTCCTCGGGACCCCTGGCCTCTTCTCCTCTGCCCCCCTGGCCTCTTCTCCTCTGTCCTGCTGTTCCAGTCATTCTGCCCCCCTGTCCTCTTCTCCTCGGGACCCCTGGCCTCTTCTCCTCTGCCCCCCTGGCCTCTTCTCCTCTGTCCTGCTGTTCCAGTCATTCTGCCCCCCTGTCCTCTTCTCCTCGGGACCCCTGGCCTCTTCTCCTCTGCCCCCCTGGCCTCTTCTCCTCGGGACCCCTGGCCTCTTCTCCTCTGCCCCCCTGGCCTCTTCTCCTCTGCCCCCCTGGCCTCTTCTCCTCTGTCCTGCTGTTCCAGTCATTCTGCCCCCCTGTCCTCTTCTCCTCGGGACCCCTGGCCTCTTCTCCTCTGCCCCCCTGGCCTCTTCTCCTCGGGACCCCTGGCCTCTTCTCCTCTGCCCCCCTGGCCTCTTCTCCTCGGGACCCCTGGCCTCTTCTCCTCTGTCCTGCTGTTCCAGTCATTCTGCCCCCCTGTCCTCTTCACCTCGGGACCCTGCTCCTCTGTCCCTTATCCCCTGCACAGTTTCCTTCACCTGGTGATGGCTCAGGCCAGGCTCCCTCTGAGCAGTGAGCTCCACCGCCAGCCGCATCAGGTCCATCCTTCAGGGCCGGCTCAGCCTCCATTCTCCGGATCCATGGGGGGCCCCGGGGCCGGCAGGGTGGAGGAGCCGCTAGCACCGCAGCCGCCTCCACCTTACCACTGCAGGAATTGTCTTGGACTCAGAGCCATCGCGCGACAGGAAGCAGCAGCGCTCCCAGCGGCTTCCTGTCAGCGGGATCGCTCTCAGCGCCGGGGACCGGGGGAGGGGCAGTGGCACAGTACATGTGGGCGCTGGGCAGCCGGCAATGCAAATTCCAGCGGCGACACCATCCCTCCCACTACAGTAGGTGTGCGCGGCGCGCGCACAGTGCTGCGCTCACCCTTTCCTCATGAGGGGGGGCAGCCTCTTGGGGGGGGCAGCTGCCCCCCCCTGCCCCACGCTGGGTACGCCCATGGTCACATTCACACTTACAGTTCTGGTTGCAGGATATGGGTTAATTTCTCTTGATCTTCTTTCTTCTCCTTCTCCACTTTCCATGGGAGTATCTGCGGTCCTCGCCATCTAGGATACAGTTCCAGGTCTCGCAGGGCCTGTATTAGCAAGTAGCTTTCCGGAGTTTGCTTAGCTACATCCACACTGCTTTTCACTGTAACAGTCTCTGTTATGCTGATAGAATCCGTGTTTGTCAATGGATCCGTGTAAACTAATGAATTTTGCTGTACTTGTGGATCTGGATCAGGTTCAGGATCCTCTAGAGCTGGGGGTTCATCTTCTTCTTGCACTCTCAAGCAAAGTCTTTTTACTTTCACTCCATAGGGACCTCTTTCACCTTGGACAACATTATACGATACCCATTCACCAATTGTCACTCTCCTGTCCGGATGATCTAATGGTAAATACCCCTCTACGTCTCGTCTGTTTATAAAGATGTCTCTTTGCACACCGGGTTCACGGGCGAATGAAAATACTTTAGACTCGATTATTTTTACAATTTGCCCCTGGTGTCGCGGGGATCTGCGCACTCCTTCATCTTGTCGAGCAGCTGCTTTGGCCTCTTTGGTACGGGCTATAATGATCTGTTTATGTACCTGTCTCTCAATCTCCTCTTTCTCCCATTTACGTATACAGCATATGATATACTCCTCCCGGGTTATTAATTCTGCTGGGCCTGTCGGGCCGTCCAGGTCACCTAGAAAGCCCATTAAATCCTCATTGGCTTCGCCTCTCTCCCACCAGCAACGAGTTGCTCCCCTCGTACCTCTACAGTCGTTGGCGCAGGTATCAGGGGTTCCGGCAGTGATAAGCATCCCTCCTCCAGGGCTCCTAGTGGGTCGATCGTTCTTGCGGCAGGTCTCGGTGCATCTTCGGGCAGGGACACGTCTACTAAAGTCGCAGTACAACAGGTTGCTTCATTTTCAAGGCGTCGATTGGAAGCGCCAACCCAGCCGGGTTGCGCGGACAAGGCTTGCTGGTTGTGGTTTATGTCAATGCGAATCCGGGTTCTCTGCTCCGCTTGGGCCCGGGTCATCTGTAACGGCAGCAGCCGCAGCACACCCCTCCGGGTGTCTTGGATCTCGGACTCGTTCTCCGCCTCCCGCCATGCTGTTACGATCACCGTCGCTCTCTCCCTGGCCGGGTTCCTCCACGAATGCACTCTGTGGGCCCTCCGGGATCACTTCGGGTCTCTCGCTACAGCTTTCTCCTGGGCGTCCTCTCCTTCCGTCGCGTGTACTCTGATCCTGATGGCGACTGCTTCTCTTCGGTTCTTTGTCCCGCCTCTTCCAAGTGACAATTTCCTCTTTGGCTCCCACTAACTTCTCATTGGTAAGTGGACTTGGGGGCGGGGGCTCCTCTTTTGATTGATGGCTGGCTCCCCCGGAATTAATGGGAGCCAGAGCGGGCCTTTCTTTTCCCGCTTTGGACCGGGCTGGCCCACGATGGGGGGTCTGGGCACGCCTCCTCTGCACATGGTCTCAGGCTCCTATGGCTGCCATTAAGCCCAGATTTGGCGGAAAAAGTCCAGAACACAATATTTAGCCACACGGGTCCGGTTCTTTTGGACCGGGTTCATCCTGTTCGTGGCGCCAGGTTGTGGAGCCCACTGGGACGGGGTACTTGGTACCAGGACCAGGTCGCTGCTGGGGATGTCACAGAGGTCCTGGTCCGGACCATGTCCCGGGTTCTCACAAGTAAAAGGGGATATATACAAAGGATACAGTTTGTCGTGACGCCACCCACGGTTTCTGGTCAATGATGGGACCACCGCTGCAGCTCTTCTCTGCCAGGAGGATGGATGGGCTGCAGCCAGATTGATGAGCCCGCCGCGGGTCGGGCTGCTCCTGACAGGAATGAAAGGTATGAAAACAGTTCTTTATACCATGGAATCAAACACGGACACACAGGCAGGGTTCACCGGGTTTACCTGTCAGTTCTCTTTAAACAGTTTACAGTAGTTCTCAGTACAGCTCACTTCTTAACACGAGTTACAGTCACTTTACTCCGGTTTTCACTAGACCCACTGCAGCCAGGTTGTCACTCTGAGACCCCTCACTCCTTCTAGTGTCCTTTCCAGTCTGTAGTTTCTCTCCCTTTGTGTGTCTCCGGACAGTATAGCGGTAGCTCGGACCCCTGTTTGTCCTCGTGGTTGCTACTGTGCTTTCTATCCTTGGTGTGGGAACTCCAACTTAGAATTGGAGCTCCCCGTCGGGTATCTGGGGATACCGGGTGAATCTTCGGTCCCCATCAGAGCCGACACTCTGCTGTGTGCCTAGCCTGCAGTAGCCCTCTCCCGCAAGGCACTATCAGGCTCCCTCTGACCCGTGTGACTCCAGCTTCAATAGGGAAGACTTCTCCTCCAGTTAGTCAGTGCTGCCGTGTTCCTCGGACCCGGTACTGCTGGTCCGTCTCTTTCCTCACACTCCCCTGGGGTGCTGGCTATGGACGAGCTTTCTCTCCATGGTTTCTGTGACTCTGTGGATTCTGCATCTCCATCAGCCTCACTCCTCCAAAATGTGTGTGTCTTTCTTTCTGTTCTTGTATCTTTTCGGCTCAGCTCTGTGTCTTTTCTGGTCGGCACCCTCGGCCTACTAACTCGTTTCCTCCTCTTCCTCTACTTGTACCTTCTGTCACCTGACCTACATGCTTCCCACCCACTGTCCTCTAAATCCACCACCCCTTGCCCGCCTAGAGTTCCGGGCTCCGGGTTGGGTGCTGCCTCCTAGTGGTGTGTGGGATGTCTTATTAATAAAAAAATATTATTCCATTTTCATTTTTATGACATCACATTTTATAATAATAATTCTTTTATATCAAAAGTAACTAAATACATCTGTGCCAAACATGTGCAGTGTAAACATACAGGAACTGTCTCAAAATCAACGACCGGACGTCCCATCTTTAAACTGTGAGCATAAATTCCCTTCAGAAGGACCAGCACCTAGGTACAATTAAAATCAGAAAACATTAATATCCACATATATATCGCAGTTTTCCTTAAAAGCATTTTTCTTCACAACAATACACAAGCTAACCCGTAAAGCATACCGTATATACTCGTGTATAAGCCGAGTTTTTCAGCACAAAAAATGTGCTGAAAAGTCCCCCCCTCGGCTTATACACGAGTCATATACGGTGCTCGGTATACAGGCCCCAGTGGTGTATACAGGGCCCCCCCCTTGCTGCCACACACCTGTAAAGGAATAGATCATTATACTTCTCCCTGTCCTGTTGCCACCGCCGCTCTCTGACACCGCGCGCTCCTCCGGCTTCATCCGGCTTCTTCCTGCTGCGACCGGCGGGCGCAGGCAATGACGTCATTGTCTGTGCGCCAGAGGAGGAAGCAGGAAGAAGCCGGATGAAGCCGGAGGAGCGCGCGGTGTCAGAGAGCGGCGGTGGCAACAGGACAGGGAGAAGTATAATGATCTATTCCTTTACAGGTGTGCGGCAGCAAGGGGGGGCCCTGTATACACCACTGGGGCCTGTATACACCACTGGGGCCTGTATACACCACTGGGGCCTGTATACACCACTGGAGCCTGTATACACCATTGGGGCCTGTATCCCACTGGGGCCTGTATACACCACTGGGGCCTGTATACACCACTGGGGCCTCTATACACACTGGGGCCTTTATTACCACTGGGCCTCTATACACCACTGGGGCCTTTATATACCACTGGGGCCTGTATACCACTGGGGCCTGTATACACCACTGGGGCCTGTATACACCACTGGGAGGCTGCTGTAGACTACTGGGGCTGCTGTATATACTGCTGGGGCCTGTATACCCACTGGGGCCTGTATACACCACTGGGGCCTGTATACACCACTGGGGCCTGTATATACCACTGGGGCCTGTATACCACTGGGGCTGCTGTATATACTGCTGGGGCCTGTATATACCACTGGGGAGGCTGCTGTATATACTGCTGGGGCCTGTATATACCACTGGGGAGGCTGCTGTATACTACTGGGGCTGCTGTATTTACTGCTGGGGCCTGTATATACCACTGGGGAGGCTGCTGTATACTACCTCTGGGGAGGCTGCTGTATGCTACCACTGGGGTGGCTGCTGTATACTACCACTGAGGAGGCCTGTATACCACTGGGGGGCCTGTATACCACACTGCTGGGGGCTGTATACCTGTGCTGGGGTCCACCCTCGGCTTATACACGAGTCAATAGGTTTTCCCAGGTTTTGGGGGCAAAAGTAGGGGGGTCGGCTTATACACGAGTCGGCTTATACACGAGTATATACGGTATATAACAAGGATGCTGTAATTCAAATAACACTTGTTTTAAAATCCACATTAAGGCCGTTTGGCCTCAGTGTATTAAGTCTCATGATCCATTGCAATTCCTTTCTCTGAAGAAGTCGGACTCAGTCACCTCCCCTCCTCTTTCGTGGGACTGCATCAATAATCCTACAAAGCAACTGTTTTTCACTGTGCCCCTTCTCCGCAAAGTGCCTCAAAACTGATAGATCCATCGTTTTTTCCTTATGGTATGTCGGTGTAAATTTAGTCTTGTCTTAAAATCACGTCGTCTCACCGACATACCATAAGGAGCACGGGCATTGCAAAACATATATTACAAAATCGAGTCACATGTTAAATAATGTGTTATTTTAAACTCTTCATTAATCAAAGGATGATGTAAGGCATTGCCCTTGAGTATCAGACATCAGTTTATAAAGGACAAACAGGGGAAACATCCCATTCTACTTGTTCCAGTAATGGACTTTTCACAGGATTTTTTAAATGTTCCTATATCTGACTTTACCAAGGTGGTGGATGTACGCAAGGGAAGAGTACCAATCCGTGTATTAAATTGTGGGGAAGAGGAAGCAAAACTACCCCGGTATGCTACTGTAGCAAAGCTGTATACTGTCTGTAACAACAACATACAGGCAGTAGAGCCCGTTTCCTCGTCTAGTCAGGCGGAGGATAACAACTCCAAAGGACAGCTAGAGGAGTCGTGTCAGCAGTTGCACGTAGGAAATTATGCCACCCCTCCCCACCAGAAGCATGGAGTCTACCGGGTAGCACAAGAGTTTGAACAGATATTCAGTAAGCATCCATTAAATTTTGGGAGGATTAAAGGGGTACACCATCGCATATCCATAGGAGATCATCCCCCGAATTAAATTGAGACACAGACCCATTCCACCAAATCACTACCAGCATGCCAAAGAGATGCTGCGGGACATGAAGGAGGCCAGGGTTATAAGAGATAGTTGTAGTCCCTGGGCAGCCCTCTTAGCCCTAGTCAGAAAGAAGGATAGCACGATGAGGATGTGTGTGGATTACAGGGAGGTCAATAAAATCACTCACAAAGATGCTTTCCCGTTACCCTGAATAGATGAGTTTCTTGTTGCATTAAAGACTGCTAATTATTTCTCCACATTAGATCTCACTAGTGGGTATTGGCAGGTCTTTGTTGCAGAAGAAGACCGAGAGAAGACTGCATTCACAACGCCAATGGGACTATGCGAATTCAACAGCATGCCATTCGGGTTATACAATGCACCAGGAACGTTTCAAAGACTCATGGAATGTTGCCTGGGACACGAGAACTTCGAGACAGTACTCTTATACCTGGACAATGTTATCGTGTATTCCAAAACCTACGAAGAACACCTGGAACACCTGGCGGAGGTATTTGAAGCTTTAGCAAAGTACGGGTTGAAACTCAAACCATCTAAATGTCACCTGCTGAAACCTAAAGTCCAGTACCTCGGACATGTGGTCAGCGCAGAGGGAGTAGCACCGAGACCTGGAAAAAGTGACCGCTATCCAGGACTGGCAGAAACCAACCACCGTCACCGAAGTACGTCAATTCTTAGGTTTGGTTGGGTACTACAGAAGATTCATTAAGGGCTACACAAAGATGGCAGCACCCCTACAAGATCTTCTGGTAGGCCAATCTAAGAAGAGAAGATCTTCAGAGCCACCATTGGAATGGGAGAAGAACAAAAAATTCCTTCCAACAGATGAAGCAGGCTCTAACCGGTGAGGAAATCACTGGCTTATCCCGATTATAATCTACCATTCGTCCTTTACACCAACGCAAGCAATGTAGGCCTGGGAGCAGTCCTTTCCCAGATTCAAGATGGTAGAGAGAGAGTAATTGCCTATGCCAGCAGAAAACTGCGACCCACTGAGAGGAACCCGGAAAACTACAGTTCCTTTAAGTTGGAGTTCCTGGCCTTAGTCTGGGCTATAACAGAAAGGTTCAAGCATTATCTGGCAGCTTCGAAAATTTACCGTCTTCACGGATAATAACCCGTTAACATGGATACCGCGAAGCTTGGTGCATGAGAGCAACGTTGGATAGCCCGACTATCGAACTATATCTTCACCACCAAATACCGGGCAGGCCGCAACAACACAAATCCTGATGCCCTCTCCAGAAACCCTCAAGTACATCTACAAGGATTTGAAGAAGAAGAGGATGACTTAGAGGAAATAGAACTCCCAGCTTTCCATAAAAGTAGAAAATGGAAAATGACTGAAAATCACATCTACCAGAACTGTCAGACTATTGCACTAAACCCGTTGCCTCACTATGGATGGAAGGAGACTCAAGACAGTGATCCGGAAGTGAGCCTTGTAAAGAAGTTAATAACCCAACCGGATTCCCAACTTGAAAAGAATGTCCACCAGAAGCCCAGTACCTGTGGAAAGAAAGAAGCAGGTTATTCATCTATCAAGGTCAATTGTGCAGACGGTATATCAACCCAAGAACACATGAAATGGTATGACAAGTTGTGGTTCCAAAGAGAGATGTCCAAATGGTATTGAAGCGTACCACGATGGATCGGGACACTTTGGATGGAGAAAACTGGAAATATTGTTACGTGAGAGATTCTATTGGATCAGCATGAGAGCCTCCATAGAGAGATGGTGTAAAATTGTGGACCATGCTCATTAAGAAGAAGAGACCGTAACAGCCAGAAAGCACCACTCCAGCCTATCATCATCAAACAACCATTAGAACTGGTAGCCTTAGATCATGTCAAACTCACACCCAGCAAATCAGGCTACACCTATGCTCTTACCATGGTAGACCACTATTCCAGTTTCCTTATGGTAGCTCCGGTAAAGGATTTAACAGCGCAGACAGCAGCAAGAACATTTCAAGCCTATTTCTGCAGACCACACGGTTATCCAGAACAGGTATTGACAGACCAAGGTCCTGCCTTTGAAGCTGAAATATTTCAAGAGTTCTGTCGCCTATACGGATGCAAGAAAATTCAGCACCATGCTTTACCATCCTCAAACTAATGGAACGTGCGAAAAGATGAATCACGTGGTAATTGAATTGCTGAAAACTCTGCCCTTAGAAGAACGAAACCAATGGCCAGAGAAGTTACCAGATCTTGTTGACCCTCTACAACAACATCCCAGTAAGCTCAACAAATTGTACCCCTGCATACCTCATGAGAGCTAAGACCAGGAAAATTGCCAGTAGACTTTGAAATAGGCATAGTAGTTCCTGAAGCAGATACTACAGATGCAGATTGGGATACTCGTAGAAAAGAACAATACCAGAAAATACAGGAATGCTTTGAGAGAAGTCTGGAAAAATCTAGAGAAAAACAAGAAACCAACTTTAACAAAAGTGCGCAAGGAACACCCTTAACACCAGGTGAATTGGTTTTGACAAGAAAAAGAAGAATGCACAAACTAGATGATCAATGGGAAAAATAACCATACACTGTATTACCATCTAAATTTGATAACCAGAAAACCTGTATCATCAGCAAAGACCATGGCGAAACAACAGCAACAGTGTCCAGGGATCATTTGAAGAAGTGCCCTCAACAGTTACAACCAGAAGAAGATGTACCTTGTTTAGAACCTGAGAAAAGAAGCCAAAGACAGTCCAGACACTCATTAGGAGAATTACCAGGGATTGGCCTCAAATAGAAGGTACATACCTAATTCCAACTTTGATGTTCCCACCAGCAGTAGAAAGCCAAGAGTAGAAGAACCATCCGTTGTGTTGGAACCAGAGAATCCTTAAATCGGTGTACCTGCCATTACCACTGTTAGATCAGGTAGTTGGAGACTGTTACACAGTTTACCTGTGACACATAGACCCACTCTCACCAATCCTACACCAGAATTACGTAGGTCAACAATCTAGGACACCCACCACTCAGGTACAGAGAATAAGCCATAACATGTGGAAATGTAAATATGTTTAAAATGTATATATGTTATCAATGCTAATGTACAGAAAAGGGTGAAGAGTAGGCTAAAACAACCCAGACCAGGTACACAACACCAGTAAGAGGGTGAGTAGAGATGGCGTAAGGAGCTGTCTAGGGAGAGCAAAATCTTGGCCAATAGGTGACCCCAGCGCCAGGAGGCCTACAGCGCTTATGACCGATAGAGGCCCCTGCAGTACCTAGGACTCCTACGCCAAGGCACCCGTAGTGTTTGTTGTTGTGTTTTTGAACTTTAAACCTACAGAGACTTTGCCTGTTGGACTTTTGAATTTACTTTTATTACTTTCAAAAATGGACCATAGCCACAGGACTGGTAGTGGCAAACACCCTTTAAACAGCCTGCAGCGGATGGACTAGCGCTGTATGGACTGGTTACCTGTTTTCCCATTTCTCCCTGGTTTTTGTAAATTTTTAATTTTGAGACTGTGTTCAAATCCAAATGTAAGTAGTTAACTTATGTTGTGTTTATGGAAAAATGTTTCAGTCCCGGGGACTGTATTTAACTAGGGGGGAATGTGGCACCCCAGCAGGGATTGCCACAGGATCCACCAGTGCAAGGAGGGATTTACACCTTGGTACACACAGCACACAACACGTTCCACCCAAGACCTGAAGGGGAGCTCTACTGGCTGCCTTAAGCCAGATCCCCTTTATAAGATCCAGGTCTGAGGAAGAAGTCAGTTAGTCCAGTTAGTGTCAGTTGCAGTTAGTTCCAGTCAGAGGACAGAGCAGGAGTGAGGAGCTGGTCGCTGGGAACGATCCAGGCCCAGGACCAGGGAACACTGACCCAGCTATGCTGCACACTTGGGAGAGGGTCGGAGCCCAGTGGAGAAATAGGAGAATTAAAGGAGGGAACAAATCTGGTTTCCCTGTAGCACACCCGGACACCGGAGTCCGACGCTGCCAGCATCCAGTGCAGCAGTAAAAGCCCGGGAGGGCCAGGAGGATCAAATCCCCTGAGGTAAACAGACAAAGAGACACTCAAACTGACCAAACACAGGACCAGGGGCCAAAGGAGGAATAGGGACCCCCGCAGAGGGACCTCATTGTCAGTTATAGAGCAAAGTCCTGAGAGGGAGAGGGAGTGGTGAGTTCAATTACAGGCAGGACTTACCCAAAACCACCGTACACAGAGACAGAGGAGGCCTTACAACTCTCCAAGGTGAAGGTCCTGAATTGCACCGTGGACCTGGTTACTTCTCTGGACTGTACCTGTTACCCTGTCACCAGTAAAAGTTTCCGAAACAAAGACTACTGTGTGTGCATGTGCCTGTTTAACCACCGCCATCCATAGTGTTAACTGCAGAGACGCTACTACGACTCCTCTCATCCATCCCTGCTGCCCTGAGGTAAAGATCCACCTGTGGGGAGCTGTACTACACTGAGCTGCACCTCCATCACCTCAGCGGCCGGCTGCAGCGCTGGTATACCCATTCCCAGGTACCATAGGTGGCGTCACGTAACCTACCCCCTTTTCCACCATCATCCCCCACCATCCCCGCCATTGAGGCTCCAGAGCACGGGACCGGGGACCGACCAGCCGTGATCCCCCATCCAAGTCACCATCAGCCCCGGTATCCAAGTACCCCCTACCCTGTCAACCGCCTCAGAGGACTCCTCACTTGCCTGTGAGACATCGGGTGCAATAGCAGCAGACTATTTGCACTTCATATGGGACTGGAGCAATGGTGGAGGCATATTGTAGCATCATGTTCTCCATGTCAAAGGAGGTTGCAGGACATTGGCGTCCCTGACTTAAGTTGTGTGTTATGGCAGAGGAGCACTAGCACAGTTGTGTGTTATGGCAGAGAAGCACTAGGAGTACAAAGTCTCATGTCCCTTTTCGACATGGCAAGAGCAGTAAATCTTAATAGACAGTTGAAACTTTACCTATGGGGGAAGAACTCAGAGTACAAGTGTCTTAGGGTATGTGCACACTGGCCGGCGGGTTGGTCGGCGGCGGCTGGGCGGACCCGCCAGGAAGCTCCGGAGCCGTCCACCGGCATCCTGGCGGGTATGTGCGGCGGGTGCCGGGCGGGTGCCGGGCGGGTGGCCAGCGGGTTAGCGCCGGCGGTGTTGGGGCGGCTGGAAGCAGTACATGATTCTGCTTGCAGCCGCTGCAGAACCGGTCGGATTATAGAACATGCTCATTCTTTGCTAACCCGCTGGGAACCCAGCGGGTTAGCAATGGATGAGCATGTGTAAACCGCCGGTGTGTGGACACCGGGTGTGGGTTTACATAGCTTTTAATGTTAATCCAAACGCCGGTTTGGATTAACATAAATTTACATGAAATTTATGTAAACCGACCGGCGGTTTACACAGCGAAACCGACCCTAACCCGGCCAGTGTGCACATACCCTTACATTGCTAAACCATAACTCCACAAGTTTTTACTTTGTCGCTTTTTTTATTATAAAAAACTGTTGCATTCTGGTAATTTTGCAAACTATTTTGGAAAAAAACACAATCTGTAAAAAAGTGATAGAAGTATGCACTAATAAAGGACTAAGGAAATACATTTTTTGTATCCGTAACATATCCATATCCAGGAATATGGGTCTTACTGAAGATCAATACTGTCATGAAACACAAAAACTATGTCATTGATCAGGTAAGAATAGAGATGGTGAGAAGTGTTGAAGATGACACATCAGTTGTGTTATTATCCTCCTAATGAAATGCTGAGGTATTATATTGATTGAATATCTTTTGCTCAATTCTTTTCCATCTTCATTGCTTCACTTAACTCATGAAAGATTGTCAATAGGCTTTAATTATCTCACAAAAAATACACTGAAACCTTTGTGTTATCCTGCTACAGTTAATGGGTGGTTGTCATAGTTCATTATTGACTATCTTTAAATGGTTTCCTAAAAGATCACAAATAACTAATAGGTCCACACATTGTTCCATCTTTGTTTACTGTCTCACTTTGTGGGTCCATACCTTTCTTACTATACACAAGACAGGACTCCAAGTCTGGGGTCAATAACCCTCAACCATTATAGACAGGTCATTAACGGGGCCAAAATGGTTCCCCAGCCAAAGGCCACCTTCAAGTGGAAGGGATCCCTTCAGCTGTTGGCTCTATGCTCCACTGATATCCAAGCTACCTCTTTCTTCAGAGCCCCGTTGGCTTGAATGGGTCTCTGTAATGTTCATTTTTCACAGACCACATTCAGAGGAGACAAATCTTAGTGTTCCAAGCATTATTGTCAATAAAAAGCTGGCCGCATACATGATATAAATGTTGACCGAACTGACTTTCATCAGATAGCTATCTTTCCCATCTCCTTCATACAGATAAATATTTATCTCAGCTGAACGTTCATGTTTCTTTAATGAAGAGAGAGGAAAGAGCTGCCGCCAGGCAATTCTGTCAGTGGCTTTTATCTACTGAAAACAAGAGGATTCACTGTTGAAACTTCAACTATCTAATGCTTCTGTCCCTTAACATGATTTGTTTGGGGAAAGTCGTGAGGACCCCCGTACACATCAGATGGTTGGCTGCTTTCGCTAATAGGTGGGTTTGACCAACTTTAATGTAATGTGTATAGGGGCCTTTACACTCACAGAACATTAGTAGGACATTCCCCTCTAAAAGATAGATAATGAGGGTCATAGTGGGCAGGGGATATGGACTACTGCCAAATGCCTTGAAGTGTCAAACTATTAATGGTAATAGTCCTTAAAGAGTATCCATCTCCACTCTGGGCAGGCCAAATTATTCATTAAAAAAGAGTATGCAGTCCGAGACTCTGGATTTTTCTAAATATAAACCATTAACAAAAAAGAAGAAGGGCCCCTAATTTGCCTGAAAGGGCCTGACTTCTAGATAGCAAAAGTCGAGCCAAAACGTCTTCTGGGTTGTAGGATCCCAGTAAGCAGAGCGAGATCCCACAATCCTCCGTGGCCGCTCTCACTCTGAAGAGAGAGAGATCTGGCACTAATGCAGCACTGCCGCGAACTTTACCAGCTTATCACCGAATGGTAACATCATTAGAGCAGAGACCTTTCGTTAACACTTTAGTAAAGTGTGCGGCAGCGCTGGGTTAGTGCAAAGAGCAAGATCTCTGTCTTTCATGGTGAGTGTGGCAGCAAAAGGTTGTAAGTCCAACTGTATGCAGGGGCGTAACTACAATAGGTGCAGGAGTTGCAATCCACTCGGGCCCTGGAGCCCAGGGGGGAGCCCAAAAGTCCCTTTTTTCCTATAGAAAAAGGCTAATGGTATTAAAGATTGGAGCTTTTGCATTGGGGCTGATGAGTTTAAGTTACTCCACTATTGGCCAGGATCACACAACCTGGAAGTTAGGGCATGACTTTTCGTAGAATTTCAGGGACATTAGGACTGTTCTTTTTGTTAATGGATGATATTTACAAAGATCACCAGTTTGAGGTTGCCTACACTCTTATTAAATTAAAAGTCCAGCCTCAGGATGGAGATAGGTACTCTTTAAGAGAGTAAAAGTAGGTGGGTACACGTTCTGTATATACAGGGGATCTTTCTCAATCATTTCTTTTAGTGTCACAAGGAATTTCTGTTTAGATGTGTTAGTAATAAGCCAAGATTATTAATCATAGTATAAAGGCATTCAATGAGCTAATTATTGCTGCTAGGTGGAGAAGAGGAATGAACCAAGTGACATTATAAATAAAAGACTTGTTTTGTTGGCAGCAGATTATTCACGATACTCTCTAAGCGTGCAACAATAACAGTTGGTTTATTCAGGAACAATCAGTAACAAAAATGATAATCTTAATAGATCAGCAATAAATCATTTCTGTGTCTTTCTGTAGCGTCTGTAAGCAGCTTCCTTTCGCATAGACACAGGGATCTGAATACAGTCACAGGCTCTTTCTTGTATGAACCTCTGGTGTTTTTTTTTTGTTCTAACTTTATTAACAGCATACAAACCTAGCAAATAAACACTCATAGACAGGAATGGAGTTGTTGTTAGTAAGGGCCATAACAGAGCGATACAGGCTGCGGTTTTAAAGTAGATTTTATTGAAAAATTAAAACTACATTGCATATCATCTTTAATAGTTAAACATTTCTTATAAGTCACAGGATAGCAAGAGTCCATCGATCACACCACACCAGATCGCTCATGTTCACACATACTGTGCCCTGACAAATCCAAATTTGGCAGTGTGACTATTGCAACAATCCCTGACATTCCTCCTGAGACAACATGGAGTTCTCTCTTTTGTCAGTCTGGAAATAGAAATAAAGTTTTCAAACAGCACAAAATATGGATTTACTAATCAATGAGAGCGTGTCCAATATATTTCTGACATTAGTTATGGAACTGTCAAAAATTCTGTTTCTTGCCTAACTATCAGTGCTATCTGTCTAGTTATAATGGAAAATATCAATGCAAAAAGATTTAAAGGGGTCTTCCTTTAAGTGTTTTTCCTTTAAGAAATAGTGCCACTCTTGTCCATGGCCTATACCTGGTATTACAACCTAACCCTGCTAGAGTTGAGCAAAAGGATTTGCAGGATGCTGGTCCACCGATTACATCTATACTGTGTGGCTGCTGGACTGCAGCCCTGGAAAACCTCCTCCTATCTATGCTGGGATTTCCTCTCCTACCTGCTGGGAAATTTCCTCTCCTACCTGCTGGGAATTCCTCTCCTACCTGCTGGGATTCCTCTTCTGAATTACCTCTACTGCATTGCCAAACCATCATGTGTGTGCCACATGTGCAAACATTGACACCAAACCACTGATCAGAATAGTGCCAGCAGGTAGGAGGAGGCCACTGTACTCCCCATGTGGCCGCTAGACAAGGGTCCTTTGAATTTATTTTTTTTGCTCAGCTCTAATCCTAATTCAAATCAATGGGGCAGGGCTGTAAAATCAGACCCAGGCCTGAGACCACATCAATGCTTTTTTGGGTAACCCCCTTCAATTGTGACGTGTCACTTTATGTGACAATAACTGCAATTAATCAACATGCCCCAGTGATATTGAGATTGTTTTTCGTAACATTACATTTTATGATAATGGTAAATTTAGTTAGTTTCGTGTTTATAAAAATATCACAAAAAAAAATAATTCTACAAATAAGCAATTTTTAAAGTTTGATGATTATCCCTCCAGATAGCCACACCACCCAAAATAGTTAATAACAGCAACATTTACCTCATGTCTGCTTTACGTCAGCACCATAGGTCAAATGTTCTTTTATTTTCTTACAATGTCAGAAGCTTTAAAATTGGATCAGTCGCTTTTCTTTTTTTTTTCAGTAAATTTACAAAACTTATTTTTAGGCACAATTTTACAGATGGTGCTGATGTAAAGAAAACATAAGGTAAATGTTATTTAAAGTGTAACCGCCGTTTACATTTTTATTTAATAATAATGGAGAGCAAGGGATTAATATAAACTTTCAAATATACTTCCTAAGAGAAATCCGGTAGAAAACCTTTCATAAACCTTCCATAAGGTGTCCCCACTAGACAGTGTCTGAAGCAGACATATGTTCATTATTAGTGAGATCCGTCTTCAAGCTCCACACACTGAACACAGCCATATATCCATATAAGGGTGGAGGGGTGGGGCCTACACAGCATTCTCAGCAGACCACTGTATCAGTTTACCTCAGAGACACGGAGCTCCAGACTGTGAACACAAAGCTGCTGCAATCTTATCTCTTGCATTCACATCAACTTCACTTCGTTTATCAGTGAGGAGCTCTGTGGAGGCCATCAGCTGTTAGCAGGGAGCAGGTGATGTGAATGGAGAGAGATCACAGTAGCTTTGCGCTGACAGCCTGAATTCTTTTGTCTGAGGTAAACTGACTATACACTGATTTGTGCCCAGTTATGCTGTGTAGGCCTCAACTCCCCCTCACTCTTATATGTGAGGTTTATAATCAGCCTAGTGGGGACATCTTGTGGAATGGTTTTCTTCCAGATTTCACTTATGAAGTATATTTGAAAGTTTGTTAAAATGACTTGCTCTACATTATTATTAAATAAAAATGTAAATGGCTGTTACACTTTTTTTGTGTTGTCTTTCTGCTGTAAACTGAACTCCCTCCTTCCTCTCATCCAGACTTTCATTTTACTTTCACTATCCTCCATCATGATAGTGAAAGTAAAATGAAAGTCTGGATGAGAGGGAGGAGGGCGTTCAGTTTACAGCATAAAGACAAACCCACAGGGGTGTAATAAAGAAAGCCCCGAATAGTGATGTCATGCTGCACACATCAATCACCTGCTGCACAGCACTAAATCCTGGTGGTTGGTTGCTTTTAAGAAATACATAACACTTCTAGAACAAAACAAACTTTTTTTGTTGCCCATAGCAATAAATCACATTGCAGAATACAATATGAAGGTTGTTGTGTGATTGTTTTTTGTGCTGTTTGCTATGCAACAAGCTGTTTGACAACCTCAGTTCCTCTTAGGCTCTGCATCCCTAGTGAGGCTAGGGTCAGACTTGCGTCTGCCCTCAGCCTGCAGGATCCGTCAGAAACTTAGTTTCTGGCCGGAGCAGTGCATAGCGTTACCAACATGTAACTCTATGCGCCGTCAGGCTATGTATCTCTATGGCATCCGGACGCTTACTGCAGCCGCCGGCCTCTTACAATCCCCGGATATGCGCTTTTGCAGAACGCTCAGGAACGCTGTTTGCAGCGTTTACCTGTGTGCTCTGCAAAAGCGCATATCCGGGGATCGTAAGTGGAGCCGGCGGCGGCACTTAGCTTCTGGTTGCCATAGGGATCAATACACAGGCGGCGCATAGTGTTACATGCCGGTAACGCTATGCGCTCTGCCTCAGAATTTCTATGTTTTCAACGAATCCTGTAGGCTAGGGGCAGACGCAAGTCTGACCCTAGCCTAACCGATCTGTCATCCATGTTTTTTTATTCCATATCTACATTAACTTTATTAAATATTCCAGACTGATTACTCCACTGCAATGAGTCCTGCTGTGTTTTCTGTACATTGGCACTTAATCTTTTTATAAATTTATTTTTTTTATATAATTTTTCACTTATGACATCACTATGTGCTTTCACCTAGTAGGATGAGGAAAGCGAACATATCACAGTAGGACAAAACCTATTGACAGACACTACAGGGTGGAACACAAGATTGTCACAACCAGTTAAACCTCAGGAGACATTTTGGCACACAACATTATGGGAGATGAGTGTGGATGGGTAAATCTACTATTTTAGACAGTACTAGACTAAGTTTTCTAGAAATGGAAGTGGAAAAATGTATTTTCAGACTTGATAGATGTCCGATATAGCAACTAATCATGGGGCAATTTAAAGGGAATCTGACAGCAGGTTTTTCTTATCTAAACTGAGGACAGTCCTTTGCAGGTGTTAGAAAACAAAAAGCAACCGTGCTTCTCTTATCAATTGTTTACGTAAACTAAAGGCTTTATTACACTGTGATAACCATTACAGGACTACAAAGCCATGCATATGGCAGTCTGACACACCCCCTGCCATGATTGGTCATTTCAATGTCAAGGGACAATCTCTATAGAGAGCCTGGTGTGGGCGGGGCAGCTCCCCAGCTCTATTGTGTTCCTGGAGCTAAATTCTTTGATTGTGTCAGAACAGCTTCAGCCAGTGTGGATTCAGGATTTCTTTGAATAGATTATGTTGCTGTCAGAGTAGGAAGCGAAAACCTGCCAAGAGATTCTGTTTAATAGTGGAAAAAGGTGGACAGTATGGCTACTATGTTTTACTACCACAAGCCGCGTATACCCAAGTGACCCTTGTCTTCAGTGGTGTGCTAGCGAGCCCCATAAATCCCTATTTCTTTGTAGGGGTTCAAAAATATTTAAAGAAGACCTGTCACCAGGTCAAATGTGGTAAGTTATTACTCTTGGTTTATTTCCGCTACTCCCCTCAATATTCAGATTTTATTTTTCTTCTTTAAAATGCATAATATGGCTCTAGAGATATGGGCCTTTTTATTAAGTGTCATTGCTTATGGACTTTTCCAAGGAGGTGTGCCTCATAGGCTAATAATGCAGAGCAACCTAAAGTCACGCCCTATAGAATCCTCCAAACCACACCCACTTGGTAAAGACCAAAAAGATAGCCATAAATAAAAAGGCCCATATCTAAGCAACCATGTGACGGATTTTAAAAGGGAAAAAATAGCCATATTTAGGAATAAAATATGAACACAAATTGGAAACTTTGGGCCTATTGGAAGATCCTCTTCAAAGGGGTTTTTCCCATGAAAAAAGTTCATTTTAAGTAGTAGATCTTGGAATAATAATTAGTTTCACAATTCTATGTGTTTTAAAAAAATGTTCGCGGTTCGTGGTGGCGGATGGAGGATTTCTAATAAAGACTTTCCACTAAGCAGAGTCCTGGCTTTAATCAGAGCGCCCAGCAGAGACCGTGCAATTGAACTTATATAAACTTATATATGTCCCTGTTGTGAATTGTATAATGGATGTGTCTGACCGTACAGGGACATGGTCTGATTATACCACATCTCCTGTGCTGAGATAATCTTATATATGTGTCCCTGCTATGTACTGTGTAATGGATGTGTCTGACCGTACAGGGACATGGTCTGATCATACCACATCTCCTGTGCTGAGATAATCATATATATGTGTCCCTGCTATGTACTGTGTAATGGATGTGTCTGACCGTACATCCCCCAGCACCACGCTGGGGACTGCAGCAGCCGTGATCTGCTTTTATAGTGGTTGTGGCTCTCACAACCACACAAGGTGAAGCCTCTGATACCTATTTAGGTCATATTTTATCTCTCAGACCCTTCATCCTCCCTACTTTAATTTTCTGAGATAATGACCTTTGGGTTTTCATTGGCTGTAAGCCATAATTATCAACATTAACAGAAATTAACACGTGTTATAGATCACTCTGTGTGTAATGACTCTATATAATATATGCTTTTCACTTTATGTATTGAATTACTGAAATAAATTAACTTTTCGATGATATTCTAATTCATTGGGATGTACCTGTAGATACATGTTGATGATTTGATTCAATATTTTGGACTAAAAAGTTGTTACAATGATGCCAGGACTCAGAGCCTGTGAGTCCTCATTCTCGCTGCCCACACTGAAGGATTTAAAATGTTTCCTGTATACACTTGTATATAAGTAGAGCAATCAATCACTATTTGCAGGCCAGTGAATGCAGGACTCTCAGACCTTCTCTTTAAACAGCTTTTTTACATGAAAATATGGAATCATACTACATAAAACAATATATCTCTGAGCTTAGAATCCACTGTTCTTCCCAAAACTGTCATGAGAGAGAGATCTGGCTGATCCACTTAAAGATTTGGGTCACTTATTATGTAGTTCAGTTGCCAGTGCATTAATTAAAGTAATTACAGCCTAGTTTCATTTCTGTCCTTTTATTTTACATCTGCAGCTTTTAAATTGAACCTGTCTTCTATTTTGTGCATTATATCCTGTGCCCACCACCTTTAACATGACGTAATTGGGGTTCCTGTAACCCAGTTATATCTCCAGACATGCCCCTACACCTCATAAGTCAACTCTTAATGTGTCCTATGCTGTATGTAAATACGTTATTAAGGGTCATATGGGGTGTGGTTACCTGCAGTCATCACCTCCCCACTGCCTGTGTATGTCAACGTCACCCACAGCTCTTGCGCCTGCGCAGTAAAGCATGTCACAGTGCTCTATTGAAGCCGCAGAGTGTCCAAAGTCTTTCAAGATTCCACGGAGCAGGTGCGATACTTCACAAATCTTGCGAGATTTCGGGCATTGTGCGGCTTCAATAGAGCACAGTGACTCCTGCCACCGCGCAGGTGCAAGAGTTGTGAATGACGTTGCATGTCATTGACATACATACACAGAAGGGGCGGCGTTTTCAATAGAGCAGGGTGGGTTCTCCAGGCAGTGGGACGGCGATGGCCAAGGGGAGCAGCACCCCAATGACCCTTAACGCATAACCGCGTTTAAATTTTTATTTAATAACAATGTAGAGATTTTCAAATATACTTTATAAGTGAAATCTGGTGGAAAACCTTCCACAAGGTGTCCCCACTACACTGTGTGTGAAGTAGACATATGTTCCTAATCACTCAGATCTGTCTTTAAACTGAATACGGGCACATGACCATATGTGGATAACGGAGCATGGCCTACACAGTGAGTGAGCTCCTGACTGCAGCTGATAAGGTGACAATGTATCAAATTACCACGGGCTACAGCGCAGTGATGAGCAATGTCCGAATGTCAGGATCAGTGCAAACTCCTCTCCCCTTTCTTTGGCACAAGCTTCTCTGATCTGTCATCTGGCTCTACACAGCTCAGTCGCGATCTCTGTTAACTCCATCTCTGCTGTCACATTGCACTGCTCCCTATCAGCTGCTGGCCCCGCCTTCGCAGGCCTAAAATGCAGTTTTTAAAAGCACCCAAAAAAAGTTGAGAGAATAAGTCATGTGGCACATAAAAAAGCATAATCTTAGCTGCTATGTGATCCATCATTAACAACCAGCGCAGTATTATTTATTTATTTTTTTAATTAAATGACATTTACACTTTAAGAACTCATTTTCATACAGCGTGGACACATTAGAAGTCATTTTATGAGTATACAGGGGCAGGTCTGGGGTTTATAAAGGGGTTACCGGAACCCCACATACACCATGCTACAGGTGGTGGCACAGTTTATAACGCCCAAAGCAGGTGACAGGTTCCCTTTAACAAAGAAGGGTTGACATGGTCAATGGAGGAAAGGGAAAAGTCGATGGGTTCAAAAATAGAAAATAGATATAAATAAATAATTGATCAAAAATAAAAAAAATGTGTAGGTCCAACATAATGGAATGAATGAATTTTATCAATTCAATGCTGATGCGTTAAAGTGCTAGAATTGTAATTTTTCTGAGCCTAAATACTAGATTTTACAAAGGGGGACACAGTTTAACATTACTTATACCCCTTTCATGCAAATGAGTATTAATAGGAGTTAAATCTTAGTACCCCTTGAGAAATCTAGGCATATATTTCATACTTCTGAACTACATTTGAGGGCACTATAGTATAGATACAGGTTCACTATATATATATTTTTTTCAATTTCTTTGGCTCACAAAGACACTAAATTACAATAAACATTATTTAGAACTTACCTCAATAATATATACTATGTATATTTATATGTATATAAATAGAATACAATACAAATGGAGGAAAATACAAGACACCTCTTTAACATGGTAAATCTCTGCATATAAATAAGCAAGTATTATTATATACCTATATTTTAACAGTTAAACTGCTTTAAAACTATGACATTAAATCCCAGTACACAAAGTTTTTGGACAATAATGTACACAATCTACACAAAATAATCCCTAGAAATACAGCAAGAGTATACCTGTTACAACGACTGTGCTACTATTACCCCCAAGATACTAGGTTGGGGGAGGCACAACTATTTACTGCTTAATGCTTTTCCAACTACTTATGTCATGGAGAAAAGCAAATCTGAGATAGATGTATATTGAGTGCAGGCTTCTATTCCAACAGTCTAAGGATTTCTTATTTGGCAAATTGAGATCAATGAAGTACGCGTAGGCACACGTCTGTCGTATTTTTTTCACTTAAGACTTTTTTCAAGTATTTTTTATTTCGCTACTAATCCTTTTACATCTTTTATGTTGGTTGAGTGGGAAAGACCCTAAACAAGCTTGTGCCTATGAAGAGGCAGTGTAATGTATAGCAGATGGCACTTGCATGGAAAGGAAGTCAAGATGGCACAATACATAAGGAGGAGGGCTATAAGAAGGTTAGAACGTAGTACACCACCATAAATGCTAAAACACATTTCACAAGGTCCTTCGTTAGGTGTTTACAAGACTGGTATCTGAAGACTTTTTGGTGGTGGCCATGGTGCTCTTGACTTTAGCCTATCTCCTAGCAATTACAGGGGGACTCCGGGGAGATAACATTATTTTGTACTGTCCCTGCCCTCCTACATGATGAAGCAGAGCTGGGCACTGCAGTTCTAGATCTATAGATCACTTATAAAGCAATAAAATCATATCTGCTCCTCAGCTCTCACCCCTCCCTTTGGGGACAGAGAAATTCAGTCATGCATAGAGCTAACGTTTCAGGGGACAGGAAGATACCATGATGATATGGCGGAGGGAAGACCATTGCAGTGCTAAATAAACCAATGCAATGGCTTTCAGGAATCCAAAAAGGGGGTTAGTGCTTGTATGATCCGCGCTGCCACCAAAGATAAAAGACAGGGGAGACAAGACTCCTTCCAAAGATGCTCCTTTATTCCCTACGCATTTGGTGCCGTCCCTGCACCTTCCTTAGGGTATAATGCAATGTTTTGACTCTACTCCTAGCCTGATACATGGCAGCACACATTATGCACTATCATATCATAGTACAGCAGAAGATCACAGCATGTATTTATATCTGCTTGGTTACATGATTCTATTTGAAGGAGAACACCCCTGTTCTTACATTACATAGAATGTATATCAGGAGTTGGATTGTAGTGTGACCATGTGGCCGGTAGCCACACACCCCCTGTTCACACAAAAGTATGAGGGGACAAGAATGTTGGATTATCCTGGAGCCCCAGAGTCCACGCCACTGACACACCACCTGATCTCTGCAGCAGCATGAAGCTGAATTTCTCTGTTCCCAAAGGGAGGGGTGAGAGCTGAGGAGCAGATATGATTATATTGATTTATAAGTGATCTATAGATCCTAGAACTGTAGTGCCCAGCTCTTCTTCATCATGTAGGAGGGCAAAAATGTTTTATCTCCCATTTAACGAACTAGATAAGACATCACGAGCTCCATCTTAAGACACTGCAGCCATTGCTTTCATATCTTAAAATCAGGGAGTTTTTGTGCATCATTACTTTGATCGAAATGATTAGTGTTGCAAAATGTTGAAAGTTTTTCTATCATTGACGTAAAAAAACAAAATCAAAAGTCCGGCGTGAGGTCTGAATAAAAAATAAAGTATTTAGAACATAACTTCCAAACATTCAAAATCCATGAGTCACAAAAAACATAAAAGTTAAAAACACATGTGTTCCTGGTACATACAATGATTAAGCTGCACGCACCGAAACGCGTCTGTTTTTAATGTTTTTGGGTCTCATGGATTTTAATCATTTGGAAGTTACTGGAATAACTTTATTTTAATAGACTATTTTTTATGGAGACCTCAGGGCTGGACTTTTGGTTTGTCTTTTTACTTCAACTTGCAAGACTCTTGTATCAACTGATAGGGCGAGCTGACAACTTGGTTAGCTCTTGGTTATTGTTATATATTTTTCCAATATTACACCAGTGAATGAATATATGCAATGCGTTGAGGTCTCAATTTTCAATTTGCCGAACAAGTAAACATTGGCTTAGAGGCCATTTTTGTGTATCCCCCGTTGCCTTCCTTACTTATTAGAACTCCTGCTCTATTAGCATTTACTGCTTTATGCAATGACCTACACTACATATGTCAAGGGCCGGCCCTGTACATAAATATTCACACAGACATACATGTGGATACATAATACAACACTCAAGTTACCTTGGATTTTGTACATATCTGACAACCTTAACAAACACATTTAATGCCAGTTGTCACTGTATACGTTAGATAATATTTTCGGTAATACACTTCAGCAACCTATGTTTGTTAAGGAGCCAGAGAAGAGCGGTACTGAGGGAGGGGTTCCTTAAAAATATCTCCTTTCTTTCACCAAAAACAAAATACTATTCAACCATTTGGACGGTAGAGTAGGTTTTCCCCAACATAGAGAGGGTTCGGTGTATTTGGCACATTTATTACAAGTCTTGACCCAATCTCTCAATTTCTTCCACCAAGAAGTCAATGTCTGATTTGGTGGCTGCAGGATTGGAGATGACCATCCGGAAGAAGTTTGCCTTATCTCCCTGGGGTTGATATCCCACCATTGTTGTGCCAGATTCCATCATTAGAGCTTTTATCTTTGGAGCAACCTTGAAGAAAACAGATCCATGTTTAAATAATTGTGACTACAAGGATTTCCTTTCTAAATAAAAAATCCCCCCTTCCTTTCCCTCCCTTTTTTTGTTATCGTGTCTTTCCTTTTGTATTCGTTTATCTGAATGTCCAGAGTATGAACCTTTAAACGTTATGACTGGCTATAGGATCGGCTGGGGAAATGTAGGACTTTCCTATCAATGGAGCTCATATACTTCCCTAGCAAATCAGTACAGACATTTAACCACAAGGTACCGTATTTTGAAAATGATAAAACACACTGGATTATAAGATGCACCATAATTCACAGGAGGGAATTTTAATTTTATGTGAAATGGGATTTGTCATATAATGCTAGTGTACATCTTACATTCTGTTTAACTCACCAGGGGGCTGCGGCAACGGTGTAGCCAGGTCAAAGGAGGCAGTTTCCCAGTGGCCTAACTTGAAGCTCATGGGCCCCAATGTGAAAACTTCAATGGGGCCCCAATTAATTCAAATCTTTAATAGCATTATTTTTCTTCTATAGGCCAAAGGGACTTTTGGGCCACCCTAGGCTCGAGGGCCTGGATGCGATTGCAACCCTTGCACCTGTTGTAGTATTCACCCCTGCTAGGTCCCAATCGGCAGGGTTGGCAATGCTGCGGGGCCCGGGGCTCACAGGAGATTGCGCCATTGATATGCCAGAATTAGACACGAAGAACTTCAAGAAAATAGCTGCAGAGTTGGCTTTTGCACATATGGAGTTATCGGAGAGCCAAGATCGCCATCTGCACATGCGCTGCCTCTGCGGCCATTTTCCTGAAGATCATCGCATCGGAGGCAGCGCATGTGCTGATGGAGATCTCGGAGAGCCAAGATCGCCATCTGCACATGCGCCGCCTCTGCGGACGTTTTCCTGAAGACCATCGCATCGAAGGCAGCGCATGTGCTGATGGAGATCTCGGAAAGGGAAGAATTCCATCTGTGCACGTGGCCGTTTTCAGAGAAGTCCATCGCATCCACCCCGGATATATCAATGGCTCCCAACTTGTGACACCGCGACACCCCCTTCTCCCAGCCTCATGCTCGCAGCATTGCTGACCCTGCCATTTGGGACCCTGCCTCCTGTGACCCCACCCTATCATCACCGCCCCATAACACCCCATGGTACACTATATCTGGATTGTAAGACACACCTCAATTTCCCCCCAATTTGGAGGTGGGGGAATGTGGCATATAACCTGGAAAATATGGTATATACATAAATGATTATAGGTTTTAGTAAAACAAAATCATCAGCACTTCTTGATTGAAATGATTCTTCTATGACATGGTCAAAGGTCAGGACTTTGGCAGGACAAATTAACCATGTAATGAAACAAACATTTCCTGCAAAATATTGATGCCAAGGATTTTATTTTCCATGGTCACATGTAAGGGTAGTACGTGAGTCAAAATAGCTCAAATCAAGCAGATGTTGCTCAACCTTAGAGGTGACTCTTGGGATTGAGCAACATTAGACACAGCCCTAGAATGATGTTTATTTCCCAGAAGCCGCACCATTCTTGTCTAGAATATTATTTACATGTACACCAAATCTCTGTATAAAGGTAATATTTCTTAATCTGATTGATATAATGAAATTATGAAATTCAGAAATCTTACCTTATGCAGTTTTTCTTGTCTTTCATCACTTGGGGGTACAGATCTAAGACTTGGGGGGATGTACCAGAAACAGACATTTGTATGTTCAGGCTGGAAAAAAAATACATGTCAAATTCAGTAATCTGTAGAAAATATAAAAGGGGTGGGGGACAAGAGGCGCAATAGTGCCCTATCACTAGTGACACTGTAGAGAAGGGTGGTATTGTGGAACCACTCACCTTGTGCAGTTGTGATCCCCACAACTGGTTTGTAAGCGTGAAGCAATCACGAGCTGCTGCAGGACCTCCACCTACCACTGACCAGTGGTGAAATCCAGAAAAGAAGATGGGAATGCAGGTGTGCCACGGTCCGCGCTGCTCCAAATGCAAAAACTCACCAAAGAATCAAATTTTCCTTGAGCAAATTTCCAAGCTTTATTTTCTTCCTCCTATGCGTTTCGGGCCTAGCCTTGCACCTTCATCAGGGATATATATATAGGTGCCAGGCTAGGCGCCGAAACGCGTAGGAGGAAGAAAATAAAGCTTGGAAATTTGCTCAAGGAAAATTTGACTCTTTGGTGAGTTTTTGCATTTGGAGCAGCGCGGACCGTGGCACACCTGCATTCCCATCTTCTTTTCTAAATTCAGTAATCTAGTACTTAGTAGCATAGCTCATTTTCTTATAGATTATGCCATGATAAGTACAGAATTCACAAAGATTGAATAAAAAAATAGCAAGGAAGACGATAAGACATAGCCTAGTTATCAGGCTAAAAGTGGTCAGTGTTTGTACTTATTTTATCCCCACTGCTACCCTGTTTTTGTTATTTTTTAATCTGCCATATGGTTTTAGAGATATGGACCTATTTATTTCTTGCTGATTTTTTTGGTGTTTACAAAGGGATTGTGACTCACAGGATCCTCAGGGGCGTGTCTTTAGCCTGATTTGCATAATTACCTTGTGAGTAATGTTATAAAAACTAGCACTAAATAAATTGAAAAAAAAACAATGAATGCTCAGGGGAGCAGTAAGAATAAAATAAGGCCAAAAAATTACTATTGTGACAGGTCCTGTTAATGTCCGGCCCCCAAGGATGCCCCTTCTCCTCATTGAGTGACATTTATGCCAGAACGAAAATAGTCATACTTGGCAACACATTGTCCGGTGTAAACAGTATGTGCTACAGATAACATGAACTGGTGACACAATGATCTGTTGGGGATTTGCCCGATCATTCATCATCCTGTGTAAAGAGGCCGGTAAACAAGCACCAATTAACAGTCTGAAATCGGCTCATGTAAATACATCTTTGTACTGGCAGACCCTGAAGAAAAGGGCCCCTGTGCAAGAACAGTATATGGATCCTTTTGTAACCTTAAAGCTCATAATAATGCATAATTCCACCTCCTTTGCAGGTAGAAATGGGCCCACTTACCTCTATGGTCCCTGTGTGACCGCACAGGCTGCACCAATTTGTCCACCCCTGCATCTTAGGTATTTCAAGGTGATGGCACACTATATTAACATTTGGGTGCCACTTAATTTTTGCTCAGGGTAAATACTTTGGCCCTGATTCACCAAAGCTTTTACGCCAAACAAGTGGTATGAAAGCTTTACAAAGTCATAAACGTTTGCTGCAACTTGCTGTTCATCAACATTTTCCAACTTTTGTTGTTCGCCAGTTTCTCCTAACTCCACTGAAATGGGTAGAGCTGGGTGAGATGGGGGTGCGACAGGGGCGTGAGGCCACATTTGATGAATTCATGATGAGCTGTGGCATTTCATACAACAGAAATCTCACTGAAGTATCTGACTGGAGTAAGATTTCTAGCCTAACATATGGTGGTGCACAACAGTTGCCAGACACTCAAGATACAAGATGTGGCATGCACCTCTTCATGAATTAGGAGCATCTGACTCTAAAGGCCGGGTTACACGTTGCGATGTTCCAGCGACTCGACCAATGATCAGGATCGCTGCAACATCGCTATGTGATCGTTGGTGAGATGCCACACAGGCAGACTCACCAGCAATCACCCAGTACAGCACTGACACCCGACGGTCTTATGATTGTTCAGGGTCTATGGTGCAGACTGGGGATCACTGGTTGTTGCCCTGTCAGACATGCCAATACATGCATGACAGAGGCAGACAAGCGACTGAAAAAATGGACCGGCCAAGCTGGTCGCTGGCGGCCATGTCACACGCAGCGACATCGCTGCGAGGTCACTGCAATGTCACAAAACCTGTCACATTGCAGTGATATTGTTAGCGATATCGCTGCGTGTAAACAGGGCCTTACCACACCCCTCATCAAAAAATATAAAGCTTCAAGTCATCAAGACCATCAAGAGTTTTTTTTTCTTAAACACTGGCCCCGTTCTTTTTATACATTTAGCAATTATGGACATGGTAACCACAAATCCACAGGTCTGTACCATACTGTGGTTATCACCTGATATAGGCGGTGACCTGCGAAACATGTTGTGAGAGCCACACTTGTTAAATAAAGATGTAATACCAAAAAGGTAATCTGTGCCTGGATGCTGGATTAGTGCGCTATAGCAATAAACCGCATATGTACCTCTGTACCATTGAAATCCCTTGGGAGCGGAAGGAGCTGCAGCTTACAGAGCATTGAGAGTGAAGGACTGCAGTGATGTCACTCCCACGTGACCAGCCAAACCTGAACGTTGGAGGATTGTGCGGTGTGTGATCACACACCAGAGGCCCACACTTGGTTGTGCAGAGGTGCACAACCACGAAAGGTAGGTGATCTCATAAACCCCCTCCCCCAAAAATCCCACTAGACCATCAGGTGGACACAAGGGCACCTCTGTGTATGTTTTATTTTTCATGGCAACCCCAAATAGCTTTTTTAAGGTACCTTTACACGCCGTCGACGGCAGGTGGAACATCCCCTACTTTCACTGCACGAGCACGCTCAAACAGTTACAATCGGTCAACGCATCACCTTTACACGCCGCACAAGATGCGCTACCCCGCTACATTATAGAGCAGCTAACATCGCCGTGGTTCTCAATACATGAAGCTCATTTACAGCCGCTACAACACTTATATGGGCGTACCTGGTTCAGAGACAGCACATAGGTGTCTACATGTGATATGGAGTCCGAACATGATAGGAAAACAATATAACCATGATTGCCAGCATCGCAGGGGCTGTTAATATTGACGTGAGCAATTGTTAGTGTGACTCGTCAGTCCTAAAATATCGCCCTTGTGGCGACACCAATCGCAACGCACATTCACCAATGATCGCACTGGGCGCGGTAACACGGTAGCCAGGTCAGCCTTAGCTAATCGCAGGCTGTCCCGAGTTCTTCCGTGCTTCTTTACACGCGTCAGCTCGCTACATCGCGTTAGCACAGGTTTTTGGCAGCGCTAGGAAACAGTGTATCTGTGCCGGCGTAATGTCACGTTTCAGACGCCGCTCGGACAGCTCTGGCGCTACAAGCTACTTTTCTTAGCGGGATGTATCCAGCTCCGTGCGCGTGTAAAGGACCATTATGTGACAGGTCAAAAGTGGAAAAGTACCACTATATTTACCATGGAAGTCTTCATGTCATCGCAATAGTCTCATATTGCACTACATTATGTAGACATTACCTTCCATTAAAGACCATGCAAAATCTTCCCGATTGCAGATCTTCGAATTAATTTTGAGCTCAAGCATTGTTGATCTGTTGTTCGAATCCTAACCGGCCGATTGGAAATGAAAGAACAAGTGACTTAGACATAGCTTAAGAAAATGAATGAATGAATGAATGAATATAGGTTAGGGCCCTTTCACATCAGCGGTTTACGCTGATGTGCGGCAGATCCGGCAGGTGGCGCCGCATCTGCCGGACAGGGGCGGACTGGCCAGGTGCCAGGGTGGCAGTTGCCCCCTGGGCTGGTGGTACAGTCCTAGTGTATGGCCGCCCATATCAAGGGAGAGCAGCCGCTATGCAGCGCATTATGGCCGCAGCGGCTGCACAAACTTGAGAGGCTGCGGGACCCAGGACTGGAGCAGAGGCAGCCGGGAGGTGAGAAACGCACATCCCCCCCTCCCCTGCTCCTCATCTTGCGCCAGTAGCACTCTTCCCCCCCGGCTCCTCATCTTTCGCCGTTAGCACCCCCGCGCGCTCCTCACTTGGTGCCAGGCTGTGCAAGGTGGACTGCCACCCGTAGTTACAGCAGCCAGCCAGACCCGGCTGCCGGATCTGCCGCCTAACGGCCAACTTGCAGCCCAGATCTGGCAAGCCCCATGTATTGTTTATGGGGCTTGCGGTCCAGTGTGCCAAGTGCGGTTCTGCCAGATGCTGCAAGCGGCGTTTCTTTTTTGCGGCCGCAAGTGCGGATCTGCCACATCCGGCAGAACTGCACTTGCCGCACTGAACCACAAGCACCACAGACAATACATGGGGCTTGCTGGATCTGGGCCGCAAGTCGGCCGTTAGGGAGCAGATCTGGCAGATGCGGTGCCACCTGCTGGATCTGCTGCACATCAGCGTAAACCGCTGATGTGAATGGAGCCTTACTTAGTATTTTGGTCCTGAAGAGATACAATATAATACTCAGGGCTGGCGTCAGCACCCAGCATACCCGGTCAAGTGCCGGGGCCCTGAACAGCTGGGGGGGCCCACTGGCCATCAGGGACAGGCAGCCCTGACATTCGCGGGCCCATTAGGGACAGACAGCCCTATGAACAAGAGGCACATCGGACAGACTCAGCAAGGAGCTGAGTGCTCCACTGCACTGCCAGTGCACATGACTAATTTGCATGCGATGCAGATTAGCAATGTGCTGGCTCCAGGGAGCAGTGGAGCTTCCTTATTTGCCTACTGTAGCAGAGTGATGAGTCATCACAGTGGTGCAGGAAGGAGGAAGGAGGAGGAAGATCTGAGGAGGACACAGCCCCGGGGGAGCGGATGGAAGGTGAGTATGATCAGTTTTGTTTTGTTTTTTTACTGTGTGCAGCAGGATGGGGGATTATATGTACCATGGAGGCTGTGCTGACTGTATATAGAGGCTGTGCTGACCGTATATAGAGGATGTGCTGATTGTATATAGAGGCTGTGCTAACTGTATATAGAGGCTGTGCTGACTGTATATAGAGTCTATGCTGAATGTATATAGAGTCTGTGCTGACTGTATATAGAGTCTGTGCTGACTGTATATAGAGTCTGTGCTGACTGTATATAGAGTCTGTGCTGACTGTATATAGAGTCTGTGCTGACTGTATATAGAGTCTGTGCTGACTGTATATAGAGGCTGTGCTGACTTTATATAGAGGCTGTGCTGACTTTATATAGAGGCGGTGCTGGGGTATATAGAGGCTGTGCTGGGGTATAGAGGCTGTGATGGGGTATATAGAGGCTTTGCTGGGGTATACAGAGGCTGTGCTGGGTATATAGGCTTTGCTGGGTATAAAGAGGCTGTGCTGGGTATATAGATGCTGTGCTGGCTGTATACGGAGGCTGTGCTGGCTGTATACGGAGGTTGTTCTGGGGAATACAGAGACTGTGCTGGGGTATACAGAGACTGTGCTGGGGTATACAGCGGCTGTGCTGGGGTATACGGAGGCTGCTGCTGAGCTATATGGAGACTGCTGTTGTGCTGTATATATAATATGAAGCTGTGCTGGGCTATATATACAATTTGGAAGCTGTGCTGGGCTATATATATATTTGGAAGCTGTGCTGGTACTGTAGAAGCAGAAGCTAAGCAGAATAATATATAGGTTTGTTGGAAAAGTTTCAATATAATTTGCATTTTATTTTTTACAATTCCTGAGCCCATTCAAAAGAGGTTGTCCACCTGTTTGACAACCTCTAATTAAAGGGGTTGTTCATCTAGGCTGGGGACATAGTAACGGCTATGCTTGCTACTGTGTATTTTACCTCCATGTAGATGATTTATTATAATATACTAGCTGTAGAGGCCGGTGTTGCCCGGGCGTAATGCCCATATCTGGTCGTAATGCTCATACATGGTAATATTGCCCATATATGGTAATGTATGTACGTGTGTATGCATCATAGCCCCTCCCCTCCCAGTATCCCCGCCCCTTCATAGCTCTGCCCCTATTCATAGCCCTACCCTGCCCCTTTCATACTGCTGCCCCCATGTATACTCACGCTGCTGTATAACTCCACCCCTCCACATAGTCCCAGGATGGGGCTATGTGGAGGAGGCGGGGATATGTGGAGATGCAGGCTGTGAAGTGGGCGTGACTATGTGGAGTGTGTGTGGCTATGCACATACACTCAGCTTTGTGGAGTTGACGTGGCTATATAGAATGGGCGGTGAGTGTGGCTATTTGGAGTGGGTGTGGCTATGTGGAGTGGGTGGGGCTTGATACATACACACACATACACTCAGCTTTATGGAATGGGTGTAGCTATGTGGAGTGGACAGTGGGCATGTACATGTGAAGAGCGTGGGGCTATGTGGAGTGGGCGTGGCTATGTGGAGTAGGTGGGGCTTGATACATACCTTCATACACACACACACATACATACACACTCAGCTTTATATATTAGATTGTCCCTTTAATGAATACAGTATGGCTAACGTCATCAGAATTTTTCACCTTTGCTTTCCACATCAACCAGAACTTGAATATATCCACATGGCGGCCACATTGTATTGCTTTGTCTCCGGTGTCGTATGATATGTCATATTGCTTGTCTTGCTGGAAAAGGTATCCTGCACACATCTGATTGCATCCTTGTAGGATACCCTGGAGAATAAAAAAAACTACTGTATATAGTAAAAAAAATACTAAACATTGAAAAAGTTCTAATATTTTCTATGAGCAAACATTTATTAAAATATTAAAAAATAAATACATTTGTCAAGATCTTTTTGTCTGCCTAGCTCATGGTATTTTCTATAGACTGCCCTTATTGGTAAGGCTATGTTCACACGTTGCTTTTTTGGAGCATTTTTTTGCCTGTTTTTTTCATGAGTTTTATGCAAATTTAAAGCTGCTTTTTACAGCAAAGTCAGCAATAAGAAAGGACAAAAACACAACTGTGTTTACTGTATTTTCACTGCTTTTTTTAAACTTATTATAACTTTATTTAAACATGTACTGTAGACAAACGACACCAAAAATGCAGCAAAAAAATCAGCGTGTGAATATATCCTAAGAGATTCTGAATTCTGCATTAACGATCAATAGAGCTGAAGCGTTTCACTGTCATCTTCTGTAAATTCTTACCTTTTCCCTTAAGAGAATTGCAGAACATTGGAGTAGCACACCCATCATCTTGTGGGGATTCCAAGTTACTGAGTCGGCTCTGTAAAGGAAATATAAAGGCAAATGTACGGTCAGACCCCACGGTGGAATACATCGCATTCATCCTTATTAGAAATCTCTATCACTGCATTCTTTAAAAACAAAATGACGTGAAAAATGTTTTTCAAAAAGATTAAGTAAGTGGTAACCTGCAACAAAAATCTAATTTAAAGCACCACGCCAGCATTTTTATTCCAGCGCTCTAGTAGTGCTGTAAATCTAAGTCCCTGCCCCCTGTCTTATGCTCCCACTCTGGTGCCTTCACCTTATTCCAGCTTTGCTCTGGTCTTGTGGCGCCATCTTGTGACCGCAACGTCTGACTGGCCGGTAGTCAGAAGTTAGATCACAAGCTTCCGATGTAACTCTATGAGAGACAGAATGAGACCATAATGAGGCTCTCATAGACTCACATTAAGTGGTGACCTCCTGCGCTCCATGAAACACTGGAGCTGCCGGCAAACTGCTGGAGACCAACCGGAGCAGTGGTGATAGAAAATGAAGACAGCGGAGGGTGATTACACCGGGGGCAGGGGAATTAGAATTGAAGTGCCACTCCAGCCATGAAAAAAAAAACTGGTGTGGTGTTTTAAGGAGTTTAGGTTCTCCATGAGATATGATATACAAGATTATTTTATATTGCTTTTCACTGAAAATGACTTTGCCTATGTTGGAATATGTTTAGTGCAACAACTCCATTCCTGTATATGTAAGTGTTCTATTGCTAGGTTTGTGCATTGTCTATAAAGTTGGATAATAAAAAACACTCCTAGAGGCTCACACACAGGAAAGGCCATGTGACTGTTACCAGTTTCCTGTGTCTATGCATGAGAGGAGAGGCAGCCTGCTGATGCTGCACAGAGACACTTAACCTCCCTGGCGTTACGACTAATTCTGGAATTTTATGCTAAAAGCGTTACATTTTTTTTTTTAGGGAAATTTTGTGTTATGTACAGTAGGGCTGCAATTCTTAGTAATTACCTGATCAAAGAAGACTCTAGTAGACCTCTCAGATGTGATAAAGTTCGAAACATAAAATCATGAATTATAATTAAATAAATAATAAAATTTTATTCAATAATCAATAATCTTATACCTGGCGGTATGATTATGTCAGGATTTTTGTACTAAGGGTACTTTCACACTAGCGTTTTTTTGTAAATCGCGGCAGATGCGGTGAAAATAACCAATCTGCCGCGCTTACCGCATAACCGCGACACAGTTGCGGCAAGCCCCATGCAATGTCTATGGGGCTTGCGGTAAGGGTGGGGCAGGTGCGGCAAGTGCGGTTTCAGCACTTGTGGCAGGTGCGGCCGCGAAAAAAAAAACGCGGTCAGCCGCGTTTTTTTTGCAGCCGCACCTGCTGCAAGTGCCGATACCGCACTTGCCGCATCTGCGGCAAGCCCCCATTGACATTCCATGGGGCTTGCGGCAACTGTGCCGCAGGTGTCGTGGTAATGCGGTAATCGCGGCAGATTCGTTTTTTTCACCGCATCTGCCGCGATTTACAAAAAACCGCTGATGTGAAAGCAGCCTAAATGCGGTACCATTTTTTTTCATAACAAATTTCTTTTATTGGCCGAAATGTTATACTTTTTTTTTTTTCCCACCCAGTTCCGCCTCCAATGAGCCGCTGCGGCTCACAGAGACGGAACCAGGAAGTCATATGAGGCATCCGAAGGGGCTCTCACCGGTGATCACAGTGGGGACCACGCTGGATCACCAGGAGAATGTAAGGAGACTCCGCCGCCATTTACCCCGAGTGTCAGATGCGGAGGCTGCACCAGGGCCCCTCAAGCATCAGTAGGGGGCCCCCATGACAGAGGCGAGGAGGGTAACTGTTCCTGCCCCTCATCTGCAGCCCCGGCTCCCAGACCTGACAGTCCCGGGCGGCAGCACACCTCCCCCCCCCGAGCTGCTATCACCCCAAGAACCCCCCCCCCCCCGCTCCTCTGCAGAATCTCTGCTGTAATGCTCTGCAGTGCCCCTCTGTTGTAACGCACAGCGCTCCTGCCCAGTGGTGGACCTTCAGCCTTTGGGGCTCTGGTGCAGCATTAGGTGAGGAGCGGGTGGGGGGAGTTTGGGTTGGTGCTGGCAGTGTCTGGTGAGGAGTCGGGGGGGAACAGGGATCCATCCCCCTGCATGGGGCTCAGGGATCCATCCCCCTGCATGGGGCTCAGGGATCCATCCCCCTGCATGGGGCTCAGGGATCCATCCCCCTGCATGGGGCTCAGGGATCCATCCCCCTGCATGGGGCTCAGGGATCCATCCCCCTGCATGGGGCTCAGGGATCCATCCCCTGCATGGGGCTCAGGGATCCAACCCCTGCATGGGGCTCAGGGATCCATCCCCCTGCATGGGGCTCAGGGATCCATCCCCCTGCATGGGGCTCAGGGATCCATCCCCTGCATGGGGCTCAGGGATCCATCCCCTGCATGGGGCTCAGGGATCCATCCCCTGCATGGGGCTCAGGGATCCATCCCCCTGCATGGGGCTCATGGATCCATCCCCCTGCATGGGGCTCAGGGATCCATCCCCTGCATGGGGCTCAGGGATCCATCCCCTGCATGGGGCTCAGGGATCCATCCCCCTGCATGGGGCTCAGGGATCCATCCCCTGCATGGGGCTCAGGGATCCATCCCCTGCATGGGGCTCAGGGATCCATCCCCTGCATGGGGCTCAGGGATCCATCCCCTGCATGGGGCTCAGGGATCCATCCCCCTGCATGGGGCTCAGGGATCCATCCCCTGCATGGGGCTCAGGGATCCATCCCCTGCATGGGGCTCAGGGATCCATCCCCCTGCATGGGGCTCAGGGATCCATCCCCCTGCATGGGGCTCAGGGATCCATCCCCCTGCATGGGGCTCAGGGATCCATCCCCCTGCATGGGGCTCAGGGATCCATCCCCCTGCATGGGGCTCAGGGATCCATCCCCCTGCATGGGGCTCAGGGATCCATCCCCTGCATGGGGCTCAGGGATCCATCCCCTGCATGGGCCTCAGGGATCCATCCCCTGCATGGGGCTCAGGGATCCATCCCCTGCATGGGGCTCAGGGATCCATCCCCCTGCATGGGGCTCAGGGATCCATCCCCCTGCATGTGGATCAGGGGCAAGCTGGCAGGGGGAGCGGCTGCACAGAAGGGCTTCAATGTCGCCGAGAGGCAGGTATGACAGTCTGTGACAGCTACAGACCCCCCCCCAGGAACTCACCCGCGGCTGTAGGGGCGGCGGGGAGAGTCTGTGACAGCAGCCCCCCCCCCCTCCCTTCCCGGTCCTCACGCGCGGCTGCAGTCTGTGACAGCTACAGACCCCCCCCAGGAACTCACCCGCGGCTGTAGGGGCGGCGGGGAGAGTCTGTGACAGCAGCCCCCCCCCCTGGTCCTCACCCGCGGCTGCAGCGGCGGCGGTGTCATTCTGTCATTCTTCCTTTTCTGTAACACTGCCCGCGGTTAATCCCGAGTGTGACTCGGGGTTACCGCTTCTGATAGTGAAAGTTAACCCCGAGTCAGGCTCGGGAATACCGCTAGGCAGGTTAAAGGGAACCTGTCAGATGGTTTATGCCCCCCAGCTATCACTGTCTGTAGCTGTAGCTTCATAATACTATTCTAATCATCCCTGTCTGAGCTCAGAGTGTAATGTGAAAGGTGAAAAAAAAGCATTTATACACTTACATTTCAGTCCCCACCTTGGAGGAGGGGGACTGTCTGGCAGGATAATAGTTAACTCACTTTTCACTTGGATGTCTAAAGGACCTGTGTGATGTAACGACCATAGTGGGCGGAGCTAAGCCAGCAAACGTATTATGTTCTATGAGAACTTAGCTCCGCCTATTGTAGTCACATGGTTGTGACATCACATCAGGTCTCCCACCATGTTCTAGCACAAGGCTGAAATGTTAACTATTAACCTGCCAAACAGTCTCCTTTCTCCAAGCTGGAGACTGACTGCCTCATTACATAAGGAAATGTTAGTGTATAAATGCTTTTTTTTCACCTATCCACTTGAGAAAGACACCTTTAGTGTCGAAACATGTTGTGGCGAGGAGACCTATAACATCTACTGTTCACAATAAATTTGAAAGGTAATAATCGATAAGAGCCCAGTGCCTGTTTCTGTCCCTAGCGCTCATTATATCATACCTTTTTACCTCATATCGTGCTCAATTCCTCCCTTTGGGGAGTGTGGTTTGAGAGCAGCTCTGGGACAGGATTTGGTCAGCACAGAGGAGCTGCCCTTCTCTGGACTCGAGATCTCTGGGAGACACATTACAGTTCCATAAGGAAAAACTTCTTTACACGTAGCAACGGACTTCTGCCTGCTGTTAAATCTCACTGCAAATCATTAACCTAGTTGTGCAGGGGGCGCAACTAGAAAAGGTGAGTGAAATATTAGTATAACCCCTTGCTTCGGCTAATTTGCATAGTGTGGCGCAACAATTTTCTTGTTTTTTTCCCATATTTTTTTCACCTTTCACATTACACTATGAGCTCAGACAGGGATGATTAGACTGGTATTATAAAGATGCAGCTACAGACAGTGATAGCTGGGGAGGCATAAACCACCTGACAGGTTCCCTTTAAGATGTGTATATTCCTGATTCCACAAAGCCTATCATATCTGTACCTGTTTATTGCTAATTAAAGCATTGTTCTGTTGTCATCACGCTTGAGAGTATCCTGAATGATCCACTGCCAACAGCCCAAGATTCCTAAGATTTGAATATGACCAAGTATTTGTAAGATGTGCTGGAAAAACAAGTCCGGCGCATTTTTAGCGACGTTTAAAGGGATTTTCCCACGAAGAAAGTTAATTTAAAATGTCATTTAATCAATAGATCTTGGGATAATAATAATTTCCACAATTGGATGTGATTTAAAATTTTGTTCCTGTGCTGAGATAATCTTATATATGTGTCCCTGCTGTGTACTGTGTAATGGATGTGTCTGACCGTACAGGGACATGGTCTGATCATACCACATCTCCTGTGCCAAGATAATCTTATATATGTGTCCTGCTATGTACTGTGTAATGGATATGTCTGACTGTACAGGGACATGGTCTGATCATATCACATTTCCTGTGCTGAGATAATCTTATATATGTGTCGCAGCTATGTACTGTGTAATGGATGTGTCTGACTGTACAGGGATATGATCTGATCATACCACATCTCCTGTGCTGAGATAATCTTATATATGTGTCCCTACCACTGTATGTACTATACACTACATAGCAGGGACACATATATAAGATTATCTCTGCCCAGGAGATGTGGTATGATCAGACCATGTCCCTCTACAGTCAGACACATCCATTACACAG
This sequence comes from Allobates femoralis, assembly GCA_033576535.1. Lineage (NCBI taxonomy): Eukaryota > Metazoa > Chordata > Amphibia > Anura > Aromobatidae > Allobates > Allobates femoralis. The sequence goes on along the minus strand of JARQOC010000011.1, from coordinate 40,605,669 downwards.
TACATAATAGGGACACATATATAAGATTATCTCTGCCCAGGAGATTTGGTATGATCAGATCATATCCCTGTACGGTCAGACACATCCATTACACAGTACATAGCAGTGACATATATATAAGATTATCTCTGCCCAGGAGATTTGGTATGATCAGACCATGTCCCTCTACAGTCAGACACATCCATTACACAGTACATAATAGGGACACATATATAAGATTATCTCAGCACAGGAGATGTGGTATGATCAGACCATGTCCCTGTACAGTCAGACACATCCATTACACAGTACATAGCAGTGACACATATATAAGATTATCTCAGCACAGGAACATTTATTTTAAACATCCAATTGTGGAAATTATTATTATTCCCAGATCTATTGATTAAAATGAACTTTAACGTGAACTTTTTTCATGGGAAAACCCCTTTAAAAAGATGTCACCAGTTCTCGCTCTTATGTTATTTCCGTTGCTCCCATGAATATTCCTTTTTTTAATCTGCCATATAATTCCAGAGATATGGGCCTTCCTATAAAGTGCTCATTTTATGTTTAGTTTCCCCTAAGGATTACAGGATTATTTGGATTGTGTCTCTAGGCTGCTCTTTTGCCTCTTTATTCGTTCATGACCTTCTTATCCTTATATACCTTAGACTATTCTATTGTATGTGAGTACAGTATATGGGTTACAGTCTTTCTGTAGGCTGTGATTTTTGTATATTCCTGTGTACTGGTGCACTAAGCTTTCCTGCGTATTCACTGACTTTTCTTGTAGCTCGGGGCCTCCATAACCGTAAAACATGCTTCATAAATGAATCTCCAGTGTGCGTCCCTTACATAACACACCGCCGCAGCGTGCTCAGAGTGTCCTTTGCCGACAGCGCTTCCACTCTCATACAATGGACCCCATGATGTTTATAGCAATAGATTGTGTCTCGGTTATAATCTCAGTAACCTTATTCTTACTGACATTTTTGTCAAGTTTCAGCGGGGCAAATAAAGAGGTCACATCGTGGCTGATTCTCCCCGGGCAATGGAAAAAAGGCAAGGGAGTCCGTTTGGTATGTCAGCTCCTGTCTGATCAATACAAGCTAATGAGAAGAGCGATATCAAGCATGTCACTTTGGATCTCGGGATTATAAGGGAACAGTATGGCCGTGTCTGCACTCTGTGCTGCTTCAGTTTCAAGTAGACAAAAAATGTGACTTTTTCTCACTTTTTGGAAGAAATTCTATCCAGGGTCATTGATGATGGGCTGTGTACAGGCCAATGATGTGTCTGTATGGGCATTTGATGGCAGCTATCTTCCTCTTGAATGCACACACTATACTTTAACTCTGCCCAACAATATTTTGATAGAATCATTTAGATTTTGCACAATTAAAATGCCTTAAATAAAGGAATTGTAAATTGACAAATGAAAACTGTTTGGCTTCTCCCCACCTTCTGCCCCGGATTGACAGGTCTCAGCTGTGTCCGCTCTCAGGTTCCCTTCTCCAGGTTTTTACTATGTAATCTAATAGCAGCATAATGTGGGGGCATTGACCCTGATTCCAATGATGTATCACTTATGACTGGTATGCATTTTGTTACTTTTACACAATCACACATTGCACTGCTGCAGATCTGAATGATGAACCCTGTATATCCCCACCCACGCCACTAATTAGCAGTTTTCTGTCAAGGTACAGTGTACACAGAAAGTTACCAATCAGTGGTGGGAGCAGGGTTACACAGAACAGGTGACTAGGAGGCACAAGACATCTAGTTCTCTAGTGATAATCTTCGACTGATAAAACACTGGTTGTATTGAAGCTTGAAACAGCAACACACAATCCAGTAAGTGACACATCGCTGGGATCAGGGTCTCAGCCTCTAAATCATGCTGCTCTCAGATTTTATAGCAAAATATCTGCTTACATATTCCCCTTAAGTTGGGGGCATGGAAAAGAGCAGTCAGAAGCAGGAGGGTAACTACAACAGGTGCAGGGGTTGTGATCGCACCCGGGCCCTGCAGCCTAGAGGGGCCCCAAAAGTCCCTTTGGCCCATATAAAAAAGACAAATACTATAAAAGATTTGTAATAATTGGGGGCCCCATTGGAGCTTTCGCATTGGGGCCCCAGGGCCTGAAGTTACGCTACTGGGCAGAAGAGACAGTATCTCTCCCTAGGGAGGCAGAATTTAAGACACAAATTGGTAATGTGAAGAATGCAGAGCCGGGGTACTGAGCATCAGGGTCCAGTCAGTCTATAGGTATCTCTGTAGCTGACCAAGTGCTGTAGCCCTGGTCCTCATGAAAAGGGGAAAAGGAAAAATGGAGGAAATGAAAATAAAAATAAAAGTGTTTGTGATGCCAGCTGAGGATATTGTGGCCACTAAGTGACCACCACTGCATAGGTAGCCTCCAGGAATAGGTGGAATCGCAGTGTGGTGGTATTAACTCCCCCAGCATAGGCAGGCCCTGAACGTGTAGATGGATTGTGGATGATGATAGTGATAGTCCAGAGAGACAGATGGAAGGTGCAGAAGGAAATCAGACACAGGACTCAGTATCTCAGTTCTTTACCTTTTACTGTTCAGGATGTGTCGCCCCAGGGCCGTTGGGTACTCGGAACTGGGCTGTTTAGAAGTTATGGGGAGTCACAGGGGTTGAGACCTGGCTTCTGTGACCTGGGTTCAATTGTAAAAGGCAGTTCTTGGTTTAGGTAGGGAAAGGGGTGATTTATAAAGGAGTTATTTGTGACGCTACCTGTGGATTGTGGCTATGGGTAGTCACCGCTGCTGCAGAACATCTTGGGATGATGGACGGGGCAGCTAGTATAGAGCGGCTCCCCACGGGCGGAGCAGATCCCCAGGGCAGTGGATGTTGGAAGGGTTTAAGGTGCAGGATGGAGGGTGAGCATTAACAGACAGACTCACATTTTGTTGGATCCTCAAATCCTTTACTGGAAATACCGGTCCAACCGCAGATGCTGTTACTATGAGCCGTGTAACCTGGAAGAAAATCGGGGTTCTCTACTCCAGGAAAGATCTGAGGCCTCCCTGCTGCGTTTTCTCCTGTGGGTCCCTGCTGCTGCTTGAAGCTGAGCTGCGGCCCTCTCTCTCCTGCATGTGCCAGTATGACAGGCAGCTCAAGTCCTTCTCTAGCCCCACTTCACGGGCGGCTATTCCTGGGATCTTGATGCTGCTTTGCCTCCGGGCACTTGGTGTGGATGGGGACCTTGGAATTCCCCACCCTCCTGTATTAGCTGCCGTGTCGTTAGGCCCTGCCCAGCCTCAGACTCCGGTGTCCGGTTCTTAGCACTTACTCCTCTGGGGTGAGCTCGACACCACTCTGCTCCCCAGACTCTCCTTGACTTCCTCAAACCCTTGCCTACGGGTCACTCAGCTAGGCTTAGCTTTCCTGGAACGAGCTTAGCATTGCTCTAGCCCACAGAATGTCTTCCTCAGTACTGCTCCGGACTGAACTAACTCTGCCCCAGACCAGAATTTATAGGGAAGCTGCCCTGAACCCGAGTTTAGGTCTCCCCCTTCAGGCCTGGAGGCAGAAAGGTGTTTGTGTGCTTTGGTTTTACCTGGTGTAAATTCCCTCTGTTGCTCTCAGGTATGACACTACCCCTATGGGAGATAATGACATAGTGGCATCTGAACTCTGGGGTGCCACAAGGACATATGTAAAGAACCAGGTGTAAGGTTTGACCAGTCTAAGAGGAACTGAGGACACTCTGCCGAGTAAGAGGATGTACCGTCCTGCTGTTTTCTTGAAGTTATGCAATACAGGGACTTGTCAGCAATCCTGCACTCCTCTGCTCTCTCCTTTACTTTTGTGTGGATCTCCCCCAGCCAAGTGGGTGATCCGAGCCCTGTAAGCAGCCTCATTTCTCTGGCTCTCTATATCACTGTACTCCTGGGCTCCATCCTGGTGACCAATGGACCTGCCGGTCTCCAGCTTCTGTCCTCAGGTTCTGAAATACCCGAGTGACCCAGGAGCTGGGTCCCTGCTGCAGCGTAGTCTCCTTGGGAGAGCTTCTGTAAGACCTTCCTCCTCCATCTCCTCTCCCTGCCTCCTCACACATTACTCTAACCCTCCCCCCAGCCAGACATGATGAGTCAGAGCCTAGGTTTGGCCCCTCAGTGCTCGTCATTCGGGTCAGGGCTTGCAATGTATATGGATGCATGGGGTTCTCAGCATAGAATCCTCACCTCCCCTCAGACATGGCATTGAAGATGGTGTGAGGTCAATACCACTTGTGGCAGTCAGACCGCAGGGGCGCCAGAGTACCTGGAAGCTTCGGGGCCTCGATGCCAAATCCATTACAATAGCCATGATTATTCCAGGTTATTTACATTATTGGTCTCTTCATATGGGATAAAAAAATGAAATAGCAACTGCTGGCCATACACTTTACATAGCCTTCAGTCTAACAATCGTTTGATCGACTCATGTCTATTTCTCTCTGCTCTCCCACACACAGACGTTGTAGGCTTACATGGTCAGGACATTTTCAATTTTCTATTCACTTGCCTTTCTATCCCGTTCAGCTTATGACGATGCTTTCTGGACATGAGTAGTCCACCTCCCCACGCAGCCTGTGTCAAGAGAATACCATCAGTCACATTACATGGACTCCGATACTGCCGTAACATCTGGAAGGTGCTGAATACTTACATCTACATGAAGCCATAGGTTGTACTTTTCACATATATCTGCTATTTCATCAATGGGATCAAATGCTCCATATACTGTGGTCCCAGCAGTAGCATTCACATAAAGTGGAACATGGCCCTGCAAGGCATGCGAGAATACAGTAAGTAACGGTATGTACAGCACTTAGATTAAATCCAGTAGGAATCAAATACAACCCACAAAGCCACCATTATCTTGGAACTAGCCTAACATAGGTCTTAGTGGTTTGTAAAGTGTAATTATGAAATACTAAAAAAAATTCTGCGTTTATATATAGAGTGATCGTATGAAATAAGAAAGCGGGATATGCTTCTTTTGACGTTAGGCTGGCTTCACACCACGGTAGAATCAGGTCACATAGTAGGACAGCCCCGAACCCGATCACACCGCAGTGTGAAGCCAGCCTTACATGTGCTCAATGCATCTCTATGAGAGTCAGAATGAGGCTTGAACCAGGCTCCCATAGACTTGTATTGAGTCCTGACCTCCGGTGCCTCCATGAAACATTGGAACTGCCAACAGTTCACAAATCACAGGAGACCGCCCAGAGCAGTGCTGGAAAAAAGGTGCAGCCTCTGGAAGGTGAGTATAAGACAGGGGGCAGGAAGTTACATTTAAAGCAACACTCCAGCACTGAAATAAAATAAACCCGGAGTGGTGCTTTAAATGAATGGAGTGGAGCTGGTGTACCATACACAGCCCATGGGCAAGATGGTACACTTTTTGGGACAAGAAATTAGCAAAACAGATCATTTTCTTCACATATAAAAATGCTTTCTATAGTGACAGTGAAATATGAAGATTGTAGAGGTTACAGACCTTTTGTTTAGATTCAAGGATTTTGGCTTCCAGGTCTTCAGGAATGATCTTCCCCCTGTAATAAGTATTTGATAATTATGTAATAAAACAATCACATCATCAGACTTTTAGAACTTGCCTATTGGGTCTTAAATGGACACAATACTTTCGTTACACTTTGCATAAATCAATAGAACAAGCTAATATAAGAAACTTTGTAATATATCTTTATTAGGGTAATATACTGTCTCCACTTATGAGAAGTTTTTCCCACTTTCTCCACTAATGAGCAACTTCTTCCTCTCCCTCTTGCCTCCTGAACTTATCATTCCTCCTAAAAACAGCTTCATCCTGATCAAGATAGGACAGACTGGCAGCTCACTGAGGTATCAAGTTACAGATAAACTTGAAGTCTTTGGAAAGAGGAGGGAGGTGATGTGAGGAGAAAACAAGCAGAGACAGAGATGGTGCTGTCCTTTCATTTAGCTTATCTCAGAGCTAGGTTCACATCTACACAGCTCAGTACTGGTTTATAATGCCTCCCATGCCTCTGACTGTGTGTTACCTAAGGAAAGTAGAGTAACAGTCCTTCTGAGTATGTGAAGTGTATGGGAGACAATAAAGCAGCTAATCTCTTCCCACCAGCTCAGAGTCAACTGAAAATTAAAGAAAGCCTCCAGAGGGGAAAACTGCTGAAAATGCAAGATACAGGTCATACAGTAGATAGAAATAGTGTTATTCCGCTGCTCATTCTGAAGTGGTATGAAAGTATAGGTTCTCTTTAACTACTAATGATTAGAACTTGTAACAACATATACTTTACACTTTCAATATAAAGTCATTATTTACCTCTCATTGGATTTTACCAGGATCACGTTCTCAGTCCCAAATCCTAACGCTGCCCCAGCCTTCTTCATGGAATAATGACTCTGCAAAAGTATCATTACTCTAATTAATACAACATTGTATAAAAGCATAGAGTCCGGATATTGTGAATGAAAGGACAAGTTTTGGGTAACTTCAAATATTTCTCATAGTTGGGTTTCAGTTCATTATTTATACAAATCTAACTTAATTTGTTACCGAAAAAAAACCTCTTTTTTGTGTTACTGTTACTTGTCAGATGCTCTTAGTTCATCATTAGTCATACTCCTTTTAAGGCTGGAAACACACTGTCCGAGTGACATGTGAGTTACTCGCACAAGTCTCGGATCATTCACCTGGGTTGGCCTCCGCCTCTCTGGACGGGAGCTGTGCAGCTACATAGATAAACATACCACTGACAGTATCCCGTGCAAAGAGGCAGGGGTCATGCCGGGTGAATGATCCGAGACTCGTGCGAGTAACTCGCATGTCACTCGGATAGTGTGTTTCCAGCCTAGAGCACCACTCCAGTGCAGCGCTGGAGTGGTGCTTTAACTGTAAGCCTCCTGCCCTTGGTCTTATACTCACCCTCTGGTGTCTTCACTTTTTTTGGCATCGCTCCGGTCCTGTGGCACCATCTTGTGATCATAACTTCAAACTGTCCGGAAGTCGGACGTTACAACACAAGCTCTCAATAAATCTTCATGAGAGCCAGAACAAGGCTCTAATAGACTTTCATTGAGATGTGACCTCTAGCTCGCTCCGTGAAGCACTGGAGCTGCCGGCATATCACAAGCTGGAGAAGACCAACAGAAGCAATGCTGAAAAATGATGAAGATGCTGGAGGGTGAGTATAAGACACGGCTCAGGGGACTTATATTTAAAGCACCACTGCTTTGGCAAAATAAAAAAAAACACTGGAGTGATGTTTTAAAGGGGAACTCCAGGGAAATAAAATATTTTTCTACTGTCCCTGCCCTCCTACATGATGAATCAGAGCTGTACACTGCAGTTCTAGGATCTTTATATCTCTTATAAATCAATAAAATCATACCTGCTCCTCAGCTCTCACCCTTCCCTTCAGGGACAGAAAAATTCAGCCTCATGCTGCTGCTGCTGAGATCAGGAGGTGTGTTGGAGGCGTGGACCCTGGGGCTCCAGGATCATCTTATATTCCTGCCCCCTCACACTTCTGTATAGGCATGTGGCATGTCCGCCAGCCTCATGGTCACACTATAATTCTGCCCCTGATATACCATCATATGTAATGTATGAACAGGGGAGTTCTCCCTTCAAATAGCAATCATGTCACCAAGCAGATATAAATACACGCTATGATCCCCTGCTGTACAATGATATATTGTTGCATAATGTGTACTGCCATGTATCAGGCTAGGAGCAGGGGCAGAGCACTGCATTGATTGATTCAACACTGCCATGGTTTCCCCTCCTCCATATCAACTTGGTAGATTCCTGTGCCCTTAAACTTTAGCACTATGCATGACTCAATTTCTCTGTCCCTAAAGGGAGGGGTGAGTATGGACGAGCAGATATGATTTTATATCTACGGTATATGGGCACGATTGGGTGGTGCCACCGTATATGTTCCATAGTAATATTACTTGCTACCATGTTGATGCTGTATGTCTTGGAGAAAATGGCATAGCTATTATAATTCATATCAGAGGAATTTGATCATCATTTTCTAAAATTCTCTCAAAGTTGTTGTTCCCCTGCATCACAATTAAAGGGAATGCACGCACATCACAATATGTCAGCTTACATGTTCAGAGGTAAAGATGATGAGTTTGGGGACAGCAGCCATGCCTTTGGTTTTCACATCAGGGAAGTACTTGTATCGGGCGGCCATAATACTGTACATGTTGGATATTGCTCCTCCTAATAATAGAACATAGCAATGCAAACAATCACAAATGCAATTGATTAGTTTGAATATTGTTGCCAGTTTCATGGCTTCTCTATTGATTTTCGGGTCAAGGGGGAGAGCACTGATAAAACGTAGGATATATTTAAGATAGTACATAGTAAAGTATACTGGAATGCCAGGGGAGAGAATATCTAGCCAAACGGTCAAGCATCACTGATCTCCTGCAAATTATTGGAAAGAGCGAGGATGAACAAATGATAGAACAAGGCGTGTACCTGCTATTGAGACAGCGCACATGATTATCATATTATGGGGTCCGATGAGATATCAAATCGCTTCCCGTCACAGCTACCTGAAGCCACCACTAGGTGGAGCTCACTGCATACAGATTTACTCTAGATTTATGCAGAGAAACTCCCTCTAGTGGTGGCTGAATGGCGGCAGGATTATACAATACAATAAATGGATATACCCCGAGATAATACACTTAGAAAACTTACATGCTCCAGCCACTAAGGAGGTGGCTAGGGGCTGCAGCCAAGGGCAGATTCACACCCCCTGCCTGTGTAATCTGCCCACCGCTGCCAATCATTGTCTCCCTGTCTGCAGCATTTAAACTGAGTTTTTTTTTCTCTCTCCCAGAAAGTCCATTAGCCCCGCCCCCTGAGGGGCGGGGCTAAACGGGAGAGAAAAAAAAACTCAGTTTAAATGCTGCAGACAGGGAGAGAATGATTGGCAGCGGTGGGCAGATTACACAGGCAGGGGATGTTAATCTGCCCTTGGCTCCTGCCCTAGCCACCTCCTTAGTGGCTGGAGCATGTAAGTTTTCTAAGTGTATTATCTCGGGGTACAGGGCTGCTCAAGTGCTGGGGGACCCCTTGTCTGCATGCTGGAGACATGTTGCATCCAGTGCTGTAATTAGATCACCATGCCTGGTTTGGTGACAGGTCCTCTTTAAGTTATCTCCTACCCACATGATGGGGAATAACCTACTGGTTATTTCACATTGGTCAATTTACATTGACTGTGAGGTGTCAATCACAGCAGGGGGCGTGTGGGACTGCCTTGTGTGTGAGTTTCTAGTCCTGCAATATTAATGACATAAAACCAGTAGTTTAAGTCCAATCAATGACATCCACAGTGATTTCAAGAATGGCTGTCTCCGGCAGTTCCATAAACCATGAAAAAAAATATATGTCCTATCAATAGGGGATAGCTCAATATCTTGGGAATAATCCTTTAAGGCAGGAAAAGAGCTAAGAAATGTTGATCCCTGTGCACCCTCCCAGTGAGACCATCCTGTGTTGGGATGAAGCTCTCATGTTCAATTCATAGTATCTTAAAAAGACACTTTATTGCTTTAGTTTAAGGTAATCAAATTAATTAAAGGCTAATTAGCAACTCCAGTACAGTACAGCATTGTTACTGCTCTATTCCACTAGCGCAAAGCCTCATTCCCATGCGTAGTGCGGGTCCCAGAGTCCCAGTGAATGAACCCTCAGAAATCAGTAAGTAATCACCTAGTTTGGATAAGTGATAAGTTACTAAATTGTGAATAAAGCAGATCTGTCTCCAGATTTTAGAATAGAAACTGCATACATAATTTAGATTGACAGCTGCTCAGTGTCCCTCCTCCCTGCTGCTGCTGAGTTCTGCTCAGTACAAGCTGGACCTGTCAGGCTGGGTGGGCGGAGACTGAATACACTTTGACTCATCAGCGATTTATATATATATATATATATATATATATATATATAGCTATAAAATGCTCTTTTGAAAGGGAATCTGTGAGTAGGTTTTGCTATGTAATCTGAGGGCAGCCTGATATAGGGATAGAGACCTGATTCCAGTGATGTGTCACGTGTTTCAATAAAATCAAGGTTTTATCAGCAGGATATTATCACTGGGTGGATAATTGTCTGGTGTCTCCTGGTAAAACTACACTCCCATCACTGATTGGCAGCTTTCTGTCAATATACAATGTACACTGAAAACTGCCAATCAGTAGTCCATTAGTGGGCTATACACAGCTCAGCATTTGGAGCTCTGCTAGATCTGCAGCAGAGGAAACTGTAACTAGCACAACTGCTGCACCCAGTTAACTAAGTGATATATTGCTGGAATCAGTATATCTGTCCCTACATTATGCTGCTGCCAGATTACATAGAAAAAAAATCTGCTGACAGATTCTCTTATAATATCAGGATTATAGAGTCATCCTGACACTGACTTTCAAAGTAAATATAGTGGCCTGATCAGGTTTTACAGATATATCTAATAATGTATACAGTTAACATTGTGAAATCTGGTGACAGATCATTAATTAAAAGGAATCTCTCAGCAGGTCTTTTCTTCCCCATCTGACAGCAACATAATGTAGGCAAAGAAACCCTGAATCCTAGAATGTATCAGAGATTACTGGGTGCAGCCATTTTCATACAATCTAGAGTATTTATTTTCAGGAACACAGCAGAGCTGGGAGAGCTGCCCCCCGCCCTCATCGGGCTCTCTATAGAGATTGATAAATATGCAAATAAAGTCTGTGGAGCCTCGTTTAGGAGTCTCAACACATGACTAGCCAGATATCCCTCCAGGGAAGGACCTAGCCATGGGGTGGCTCTTTGAGGAGACCATGACCTCTTGGAGGAGACCATGGCTAGGTCCTTCCCTGGAGGGATATCTGAATAGTCCTGTGTTGAGACTCCTAAACGACGCTCCAAAGACTTTATTTGCATATTGGTAATTCCCAGGGGGGCAATGCATCTAGGAATTCACTGTGTTTGAGCACTTTAGCCGGCTGCCCGCAGTGTTTTCTTGGACTGGTCTCCCTGAGATCAGTGATTGCTTCGTGTTCTCAATAGAAATTGTGCATTCAATCACAGGTGTCAATCACAGCAGGGGGCGTGTGGGACTGCCTTGCGTGTGAGTTTCTAGTCCTGTGATATTAATGACATAAAACCATTAGTTTAAGTAGTAAGCATTAGCACACACACTGATAAGAGAGGCACAGTTGCTTTTTGTTTTTAAACCCTCACAGCATTCTGTCCTCAGCTTACATAGCAAAATCCTGCTGACAGATTCCCTTTAAATAACTGGGAATTTGCATAGACAGGAGTAGACATAAGCAGTGCCGAACTCTGTCCCTGTCACTTATCCCTTTGAACCTTCAGTGATCCATTGCCCGTGTCTGTAGGTCAGGCTGCTTCATTGGGCCGTTATTTATTTTGCAGTCCTACGTTAGGCTGAATTCATGCCTTTTAGCCTGTGTTTTATTACCAGTACATTCTCTGCTTCAGAGCTTTCCGGTTTGCAGTACAGATTGGAAATAAACTCCCATTACTTTGCAAGCAGTAAAGTCGCTCGGGAAACCTACCAGGTGAAAAAATGCCATCTCCATCCTTTCCATTCCAACCAATTATTTCCCTCATTTTCCGGAGTGTTATTTGTTCCATCAGGACAAAAACTGGAGCAATTTCATATGTAAACCTTCATAAAGCAAATAGAGATGTATCAGGCAAATGGAGATCTATATCATTTAATAGAAATGGTTTATACAAGCAAAGCAAATTGGATCTGGGAAAATGGAATATTTGGTGCTGAATCCGAAAAAAGTCACATTTTGTACAATGCAGAACCTCAACACAAGGTAAAGAGTTGTCACCAACAAACGTTTACAGAACACACAAACAACACAAACCTAATTAAATGTATCGAATGCAGTTTTAAAAATCCCAATGTAATTATTTATGTCGCACCCACCGCCGCCCCGCCGCCTCGCCACCCCGCCACCCCGCCACCCCCAAGGACAACTCTGTCTCTACAACACAGGAAAGTCAATATCTGTCTGCAGTAATTATAGGCAATGACTTTTTTTTTAATTACCCATGACAAAAACAAAAAGATGTTCCAGCATGTGAACTGTCCATGTAATGGAGGAGGGGGCTGTGTGTCGCGGGCAGACACTTGTCATGTAACACTTTCCCGTGATGGAGGCGACTCATGGATCTCATGTGATCGAACTGTACAGTATATTTACAACTCGTCATTAATACTAAGGTGAACGATCAATACAAGTGAGAAATACCTGAATTTAGATTTACAGAAAGGGTATCCTGGGACTGGAAAAACGTTACTGTGTCACAACATGGCATTGAATGATAAATTGTTACAGAAATATGCTAGAAAGATGGATGGATAAATAGATAGATAGATAGATAGATAGATAGATAGATAGATAGATAGATGGATAGATCAATGGATGGATAGATGGATAGATGAATAGATGGATAGATCGATTGATAGATGAATGGATGGATGATAGATCAATGAATGGATAGATGATAGCTCGATGGATGGATGGATCAATAGATAAAACAGGAAGACACTGGAGCAGCACTAAAACACTATTATATACCCACCCGATTTGTCCACTTTAGTAAAGAGGCAGCCCTCCGTAGAGTCCTATCACTTGAGAATGATTCTTTGATAGGGCTGAAATGTCGTCACATGGGCTAATGAAAGTTCACCTTTTTACACTACGTAAGGAGTGCTGCCACTCTTTCATTAACAAATGATAGACAGATAGATAGATAGATAGATAGATAGATAGATAAACAAATAAATGAAGCAGCACAAGCAAAGGTGCAGCTAGCTATAGGAGCAAACTTGAGAAAGGCTCATTAAACTGTTCACATGGCCCAATAAATATACTTTTTTTTTAATACAATTTGCTATTTAGATAGACAGATAGCTGTCTATACATATATGGCGGGCGTCACACACTACGATATATGCAAACATATCGCTGGAAAGTGCCTGATTTGGCATGCTCCTACGACATCGTTGCGTGTGACAGCATGATGTGACTACCAATAAGTGGTCAGATCGTTATATACAGATATGAGAACCTGACCCCATATCAGACGATGTCGATCATCCAATATCCTGCATTGTTCTGTGTGACACCGCGATAACGATCTCCTTAATGATTTCACCTATTCACATCATTCACAAGCATCAATCGCTGGTTGTGTGAACGACAAGGGCGGACCTACCGTGGTGCAGCTGGTTCAGCTGCACCAGGGCCCCGACCGGCTAGGGGGCCCCTCAAGTCTGCAGGGGGGCCCCCAGCCGACCCCCGAAACCCGATGTCAGAGGAGAGGAGGGTCATTGAGGGAAGCTTCCTGCTTCCCTTGGCTGATCCCGCCCCTCCTCTGCTCTTCCGCCCCTGCTCCACTGCATTTGGTGGCTCAGCACAGGTAGGAGAGCTGCATCTACAATAACCCCCCCCCGCACAAACCCCTTCCCCCCCCCACTCCTCGCCGACGACCACTAGCACCGACCACCCCCCGCTCCTCACTGTGGCTGCACCAGGGCCCTCCGGGATCACGGTCCGCCACTGGTGAACGATACTTGCATGGAACATCGCTGCTGCGTCCTGACCTTTATCTATACATGTGACACCTCACTAACATGTTGAGCACGAGCGCACACTACTGACATCGTTATTGAGTTCCCTCACAAAATCGTAGTGTGTGACCCTTGCCTATGTTATATCTATCTAAAGGTACCTTTACACGCCGCTACAACAAGGTGGAAACAACCGGGTAGATGAGACAAATGTATCTTGCACCGCCAAATCAGCCTGAGGTAGCGGCGTGTAAAGTAGGTTGTTTCCACCCGTCACTTGCGGCACCTGTTTCAGAGCCAAGCTCTAATGGTACCTTTACACGCGGCAACATTTCTAGGGTGTCAACAGGTAACTTACAGGTTGCAGTGAAATCATGGAGACATGATTCCATTTGTACACAGCAACAAGATAGAACCTTGTCTCCATGATTTCACTGCAGCCAGTAAGTTACCTGTTGACACCCTAGAAATGTTGCCGCGTGTAAAGGTACCATAAAACAGGTTGATTTCAACCCGGTGGTAACGGCATGTAAATCCGGTAGGGTAAGGTTTATTCGTCACCTAGTTAACTCCCTGGGGCGTGACACAGCCTCCGGGATACCGCGCCCCATCAGCGATCATTGGAGGAAGCTCCTGCGTTACGATTGGTTGTCGCTGCATAGGGCGGCATATTTAATGAGCTGACCAGTCACACTACACAATTGCTATAGCGTCATGTATTAGTCAGCCTCCTGCGCTGGCTGGCCAATCATGATGCTATTGCATTGTCCTATCAGCGTACGAAATTCTCATAATCCACAATTCTGGCACGCCTATGTTTTGTCCCTGCTGCCCCAGGTCCTCCTATATTGCCTTCTGTTACGGCGTGTAAATGAGGTAAGGTGCTCTACAGAAGGTAACTTTAGACATCTGGCGGTGCATCCAGAGATAGATTCAACCTTCTGAAGTGCACCTTGTAGCGGCGTGTAAAGGCGATGCGGGTACTGTTTGTAACCGTTGCTGCGTGCTCATGCACGTGAAGCACCCGGTTGTTTCCACCATGCTGTAGCGGCGTGTAAAGGTACCCTAATGGATAAATATTCTAAACATCCACATAGTAGATAGACAGACAGATAGGGGGCCGTTACACACGACGATATATTAAACAGTGACAGCTGGAAAGTTACGTGATTGAGATCACTACAACAATTTATTGATATCACTTGTGCGGTGTCACAAGCATAGATCTCGTTAATAATTTTTCAAATGGCAGCGTGCCAGCGATCCAGCGCACAACCCAGCGATCGAGGCCAGTGTGAGGAATAGGCGAAATCGTTAAGGAGATCGTTATCGCAGTGTCACACTGAACCATGCAAGCAGATTGCATGATTGTCATTGTCTGATTTGCAGGTCTGGGTCTCATATCTGCGATTAACGATCAGACCACTTATCGCTAGTCAGATCGACCTGTCACACGCAACGACGTCGTTAACATGTTGTTGGAGCGACTGAAAATCAGTGAGGTTTCAGCAATATATTTACAGATATCGTAGCATGTAATGGCCCCCACAGACAGAGCAACTGATTGATGTGCAGCTAAAACCCCCGTTACACATAGCGAGATTGCTAGCGAGATCGCTGTTACGTCAGAGGTTTTGTGCCGCAACAGCGACCTCGCCAGTGATCTCGCTATCTTTGACACGTAGCAGCGACCGGGCCCCCGCTGTGACATCACCGATCGTGTCAGAATAGCCTGGACCATTTTTTGTTTGTCAGGTTCCCGTTGGGCAGCATGCAACCGTGTGTTTGACGTCTTAACAACGACCTCGTTGGCGACTCAGAACCTAGCCACGTAGGTCGGAGTCGTCAGACCAGCGGCTGTGTGACAGGGTCCCAACGACTGCCGAGGTTGTTATACGGGTCGACGTTCAATGATCACTGGTGAAGTGCCACACATATAGATCTCGTTAATGACGCAGCAACAATTCCGCGGTGGAGCGGTGCAGTACAGCTCTGGAGAATGGAGCCGTGCCATACAGCTCTGGAGAATGGAGAGATGCAGTACAGCTCTGGAGAACGGAGCAGTGCCGTACAGCTCTGGAGAATGGAGCGGTGCCGTACTGCTCTGGAAAATGGAATTGCTGTACTGCTCTGGAGAATGGAGTTTTGCAGTACAGCTCTGGAGAATTGAGCGGTGCAGTACAGCTGTAGAGAATGGAGCAGTGCAGTACAGCTCTGGAGAATGGAGTTTTGCAGTACAGCTCTGGAGAATTGAGCGGTGCAGTACAGCTCTAGAGAATGGAGCAGTGCAGTACAGCTCTGGAGAATGGAGTTTTGCAGTACAGCTCTGGAGAATTGAGCGGTGCCATACAGCTCTGGAGAATGGAGCGGTGCAGTACAGCTCTGGAGAATGGAGCAGTGCAGTACAGCTCTGGAGAATGGAGTTTTGCAGTACAGCTCTGGAGAATGGAGCGGTGCAGTACAGCTCTGGAGAATGGAGCAGTGCCATACAGCTCTGGAGAAAGGAGCGGTGCCATACAGCTCTGGAGAACAGAACAGTGCCATACAGCTATGGAGAATGGAGCAGTGCAGTACAGCTCTGGAGAATGGAGCAGTGCTGTACAGCTCTGGAGAATGGAGCTGTGCCATACAGCTCTGGAGAATGGAGCAGTGCCATACAGCTCTGGAGAATGGAGCAGTGCCATACAGCTCTGGAGAATGGAGCAGTGCCATACAGCTCCAGAGAATGGAACAATGCCATACAGCTATGGAGAATGGAGCGATGCCATACAGCTCGGGAGAACAGAGCGGTGCAGTACAGCTCTGGAGAATCGAGTGGTGCCGTACAGCTCTGGAGAACATAACGGTGTCGGACAGCTCTGGAGAACGGAGCGATGCCATACAGCTCTGGAGAATGGAGCAGTGCCATACAGCTCTGGAGAATGGAGAGATGCAGTACAGCTCTGGAGAATTGAGCGTTGCCATACTGATCTGGAGAATGGATGCAGTACAGCTGTGGAGAACAGAGCAGTGCCGTACAGCTCTGGAGAATGGAGCGGTGCCGTACTGCTCTGGAAAATGGAATTGCTGTACTGCTCTGGAGAATGGAGTTTTGCAGTACAGCTCTAGAGAATATAAAATAGGAAGGGGGAACAAGAGGCGCAATAGTGCCCTATCACTCAGACACTAAGAGATGAGAGGTATATTGTCAAAACCACTCACCTATTCCAGTTGTGATGATCCACAACTGGCTTGAAGGCATACAATCAATACCGGCTGCTGCAGGACCTCCACCAATCACTCGCACGTGGGAAGACTCTCAGGAAGCTGGGAAAAGGTGTGTGACAGTCCGCGCCACCGGGTACCAAGGAATCACCTGGGATGCAGGAAGTTATTTCAAGCTTTGTCTTTATTCTCCAACATGTTTCAGCGCTCCACCTGGCGCCTTCCTTTTCCCAGCTTCCTGAGAGCTCTAGAGAATGGAGCAGTGCCATACAGCTCTGGAGAATGGAGCAGTGCCATACAGCTCTGGAGAATGGAGCGGTGCCGTACAGCTCTGGTGAAAGGAGTGATGCCATACAGCTCTGGAGAATGGAGTGGTGCAGTACAGCTCTGGAGAATGGAGCGGTGCAGTACAGCTCTGGAGAATGGAGCGGTGCAGTACAGCTCTGGAGAATGGAGCGGTGCAGCACAGCTCTGGAGAATGGAGAAGTGCAGGGCAGCTCTGGAGAAAGGAGCGGTGCCATACAGCTCTGGAGAACAGAACAGTGTCGGACAGCTCTGGAGAACGGAGCATTGCCATACAGCACTGAAGAAAGGAGTGGTGCCATACAGCTCTGGAGAATGGAGCGGTGCTGTACTGCGCTGCTAAATGTGCAATGTGCTGCTGGAGCCACTATTGGATCCCCACCCATCTAATAATGATTAATTGTGTCAATACTGACAAACTGACAAAATAAGCAAAAACCAAAGTCAATGCACCTTAGGTAACTCACATGTTTGTATTTGCTGTTGAAGTCAACCATTCTCCAGCCAAACCGATCACATCCAATCCAGTTGACAGCTGGTTGAAAAAGCGGGGATGACCTATGAAGTGAGTAATAATATATTAGTAGTTATACTTGCAGCCACTTAAAAAGGAACGTATATTGAATTTGGGAATCTGATGTGCAGCGAAGATGTTATAGAGCAGCAGATTAATATACCGTACATAGCATGAAAAGATTGTATTTTACTCATTGAAATACATGGAGATTGCAAACATACGAGTCCAATGGGCGGTCCTAGTCAGTGACCGCCGCCCACTGGACTCATACAAACACAATGAACAGAACACAAGTTAGGGTGCATACTCACGATCCTACGTCCATAACGTTGCGTTGTACAACACCAGCACAGTGGATGGGATTTCTAGAAACCCAATGCCCATTGTGCTTCTATTGTACGTTGCGTTATTTCAGCTGCGGTGCGGGTCACCGTTTCGACATCTCTGCAGCATGTAAATTTATTGCTGCGGAGTCGGAAGTGATCTTCAGAGGGTGAATGAAGGGAAAAGCCACCCTGCACCAAACGCAGATCATGGGCACAGGGAGGCTGCGTTAACCCTGCATTCTCCCTGCATTCACCCCCCGACTTCCCTCAGGTCCGGAGGCACTGCGTCCAACACGCAGCGCCTCCAAATCATGTGCACATACCCTTATAGTAAATCTGTAACAAACAATATATTTGCCTACTCGGCTGTCCATAGATCAGACTCATCATGGCATATGTCTTCAGGAAGCCATGAATATGATATGAGCATAAGGAGTGGCCTGTTAACCCCACACTGCACCTTATTTCACAGGTTGCAGGCTTCCTATATGAGAAGAAGCAGAATCTAAACATTGTTGTGATTTTTGTGCAAGGTTTCACCAGCCCAGAAGGCCTATTATTGGCTGTCCTCATCCACCAATTCCATTACCTTTAGGCCAGTTTCCTCAACCTCTTATTGGAGAACACCTACATAGGTTGTCATTGCACAATACCAAAGAGAATAAGAGAAATCTGGGTCCGGACTTTTTTCCTCAAAGGTTCAATAGCCGCCTCGGTCAGCCTCTGATTATGTACAGCATTAAGGTGTAAATGTCATTTCATTGCAAAAAAACACAATACTGCACCTGTAGTTAATGGTGGGCCACATAACAGCTAAGATAATGCTTTTTTGTGCCTCATAACTTATTTTCTCACATTTTTCTGTGCTCTTTTAAAATCTGCATTTTATGGCTGTGTGGGCGTGGACAGCAGCTAAGAGGAAGCAGTGCAAAGTGATAGCAGAGAAAGGGTTAACAGAGATCCTGAATGAGATGTGTCGAGCCAGATGACAGATCAGAAGCCAAGGAAAGAGGAGTTTGCACTGATCTTGACAGTCTGACATTGCTTCGCACTGTGCTCTACCCTGAAGTAATCTGGTACATTGTCACCTCACCAGCTGCAGTCAGCAGCGTGGTTGTTCTGTTAGCCCCACCCCTTTACCCTTATATGGTTACATACCCCGTAGTCAGTGAGAAGTTTGCAGACAGATCTGACTGATAATGAATATATGTCTGCATCACGCAGAGTGTAGTGGAGACACCTCGTGGAAGGTTTATGAATGGTTTTCAACCAGAATTCTCTAAGAAAATATATGTGAAAGATTATTATAATCACTTGATCTACATTATTACTACTTTATTATTATTAAATAAAAATGTAAAGGCAGTTATGCTTTAAGGGGGCCCACTATTGGGGACCACATTTATTTTTCTTACTTAAATGCATGTAATTGGGCCTAAAAAATCACTTTTGTAATTGGGTTTCATTAAAAATGTTGCACTGTTTATCTTCTACAGCAGCTTTGTTGCCCAGCTGCAGATTGAGTTTACTGTGAATATGTCAATGAGCTTTTTATGATGGTCCAATGGAAAGTTTAACTCTTATTTGTCTTTTTTATTATTTATGACTTCAGACTGTATTAAAGTACAATCTGCAGGAAAACCAAGCTTGGAAAAGACAAACGGTGCAAAGTTTATAATGATATGGAAATGCAAAAAAAAATTATTTTTAGCTTTAAAAATACATTTAAGTAAAGCAACTCCTTTATGAATGATGGTAATGAATTAATAGTGAGCACGTATTCTGCAGGACGAATGTAACAATAGCAGCAGTGTAAGGCTAAGGTCACATTTGGAAGGCTCATTGCGATTACCGCATCTGGCATCCAGATCCAGATGCGGTAATCGCATGAGCCTTCAGACACATTTTGTGTTCAAAATGTGTCTTTAAACCCGGATCTGGTAACTGGATTGCTCATAATGTGCAATCCGGTTGCCAGATTCTTTGTTCATCCATGCTGCTGCAGGGATGAACAAAGGTTAATGTAATATAATATGTGGCACCATGTCTCCAGGGAGTGCCCACTCTCCCTACAGACATGTTAACCATATGGGGCAGCACATGAAGGGTTAAATAGGTGTATTACTGTATTGCTGGCTATTGTCAGCATTTACTATTTTATGAATGAAACCCGGCGGCTCCTCGCTGTGGAGGAGATACAGTACGTAATGTGTATACTGCATCTGCCGCTATCCAGGGTCCTGAAAGCTTTAACATTAGTTCTATGGCAGTGCACCGCCATAGACCTAATGTTAATGCTTTCAAGACCTGATAGCGGCAGATACAGTATACACATTACGTACTGTATCTCCTCCACAGCGAGGAGCCGCCGGTTTCATTCATAAAATAGTAAATGCCGACAATAGTCGTCAATACAGTAATACACCTAATTAACCCTTCATATGCTGCCCCATATGGTCACCATGTCTGTAGGGAGAGTGGGCACTCCCTGGAGTCATGGTGCCCACATCTATTATTAACATTAACCCTGCGGCAGCAGGGATGAACAAAGCATCCAGCTACCATAGGCATTCACATGTGCCTTGCGGTAGCCGGATGGGCTCCCATAGGAGCCCATTATAGCAAGCATGCTGCGGTTTGCAAACCGCTCCAAAAACTGCAGCATGCAGGAAGCGATAACCGGATTGCATGTAGTGCAATCCGGTTTTATAACGGGCTCCTATGGGCTGCAGATCCTGATCCGGTTTTGAGCATTTTTACAGCTCAAAACTGGATCAGGATCTGCATTTGCTACCGCAAAGGTGACCCTAGCCTAACAGAGGCAGAGCGATGGCTCTTTCTGCTCGGCCATATGACGTAGGTCTTGTAAAGTCTGAAGAGTTTGATATTAATTGGGGAGAGAAGCTCCGATGTTATGGAAGGACCTGACATCTGGGCCTATAAAATGTATTTGGCAAAAGAAGAAAAAAAATAAAGAAAAAAGTCCATAAAATGTGAAGCAGTAAAAGAAACCTCATCCAGGCCATATCCTGCTCCATAAATCAGGCGGCCGGGTCATGAACAGCTTGTGCAATATTATCAGCAGCCTAATCTGCCTTCACTGACATGGCAGCCGCTAAAAAACTCACTCCGGCTCAGGCTTTGAAAGGCTTGGGGGTTATTAATGCTAATGACTGAAAAGATTACTTAGGAGTGAGTACTAGAAGGGCTGCCATTAGCCGAGACTGAACTGCTTTAATTAGCTGCACATTTTGATTACACTTAATGATGTGAAGAGAGAAAATGGTGCAGCTTTGTGGATATGGCATCCGTATAGACAGCGACAGTCATCATACAGCTATGGAGACAGTCATATTGTGCTCCATCGGTAAATACACCTGGATCATGGAGGTCAGGATGGTAATGTGCACATCTGCCGGGGATCCGTGTGTTTACCTGCGGCAGGTGCACTGCGAACAATGTTTACCCAGATATTTACACTTCAAGTCATATAGACCTGGTATATAGCGAACAATGAGCGTCTGGCCTATTATGTTTTACTAATGAAACGTCTGATGTGTACATGGCGGAGCTGTGACAGCCACCTGCCGCAGCAATTGAGACCAGGATCATAGAGACTGTCAGACAAAAGTATCAGGACACACGTCATAATCACTGGATTTAGGTTTCTCCATCAGTCCCGTTGCCCTCGCTGTCTAACATCTGACCAGTCATTCTGGCAACACAGCCGTCAGCCCCTCGTCAGCCCATCTGTACCACCAGACAGAGCGGAGCGACGAGTGACGAGGAGCAGAGGGCAAAAAAGTCATAAAATGCTCTGCTGACTCCACCACTGAAGAGTCCTCCTCAGATATTATCAGCACAAGCAGTATGACCCACTGGAAGCTTCATGCAGCCTTATACCACCAAGCACAATGTCAAGCATCAGATAGAGTGGTGTAAAGCCACCATCACTGGACACTGGAGCCATGGAAACATGTTGTGAGAGGTGACATATCACACCTATCTGGTGTCTGATGGCATTGCCAAATCCCAGGAGAACATTACCCACCTGACTGCCTTGTGCCCTTTGTAACTTTTGGTGTAGAAAGGATAATGGTATAGGGATATTTTTCAAGATTTTGCCTGAAGTAAAGAGATATCTGCACAAGACAGTTTGGGCCATTGGTGGAATGTGGGAATAGTTTGGGGAAGGCCCTTTTCTTTTTCCCATGACTTCATCTTTATCAATGATTTCGATGAAGGAATCGAGGGTAAACTGATTACCGTACATTTGCTGATATCACAAAGCTAGGAGGGATAGCAAATACTAGGGAAGTGAGAGAGGATTCAAAGAGGTGTAAACAAACTGGAAGAGTGGACAGCAACTAACAGAATGGTTTATAACAGGGAGAAATATAAAGTCCTAAATCTGGGCAAAAAAAATGAAAAAAGCAAATACAGAATGGGAGGAATAGGATAAACAACAGCAGGTGTGAGAAAGACTTGTGTATACGAATAGATCACAGACTGAACAGGAGTCACCAGTGTGATGCAGCAGCAATAAAGGCAAACACAATTCTGGGATGTATTAACAGCAGCATAGAATCTAGATCACGAGAAGTCATTATCCCCCTCTACTGCTTTTCGGTCAGACCTCATCTGGATACTGTGTCCAGTTCTGGGCATCACATTGTAACAAAGACAAACTGGAGCAAGTTCAGAGAAGAGCTGGAGGGAGTGTGGTGTGGAAGAGCATGACTAGTCCTCAACCCCCTCCAACACCTCTTGGCTAAAGTAGAATGGAGATTGTGAGGCCGACGTCTCCTCCGATATCAGTGTCTGACCTCACAAATGGACAAAAAATCCAACAGTCTCTCCAAAATCTTGAGAAAACTTTTGAAGAAGAAGAGTGTAAGCGATAGCTGCAAAGGGACCACATCCATATTATGTCTATATGTTCATGCTGGGAGGTAATACATGTTCCTGCAGGTGTAATATGTAGATTACCCCATATAGTGTACACTATACAGATTCTCTATGTGATTGCTTTAATAAGAGGTGAATTGACTCTCATGATGTGGGTATACCTTAAATAACATGTAGATTGCAGGAGCATCTCAATGAATTAGAATATCATCAAAAAGTTACTTTATTTCACTAATTCTATTCATAAAGTGAAACATAAATTATATAGAGTCATTACACACAGGGTGAGCTATTTCAAGTGTTTATTTCTGTAAATGTTGATGATTATGACTTACAGCCAATGGAAAACCAAAGGTCATTATCTCAGAAAATTAAAGTAGGGAGGATGAAGGGTCTGAGAGATAAAATATGACCTAAATAGGTATCAGAGGCTTCACCTTGTGTGGTTGTGAGAGTCACAACCACTATAAAAGCAGATCACGACTGCTGCAGTCCCCAGCGTGGTGCATATACAGTAGGGAGGATAGAGGGTCAAAAATGTGCTGCCATATTCCACGAGACATCAAAGGGTGAATATAATATTGATTTATTAGTCAACGTGTTTGAGAGCTCCTGGCTCCTTCCTCAGGACAAATCAATATATTGCCATGTGTCAGAATGTTTCTGGGAGCCCTGAAACGTATTGACTAATAAATCAATATTATATTCACCCTTTGATGTCTAGTGGAATACGGCAGCAGTTTTTACCCCTTCATCTTCCCTATTTTAATTTTCTAATCTTGGGTTTTCATTGGCTGTAAGCCATAATCATCAACATTAACAGAAATAAACACTTGAAATAGATCACTCTGTGTGCAATTACTCTATATATGTGTTTCACTTTATGTATTGAATTACTGAAATAAATGAACTTTTTGATGATATTCTAAGTCATGGAGATGCTCCTGTATGTTGTAAACCCATTGGGTATATGGGGAGGGGGGTGCTACAGATGATCCCAGCCCTATATAAATAACTTGAACTGAATAAGTAAATTCCACAAGATCTTGTCTGTCATTTCCAGCCTCCTGTGGGCAATCTTGCAGAAAATTGAAATGTGCCATGAAATCCCCTCTGCAGTACAACTACGGACATTTTTTATTTTTTTCTGTAATAAATTCAGACTTCTCACTATAGTTAAGCCGCTTTAGACCAAGGAATGCCGAGTGCAGATATAATTACTTTATATTCGATCTGTCAAAAGCAAACAAAAACACATCAGTAAATGCATCCACTCCGGATTTTGATTCCTTTAAGGAACGTTAACCATGCAATGATTTGTCATTTTCAACTCGGCGTATTAAAACTATTCTCGTTAAAGATTTAGACTGCACATTACCTGAATAGCTTCATCTGATTATCTATAAAGAGGATAATGAACGCAGGAGCTGTCGCTTCACAATGAGAGTGTATGCTCCACGTCCCACTGAGGGTCTATATATCCCGGCCCCCAGTGTACAGGATAGTGCCATCCATTCACATGCGATGCCGTTTAGCCTAATGAGATGTTTCCCTTGGTATACGTTAAGTTTGCTTTTGATGAGGATTACACTCTTCTTAGTAAAGTGTTTCCAATGGAGAGACCTGCCGCTTGTAAAGAGCATGAATTATAATTAAATATAGATTGCCTGTAGGGCAAATTTTACAAAGACTCAGCAGATGTTCCAGGACATTGGTTCAAACCGCACCCCTAATGGCCAAATAGTGGATTTGTATAGCGTGTTGGTACTTGCTAGGTGATTAGCACTGCCGGAAATACAGTTGGCAAAAATCTGGGACAGGTTTCACCAGTGCAGACATCTTGTTTAAAAATAAGGCAGGAACCTCCTGAGGCCATTTTGGTCGGATATCAACCAAGGTAATATTGGCCTTTTAGAGGCTGACATAAGGGCATCGGAGGCAGGGGCAGACCTACCGTGGTGCAGCTGGTTCAGCTGCACCAGGGCCCCGACCGGCTAGGGGGCCCCCATCCGACCCCCGTAACCTGATGTCAGAGGAGGGTCAGGGAAGGGAAGCAGGAGCCGCATCTCTAATAACGGCCCCCCCCCCCCCCGCACCTCGCCGATGGCCGCCAGCACCTC
Organism: Allobates femoralis; assembly: GCA_033576535.1. NCBI lineage: Eukaryota > Metazoa > Chordata > Amphibia > Anura > Aromobatidae > Allobates > Allobates femoralis. The sequence goes on along the minus strand of JARQOC010000011.1, from coordinate 40,580,644 downwards.
CCCCCCACTCTTGGTCCTCACCGAAGACCGCCAGCACCTCCCCCCCCGCTCCTCACCACAGCTGCACCAGGGCCCTCTGGGCTCAAGGTCCGCCACTGATCGGAGGTATTTCTCTCATGCCCTACCAAAAGCTTTAAAGCGGCAATTTACGATCTCTTACCGCTCGTGGTGCAAGTGGCTAAGCATCTCATTCCACTTGTTGGAAACAAACCTCACCCCCCACCCCTGTTGAGTGGATTGAGAAAGTGCATCAAATCCCCCCATCAGAAGAACTTTCAAGATGGGAAATTCATTCTCACATGACCTAGCAGAAAATCTAGAGGACTGGGCTGACTATTTAAACCTTCGCCCTCAGAGACCTTACCTGTATTTTCATTAGATTAGGCTAACATAGTCCATATAATGCTTGCCTTGCTCTACTTTATTCATTGATTGAATGCTGAAAATGAGCCCTAGTTTGTACCTGTGTTTTGTACCCATATTTACATAATCCATGTTGGATAACCCATTGTTAATTTCTCCCAGATCTTCTATCTTTCTTCTCCCCCCTTCTTGAAATACCCCACAACTTTCCCTCCACCTCCTTTACCACTTCCCCCCCCTCTTTACTCCCTTGCTACCTTTTGATTACTGATGAGAATGTGTTTACTCTGAAACTAATAGGCATTTAATCATTTTCATTAATTATATAAACAATTTATAAAAAAAAAATAAGGAGGGAACAAGAAGAAGAGTCGACTGGGCAGGTCCCTACGGACTTCTTCTTGCCTGACTGTTTGATTGACAGGTCCTTATATGTATACTAAAAAGGGAGGCCATGTCCAATTGTAAAGGGGAGAAGCCAAAAGTGACCAGCCCAGATGACTGTTTTCCACTCTCCTGGCTCCTTGATAAGTTGTTATTATTATTATTTATTTATATAGCACCATTAGATTCCATGGCGCTTCACATATGGAAGGGTAGATGAGGACATGTACACTACAAATGGACAGTCAAGTAGTACAAGTACAGGAGGGGAGGGGAACCTGTCCACGAGGGCTCACAGTCTACGGGTTATTGTTTTTCTACTATGCCATAGTGTTTCCAAGTGAACCCAATATGCTGACAGTTAATGAGCTTCTCTCCATATAATGCGACTCGTGCTACAGAAAATAAGAGTCACCAGCCGGCATAATCAAAAGAGCAGCTCGTCAATAATCATCAATTCCCATCTAAAGCCAGGACAACTTCATTTTTCAGGCACTTGCTAGTGCTTAAGGATAGCCCTTCAATTAAACCGTTTCTACCAGGCCGGACAGACATTTGAGTCCAATTGCTGTATAGGTCCATTGAGAGAATATATCTAGCAATGCAGAATCTATTACCCGTAATTTATACTTAGTTTTTTTTTGTTTTTTTGTTTTTTTAATAAAACCAAAATTTTACAAAACAGAAACTTTTCTTTTTCAGGAAATAGATTTTGCCCTTTGTGACTAAAAAAAATCATAATTATAAAGGTGAGATAATTTAGCTTACAACTTGAGATCAGAGAGCAATACTGTGCCGGGGTGGTCAGTACTCGAAACGAGCAGTCAGATGCTCAGACGGGCTTGACTCATGTGCCGAGTATAATGATAATGGAAGTGTTTCGGAAAAGTGCCCGAGTTCCCCATTGAATTCCATTATACTTGGTACATGAGTCGACTCGAGTCGAGTGCCTGACTGCTCGTTTTGAGTGCCGAGTACAATATGCAGTAGGTGTAATAATACTAGCAAATACCTCCAATTACAAATGAAGTGTGGTTCTCATGATATAGCCATGTCTGTCTCCTCATGTGAAGGCCTTTGCGGTATCCATGCTTATGACCCACTCATATAGTGAAAGCTAGTTATCTAGCTAGTTGTTCAAGGTCTTAACCATGGATACAGGGGAGTAACTACAATAGGTGCAGGAGTTGCAATCGCACCAGGGCCCTGGAGCCTAGGGGGGCCCAAAAGTCCCTTTGGCCTATAGAAAAAGACTAATGCTATTAAAGATATGCAATAATTGGGGGCCCCATTGGAGCTTTCGCATCGGGGCCCCTGGGCCTGAAGTTACACCACTGCATGGATACCTACACTGCAAATGCCTGCACATTAGGTAACTGACAGGAACTATACTACATTTCTAATTGGAGGTATTTGCTAATATTATTATTACTAGCTGGGAGCCCGATGCACATGCATCGGGATTCTAGAAGGGCGAGTCTCTGACTCGCAATGCTCGCTGCGCGGGCATTGCGAGTCGGCTTTGAACTTGTCGCAATGGCCGCTGCGAGTCGACTTACAACTGCTCGCAATGGCCGCTTCGCGGCCAATTCTTCGCACGTATCCACATGACCACGCCGGAAGTCGAAGGGGCAAAAAAGCTATTCGCAATTATATAATAGATTATTATTACACCTACTACATATTGGGATAGGATCTTGGAGATGGGAATAACCCTTTAAGGGTCCTATATGCATTTGACTGAAGTCGGCTGAGAAAGCCAATATCAGTGGACTAATGTGTATAGGGGCCCCCGACAGGAGATGTTATGATTGATACGTACTGCCGAACTTAGCCCAGCTTCTCTCTCATAAAGAACATAGGAGCTCTTGACCAAGCGAGTGCTCCTGAATATGGAGGAGTTGAGAGGTATCAGCTGAACCATCATTCATCTGATACTTATATTTGGTGTATGGGGCCCCTACAGTGCATGTGTTAATATGGCCATTGGAGAACACATGAAAATTACCATCAACGTGATATTGAAATCCATATTGCAGAATACAATATAAAATTATGTCTTATCACATTAGGCAGACAGCGGTCACAGGTATAATTGTGTATACAACAGTCCAACAAAGTAACGCACCTGTCCTCACTCCATACTTCAATGTGTCTCTGCAGTCCACCAGGATCTGCTCAAGTGACTCCGGGTTGTCCGACAGCTCCAGGTTGAAACCTTCTATTCCTTCCAGAAGCTGGTGTGGATGGTGAAAGTCTAGGACTTTGGTGGATCTATCGAAGGTTTTCCTTACATAGTTCATGAGAATATCAACCACCTCCAGAAGAAACTGCATGGTGGGTTCTTCTCCATTCTTGGCCGGCAGTAAATCTGCAGAACAAACGAGCTATTAGCCGGCTGGCATTTAAATGTGCAGAAGCAGAAGATAGATGACCACGTGGCGGGTGTTAGCGAGGTGCCAGGATCTTTATATATGACTTATACCCGGGGAATACAAATTGTCTGCACAAACTAATAAGTGCGCTGTCACCCATCATCCTGACAGTCGTAGCCCTTTCTCATTTGGAATTGGCCATATTTCCCCGTCTAATCTCTTCTCACTACCAGTCATCTCCGTGTTACGATCATTAAGTATTGAAGCCTTATGCAGACATTTTGGGAACACAAAAATAGCAGATTTTTTTTTTCATAGGCAGGAATGCAATGTAATATAGAATTCCTTCAAGGCAAACAATGCTTTATACTTAACAAATGGATCATATTATTTCACAAAAGAAATTAGCGCTGCCTAAGAGGAGTCATATCTACCTATCCTACCGGACACGTAACGTACTAATAATAAGATGAGGTCAGAACTATGGTTAGTGCACAGAATAGTGTGTAAGTAACTTAGTTGACTAATTAGAAGAATTATTGACCTAGATAACATAGGGATTTTGATTAAATATATTATTGAGTAGCGCTGTGTGCAATATTACAGTGGTGAACTATGCATATTGCCTACTATGTGGTGGTAGAGGTGAAATAGATACTTTATTATCATTATACATGAAACTCAAGATAATATAGAGGTCACATATACACAGAAACATGAGCTGCAAACTACATGGAGATGTTATATATACAGTTATGGAGAGGGGTTAATTTAGTTATTTATTTAAGCCATTTACTAGTGCAACTCAATGAATTAGAATATCATAAAAAGTTAATCTATTTTAGTAAATCAACACGTAAAGTGAAACACATATATTATATAGAGTCATTACACACAGAGTGATCGATTTCAAGTGTTTATTTCTGTTAATGTTGATGATTATGGCTTACAGCCAATGAAAACCCAAAGGTCATTATCTCCGAAAATTAAAGTAGGGAGGATGAAGGGTTTGAGAGATAAAATATGACCTAAATAGGTATCAGAGGCTTCACCTTGTGTGGTTGTGAGAGTCACAACCACTATAAAAGCAGATCACGGCTGCTGCAGTCCCCAGAGTGGTGGATATAGAATGGGGAGGATGAAGGTTAAAAACTGTGCTGCCATATTTCACGAGACATCAAAGGGTGAATGTAATATTGATTTATTAGTCAACGCGTTTCAGGGCTCCTTGAAATGTCTTGAAACACGGTAATATGATTTTAATTTTTTATGATGATTCTAATTCTAATTTATGATATTCTAATTCATTGAGATGCACTAGTATATAACACCATCATATTTTGCATCACTTTACAGACATCATCATCATGGTCCCCATTATGTAGTTTGCAGAGTGCAAGGAAATGAGAGAACACAGAGGAAACCCATGCAAACACTGGGAGAACATATAAACTCTGCAGATGTTGTAGATTTTTTTGGTGGATCTACACAGTTGTAGGTAGAAACGTCAATGTGCAGTAAAACCCAGCAAGAAATGTAGTAGCAATGTCAAGAGTATCCATTGAATAGCCAATAAGCATAAAAAGAAGTGCCCAAAGGTAAACACAAGCAAGATGCAGCATCGCCCCAATGTATGTTTCACTTATAGCTTCCTCATAGGGGCAGTTAAACCTAAACATTTTTATAGTGCAGTTGCCGATATGAGTAAGCTATGAGTAAAACATACATTAAAAGATGTTGCTTGTACCAAACTTTGTATGATTTTTCATCCTGCCTTACATTTTACCTATAGTGTAATCATGGGGGAACCCCTATGAGTGAGCTATAAGCGAAACGTATGTCAAAGTTGTGCTGCAGATCTTTTTTCCCTACTGGCTATAGGGTGTATACTCCTGGTGTTCCTACCCGCCTTGTAGTATCAGGGATTTACTTCACACTGCCCCTGTATAGTATATATCTGTCGATGAGAATATTCACATATTCTGTACTGTGTATTACTAGTTATCCATGTAGTTTCTGTCTCTTTACTCTATGTATTTGCCTTCCATATCATCTTAGCTTTTTCTTAGGGACGACGAATTGTGTCCTCAAAAATAGCAATCACAGAAAGACAAATCGATAAATGTAACACAACCTAAACCCAAAATACTAAGTGAAATATAACCATAGGGGGCAGGTAGCACAGTGACCACTAATATATACATAAAATGCAATATTTATTAAAATAATAAATGAATAAAAATTGTATGTTATGTATAAATTAATGGTCACTGTGCTACCTGTCCCCTATGGTTATGTTACACTTATTAGTATCGGTTTAGGTTGGGTTGGACTTTTTCTTAGGCATGCTTTTATATGTATAATGATAAAGTTTTTTCATATTTAGCGTATAGTATGCAATATTTGTAGAATTTCAACAAGAAGCATTAATGGGGTATTACTGGTTCAGCAGATAGTGTTATTACTGATCATGTTATTCAATTCTACAATATAATGTTTAATCAGTCACAATTTTCATGACCTCAGTTTGTTGAGACAATTGTTTAATTCCAAGATATAAAAAAAATATATTATGTAATAAAATAATAAAATGTATTCATTTATATAGCGTTATTAATTCATATACAATTGCATATAATAACTTATTTGGTGAAACCATAGCAGGGACGTAACTACAACAGGTGCAGGGTTTACAATCGCACCCGGGCCCTGGTGCCTTGGGGGCCCCAAAAGTCCCACTCGCCTGTAGAAAAAGGCTATGGCTATTAAAGATTTGCAATAATTAGGGGCTCTGTTAGTTCTTTTGTATCGGGGCTCATGAGCTTCAATGTATCACAATAAGAAAATAACTCACAATGTTTAATAAAGATATATAAACAACCTATCATTTAGCATGATATCATCGATATATCTTGCATACTTGTATGAGTAACTAGCACACAATATAAAAAAAGGTTTAAAAGTTGAGTACAAAAAACATGTTTAGAATATTACATTTTTTTTAAAACACATAAATATGTGCAAAACTTTATAATGTTGGACAAAAAATGCAAAATATGGAAAACTAATAGTAAATTTTGCACTAGTTTTAGAAATTTGTCAAGAATTCAAAAAAAGTTGTGAAGTTATTGAGAAGTTTTAGTAACAAATGAGTAGAAGAAGAGTTAGAGTCTTACCTCTGGCGTACAGGTTGGAGAAATCGGTCTCGGTACGTTTGAACCTAGATTCCGTCTCAATATTCTCGCAGACCAAGAGATTTTTGGACGATTGTCTCTCTTTGAAGGAGCTCACGATTCTGCTCCTCTCCTCCAAGCTGTTATTCCTCTGCAGGAAGCCTACATTATTACAAACAGAACAAGTCACGGAAAGGCTCTTGTCATCCCTCAGCATGGTGACACAGGGATGGACACACGTTCTGGCTTTGGAACAGGAGATCAAATGTGAGGATACCCCCGCAAACTCCTAAGCAGGCCCATGGAAAGGGCTATTTATGGGCTCATCGGATAATAGGAGGCAGATCTACATGTGACATCAGCCCACATTGGAAAAAAAAACAACCCAGTCATGCAAAGGACAAATGAAATGTCCATCATTTGGTGCAGAGGTAAATTCTTATTAAGTTGATCAGACAGATTCCACTTCACTAATCAGCCACTGGGAAGTGGTTCGGGATGAGTCAATGCTATTACAGCCTGTGGGCAAAGTTTATGGACTGAGCAGACAGATAGAGGGGGCAGCGATGTGTGATTAATCTCCGGACCACTCTCACTCACCCTCCTGTTGCTGGTTCCTAAAGAAAGAATAATAAAATCCTTATCTTCCCCCATAACAGGCACTCATTTGTTATATATCCTTTCACTCCAGAAGGTACATTAATATGTGTGACATGGCCGATTAGGGACGTAGTGGGACCTGGAATCCAAGCAGAGGTTGCGGATCACGTTTTATAGTCGATTCTGGGTTTTAAAGGACAGGACATTGGTAAATGTAATTTCCATGCCTTGTATTATCTGGTTGATGGAGGGGCAAGGATTGGGGAAAATGCCATGGTTTCATTTTGGAATGACTTTTTGGAGCTGCAATTCTAGTGAATGAATTACAGCTTTTGGGAACTGAGGACAAAATGTAGAATACCTTGCCCCATTTGGGAATTTGTTTCATGAATAAAATGCAAGAGTGACAGTAAGCCGACCAATCAGAGAAGTGGTGCTCAGTGCATTTTAAATATGGCGCTATGGTGCACGCCGCTTCTCTGATTGGTCGCCGCGTTTAGCGCCGACCAATAAGAAATGCGGCGCATGGCTTGGTGCACGATTTGAATGCCACGCCGCTGATTGGTTGCCACGGCCGTGGCGACCAATCAGGGACATAGCACAGCTTGGTGGGGGATTTGAATTCCGCTCGGGATACTACTGCAGCTCCCGGCTGGCTCGCCGCGGACCTCTGTGTGGCAGGTAGCCGAGGCTCAGCTACTGCTGCACAGAGGTCAGCGGCTCGCCAGCCGGGAGATGACCGGCTGATACCGGTCATCTCCCGGTTGGCTCGCCGCGGACCTGCACGCGCAGCTCTTTTGTATACGCGGCGCTCATTGGCCACCGCTGCTGCCGGCGACCAATGAGCGCTGGCGCACGATTTCGTCCTCAGACGGAAGTGGCCGCTAGACAATTATATAGTCATATGGCAAGTCCTGTTAAAAGGTCGATAATGACTTTTAGGATTGCTACTTCCAATAGGTGGCACTAGAGTTCGAGCCCTTTTCCTATCTGATGAGACAGTTTGCACATTTAATTTCCCAGAGCAGCATGCAAGACATTTAAGTCTCCCAATACTGGCATGTCAGTTTCCACAAGGATATACCTCACCCTTAGATAGAAGTAGTGAAACATTTGACATAAAATGATTCATGTACTGAATTCTTAAAAAATAAAATCAAAGTTAATTTAAGATGCGTGTGTTAACTACAACCAACATGCATGTTTTTAATTTTGTGATAGTTTAGTGTTTTTAATTAAACATTTATGTAAAACCATTTAAAATGTATAACTGGTGCAAACCTTTCTGCAAGAGTGTTGCGCCTCTGCGGTCCAGTCGCACATTGGTATCACCTCCCTATCCGGTGGTGGTATCATGTCCAGAGGTAACTGGAGCTCCCTACGCTAGGTAACCCATGCATCCAAACACAAGCCTGATCCCTGACCAGTAAGAGGAGTACAAACACCTAGTTTTGTAGGTTGACTCACTCTTCTGGCTGGGGGGAGGGTTAGAGTGGTGAGGAAGGGAAAGGAAGAGGAAGCACAAGGAGAAGGAGAGAGAACATGTCTGGAGCTTGAGCTAGATCAGCTTGCTCTAGGAATACGCCAGGAGCAGAACCCAAGAGTCCTGGGCTAACTAGGATTTGCAATCCCTGGTAGCACAATCTGGAGTCCAAAGAATTTCAGGTCCTCTGGCCACCCTTACAGCACCAGCAGCACTGCATTACAGAGAGCTCAGAGCTGGGACTTAGACAATAGATCACAAGGGGTCCACAATGCAAGCTGGCTGGAGCACCTGCAGCAGAAGATACACAGGGAGAAAGACCAGCTCATAAGCTGTTGAATGTCCAAATAGGAGAGCAGAGAAGGAAGGCTTATTCTGCCCACTTAGTGGAGCGGACTTCCCCTGCTTCTGGACAGACTGGACTCTAGACCTGGTGGCAGTATCGTGGATTCACCTTGTTATCCCTTTTCAGTAAAGGTGAAGACTGTATTCAACTGCGCCTCTCAGTACAAACCCCATCATCATGCTAGGGGCCCGCTCCTGCTGGGGAAGTGATCCACCTTGCTGCACTATCATCTATCCTCTGGGGACCCCATATGCAGTGCTGGCCATCCCCGTCCACACACCTCAGTTGGGGTCATGTTAAATCATGAACTATTACCCCATTTCACTTGTACAGAACTGGCCAATCGCCACTGTGATACCCCAACATACTGCCTGCCCGGCTACCAAGTATCCCGGCCCATGGGACCGGGTCAAGAGCAGTTTCCATCTTAACATAGTAACTGTTCTCTCTGGCAACTTGACCTCATTTGATAGATAATGGTTATGTGATAAAGTGAACAATTTGCAAATCACTTTATTTAAAAATGAAAACAATGATTTGCTTTCCACTGCCTGTTGTGAAGTATAATCAGTCAAGCAGTAGAGATGCAGGCACTGATTACAGAATGGGGAATGGGTCTTTGAGTCTCTTCTCCTGCTCTCCTGTCTGTCGTATTGTATTCAGGAATAGGAGTTTTTAGTTCAGGGCAGACGAGCATTGGACAACAATGGAAGTAAGGTGTAAAGTCCCAGCACCCATAATACTTCCAGAATGTTCATGAACAAGATCTACTTGTGGTTGGTAAGTTACAGATCCTGATTCCTAAGGATTACGTAAGTTATGGGACATATTAAACTGGTATGTGCACCAAAAACAATTGTACGCATACTCAATGGTGGAACGGTGCAAAATTTCAATAAAGAAAGGGGAGCAAGCCAGGAGGAGGCAGAAGGAGGAAGACATAACAGTGCATCTCAATGAATTAGAATATCATCAAAAAGTTTATTTAAGTTATTCAATACATAAAGTGAAACACTTATATTATATAGAGTCATTACACACAGAGTGATCTATTTCAAGTGTTTATTTCTGTTAATGTTGATGATTATGGCTTACAGCCAATGAAAATCCAAAGGTCATTATCTCAGAAAATTAAAGTAGGGAGGATGAAGGGTTAAAAATCGCGTTGCTGTATTCCATGAATCATCAAAAGGTGAATATAATATTGATTTATTAGTTAACGCATTTCAGGGCTCCCAGAAACACCCTGATACATGGCAATGATTTTTGATGATATTCTAATTCATTGAGATGCACTAGCACAAGGGGAGGCAACTACACATTCTCCAGCCCTACTGCCCCCAGCAATCAAAGCAATCAACTGCTGCACACATTTCTGCTACTTTGAAAACGTTTTTATTTTGGCAATCCATCATTTTATCTCTCAACTAAACGTACAATTGGATTCAGCCTCCTGGTAACTGTATGGCACTGGCTGTACTTCCTATAAGAAAATCCTTAAAGGGTATCTGTCACCCAGTTTTTGCCATTATATCTGAGAGCAGCATAATGTAGAGACAGAGACCCTGATTCCAGCAATGTGTCACTTACTGAGCTGCTTGCTGTCATTTTGATAAAATCACTGTTTGCTCTGCTGCAAAATTAGCAGCTCATAAATATGCTGGACTACTTCAATAGTCCTCTAATGATAATCTCCAGCTGACTAAACAGTGATTTTATGAAAACTACACTGAGCAGCCCAGTAAGTAACACATCGCTGGAATCAGGGTCTCTGTCTCTACATTATGTTGCTCTCAGATATGATGGCAAAAACCTGGTGACAGATTCCCTTTAAAGCACCACTCCAGCAGTGCAGTAAAAAAAATTCTGGGGAGGTGCTTTCAGAGATGTGACGTGTGCACAGCATTGTCATTTTGACATTGCTGTGAATTATGTTTATTTTTCTTGGCAATTCTTACATGGATTCCAGCCGGAAACCCCCTGAATCGTGAAGATGCTGTGTGTATGGAGTCATACAAGGGCTGTATTCTGGATCTGCAGTTTTTCATTACAAAATCTTGAAGATTTATGGTATATATTCATGGTGTAAAGAACTAAGGAAAAATGTACGATACCAACCTGACCTTTACATTTCCAAAATTTCCCCTCTCCTTCATTTGCTGTCATTATAGTTGACCACGTGAAGTCATTTTTTCCATTCCTACTGTATTTTGGCTTTGTTGGTTTTACGCCCTTCGGACAAGTAATTGCATCCTTTCATTGCCTCAGATTTAGTCACATCTCCAGCAAGGGCATTCATTTATGACCGCCTATTGCTCTTCGGCACCATCCAGATACCGGCACTGGATCTGTTGCTAAGCAACAGGATTTTTTCTTTTTGCATATTAAAGCTGCACACAGCGACAGGGTAATTTGCATCAACAAAATTAGCTCAACCGCACATTAAAACCATAAGTTCATTTACTCTGCATCGTGCCAGCAGATAAGCACAGCTACTGTATTGTTATCTTTTGGTTCCCAATGTTTTTGGTACTGGGTGTAACTACAGTAGGTGCAAGGGTTGCAATCGCACCCGGGTCCTGGAGCCTAGGGGGCCCAAAAGTCCATTTGGACTATAGAAAAAGACAAATGCTATTGAAGATTTGAAATTATTGGGGCCCCGTTGGAGCTTTTGCATTGGGGCCCATGGGCTTTAAATTATGCCGCTAGGACTATAAGGCTGGAAACACACAGTCCGAGTGACATGCGAGTTACTCGCACAAGTCTGGGATCATTCGCCTCCCCCTCTCTGGGTGGGAGCAGTGGAGCTACATAGAAAAACATATCACTGACAGTATCCCGTCCAAAGAGGCAGGGGCCATGCTGGATGAATGATCCGATACTCATGCGAGTAACTCGCATGTCACTCTGACAGTGTGTTTCCAGCCTAAGTTACATTGTATACGGCATATGAATTGCTTAGCTACATTAATATTCACAATTATTATTACATCTCAAATCTCTGTATCCAAGAATTAAAGGGAACCTGCCACCATGTTTTTACTATCCCATCTGAGAGCAGCATAATGTAGAGATAGAGACCCTGATTCTGGCGATGTGTCACTTACTAAGCTATTTACTATCATTTTGATAAAATTAGTGTTTTCTCTGCTGCAGATTTAGCAGTTCATGAATGTGCCAGACTACTTGAGTAGTCCTGTAATAATAATCTCCAGATGATTAAACAGTGATATTATCAAAACTACACTGTAAATGACACATCGCTGGAATCAGGATCTCTGGCCCGACATTATGCTACTCTGAGATTAGATTGCAAAAACCTGATGACAGGATCCCTTTAACACCTTCCCACCACAGACAATTTAAATTTTTAGCATTTTCATTTTTTTCTTCCTTGCATCCAAGAGTTAATTTATTTTTTCCTTGACATTGCCGTATGAGGGTTTATTCTGAATTTTTATTTTTTTTTGCAGGAAGAGTTGTAGTTTTAAAAAACCGCAATAATCTACTGAAAAATAGGGGAAAAAATCCAGGTGCGGTGAAAAAGTTAAAAAAAATGCAATTCTAACATTGTTTTTTTTGGTAATACAATAAATTGAATACGGCTCTTAAACATGAAGATTTTTTTCTTTCAGATAAAGAGCAGAGGACAATGTTGATGATCACCGATTTAGGTCATGCTGGCCATGAATATTGTCCTCTAAATCCACTTCATCTGAGAGAAAAAAGATAAAAATACACATCAAGTTTGAAGGCCAAGAGGCAAATCACCCCAAAACACCATACCAACAGTGAAGTGTGCAGGTGAGAACATTATGGTGTGGGGCTGTGTTTCATCATATGGCATAGGCAAACTTCATATAATTGAAGGGAGGATGAATAGACAAATGTACTGAGACATTCTTGATAAAAATCTGCTGCCATCTACCAGGATGATGAAGATGAAATGAGGGTGGACACTTCAGCAAGACAATGATCCCAAACACACACCAAGGAAACCAATTGGTTTCAGAAGATCAAAATAAAACTGCTAGAATGTCTGAGCCGATCACCGAAGCTGAATCCAATAGAACATGTATGGAAGGAACTAAAGTTCAGAGTTCATACAAGGATCCACAGGACCTGCAGGATGTGAAGAGTGCATGTATGGAAGAATGGGCCAAAATCCCACCTGAGCAATGCAGTAGTGTCTCCATAGGAGGCATCTTGAAGCTTCATCACCAACAAAGGCATTTGTATGAAGCATTAAATACGTTTTAGTTAGCGTGTTCAATACTTTTTAATTTCTCATTGTTACACATAACTTAATCTATGGACATGTATGGTTTGATTTCTTTGCCTGTGTGGATTGGATGGGTTGTTACTGACGTCTGATTTGAAATTCATATCACTAGCATCTTTAGAAATATAATGACTTAAAAAAATTGGTGACGTGTTCAATACTTATTTCACTTGTATGCAAAGCAGGCTAGAGGTGCACTTGGGGTGTATCAGAAGTAATCCAAGTACCGTATATACTCGTGTATAAGCCGACCCGTGTATAAGCCGACCCCCCTACTTTTGCCCCCAAAACCTGGGAAAACCTATTGACTCGTGTATAAGCCGAGGGTGGACCCCAGCACAGGTATACAGCCCCCAGCAGTGTGGTATACAGGCCTCCCCAGTGGTAGTATACAGCAGCCTCCCCAGTGGTATGCAGGCCCCAGCAGTATATACAGCAGCCCCAGTGGTATACAGCAGCCCTTAGGTAGTACACAGCAACCCCAGGGGTATACACATCAGCCCCAGGGGTATACACATCAGGCCCAGGGGTGTACACAGCAGCCCCAGGGGTAGTACACAGCAGCCCCAGGGGTAGTACACAGCAGCCCCAGGGGTAGTACACAGCAGCCCCAGGGGTAGTACACAGCAGCCCCAGGGGTAGTACACAGCAGCCCCAGGGGTAATACACAGCAGCCCCAGGGGTAGTACACAGCAGCCCCAGGGGTAGTACACAGCAGCCCCAGGGGTAGTACACAGCAGCCCCAGGGGTAATACACAGCAGCCCCAGGGGTAATACACAGCAGCCCCAGGGGTAGTACACAGCAGTCCCAGGGGTATTTACAGCAGCCCCAGGGGTAGTACACAGCAGCCCCAGGGGTAGTACACAGCAGCCCCAGGGGTGTATACAGCAGCCCCAGGGGTAGTACACAGCAGTCCCAGGGGTATTTACAGCAGCCCCAGGGGTAGTACACAGCAGCCCCAGGGGTAATACACAGCAGCCCCAGGGGTAGTACACAGCAGCCCCAGGGGTAGTACACAGCAGCCCCAGGGGTAATACACAGCAGCCCCAGGGGTAATACACAGCAGCCCCAGGGGTAATACACAGCAGCCCCAGGGTAATACACAGCAGCCCCAGGGGTAATACACAGCAGCCCCAGGGGTAGTACGCAGCAGCCCCAGGTCCCCCTCACTGTTTGGCGCCCCCACCGCTGCGCTCATACATTACCGGTCTAGCAGCTGTCATCCTCCGGTGGCAGATCGCGGCTCCCGGCTCCGGCTTCCATCTTCTTCTGTGTCTTCCTGCATTGTGACCGGGGCGCATCGCGATGACGTCATCGCGACGCCAGCCGGTCATGTGACATGCAGGAAGACACAGAAGAAGATGGAAGCCGGAGCCGGGAGCCGCGATCTGCCACCGGAGGATGACAGCTGCTAGACCGGTAATGTATGAGCGCAGCGGTGGGGGCGCCAAACAGTGAGGGGGACCTGGGGCTGCTGCGTACTACCCCATGAGATTTTTTTTTTTTTTATATACCCGTATATACTCGCGTATAAGCCGAAGGGAGACTTTTCAGCCCAATTTTTGGGCTGAAAAACTCGGCTTATACACATGCACCTCCCCAATGTACTTCCTTCCTAACTTGCATTGGCTTCTATTCTAGAATTCTCATGACTCTGCTCATCAGATACCGCAATAAAAGTATTGTTTTTTTGGGGACGTGTCTAAACAGCCACAACGCTACTGCATAGGAAATAATGTGTTGACATCCACCTATAAAGTGTATCATTTATATGCAACATAAATGTAATGATTGCGATGCTTTATAGACACAAAGCAAATAAGAGACAATAATTGTCTAAGAATTTAGGCCCCTTTCACATCTCTGCATTGATGAATTACCTGCGTTTGCCTCCCCTGCGCTAGCGCAAAAGCAAGACACTTCCACATTTCCGGGCGCGTCTAAGCGCATGCGCGATGACATCAGGCACTTCACACTTGCGTTTCGGGGATGTTGGCTCTTGTGCTCGGTTGCGCTCGGCCATAGAAGGTAATGGGGCCACCGAGCGCAGATGAGCGCAGGAGAACTGCATCTCTGCGCTAATGCAGTTGCATGCGTTTGAATTAAACTGCACCTGTGCTTGCTTTTGCGCGAGCGCAGGGCAGGGAAATGCAGGTAATTCATCAACGCAGAGATGCGAAAGGGGCCTAAATTGTATTTATTGAAATTAGTGATGGGCGAGTCCTAAATTACTCGGAATCGCTTGACTATAGCGAGTCCGAGCCCGGGACTCGCTACTCGTTGCGAGTCTAGCGAGTCCAATGTTAATGAATGGGGAAGCGAGTAATAGCGAGTAATGTGCGATTTACAAATCGCAGATGTGTCTCAGAAGCTTCAGGCTCTATCTGCTAGGACTTGTTACTCTGCCAGTTTCCCAGCGTTTACTCGCACAGTAACGAGTCCAATGCAAATCAATGACAATCCTAGTTTTGTCAGAGACTCTGACAAAACTAGGATTGCCATTGACTTGCATTGGACGCGTTATTGTGCGAGTAATCGCTGGGAAACTCGCAGAGTACCGAGTCCTGCGAGTCCCTTACTACTCGCAGAGTAACGAGTCCTAGCGAGTAGATTCGCCCATCCTTAATTGAAATCAATCACTATTTATCATAACTCTTGCATATAGGATCACCTAGCTTGTGATAGGTGTACCTACAAGTGAATGGGGTCAACTCAACATACTGAGTAGTCACCGTACAGAAAACGTAAATTTTTTTTTACTTAAACGCATGTTTCGGGCTAAAGATAAGTTTTACAATGGAAATGAAAGATGTTACAGATTTTGGTCCCTTTCTCTGACCTAAGCATTTCTCTATATAGTTTTCTATAGACAGGTGGCTGCAGTTGGTCTCTGTTCTTTTCTTCCCTTATTCACATTGATGTCACTGACAAGAGGTAAGACAGCTTTCACATCTGGGCTTTTTTTCCAATGCATTGTCTGCGGTAGTTCCGGACATGTGCAATCCTTGCGTTTTTGCCACGATCCGGCAAATCCAGCACTTGCGGCAAGTAGTAAAACCGCAGTTAGCGGTGTCTTTTGTCCGCTGCCGTAACTGCCGGATTTGCCAGATTGTGGCAAAGACGCAAGTGCCGCACATGTCCGGAACTCCCGTAGACAATGGATTGGAAAAAAACACAATTTTGCCGCACGCTGCTCTGTTTTTTTTTTAATAAAAGGCGGAATTCTGCTGCATTTGAAAAACAGCAGATTAGGAAAACCTGAAGATTTAAAATTCAAGTTTGCCTGGTCTGCTGGAAGTGTACCAAACACAGATGTGATAGCAGCCTAAGACTGTCCAGACTGGGTGAACCTTGTTGCTGTGGAATGGTCGTAAGGAGATGAAGGTGTGAAGAGACATACACTATAGAGCTTAAACCAAATGTCTGCAAGTAAACTGCCATCTACTGACCAAAGTTGGTAAGGGAAAACGGAGAGAATGACAACAGTGGGAACTGAAGAGCAAAGTATATGTCTCCCAGGGGGCACATAAGAAGAGACAAGTCAGGTGACAACTGTGGCACAGTCACTAATTATAAAAGCCCAAGAGAGCAGAAGAGAGGAGTCAGCACTTGGGACTGGAGCAGGATGAACGCATGAGCAGCTTATAGCTGCCATAGAGCAGTGTTTCCCAACTCCAGTCCTCAAGGCACACCAACAGGTCATGTTTTCAGGATTTCCTTATCATTAGACAGATGATGGAATTATCCCCTGTGCAAGTGATTAAACTAACACCTGTGCAATCCTAAGGAAATCCTGAAAACATGACCTGTTGGTGTGCCTTGAGGACTGGAGTTGGGAAACACTGCCATAGAGAGACCAGATCCTGAGGAAAATGAAAAACCAGATCCAAGTCAACTGAGGAGGGCCAAGAAGAATTACCATGCTGTGGAGGGAGTACAGAGTGATTCATAAACATGAAATATGTTATTTACATGTACTACTACTATTTATGACATTTTTGGTTTATAAAATACACCTTTTTTCTCCTCAAATTGGGGGGAAAGTGGGGGTGTGTTTGTAATCCAAACATAGCATAGCAACACCACAGCAGTTTACCAAGGTCGGGGGGGGATCGGGGCGCAGAGGAGTGGTGTCACAGGAGGCACAGTCACGGTGTTAATGGGGGTCCACGGTGGTAGAACAATGGTGCAGGGACATGAAGCTGGGAGGAGGGTGTGTCCCGGAAGGCACTTACTGGGCACCATTAATCTCCCAGCATTTGACACAATGGGCAAAACGAAAATGGCTGTGGAGGCAGTGTAGGCGCAGGTGGAGATCTCGGACAGCCAAGATATCGATCTGCGCGTGCACTGCTTCAGACGCGATGAACAACAGGAAAACAGCCGTGGAGGCAGCTCATGTGCAGATTGAGACAGCCGTAATCTCCGTCTAAGCCTGTGCAGCTTCCACAGCCATTTTCCTTTTGCCATTATGTCAACTGACGGAAGACTAACGGTGCTCGGCAACCACTTGCCGGGACACTCCATCCACACAGCATTGTGCACAGCATTGCCCTACCATGCCACTCTAGCCGACCCCCACCTGCAACCCTGCCTCCTGTGACTCCGGCGCCACCACCACTACCGCACCTCCACTGGTAAGCTACACCGATTTTAAGATGTTCCTAGAATTATAGAACGGATTCCTTTTTTAAAATTAAAAGTTCTTTTATTTTTTCTCTAATTTCCTCTAAATTTGGGGTGCATTTAATAATCTGATGCGTTTTATAATTTGCAAAATACAATGCTTATTATAGGGTATATGCTCTTGGGTTTTTTATATTTTTTTGTTTCCAGCACATTCAACTTTGATGTAGTCTGTGGTCATAATTCACCTGAGAGTTAACTCAGATAAAGATACAACAGTCAGAAACTCTCCTGTCAGACCAAAACCTGCTGATTTCTTAGGTAATTTGTTCTGCAGACATTATACAGGTATAAAAGGTAAATGCTGCAAAATTGTTAATAAACCCAATTAGTAAAATGATTTTGAAAATGCATGCTAGTAATGATGGGTGTTAATTAAGCTACACTGGAGGGGTTTAGGGATGACAAAGATGCTAAAACTATTGCAGGTGTTATGTAAAATATTCCTAGCAATCAGATTGTCAGACATGAAGCACTGGTTCAATTCAAAGTTGAATGGCACAATGGAGAAAGCACAATGGGGAAGGTGAAGAGTCTACCGGACCGCAGTTGTGTCACACTATCATCTATCTCTTGGTATATTGCCAAATAACGAAATAATTTACCCTCAATGTAATAGATATGCAGAGTACAACCCCTGGCACTGCCTAACCTACAGATGGTAGTTAGGTGGCACATCTAGTTAGTCATGACTCCAATCTGATATTTAATTAACCAACTAAGCAAATTATCATGTAATTCCAATAATGATATCTTACAATCTGCAAGGATAAGTAAATCAAAATATCATTGACTGGTTGATGTGAATCCTGTAACGCTCGGTGATGGGTTGTGAGTGACCATCTTTACACCAGTAAGGGCAGAGTGTCAGTCACACTTGGCACACGCCGTCGCACTGCTGCGCACCCTTGAGGGTCGCAGAAATTGTTCATCCACTCGCCAGTCCTGGGACTTTGGCAGAGGCCTTCTCAATTGGTGAACAGAGCGGTGGCTGGTGACTGGACACACAGCAGCAAGTAAGTCAAACACATCAAAGCAAAGCGCATAGAAACCAAAAGCTAAACCCACAGAAGTAACCAAAAAGAGAAAGCTGAATCGCAGCAGTAAAGCAAAGATAAAGCTGCAAAATAGCAGCACACCTCAGAGGACAGGCACTGACCCAACCACCAACATAGCTGAAATAATCAGCAGCTAAGCACAGCACATGGCAGGTTTAAAACTGCATCCGAGCAGTCACGTGACCCGCGGAGGCAATGCGCACTCCCCGCGCTCTGCCCACAGGAGGAGAGAGAAATGGAGGGAACCTATCACCATCTGACTGTTCCAGCAGATACAACATCACGTATCCACTTGCAACTGCACCTTTGGCAACATCAGCAGCGTTCCGCCTCCCGGCGACACACAAAGTGCATCTATTAGTATGAAGTTCTTGGTAAGAGCGAGCAGCCGTGCAAGTTCCATCCCCGAAGGCTTCAGTCCTCATAGCCAGCGAAGGGCAATGAGCAAACCAACCGGGAGCCAGAGCTCGTCCAGGACCGTGATTCAGAACTACCAGACCTATCAAATCCCCCATAATGTAATTTCTGCTTGTGATCACGTTGGGAATCTACCTACTAAATCAGCACCCTTGAACATTTGTTCTTAAGGTGGGGTTACACGTTGCAATATCGTTCCGATATCGCAATTCAATGGCGCGGGAGCGCGCATTTAGTGCACATTTCTCCCGCATCGCATTGGAGGTTTAGACGTTGTGATTTCTGGATCCAACGTCCATACGATGTCTACGCCCCCAACCCAGGAACGACCATTTAACATGGGAGTGTGTGGCACCCCATGGGTTAATGTGCCACAATAATATCACATGGGTTCTCTCCCCACTACACACTGACAAACACTAGCACCTCTGGGCCAGGAGGGGGAGCACAACCTGCTTCCTTATATACTCTTGCTCATGAGGGGGAGCTCAGTTCAGCTCGGAGCAGGGCTGTGAAGAGCACAAGTTAGTGCAGAACTTAGTGCAGACCTAGTGAGGGTCGGAGGAACAGGAGAACTACAGACTGAGGAACACGTCTGAGAGCTGGAGTGACACCTTCACTCGCCCCAGAAGAACGCACAGAACGGACACCGGATCCGCTACTGTGTCTGGCACCCACAGCACAGTGAATCCAGGAACAGTGGGATCTCTAGATGCCCCTAGTACCAGTGCAAAGCAACACGGAGGGGTCAGTACAGCACAGAGGACTCAAGTTGCCTAGCCAAGTGGTACCAGCAGAACACAGAGAGAGAGACATGAGAAGTCCCAGCAGCTCAGCTAATAGCACCAGCCAGGACACACACACAGTGCAGCACAAGGAAGCTAACGACCCCGGACAGGGTGGGAAGAGAGCTCATCCCCATTACAGACTCCGTGGACTATAATCTGCAATAATATCAGCAGTAAAGCTTTGGAAAACAGCAAAACTGTGAGTCTGTGTATTGATTGCGATCTTTGCTCCACATTCAGCACAGAGAGCTTCCTCCTGCTAGAAGCCTGTCAGCTCTGCATCACAAGGGAAGAAGGAGAATTGCATCAGTGTCTACCAAACGTGAGTGTGTGTCCTTTAACCCCTTCTCCACCATCTATACCCCTTATAGACTATACCATCACTGCCCCGGGGAATACAGTTCTACCCACAGGAACTATACCATCTATGCTGCCACTACATCATCCCCGGAGGTTCTGCAGCAGCGGCGGCCCCCTTTCTGGCCGCATATAGTGGGTGGCGTCACGACTGACATTTCCCCTGTAAATAATCCCCTTTTTATTGCCGAGCCCGGGACACGGTCCGGACCAAGCCACCCGTGACTTCCCCGGCACCATCCGGTCCGGTACCGAGTACCCCTGTCCCGAGGGGCCCGACAAGTGAATGGGTGACGTTGAACTTCACATCGGAGTTGGGCTGTCACACAGCACGATCCGGCTCCAATCTCCATTCAATATCGGAGCATTGGAGAGCACGCTCATTCAATCCCCGATATCGCATTGACATCGTTCCTGCATCGTATTGGACGTTCACACCATACAACGCAGGAACGATATCGGCTCCAACGATCGAACCACGTGACTTTTCATTGAAATTGGACGCCGATATCGCAACGTGTAAACCCCCCTTCAGTCTATTTTATTGTCAAGATATAGCTAGAAAGAAAGAAAAAGACATCAGGACAACAAAAGTGGAATCTGATAGGAATAAAAAATTGTTTTTATCACTACTGTTGCATACAAGATCGAACTATTTTAGAAGGGTCTGATGTGGCAGTTTATGCTTCCTTCACACTGCATTTAGCAGTCTTGTAGGCCAATATACAGAAAAGAAAATATATACTGTTTATCACAATGAGAGTGTATGGGCAAACACCTTTGAAGATGTATACCTCTAACAGGCACTGCAAAACTGTCAAAAGTTCCTTAAAGGGAACGTGTCATCATTGCCTAGGTTACTGGCCACCACTCAGTCTTATCAGCCAAGGACAGTTTCTTATCCAAGAATTTTTATTAATTTTAAAAGACATGACAATAATGAAAACATCCTAGGGCAAGGGGCGTATCCTTCCAAGCTCTTGACCATCACTGAATCAGGGCAGCTTCAGTGACCATGGATTACCTACGGATGTTTCCTGGGTTTAGGTGGTATAGCAGAGCAGATGGAAAACCTTTCCCAACTAGGGCTGGCCTGAGGGAGATGATGAGGGTAGTGGTGGTAGGTGTAACAGAGGAATGAGACAGCAGGAGACAGTTTTTTGCTTTACCTTTTTACTGTAGTTCTGTACTGAGTCCAGGGTAGTCCAACCACCACACGGAATGTGGTCTGGCCAGTCTGATGAGAGCATGACTCTTACTGCTGGGTGAGTATTGTGGCCTTCCTGCTGACTTATCTTGAGCTTTCTGGGGGCTAGTAGCTTCCCAATACTCCCTCCCGTTGCGGTGAGTTACTTCCAGCCGGGCTGGTGAGGGGTTTCAATGCTATGAACAGTTATAGCACGCTTTGACTTTAAGAGACAGTACTTCCCTGCATGCTGTATTGTGAACTAGTCGGTCCCCCCTTCCTGAACTGTGCAGATGGACTGATCCAGATCAGAAAATGAAAGTAAAGACTGTGCAGAGAAAAGAGCAGAGTGCTGCAAGCTGGCGCCTATTTGTGTGTGAAAAATTACACACTGCCTAGAAGCATCCATGTGCTTAGGCTTTGGGAAGGCATGGTGCTGGCTGTGAGGTGACTGCGGGCCAGACAGTGAGAGAGCCCTGGTGACCACCAAGTAGTACAAGACTGAGAAGTTCCAGAGGTTGGTGGTTCTGAACAGAGCAAGATATGTGATCTACAGGACCCAAGGGACCCCAGGATCGTGAAGGAAGAAGTGTAATTTCTCCTAACTGCCCTGCAAAGAGGAGTGCGCACTACTGAGCAACACAGCATCGGGCCCCGGGACTGGACTTGCGTCCGCAAAACCATTGTGAGCCTTTACCAGTGTGTGCACATGTTAGGGCCTCAGTAGCCAGAGCACGATTGCCATGTGGCCTGACTAGAAGAGGCCAGTAAGGTTCTAAGTAACATAGTAACATAGTAACATAGTAACATAGTTTTTAAGGTTGAAGGAAGACTTTAAGTCCATCTAGTTCAACCATAGCCTAACATGTTGATCCAGAGGAAGGCAAAAAAAACCCATGTGGCAACACTAATCTCCACATTGGGGGAAGAAATTCCTTCCTGACTCCAGATACGGCAATCAGACTAATTCCCTGGATCAACGTTTTATCAAAGAATCTAGTATGTATAACTGGTAATATTATAGTTTTCAAGAAAGGCATCCAGGCCCCTCTTAAATGTTAGTAGTGACTCACTCATTACAACATCATGTGGCAGAGAGTTCCATAGTCTCACTGCTCTTACAGTAAAGAATCCGCGTCTGTGATTATGATTAAACCTTCTTCCCTTCAGACGTAGAGGATGCCCCCTTGTCCCAGTCTCAGGCCTAAGAGTAAAGAGATCATTAGAAAGGTCTCTGTACTGCCCCCTCATATATTTGTACATTATTATAAGATCACCCCTAAGCCTTCGTTTTTCCAAGCTAAATAACCCCAAGTTTAATAACCTGTCTTGGTATTGCAGACCCCTTAGTCCTCTAATAACTTTTGTCGCTCTTCTCTGGACCTGCTCTAGTTCAGCTATGTCTTTCTTATACACTGGAGACCAGAATTGTACACAGTATTCTAAGTGTGGTCGCACTAGTGACTTGTATAGAGGTAAAATTATGTTCTCCTCATGAGCATCTATGCCTCTTTTAATACATCCCATTATTTTATTTGCCTTTGCAGCAGCTGCCTGACACTGGCCACTAAATGTGAGTTTGTCATTTACCCATACACCCAGGTCTTTTTCAGTGATAGTTTTGCCCAGTGTTTTATAATTAAGCACATAATTATACTCTTTGTTTCCTCTGCCCAAGTGCATGACTTTACATTTATCCCCATTAAAGCGCATTTGCCATTTAGCAGCCCAAGCTTCTAGTTTACATAAATCCTCCTGTAATATAAAATTGTCCTCCTCTGTATTGATTACCCTGCAGAGTTTAGTGTCATCTGCAAATATTGAGATTCTACTCTGTATGCCCCCTACAAGGTCATTAATAAATATATTAAATAGGAGCGGGCCCAACACTGACCCCTGTGGTACCCCTGTGGTACCGTAGTATTGAAGTTTCCCTGTTTTCTCAAAGATGTCTGTTGTATATTTGCTTGTAATAGTTGGGGCAACGTACTACTGAGTGGCCAAACTAGAAACTGCCAAAACTGCCATTAATTGTACTTTTGCCACAGCATACCCCCTGTGAACTCGTTTTACCCTTACCTATTCCCACCTATTAACAAATTCTACCCTTGTTATTTGCCTGATCTTGTGTACTGTAATTGTACTCTGCACCGTGGTGGTCACTTGGCCATTGATGCACTGGTAACGTGGGTCCTGTGATATGAGTGCTAAGAGCCGTTCCCTGATCCTATATGTTACTGAGGCCCCGAAGAACTCCAATAAGTTACTGGTGAGCGAAAAAACCCAATTATCATCCAGTTCTGTCACCAAACCCTCAAAGCCTGGGTGGCTTAGAGACTGGTCCCCTTCCTGCAGTTTGTCCCTTCGGAACCGCTGCCGTCGCCTCCTCACTGGACTCCTCCTTTGCTTACTCTGTCCTACTACACTCTCTTTAACCCCTCTATCTGACCAGAGCCCTATAACACAAGCTTAAAGCCTCAAGTGCACAGCCTACTGGTAGAGATCAGGCAGTGTGTGTATGCTTCAGACATCCAGCAGAAAGAGCACAACTCCAACCAGACAAGACAATACACAGATGTTACTTGTATATACCATTCTGTGGTGGCCAGACACAGGAGTGCCACATAGGGAAGAACATACTTTGCCTGGTTTGACAAGTGTCAACGTGGGGCTCGGGTTGACACAACCTTCGCAGGATGGTCTAGTTAGTGTGTGACATTGTTTTTGGTCATGTTCTTGTGCCGTGTTCCCTTTCACTGACTGCAGCATGTATCGAAGAGACTAAAAAAAAACCCAAAATGATTTAATCTCATCCAAATTAAAGATAGCGATGTGCACGGGGTGGCTAACTCAGATGTCAACCCGCCGATGGCAGACAAGATTTTATCCAGAGCGCTGTTCTCTGCCATCTTCTCCCGGATAAGCATGATAAGTGGGAATTTTGTTTAAATACAGATCTGTTTTCTAATTCTTTATCCGGGATGTCACGTCAAGGACTTGGCACAAAGTCTGATGCCACAGAGAGAACCTGTGTATTTGTCTTGATAACCAGACATTTTAATACCTGCTGGCAGATGTGGAGTATGATAATAATAGAGAGAGAGAGATATTCCCATTGAATTGGCACACACACAACACGGTTAGTAGTCATTTACATCTCAATAACATTTACAGGGGAAAGAATATATATCTTCACTTAAAACTGTTTTGTATCCACGAGATACGGGCATAGAGAAGCAGAGTTTGGACCCCTGATCCCAAACGTGTGGAAATGGCGCTGCGCAGGTTGCAGCAGTATTTCCTACTTTGATGTGATTATGTTATTTAAAGGGGTTGTCCAAGACAATTTAATTTTTTCACTACGGGCTTAATAACTAATATTTGCTAACTGTCTGGTGCCGATCTTTGCTGGCTCAGAGCGGTCACACTGCTCCTGCCGGCGATTAGGTGGTTTCTGCTGACATCATGTTGATAGAATGGCAGCTTTTCTTCCGCTCTGCTCAGTTGATGGGATGGGACTGCTCACGTCATGCTCAATAGCAGCCAGATCTGCACTGCCTGACTGCAGGGAGCCGTCCATTTATCAACGTGACGTCAGCAGTCAAGGAAGAACCGCTCTGATGACGTGAGAAGTAGAATCGCCGGCAGGAAGGGTAAGTGACTGCTCTGAGCTGGCGTCAGGTGGGTCAGGCAGGGAGTTCACAACTACCTGCACTTTACTTTGCAACATTGCCTGTTAGTTCTTAGGCCCGTTCAACCCCTTAAGCAACTGTCTGGTATTAATGCTTGAGCAATATATGGTAAAGGAGGTAACATCTACAGATGGTACTACATGGACACCAATCAACCTATCTGTTCTGATCCATCCATCTACAGAGGAAAGCATGGTCCAGACTTTCTACAACACGCCCCATGCCACAATGGCGGACACAGAAAAAAAAAGAGCCCTTGTGCAAGAACAATATATGGGCCCTTTGCAGCCCAACACCTCCTCACATTGGATAATTACACATGCAATGGAGGTAGAAATGGGCCTCCTATTCCCTTGGACCCTGTGTGGCTGCACCAATGATATGTCCACCCCTGCCATGCCAGAGTATCAGAAAATGTGTAAAAGAAGAAAAGAGGGCGTAAATCTGACAAATGGAGGCAGCAGCATAACAGAGTACAGTCATGGCCAAATGTTTTGAGAATGATACAAATATTAATTTTAACAAAGTCTACTGCTTCAGTTTTTCTAATGGCAATTTGCATATACTCCAGAATGTCATAAAGAGTGATCAGCTTAACAGCAATTACTTGCTAAGTCAATATTTGCCTAGAAAATGAACTTTAACCCCCAAAACACATTTCAACATCATTGTAGTCCTGCCTTAAAAGGAGCAGCTAACATCGTTTTAGTGATTGTTCCATTAACATAGGTGTGGGTATTGATGAGGACAGGGCTGGCGATCAATCAGTCATGATTAAGTAAGAATGACACCACTGGACACTTTAAAAGGAGGCTGGTGCTTGGTATCATTGTTTCTCTTCAGTTAACCATGGTTATCTCTAAAGAAACACGTGCAGCCATCATTGCACTGCACAAAAATGGCCTAACAGGGAAGAGTATCGCAGCTAGAAAGATTGCATCTCAGTCAACAATCTATCGCATCATCAAGAACTTCAAGGAGAGAGCTTCCATTGTTGTCAAAAAGGCTCCAGGGCGCCCAAGAAAGACCAGCAAGCGCCAGGACCGTATCTTAAAACTGTTTCAGCTGCGGGATGGGACTACCAGCAGTGCTGAGCTTGCTCAGGAATGGCAGCAGGCTGGTGTGAGTGCTTCTGCACGCACTGTGAGGCGGAGACTCTTTGAGCAAGGCCTGGTTTCAAAGAGGGCAGCAAAGAAGCAACTTCTCTCCATAAAAAACATCAGGGACCGACTGATATTCTGCAAAAGATACAGGGAGTGGACTGCTGAGGACTGGGGGAAAGTCATTTTCTCTGATGAATCCCCTTTTAGATTGTTTGGGACATCTGGAAAACAGCTTATTCGGAGAAGAAGAGGTGAGCGCTACCACCAGTCTTGTCTCATGCCAACTGTAAAGCATCCTGAAACCATTCATGTGTGGGGTTGCTTCTCAGCCAAGGGAATCGGCTCACTCACAGTCTTGCCTAAAAACACAGCCATGAATAAAGAATGGTACCAGAATGTCCTCCAACTTTTCCCAACCGTCCAAGAGCAGTTTGGCGCCCAACAATGCCTTTTCCAGCATGATGGAGCACCTTGCCATAAAGCAAAGGTAACAACTAGTGATGAGCGAGCACTAAAATGCTCGGGTGCTCGATGCTCTATGCCCTGGCCGAGCATCCCAAGATACTCGTGTACTCAGCCAGAGCACCGAGCCCAATGTAAGTCAATGAGTGACAGGCTCCGCCCACAGACTTCCGGTTATAAAACGAGTATTTCTAAGAAAGGGCGGGAGGGGGGGCTTTTTTAAATCACCGCAACATATAACACCTTGCTATGGCCCCCAGAGGGATCCTAACAATGAATCTGCTCTCTGTGAGGTGCCAGCTCACTGTGTGCACTGAAGGGAGCTGTGTATGTGTGTCAGATTCCTAATTATTAGCGAGCAGTCCGAGCATCTCGGCGGTACTCGGTGCTCGCTGAGCCTCCCGAGTATCGGGATACTCGTGCGAGTAACAAGTAGCGCAGAGCATACTCGCTCATCCCTAATAATAACTAAATGGCTCAGGGAATAAACATAGAGATTTTGGGTTCATGGCCTGGAAACTCCCCAGATCTTAATCCCATTGAGAACTTGTGGTCAATCATCAAGAGACAGGTGGACAAACAAAAATCAACAAATTCTGGCAAAATGCAAGCATTGATTATGCAAGAATGGAAGAATGGACGGCTATCAGTCAGGATTTGGTCCAGAAGTTGATTGAGAGCAGCCAGGGAGAATTGCAGAGGTCCTGAAGAAGAAGGGTCAACACTGCAAATATTGACTTGCTGCATTAACTCATTCTAACTGTCAATATAACCTTTTGGTATCATAATATGATTGCAATTATATTTCTGTATGTGATATAAACATCAGACAAACACAAATAAAAACCAGAGGGCAGCAGATCATGGGAAAATATCATTTTGGTGTCATTCTCAAAACTTTTGGCCATGACTGTACAGCAGACATAGTAACTACCGGCAGGGCCGGTTTTAGGCAAAGTGGGGCCCTAGGCAAAAGGTTAAAGTGGGCCCTAAATGCTCAGGCCACTTTCACATCTAACGCTTTGCTTCATTTTGCTCAATTTGCATTTCCATGCGTTTTTACCGCAAAAACGCATCAAAACGCATACGTTTTTGTTCCCATTGATTTTAATGGAAACACATGCAAAAACGCATGTAAAAACGCATGTGCGTTTCCAAAAACAGAAAACGCATGCGTTTTTGCCAACGCTGCCCAAAACATTGGGGAAGACGTTTTGTGCTGCGTTCGCAAAAATGCATGCGTTTTGCGTTTTTGAAAACTCACATGCGTTTTGCATGCCTTTTTACATGCGTTCCCATTGAAATCAATGGGGGAAAAAACGCTAGCGTTTTTAATGCGTTTTTAGCGGTAAAATTGGCTAGAAAGGCAAATTTAGCAAAACGCACACCAACCTTAGATGTGGAACAGGCCGTAGTTATATGGTAAGAGTGACTTCATAAGTTGATTATCTAGGTCAGAATAAGAACATACTGAACGTCATTTTTATTTCAATCATAAAAAAAAAACCCAGAAATTTGTAAAAAAAAAAAATATTTTTTTTTTATTTTCCGAGACCCATGATGTTTTAATTTTTGAAGATACATAGATATGTGAGGGCTTACTTTATGTGCCCTGAGCTGACATTTTTACTGATACCATTTTGAGTCAGATACAACATTTTGATCGCCTTTTATTGCATTTTATTGTAACAACGTGGTGGCCTAAAAAACATAATTCTGGCGTTTTTATTTTTTTTCCCATTACGCCATTTACCAATTGGATTAATTTACTTCATATATTGATAGCTTAGATTCTTACGAACGCAGCGATACCAAATATGTGTATTTTTACATTTTTTTCACTGTTTTATTGCTATTTTCAGTTCAGCTCCTTTGGGGGCCCCTAAGAGAGTGGGGGCCCTAGGCAACTGCCCAGTCTGCCCCCCCTAACGCCGGCCCTGACTACCGGTATATATCAGAAATATAAAGTAACATTTAATGTCAGGGGTCACATTAAACAATCCATTTGTTCCCTAGCTTTGAAATGTTAAGAAAATGCCTAATTTTAAATATTTTTGATTTTTGTTTTATTTTCAATATCACTTTCTATTAAAAAAAATAAAAATAAAAAACTACAACACAAGACGTCTTTCAATTTTCGGAATGGCCAGTGAGCCTAATAATACACTTAGACTTCATGTTCTGTACAAACAGTACAAAAGAGTTTTCAGTAGTTTAATTACCATCACAGGCAAAATTACATTGACAGATAAAACCACTAACTACAGTAATTAACACATGCTCTTTAATTCACAATAGGTCATATCACAGCTCACCTTTTTCCCCTCCTGTACAATGACTGATAACACCTCTATACACAGAACATACCGCAAGAACCACCAGTCATGATAGGTGAAATCAAAACTCACCTCCTCCCCCCTCCTGTACAATGACTGAGTGATAACACCTCTATATAGAGTAAATACCACAGGAACCATCAGTCATGACAGGCCATGTCACAGCTCACTTCCTCCTCATCCTGTACAATGATTGATAAACACCTCTATATATAGTAAGTGCCACAGAATCCACCAGTTATGCTAGGTGATATTACCATTCACCTCCTCCCCCTTCAGTGCAATGACTAATAACATTTTTATATACTACAGATACCACAGGATCCACCATTCACAATAGGGGATATCACAGCTCACCTCCTCCTCCTGTACAATGACTGATAACACCTCTATATACAGTAGATAATACAGGATCCACCATTCACAATAGGTGATATCACAGCTCACCTCCTCCTGTACAAAGACTGATAACACCTCTATATATAGTGGATAACACAGGATCCACCATTCACAATAGGTGATGTCACAGATCACCTCCTCCTCCTGTACAATGACTAATAACATCTCTATATACAGTAGATAACACAGGATCCACCATTCACAATAGGTGATATCACAGCTCACCTCCTCCTCCTGTACAATGACTGATAACACCTCTATATACAGTAGATAACGCAGGATCCACCATTCACAATAGGTGATATCAAAGCTCACCTCCTCCTGTACAATGACTGATAACACATCTATATACAGTAGATAACACAGGATCCACCATTCACAATAGGTGATGTCACAGCTCACCTCCTCCTGTACAATGACTGATAACACCTGCATTTACAGTAGATAACACATGATCCACCATTCACAATAGGTGATGTCACTGCTCACCTCCTCCTGTACAATGACTGATAACACCTCTATATACAGTAGATAACACAGGATCCACCATTCACAATAGGTGATATCACAGCTCACCTCCTCCTCCTGTACAATGACTGATAACTCCTCTATATACAGTAGATAACACATGATCCACCATTCACAATAGGTGATGTCACTGCTCACCTCCTCCTGTACAATAACTGATAACACCTCTATATACAGTAGATAACACAGGATCCACCATTTACAATAGGTGATATCACAGCTCACCTCCTCCTCCTGTACAATAACTGATAACACCTCTATATACAGTAGATAACACAGGATCCACCATTTACAATAGGTGATATCACAGCTCACCTCCTCCTCCTGTACAATGACTGATAACTCCTCTATATACAGTAGATAACACAATATCCACCATTCACAATATGTGATATCACAGTTCACCTCCTCCTCCTGTACAATGACTGATAACACCTCTATATACAGTAGATAACACAGGATCCACCATTCACAATAGGTGATGTCACAGCTCACCTCCTCCTGTACAATGACTGATAACACCTGCATTTACAGTAGATAACACATGATCCACCATTCACAATAGGTGATGTCACTGCTCACCTCCTCCTGTACAATGACTGATAACACCTCTATATACAGTAGATAACACAGGATCCACCATTCACAATAGGTGATATCACAGCTCACCTCCTCCTCCTGTACAATGACTGATAACTCCTCTATATACAGTAGATAACACATGATCCACCATTCACAATAGGTGATGTCACTGCTCACCTCCTCCTGTACAATAACTGATAACACCTCTATATACAGTAGATAACACAGGATCCACCATTTACAATAGGTGATATCACAGCTCACCTCCTCCTCCTGTACAATAACTGATAACACCTCTATATACAGTAGATAACACAGGATCCACCATTTACAATAGGTGATATCACAGCTCACCTCCTCCTCCTGTACAATGACTGATAACTCCTCTATATACAGTAGATAACACAATATCCACCATTCACAATATGTGATATCACAGTTCACCTCCTCCTCCTGTACAATGACTGATAACACCTCTATATACAGTAGATAACACAGGATCCACCATTCACAATATGTGATGTCACAGTTCACCTCCTCCTGTACAATGACTGAAAACTCCTCTATATACAGTAGATAACACAGGATCCAGTATTCACAATAGGTGATGTCACAGCTCACCTCCTCCTGTACAATGACTGATAACACCTCTATATACAGTAGATAACCCAGGATCCACCATTCACAATAGTTGATATCACAGCTCACCTCCTCCTCTTGCATAATGACTGATAACACCTCTATATACAGTAGATAACACAGGATCCACCATTCACAATAAGTGATATCACAGCTCACCTCCTCCTATACAATGACTGGTAACACCTCTATATACAGTAGATGACACAGGATCCACTATTCACAATAGGTGATGTCACTGCTCACCTCCTCCTGTACAATGACTGATAACACCTCTATATACAGTAGATAACACAGGATCCACCATTCACAATAGTTGATATCACAGCTCACCTCCTCCTCTTGTATAATGACTGATAACACCTCTATATACAGAAGAGGATCCACAATTTATATCACGGTGGCAGGGTGGTGACTTCATGCCTGGAAGCAAGAAGGGGGTCCTCTATTCAGGTGCACAGCATCCAACACTTTCCTGTCTCCAGACCAAAAGGGGGAGCTCTAGAACCTGGCTTAAGGGAAGCTTCCCCATAAAAGTTCTGGCCCAGAGGTGGGGTTAGGTAGAACAGCCAGGGAGAACAACAGAACAGTCACGGAGTGAGTCTGAGGAGGAAGGAGAGGAGAGTGTGTGGAGTAGAGCGGTGTCGAGCTCACCCCAGGGAGAAAGCGCCAGAAACCGGACACCGGAGTCCGAGACCATTCATGTACTAATGGCCCAGCAGCATAAATCCGGAGAGGCCGGGGATTCCAGGTCCCCTGGCCTACCTAACACCTGAAGCACCATAGCATACTAAAGCCCGGGGCCTCCAATGAGGTGTGACCACAGGAACCAATAATTCTTCCTATCATTCCCCAAGAACACACTGAACCCAGGGTCATGGAGCCGGGTCTCGACCCCTGTAACTCCCCAGAAGCACCACAGCCCGATTCCGAGTGCCCCCTGAGGCACAGTCACATGTCACAGCTCACCTCCTTCTCCTCCCCAAGACAGTTGTTGATGGGTCTTTAAGACAAGGAACATTATATACCCCCATGGATACTGTAGCACCCCCACAGGGGTGGACATATCATTGGTGCAACCTGCGCAGTAGCACAGGGGCCCAACATATTGGGGGCCAATTCCACACCCATAGCAGGTGGAATTGTGTATTTTGATGAGCTATTGGACTGCAAAGGGACCCAGTAAACTCTTCTTGCACAGGGGCCGTTTTCTGTCTGTGTCCACCAGTGTGCCCCTATATTGTCCGGCACCCCCCTGGAGGGGGGGTGATGGACACACAGCCCGGGTCCGTGTATCTGGTGCAGGTTCACTGGTGCGTTACTGTATCAGCACTGCTCGCCATACTAAATTATAGAGATGATGGAAGGCGCCTCCTCTCCAGACACCTCCTGAGCCGCTAACAAAATGCTCCATTAAATCCGCACCCGCTGCTATTTATAGAGCAAAATTCTCTCGAAGAAAAATCTTTTCTTTCTCTTCCAGAAAGTCTGCCTTGTTCTTAATATGCTGAATTTACACTTCCTACCAGACCAGGATCCCATCTGCGCGGTAGCAGAACAGCACATGAATTCTATCTTTCTAAGATAATATTTCCAGGAGATTCAATGGGGGCAAAAAAAGGCCTTTACTCGATTTGCCTCAAAGATAACGAAATAAATCTAAACCAAGCAGATCTAATATATATTATAAACCATTGCTGGAAGGAATGAGCAGACTAGATTAATTGTATTCAAGGGGTCCCAGAAAAGCCTATCTCTGCCACACAGGGCTGACGCTGCCTGTCTAATGGGCCTCTCATTAATCTTTCCTCCCAGGAGACCTGTGTTTTGTTGGAAGATAAGCTTGAGAAATTTTCAGCACTCTATGATCCCATTGCTTCCACCATTACCAGATCCCCCCCAGGGATCTCCAAATCATTTACAACATTAACCCATGCCAGCGCTCAGATTACCCTAGCAGGCTTGTATTATCAGACTGATTAACGTCAGATCATTAAGTGCCCATAATGAAGTGGCTGCTGGATCACAATCGCCCAATTCAATCATCGTTCAAAGTGATTTGGTCTGTTCCCTGTTCACACCAACAGATATTCTCTTCTTCCTCACTGGTTGTAATCATCCTAAAATAAAAACTTTCTATGCTTTATTTTTTTACAGTCATCTGTTTATATGGTATTGTATATTGCACATGTATAATGCATTGTATTGAGCAGAGAGAGTTTAAAGCACAAATTTCAGACAGAATTTAAAGGGAACCTGTCACCCCCTTTGGGCATTTCAAACTGTGACCACCAGCTTACACATCCTGTAAATGGGGTTCTAGTAACCCCTGTATGTGCCCAGAGTGAGCCCCTCATACTTGAGAAAACAACTTCTATTGTGGCCTCCTACTGAGTCACGGAGGCTGCTATATGGTCATGTTGACTAAACCCCTCGCTGCCCCTCCTGGCTTCATCCCCCCCTATGGAGCGCGGACACCCACTCCACTTCGCCACTCAAGCGCCGGGCAGAGGAGGGGTGAGAATTTTAAAACATGCTGGGCGGGTTTTGCAGCCTGGAGGGGCGGCGAGGGGTTTAGCCACCATGACCATAAAGCAGCCTCCATGACTCAATAGGAGGCCACAATAAAAGATGTTTTCTCAGGTATGGGCACATACAGGGGTTACTATGTTGAGGAGAGCACATCCTGTCTACAATAAGGAGTTCCTGGAGGAAGCTGAATTCCATAGAAGGACTGACCAATCACAGAATGCCATATCACCTGGACATACTCGATCAAGACCACAGTCCCTGATGACCTCATGCATCCGCCCATGGACTAACCCACTGACCAATGAATACATCTGAGTAGGGCTGGCCGAGCCCCTTACTGAACAAAACCTCATGTCTCTTATAATAAACCATCACTTGGAGCTTGGGTCTGACCAAGGAAGGGTGTACAACTGAATCTGTGTGTCTGGTGTCTACTTTTCATTGCCGGTGCTTGTTCTATTTAAATTAGGACAGGAGCAGCAACTTGTTAATATTATTATGAAATATTAACCATAACAACTAGAACCCCATTTACATGATGTGTAAGGTAGTGGCCACAGTATGAAATGCCCAAAGGGGGGTGACAGGTTCCCTTTAATCATATCAAACTGCAGTTTACAAACACCATCCTTGGTCTGATCATGCAAAAATTAATCAGATATCTATATATGTAAATGAACCCTCAATTCCTCGTGGATTATGCCAAAAGTGCTGCTCATGTGTCTACCTGTCGGTGGCACAAATTGCCTCTATTGCCCTTGTGTTCCCCAACTCCAGTCCTAAAGAGCCACCAACAGATCATGTTTAAAGGATTTGCTCAGTATTGACCAGATCATAATTCCATCCTCTGTTCAATGCTAAGAAAATCCTAAAAACATGCACTGCTCCCGGCTCTTAGGAACCTATTGAATATGGTATATGAGCAGGGGCATAATGATCACAAAGGCAGAGTTTGCAACAGCAACCGGGTCAGGGGGTGGACTGGGTCCATCGGTGCCAGCGTATATTTCATCTGGATGAACCTCGTCAGACACGCATTCAGATGAAGTGCATTGCTGCACTGCAAAAGACACTGCCAGCCAAACAAAGGCCAGCAGATGACATTGGCATGCCAGTGACTAATGCTGCATGGCAATAATGTCAGCTACCAGCTTCAGGAGAGGGTATTACGCGCAGGGGAAGTGGAGGGAAGGTGAGTAGAATATTTTCATTTTTTATGTGTTAAAACCCAGCAGCAGAATGGGAAATATATATACCAAAATGGGGAACATATATGCCAGGAAGAGGGACATATATACTAGGATGGGGACATATATACCATGATGATACCATGATGGGGAACATATATAACAGGAAGGGGGACATATATTCCAGGAAGAGGGACATATATACTAATATGGGTGACATATATACCAGGATGGGTCCAGTATGAGGGACATATATACCAGGATGGGTCCAGGATGAGAGACATATATACCAGGATGGGGGATATATATACATATATATGGGGGACACATACACTAGGATGGAAACAACATAAGGATGTATATATATATATATATATATATATATATATATATATATATATATATATATATATAAAAGAGAAAAAAACTGCACAGCACTCACAGACTAATGTGAACTGGTGCCAGCAGTGACGCTGCTGGCACCAGTTCACATTAGTCTGTGAGTGCTGTGCAGTTTTTTTCTCTTTTGTATTTTATGGAGTTGCTGGCTCCTTACTGCAATCTGCACCCTCATTGACCACAGGTGATCTAGGGTCGAGGTGGTGTCTGCCCACTGAGAAGTGGGGGAGCGGACAAGGAGGATAGGGATATCAGCGTAAGACTCATCGGACCTGAAGTCACTTTGTCGCAGTCGGTGAGCAAACAGACTTTGGCCAATGTGTGTACCAAGAACTTCAGAAATAAAAAGATAAGATTTTTGAGTTTTTTGAAAAAACGCAAGTTTTTAAACTTTTTTCTCAGGTATATATAGCTTGTTAGCACATGTACATCATTGGTAGTAGCTGTGTGCTGCAGAGTACTTTTTTCAAGTATATATATATATTATGTCAGGATGGGGAACATATACCTACCAGGGTGGGGGACATATATATACCAGGGTGTTTCAAGAATGAGGGACATATATACCAGGATAGGAACATATGTACCAGGATGGAGAATGTATATACCAGAATGAGGAACATATGTATACCAGGATGAGCACAGGATGGGGGGCTTATATACCAGAATAGGCAAATATATACCATAATAGGCCCGGGATGAGGAACATATAAACCAGGATGGGCCCAGGATAACTAAGATATATATATACCAGGATGGGGAACATATGTACCTGAATGGGCCTATGATGGGGACATATATACCAGAATGGGGACATATACTAGGGTGGGAGACATATGTACCAGAATAAGAAAAATATATTCCAGGATGGGGAAACATATATACCAGGATGAGGGCATATATACCAGGATGGGCCCAGAATGACGGCTATGTACCAGGATAGGGAACATATGTACCAGGATGAGGGACATATATATCAGGATAGGAGCATATATACCAGGATAGGAGCATATATACCAGGATGGAGGACATTTATACCAGAGTGGAGGAAATATATACCAGGATGCTGGAAATATAAAGTAGGCGGAGGCATATATATACCAGGTTGGGGAACATATATTCCAGGATGGGCCCAGGAGGGAGGACATTACAAATTAATGGGGGCAGGCATCTCATATGTCCTTAAAGGATTTAGAAAGTTAAAAAGGCCCGGCATCTAACCAGCTAGAGGTGGGGGGTATCAGGTCCACATTTTGTGCCTGAGACCATCGGACTCTTGTTACACCTCCAGTATATGAGCAAATCTTTGGACACTTATCATATGGCATATTAGACCCATTTCACTCATACTACCTCATGTCATGCATGTAATATCACCAAAAATATATGCATAGCTTTAATGTCATAATTATGCCCATTGCCTACCATTTCACCCTGTGTATTGCAAGAGACACAATCTGCATTGAACTGTACACAAACAATTGAGATGATGCAGATTGCCACAAACATGTCATCTACTTAACTGGAACTAAGGTATGATGCAGATTTTCTGCACTCACATGTACATGTAAAGCTTTGCACAAATACAACCCATGTCCTTCAGTATTCCTGACAATCTACATATTGTTTGCCCTAGGAAAAAAGTCAATAAATGGCTCATGGTGCACATCATCCGCACTTTGTGTGACATCGGTGCCATTTCAAAACACTGCTGACCATCAGAAAAGATAGAACATTAAAGTTGGTCACACCTCCAAAAATAGAGAAATTCTTCAAATGTTATTCCATAAGTATCAAATAATGAAAATCCACATACTGTTAATAGAAAACAAACCACTTGTGCATTCCTGGTGCTGTCTGCACCCTTAATCATAGAGAATGACGTAGGGTTCATTCACATTTGTGCATAAATTGGACAAGTGCTACCTGATGTTTAATCGGATAGCATCGCTCCAGGGGTGTTCTATGGGGCAGTGACCATCAGCGTTTTTTTCTCATGCCAATTTGACATGAAAAACAAACCGTACATACAGTGATTATCAGTGTATCTCGGCTCACTCGCACCCATACAAATCTATGGATGCGTGCAAAACATCGGACTGCACTTGAATGTCATCCGAGTACAGTCTGATAAACACTAAAACAGACAATGGAGAAGACGGAGAAGTTAAATGGGACCTGTCACCAGGTTTTTGCAACCTAATCTGAGAATAGCATAATATAGGACCCGAGATCCTGATTCCAGCGATGTGTCACTTACTGGGCTGCTCAGTGTAGTTTTGATAACATCACTGTTTAATCAGCTGGAGATTATCATTAGCAGTCTACTTGGCCTGCTGCCTAGTCGAATGGCACATTCACAGACTGCTAAATCTGCAACAGAGAAAACACTAATTTTATCAAAATGGTAGCAAGCAGCTCAGTAAGTGACAAATTGCTGGAATCAGGGTCTCTTTTTCAACATTATGCTGCTTTCATATGGGATGGCAAAAACCTGGTGACAGGTTCCCTTTAAGTTCTCCGTGTTCTCTGCACCTGTTCTCCAATTCTTGCATTCCAGAGAATCAGAGCTCGACACTCGTTCACACTCGCAGCAGAGTTTAAGCTGTATATTAGTATTAGTATATAGCATCCAATTCTCTCGCATCAGATGCTATACGCCAGTGTGACCCCTGCCTTGGATATATTGTTTGCCTCTATTTCCTCACTGATACAAGACTTTAACATTTCATTTAAAATTCCTTTCTACTTTCCATTCTATTTATTTTGCATGTTTAAACATGTAGTTATGAAAGAAATATGATGGGATGTTCCTTTAATCCTACTCATACATAGTGCATGGAGAGATATTATAGCAAATCTGTCATCAGGTTTTTGCCACCTAATCTGAGAGTAGCATAATATAGGACCCGAGATCCTGATTCCAGCGATGTGTCACTTACTGGGCTGCTCAGTGTAGTTGTGATACAATCACAGTTTCATCAGCTGGAGATTATAATTAGAGGACTAATTAGCCTGCACAGTCATGCAGAGAAAACAGTAATTTTATAAGAATGACAGCAAGTAGCTCAGTAAGTGACACATCGTTGGAATCAGGGTCTCTATCTCTACATTATGCTGGGATGGCAAAAACATGAAGACAGATTCCCTTTAAAAGGACACTGTCACCAGATTTTTGCCATCCCATCTGACAGCAGCATAATGTAGAAATGGAGGCACTGATTCCAGGGATGTGTCACTTACTGAGCTGCTTGCTATCATTCTTATAAAATTACTGCTTTCTCTGCTTCAGATTTAGCAGTAATTTACTATTTGATTTGTCCTACAATGTTAATCTCCAACTGATTGAACAGTGATTATATGAAAACTACACTGAGCAGCCCAGTAAGTGACACATCGCTGGAATCAGGGTCTCTGTCTCTACAATATGCTGCTGTCAGATGAGATGGCAAAAACCTGGTGACAGTGTCCCTTTAAGTGCCATGTTGTAAGCAGTGAAGTAGGAACAGATCATAATTACAGGGACAATTAGGGATATAGCAGAGTTCTTTTTGTTAGATGGATCCAGCTATGAATATGAATTCTCTTCTTCCATCAATTATTCTCAGATATGTATTATGGTTGTAAGAATGAAACTACTGTATCAAAATAATTCATTCCAATGACAATCATTGCTTCCTTGTCACCAAATGAATTAAATAGAACCAAGTGACAATCTTTTGTATTCTTAGAAGAATGGATTTAACTGTAGATGAATGAATTGTGGCATCCTGTGATCTGGACATGATCTGACAATTTGGGGATCTATTTTACTGACCAAATGTTAATAAAAATGGTATCACTATGAGGCAGGAGGACATATAGAGACTTTAATACATTTCAGAAATAAATACATACCAATTTTTCCTAAATAAACCGATTATTTACTAATAAACACAACCTATGATTATTACTATTATTTCCTTTCTATGACTTTGATTTTTCCTGTTTTGTTGCCCGTGAAATGAGTTCAGCTATTCTGTTTGTTGCCACTAGGGGGCGCCCTGGTATTGGGATCATTTTCAGACAGGCTGTCAGAGAGTTGAAGGATGGATCCAGTGGACTTGATTTATTGCAATAAATGAGATTAATGACATTATTAACATGAACAGACATTTCTTTAGTGTCTCGATATTTCAGCATCACACTGCTGCTTTCCCATCATTTCCCCCTTTATACACATAACACTAAATATTTACACAAATCCACACACTGATGTAGCAGAGCTGAGTTTGCTACTTGACACAATGCTGGTATTACAGTACTGATGTGTTATGTTTGGGTTTTACATAGGACTGCTGCAGGGAGACTTAATGTTCTGTTTGTTACAATGTGGTGAATTATCAAATTGTAAAGGAAGAAAATAGCAAAAAATAATAGCAAAATAGCAAATTCAACTCTGCTACATCTGTACACAAATAATTCATAAAGTGTCCATATCAATAAACAGAGACCTACCACATATCTTTAGTCCCAGCTTTTTTGTGCATCCATGTGCCACCCCACACCAGGTGTCATAGGCTGCAAATGGAATACAGAATATAGATATAATGCAAATGTCGCAAGATCATAGGATAAAATACAAGTCAATGATAAATCATTCCCATCACGCTGTATTCACACGGTGCCGAATGGTAATACATGCTTGCTGCGGTTTGGCTGCGGTTGTTGTCAATATATCATAGAATCATAATCACAGGAGATCTAATCACAACAGATCTAATGACAGGAGATCTAATCACAACGGATCTAATCACAGGAGATCCAATTACAGCAGATCTAATCACAGGAGATCTAATCACTGGAGATTTTATCACAGCAAATTTAATCACTGGAGATTTTATCACAGCGGATCCAATCACAGGTGATCTAATCACAACAGATCTAATGACAGGAGATCTAATCACAGGAGATCTAATCACAGCAAATCGAATCACAGGAGATCTAATCACAGCAAATCGAATCACAACAGATTAATCACTGGAGATTTTATCATAGCACATCTAATCACAGCAGATCTAATTATAGGAGATCTAATCACTGAAGATTTTATCACCGCAGATCTAATCACAGCAGATCTAATCATAGGAGATCTAATCACTGGAGATTTTATCACAGCAGATCTAATCAAAACAGATCTAATCACAGGAGATTTAATCACAGCAGATCTAATCACAGGAGATCTAATCATTGGAGATTTTATCACAGATGTAATTACAGGAGATTTTATCACAGCAGATCTAATCACTGGAGATCTAATCACTGGAGATCTTATCACAGGAGATCTAATCACAGGAGATCTAATCACAGGAGATCTAATCACAGGAGATCTAATCACAGCACATTTACAGTTTGCCGCTTCTCCCGGTGTAAATCCACATTGGGATTCATCAGTGTCATTTCGTTAACTACAAATAATCTGATCATTTCCTGTAGATTATTGTGTCTCATTAATGTGAATTCTATGATTCAGTGTAATGTCAGACTGTTGTGAATGATGAATTGTAGATGAGATGATGTGTGAGAGCAATAAGCGGCCGCAGACCGCAGGTCTCCTGTATGAGCAGTGTGAACAGGGTGTGATCAGTGCAGATACAGCTGCCTGTGTCATCATAGAGGATCATCCCTGCTCCATCAGTGGATCTCATCTGTGTCCTGGGCGGGGAAGATCCCTTGGTTCAGCTCCAGCCAAGTAAACTGCCATGAAATGAGGGTCAGGAACAGAGCAGGAATTAATGGGCTGAAAAATAGTATTAGACTGTGTGATCAGGCTGAGAGCGAGGAGGAAGCCTGCCCCAGCCCCACATACAGGAGCACTAACCAGTGTATATATACAGTGTACAGACACAGCACATACAGGAGCACTAACCAGTGTATATATACAGTGTACAGACACAGCACATACAGGAGCACTAACCAGTGTATATATACAGTGTACAGATAGACACAGCACATACAGGACACTAACAGTGTAATTATATATAATTAATATGAATTTTATACAGTGACAGAACAGCAATACAGGAGCACTAACCAGTGATTATACATGTACAGACACACACAACAGGAGATAACTGTATATATACAGTGTACAGACATCAATACAGGAGACTAACCAGTGTAATCTAATACAGTACAGCACAGCACATACAGGAGCACTAAACCAGTGTATTATATACAGTGTACAGACAACAGCATTACAGGAGCACTAAACCAGTGTATATATCACAGTGTACAGACACAGCAATACAGGAGCACTAACCAGTGTATATTACAGTGACAGACACAGCACATACAGGAGCACTAACCAGTGTATATATATACAGTCTACAGACACAGCACATACAGGAGCACTAACCAGTGATATAATTACAGGCAGAACAACATACAGGAGCATTAAACCAGTGTAATTATATAAGTGTACAGGAACAGCTAATACAGGAGCACTAACCAGTGATTATATATACTGTACAGACAAGCACATTACAGGAGCATTAACACAGTGATCTATATACAGTTTACATCACAGCAATCATTAAGGAGCACTAACACAGTGTATTATACAGTGTACAGACACAGCACATACAGTCACTAACCGTGTTATCATACAGTGTACAGAACAGCACATTAGGACACTAACAGTGTATTTACAGTGTACAGACAACAGCACATATCAGTAGCACTAATCAGTGTATATTACAGTGTACTATGACCAGCAATCAGCTGGAGCACTAACCAGTGTATATTAATGTGTACAGACAGCACATACAGGGGCACTAACCAGTGTTCTACAGTGTACAGACGCACATTACAGGAGCACTAACCGTGATATACAGTGTACAGAACAGCACTACGGAGCACAAAACAGTGTATATCCAGTGTACAGACACAGACCATCAGGAGCACTACCGGTGTAGATCTATAGTGTCAGACACAGCACATAAGGAGACTAACCAGTGATATAGTCAGTGTACAGACAGAATACAGGAGCACTAACCAGTGTATATATACGTGTAAGACCAGACATACAGGAGCAGTACCAGGTATAATACAGTGTACAGACACACACATACAGGAGCACTAACCAGTGTTATATTAACAGTGTACAGACACAGCACATACAGGAGCACTAACCAGTGTATATATATACAGTGTACAGACACAGCACATACAGCAGGCAGGATGCACAACAAGGATACAATAAGGACAGGTGACTGTACAGTGTGTATAAGGTGTGAGGCCCCCTACTCAGGTGACCACAGGTAAAGTCTGGGCTCAAGCCCATCAATGGACACAGGTCGGGTTCTGCTCTTTGTTGGCCCTGATGTTTTTACTCTTTATGATGTTATTATTACTTAGTTTATAAAGGAGGAGATAGATATGAAGAATCATTCTCATTCTCAGGTTCCTGTGTCCAGAACAGTTCTGTTCCTTAAGAATTAATGTAGTAAACTCATCATAAGACTCTAAGTAGTAGATCTCTCTCTCTCTCTACTCTCATCTTTCTTCTCTATCTATCTATCTATCTATCTACCTATCTTTCTATCTATCTTTGTAAACTAAGAAAAAGAAAGGCAGCACTCCACAAAAAAATGCAATAAAGGGGACTTTTATTAGTCCACGTGGCAACGTTTCGGTTCCGCCTTTATCTTATTTATCCTTGTATCTCTCTATCTATCCTATATAAATCTTTGTATCTGGTCTCTATAGCTGCACACTCAAATGTATGTACTGCATGTTCTTAAAATGTAGTTCTGATTGGCTTCATGCAACTTCTACATGACCTTTCTTATACATTTAGCTTTTGCCTTGTGAAGATTGTGCACCCACTGGACACTGTCCTGCTATCACTGCTTTTGATTTTTTTGTATCTATCTATCTATCTATTCAATCTACCTATCAATACTATATAATCTATACAGTCTATCTATCTATCTATCTATCTATCTCACAATTTATCTCATATCATTCTATCAATGTATCTCTGTCTATTATCGATCTAATTAATCAATATCTATCTATCTATCTATCTATCTATCTATCTATCTATCTATCTATCTATCTATCTATCTACCTATATCTCTATTTAATATAGCTCTTTAGTTAGTCCCTATAGCTACCTGTATTTCCAGTCTGCCCTTCCATTACATATATCATTGGCTCCTATTACAGGCCTCTGTGTGGCGGAGGTTTTGGCCTCTTTAATGATATTCATGTCTGTGAGAAGTACAAGACAATAGATTATCTAAACCGCCGCTGTTATTGATCCTCCTGCCTTCTCTGCTCTTCATTATCTTTTCAATTTACACTTTCTGTGTCCTCAGTGTTTGTGGTCACTCCCAGGGAGCTGAGAGATATAGAGTTATTTGGATACATAATTATGTATATGATACAAACCTCATATTATAAGGGGTTTCATATATATTTCAATAATATATAATACACATTTTTTTATTGCTTTTATTTTTTAAGTATGATAATACATAAGACAAGGATACTATATTTATTTGCAGAATGTCATTACAAAATTATTACAAAACCGCATAAGTGAAGAGGAACAAATCCCATATTGTGTCATTGATGAGGATAACCAATATCCAGACTCTCACTCACTTTTACACTTGAGTAAATGGTTCTTCCCCCGCATTTATTTATGGTATTTGTGCATTTGAAAGGAGGTTTGTGAAATCGCATGAAAATCGCA
This sequence comes from Allobates femoralis, assembly GCA_033576535.1. Lineage (NCBI taxonomy): Eukaryota > Metazoa > Chordata > Amphibia > Anura > Aromobatidae > Allobates > Allobates femoralis. The sequence continues at coordinate 40,536,543 of JARQOC010000011.1, read as the reverse complement.
CTGGCTTAAAATGACGCAACAAAATTCGTTAGATGTAATAACAGATCCCGATGGGGACTGGATCCTTCCTATGTGCCATAAACAATGAGGGAGTCACAAAACATTGTAAGACATGTATGACATAGGCGGATTAATAGAATATTTCTGGCTTTTATTTTGAAAGGAAAAGTCAAGAGTGACGTGTGTACACGTGCTCCAATGATGTCATTCTGCCATGACGTCAGACAAGTGATTGAAGTATGTGGACTAAGTCCTGGATATCAGATATAGAGCCAGATTGTGCGGATCTCTTTTGATTCTCCGCAGTGATGAAATAAGGATAAATAAAGCAATAGATTGTGTTTATCTTCTATCCATACAATCCAGAAGATAATAGAGAATTAGTTTAATTAATCATACAAATAATTTTCGTTTTGGGGTTATGGAGCCTGGGAACATGCAGATGTGCCGGGCTGTGAGAGCACCGGGCAGGGGAGGAGGAACGGTTTGGTTTGGGGACATTGGCTTTAACCATCACATGGAATGAAGAACAGGGGAAATATATGACCCTAAACAGAGAGAAATAGAGCAAATAGAGCAAGTCTGCTGTAAACTCCACCAGGCAGATACACACACACTGTACAGATACAGGCATATACTATACACACACACTGCACAGATACAGGTATATACTATACACACATACTGCACAGATACAGGCATATACTATACACACACACTGTACAGATACAGGCATATACTATACACACACACTGCACAGATACAGGTATATACTATACACACATACTGCACAGATACAGGCATATACTATACACACACACTGCACAGATACAGGCATATACTATACACACACACTGCACAGATACAGGCATATACTATACACACACACTGTACAGATACAGGCATATACTATACACACACACTGCACAGATACAGGCATATACTATACACACATACTGCACAGATACAGGCATATACTATACACACATACTGCACAGATACAGATATATACTATACACACATACTGGACAGATACAGGCATATACTATACACACATACTGCACAGATACAGGTATATACTATACACACATACTGCACATATACAGGTATATACTATACACACATACTGTACAGATACAGGCATATACTATACACACACACTGCACAGATACAGGTATATACTATACACACACACTGCACAGATACAGGCATATACTATACACACACACTGTACAGATACAGGCATATACTATACACACACTGCACATATACAGGTATATACTACACACACATACTGCACATATACAGGTATATACTATACACACATACTGTACAGATACAGGCATATACTATACACACACACTGCACAGATACAGGTATATACTATACACACACACTGCACAGATACAGGCATATACTATACACACACACTGTACAGATACAGGCATATACTATACACACATACTGCACAGATACAGGTATATACTATACACACATACTGCACAGATACAGGCATTATACTATACACACATACTGCACAGATACAGGTATATACTATACACACATACTGTACAGATACAGGCATATACTATACACACATACTGTACATATACAGGTATATACTATACACACATACTGCACATATACAGGTATATACTATACACACATACTGTACAGATACAGGCATATACTATACACACACACTGCACAGATACAGGCATATACTATACACACATACTGCACAGATACAGGTATATACTATACACACACACTGTACAGATACAGGGATATACTATACACACATACTGTACAGATACAGGCATATACTATACACACATACTGTACAGATACAGGCATATACTATACACACATACTGCACAGATACAGGTATATACTATACACACATACTGGACAGATACAGGCATATACTATACACACATACTGTACAGATACAGGCATATACTATACACACATACTGTACAGATACAGGCATATACTATACACACATACTGCACAGATACAGGTATATACTATACACACATACTGTACAGATACAGGCATATACTATACACACACACTGTACAGATACAGGCATATACTATACACACATACTGCACAGATACAGGTATATACTATACACACATACTGTACAGATACAGGCATATACTATACACACATACTGTACAGATACAGGCATATACTATACACACATACTGTTCAGATACAGGCATATACTATACACACATACTGTACAGATACAGGCATATACTATACACACATACTGTACAGATACAGGTATATACTATACACACACACTGTACAGATACAGGCATATACTATACACACATACTGTTCAGATACAGGCATATACTATACACACATACTGCACAGATACAGGTATATACTATACACACATACTGCACAGATACAGGTATATACTATACACACATACTGCACAGATACAGACATATACTATACACACATACTGCACAATCCAGAAGATAATAGAGAATTAGTTTAATGAATCATACAAATAATTTTCGTTTTGGGTTATGGAGCCAGGGAACATGTGCAGGGCTGGGGGAGCACCGGGCAGGGGAGGAGGAAGGGGTTGGTTTGGGGACATTGGCTTTAACCATCACATGGAATGAAGAATCAGGGGAAATATATGACCCTAAACAGAGAGAAATAGAGCAAATAGAGCAAGTCTGCTGTAAACTCCACCAGGCAGATACACACACACTGTACAGATATAGGCATATACTATACACACATACTGCACAGATACAGATATATACTATACACACATACTGCACAGATACAGGTATATACTATACACACATTACTGCACAGATACAGATATATACTATACACACATACTGCACAGATACAGATATATACTATACACACATACTGCACAGATACAGACATATACTATACACACATACTGCACAGATACAGGCATATACTATACACACATACTGCACAGATACAGACATATACTATACACACATACTGCACAGATACAGACATATACTATACACACATACTGCACAGATACAGGTATATACTATACACACATACTGCACAGATACAGATATATACTATACACACATACTGCACAGATACAGACATATACTATACACACATACTGCACAGATACAGGCATATACTATACACATACTGCACAGATACAGGCATATACTGTACAGCTACAGGCATATACTATACACACATACTGCACAGATACAGGCATATACTATACACACATACTGCACAGATACAGACATATACTATACACACATACTGCACAGATACAGGTATATACTATACACACATACTGCACAGATACAGATATATACTATTACACACATACTGCACAGATACAGACATATACTATACACACATACTGCACAGATACAGGCATATACTATACACACATACTGCACAGATACAGGCATATACTGTACAGCTACAGGCATATACTATACACACATACTGCACAGATACAGGCATATACTATACACACATACTGCACAGATACAGGCATATACTATACACACATACTGGACAGATACAGGCATATACTATACACACATACTGCACAGATACAGGCATATACTATACACATACTGTACAGATACAGGCATATACTATACACACACACTGTACAGATACAGGCATATACTATACACACACATACTGCATAGATACAGGCATATACTATACACACATTACTGCACAGATACAGGCATATACTATACACACATACTGGACAGATACAGGCATATACTATACACACATACTGTACAGATAAAGGCATATAGTATACACACACACTATACAGATACAGGCATATACTATACACATACTGCACAGATACAGGCATATACTATACACACATACTGCACAGATACAGGCATATACTATACACACATACTGCACAGATACAGACATATACTATACACACATACTGCACAGATACAGGCATATACTATACACACATACTGCACAGATACAGGCATATACTATACACACATACTGCACAGATACAGGCATATACTATACACACATACTGCACAGATACAGGCATATACTATACACACATACTGGACAGATATAGGTATATATTATACACACATACTGCACAGATACAGGCATATACTATACACACATACTGTACAGATACAGGTATATACTATACACACATACTGTACAGATACAGGCATATACTATCCACACATTCTTAACAGATACAGGCATATACCATACACACATACTGCACAGATACAGGCATATACCATACACACATACTGCACAGATACAGGCATATACCATACACACATACTGCACAGATATAGGCATACACTATACACACATACTGCACAGATACAGTCGTATACTATACACATAGTGCACAGATACAGACATATACTATACACACATACTGTACAGATACAGGCATATACTATACAAACATACTGCACAGATACAGGTATATACTACACACACATACTGTACAGATACAGGCATATACTATACACACATACTGTACAGATACAGGCATATACTGTACACACATATGTTCAGATACAGGCATATACTATACACACATACTGCACAGATACAGGCATATACTATACACATATACTGCACAGCTACAGGCATATACTATACACACATACTGTACAGATACAGGTATATGTTATACACAAAAACACTACTTATATGCACATATGAAATGCATACACATATATTAAAATACATATAACATAACATTTCAAACATATTGAGTTGATATATTTATGTATGATTTATATCCCATGTATACATATGCATGACATACATAAATATACAAATACACAGATTACAAACATACATTAAATACATGCAGCTATGTAATAACACACATACATAAATACACACATCACATACAAAGACTTTACACACACTTTGTAGAAAAATAGGAACTACATATTCGCACATCACTCAGTCACATTTCGATCAAACACTGTTTATCATGATTATTATTACTTTTAAAGACAAAATGAATTAAAAAAATAAGTAAATAATATGAAACAATTAGTAGAAACATCAGATGTGATAGATATGGTCAGAATGGAGTAAACTTGTAGCAACCACAGGTTCAGTCTATGTAAGAAAACCCTCAGATGACAAGAAAACATATCTCCCTGTGCTCTGTGCCTCCATCCTTTTTGGCTCCAAAATAATCAGGATAATGATCCTGTGTTCATGCCTCACAGCCTCTGCAGCCCTGTCAGGCTATGGAGTGGCTGGCAGTCTTTTATGCCTTGTGTTCCTCCTCTTTGTCTCTTTTCATTATGTCACATTCTGAGGACTCTGTATATGTACATGCAATATTATAAATATATACCTAACCATATATATGTATATATCTATATATATAAATCTATACATATATATAAATATATATTTATCTATATATCTATATAAATATATAACTCTATCTATCTATCTATATACATGCAATGACTACCTGATCTTATGACTCTGAATGCAACAAGCTCCTTACTGCTCCTCCAACAAAATAATAATCCCTTAAACGCTGAACAATTTCCCCCCCAGAATAGCTGCAATTATCCCCAAATGCAGCTGATTACAGGACTCACTAAAAGCCTAAAAGAACCAACAAGAGGGACTCATTGAAATGCTAATAATACAAGAACTAATAATCACATTTCCTCTAATCAATCCTGAAGATGTTTCATTGTATCAGGTAGCTCCCACATAATACAATTTTACTTATATAGTTATAGCTTTGTTACATTAGCTGCATTAATCTACTGACAGATCTAATAAGGGCAAACATAAATGAGTCTCCTACTTGTAGGTCGCAGATTTGATGGGTTGGTGTCCTGATTGGCACTGGAAGAAGGTGGAGAAGAAGAAGCCATTTCTCCAGTGACAAAGTCCTTTGTTTTGTTTGACTTTTAGTTGATCTCAATATCTCCTTTCTGGTTGTCCAGGGAAGCTGTGGAGATCCACCTCAAAGGAAGAAGAAATGCACTTTACACACAGGAATGGCTGGGAACGAAATCCACCTGGACTGGAATGACCTTGGAGGTGTCAGAGCCTGTTGACAATGACCTAAATCCAACCTAAGCTTGGAACCTTCTCATTTGATGATCACCAGCTAGAAGGCAATAGAGCAACATTGAGGCTATGCTAGGACTGCTAACAAGGGGCTAGCCTGAAGTCACATAGATGTGGTCTGCTTCTATGGGGACTAGCCTGGATCAGCAGACCGTGTAGTCTTCTAGCAATGGGCACTGAGCTTCTTCAATAAGGATTTGTGTCAAGTCCAACCCCAGATAACGAAAAGAAAATCATTTATCATCATTTCCTATCAGAAATCATTTAACGCAAACTTATAACTAAACCACATATGCAATAAATATATAAGATCGCATGTTAATACTCAATGAAAGCTATTATAAATTATATTATAGGAACATTTAATAATAATCTAACATTAGTAATAAATACTACAATTAAAAAAAATACTTTTTTGACCTTAAAATGATTAATTATCAGCCTCCTTTCCTGACAATGACATATGAAGTGCGTCTATGTATTAATATAGTCCTTCTCCTGCTATCACAACATCTATTCGTTTCCATTAGATGACTAATTAGCAGAGGACCTAATGAAGGCTACAATCAGCCCCCTAGCAGGCTGTGTACCTGGATGGGAGCAGATGGTGTAACAGGTTACCTGGATTTCTCCTTGCAGCTTCTCCCAATGATATCACAACAAGATGATGGTATATAAAGCAGACATAGACAAGGAATAAGAGGAGGCTCACCTCAATGATTGCCCACCTGCAGGGATCTGCTAGGAGGTCATCTAGATCCTAAATCTTGCAGTCTTGACCCCCAAATATAGATGTGTTATAAGAACTCCAGAGAGAGGGCAGACTTGATGGGTGGAATCAATAAGATGCAGGTAGGGATTGGGGATGCCCTGTCTTCTTCTCAAGTACTTGGCTATTCTATTTTAAAGCCAGGGAAGCAGTTAGAGTCTGAGCACAGACATGACTCAGTGCAACGCCTCCCCTAGTCCAGTGTGAGTGGATCCACTGCATCACTTGCTCCTGATGCTGGAAGCTATTAGTTGGCCACCATCAGCATCCAAGTGGCTAATGTGACTTGCATGCAGGGTCCTTGGTTGCCTGCAGGTGTCCTGGGGGCTGTTTAAGAGAACCTGACCCCCTTCCCTCCTTCCCAGACTGGATGAAGAATTTATTGCAATGCCTGAAATGTGCAGCCCAGCTCTGGTGTTTATAATGGGAGGGGGACCCTTCCCTTCACACAATCCCTCATTACATTTTAGGATGAACACTATTAGCTCATGGCTGTCATGGTCATTTTTTACTCATCAGTTGCTATTATTGTTCAGATTTTGAATATTCTACCAATAAGGTCATATTTACCAATAATAACATTCTTTTTCCTACCAACAGGTTTGTTCAATAGCATGAAATGGCTCGCACCGTACCTGTCTGGAAATGTCAGACTAAAGGCTGGCAGTGTCATGAAATGGACACAAGGGGGCGTAAGAATCCCACTAATAAAACAGAGGTTCCATGAAGCAAATAAATGAGAATTAGCAATTCATTATGGGCAATGGTCACATTGTTTTATTTGTTTTATGTAAAAGGCAAGTGACCTGACATTATTCTGATGAGGGACAATAAGTCCCAGCAAGCCCTAGATCTAGTTCCACATCATCCAGTCTTCAGCAACATGTATTACCAAATGCTTTAGATATATCTAAAATATATAACTCAAATAGCAACCCATATATCCAGTTATATGTATAGCTTAATAGTGATAGATCTACAAATAAATGACCAAATATATGGCCATTATTCTTAAAGAGCTAGCCAAGGACTATCTGCACTATTATTTCTTTGTAGATACATAACATTTCTCAATATGAAATGCTAATAATTGGTAGCAAAGGGTTAACTGTTAGGAAAATCTAATATACCGTATATTATTAGGAATAGGAATATCAAGTATATGCATAGTACTATAGATGGGAATATAAGCAGGTTCAGCACCATGGACAGTGATCCTGACTATTATCCAGCCAGTCCTCTGCTCTGCTTTATTACCTGCTCAATAATCCATAGCACTGAAAATATGAAGAAATTCCTCTGATTTATTCCTATGTATATGGACTAAAGATAGTATTTAACCCCCTGATACTATTCACTGGCCCAAGGGATATTTCAATGATTTCAGTTATAAGACCTGTTCATGTATGTTTTATATCATGGGTCATTAGGGCGGTAATTATACGTCAGCATTGCAATAGGACTTGCCTGGGTGTGGAGTACCTGGGTGTGGCGTACCTGGGTGTGGAGTATCTGGGTGTGAAGTACCTGGGTGTGGAGTACCTGGGTATGGAGTACCTGGGTGTGGTGTACCTGGGTATGGAGTACCTGGGTGTGGAGTACCTGGGTATGGAGTACCTGGGTGCGGAGTATCTGGGTATGGAGTACCTGGGTGTGGAGTACCTGGGTGTGGAGCACCTGGGTGTGGAGTACTTGGGTGTGGAGTACCTGGGTATGGAGTACCTGGGTATGGAGTACCTGGGTGTGGAGTACCTGGGTATGGAGTACCTGGGTGTTGAGTACCTGGGTGTGGAGCACCTGGGTGTGGAGTACTTGGGTGTTGAGTACCTGGGTGTGGAGTACTTGGGTGTTGAGTACCCGGGTGTGGAGTACCTGGGGGTGGAGTACCTGGGTGTGGAGTAGGGGAAATAATATCTGTAAATGATGACGTCATTCTGAGGATCTGGATTGCTTCCATCTTGGTTGCAGGGATATAATTCTAGAAGCTCATGGAGAATAATCCGATGGGCGTCATACCAGTGGTGCATCCTGTGCACATGCAAAGGGGCCCAAGAGATAATGGGGCCGACTTACAGCTCAAAAGCAGCTTCTGTCACAGACATAAATGGGTGTTTTATCATAAGCTATTAGACTGTAAATAAACCATATACTGTTTTTTTACAGGGGTCGTCTTCTGTGTGTGTATGCCTCTGAGTAGATATGGTAAAGGGATGTTTTATAGGCAGAGCTACCAGGATTGTAACTATAGTGAGTGTAGTGGTCGCACGTTGGCCCTGAATTCTATGGGGAATCCAATATGAGAAAAACATTATTATCAGTGGCGTAACTTCCGGCCCAGGGGCCCCGATACAAAAGCTCCAACGGGGCCCCCAATTTTTGCAAATCTTTAATAGTATTAGTCTTTTTCTATAGGCCAAAGGGACTTTTGGGGCCCCCTGGGCTGCAGGGCCCGGGTGCGATTGGAACCCCTGCACCTATTGTAGTTACGCCCCTGTTAATGATCTATGATAGTTGGGGTCTTGTTGGAGATTCTACATTTGGGCTTACAAGCTTCTAGCCATGCTAGTGATGGTTACCAACAGAAGTGGTAAGAACCAGAGGCTTCTGCCCAACATCCTGGGCCAAAGCTAGGGAAAATACCAAACATATACAGTTTTTGAGGACTGGGACACCAAGCTAATCTGTGCCTCAGGGGAGGAAGCTTAGCAAAGATCAGAGGCACCAGGAATGGATTATTGCCCTTCATTTCTAAAGGAAATATTGTACTTGTGTAGATAAGGAACTTGAAGTTCTTGGAGCACCCTGTAAACTCTGTACCACGTCCGCCAGGTGGCTACTACGTACTATATATAATACTGTTGACTTGAAAGGGGTTGTCCAAGACTTTTGTATTGATGGTCTATCGTTATGTAAGGTCATCATATCTTATTGGTGGGGGTTCAAAATCTGGAGCTCCTGAAGATCATTTGCTCCTGATGCCAGCGGTGGCCAGAAGAGCTCAGTTATGGAGCTGAACAGTGCAGCTTCATCAATGCTACTGTGGTCAGATCCTTGAAAAATGGCCACAAAGAAAAGTACCCACAAGCAGAGGCATAACTTGAAGCTCATGGGTCCCCGATGCCAAAGCTCCAATGGGGACCCACAATTATTGCAAATCTTTAATAGCAATAGTATTCTTCCATAGGACTTTTGTGGTCCACTAAACTCCAGGGCCCGTGTGCAATTGCAACCCCTGCACTTATTGTAGTTACGCCCCTGCCGACAGGCAACATTAACCCTAACCCTGTGGGCGTTTTTATTTTGGGCATTTTTCTGATCACCACTGTGGCCGTATCCGTGTACTGCACATCCACCCCCTATTCATATCAATAGTGTTGTACCGGGCCGCAGCCACTATACCATTGTCCCAGCCGTGCAGCTCCACAAGGGAGCACTTTCAGTTGCTCAAGAACAGGGAGCAGCTCATTGGCTGATACCCCACCGATCAGATACTGATGACATCCCAAGGATAGGCTGTCAATGTAAATGCAAGGGGAACCCTTTTAACTACAGAGAAGACTTGGTACCTTCTCAAGCACAAGGGCCAAGTCCATCTGCTACCTCTGCACTTTCCTTAAAAAATGAATGATATTTCAAATGTATGTAAAGCACTATGGAATTAATACCCCTACTGTATATAAATAAATTAATATTATATATATTATATTCAGTATCTCATAAGTTACTTGTATTTGGCTGAATAGTTTATAACTTCTCTACTCTTTTGACAGGTACAGCCTCAACTCTCATATCCCATAGCCAGTGGCGAAACGTAAAGCTCATGGGCCCCGATGTGAAAGCTCCAACAGCGCCAATTATTGCAAATCTTTAATAGCAATAGTCTTTTTCTATAACCTAAAGGGACTTTTGGGGCCCCTAGGCTCCAGGGCCCAACTGTGATTGCAACCCCTGCACCTGTTGTAGTTACACTCCTGCCTATAGCTGCAATGTTAGATGCATAATTAGCGTTAATGTTCACAAACTGGAGGACACCTCATCTCCTGTCTCCATCAGTAAACTTGGGTCCTTTCAATAAAAAATGATTAATAACCTCAATGCAGATAAGCAGAGCGTGTATTCATACTGTAATGGAAGACATCTCCATCCAAAAGCCAATAGAGGGAGGAAGAGGACTTGAACTCTAGTACCACCTATTGGAAGCAGCAATACTAAAAGTCAATATTGACCCTATAATGAGCCTTGCCATATATCACAGAGGAGCATTGCAGTGTTTAAGTCTCCTCATACTGGCACGCCAAACCTGACATGTCACTCTCCACAAGGAGAAACCTTACCCCTGAGATTTCGGTCTTCACCTCTCATACAAGCAGATGAGATCTCATACTTTGCCCTGACTAGGAGCAATACCCTGAAATACTGTGCCTGCAAATTGAACTTCTGGTGTGGCTTTTTATCCTAAGTCTTATGGCAAGGCTTGTTAAAGGGTGGATATAGACTTTTAGGATTGCTACTTCCTATAGGAGGCTCAAGAGTTTATAATAACCTCTTCCTCTCTGAAGAGGCAATTTGCAGGGAAACATAGAGCGTGTCAAAGACAAATGGTGGAAACGTTTTGGCAAAAACAATTTGCAAAAATGATTTCTAGCTGGCAATACATGCGTTTAAGAAAAAAAACAACCTGTCTACAAAGGTGGAGAACCCCAAATGGAGGATGGGTACACTTTTATATAAAACAACATGGTCCTTGTAATCTCCTTCCTTCTAATAAATGATGAAATTTGCTTTATCTGTGTTTCAACAACGGTCATATTTTTGTGCCGTATTTAAACTTCATATTAACAATTGACCTATATGCAGAAGTGAATTTATACCATCTCTTTGGACTCATGTTGAGGGTAAATGCTGATGAATGAGACGTTTACTACGTGTATTTACAGATATGTATGATAGAAGCCGTGCTATGTTCTGTATACAAACTGTCGGAGGTTGAACCTGTCCTTCCGATGGTATATTTAGATACAGGTCCCATATGTTCCCATCTTTCCAATTCTGCAGGAATGACATGCTTTACATTGTGTCACACAATAATAAACACAAGTTCACAGGCCTTAATAGTAAACCTTAGGCTAGGGTCACACTTGCACCATGGAAGCGCCAATTCCGAATTGTGAAAAACGCTAGCATTAACGCATCCATAGGCTCCCATGTTAAAAATGCATTGCAAAAGTACAATGCGCTTGACGCTAGGCATTTTTGCAAAAAAAGCGTTTTTGGCGGCGTTTGCAAAAAAGCATGCGTTTTTTTAACACGGGAGTCTATGGGAAACGCATGCGTTAATGCTAGCGCTGGCAAGGGAAAAAACTGCTTCTGTAATGCATCCTTGCAAAGGATGCACCCTCCCAAATGTGACCCTAGCCTTATTACAGAATATTATATAAGTATAAAAAACTAAACACCTTCTTATGACACTGGGCAAAGTGAGCGTCTATCAATGGGCAATGGCTCTTACACATACATGGGCCGGGGCTGCTGAATCTGAAGGCAGTTGTTATTAGCAGTTGTCTATTTTGGGTCAAATATCCAGTATATGCGCATTAAAGGCAGCCGTCTGCAACCTCATACTCTATATGGGACTTGCATAGATTTATTCCCCTATATTATATTTGAAGTGAGTTTTAGATGATTCTGATTTTCCAGTGTATAAACAGAAGGGCTGTAGTTACTTACCATGAAGTGTCTTTAGACCCAAACTTCTTATGGTGCAAAGAAAACAAAGCTGAGTAGCCAATGTGACAAACATACTACACTTCTCCGTGAATCAATGCATGCAAGAATGTTTGTGATGTCACCAGAACAGGACCCTGCCTGCTCCATATGCATGTGTGTACATGTTTTATTGCACCTGTCTGAAGTTGACATTTTTTAGGTTACACCAGCATTCTTGAGAATCCAGGCTATAAAGTCCCTAGAACCCAGTGACCTGCTACCATCAGCTCTTCCGCTGTCATCTGATCTAGTGTTCAGCTTCATTCTTACAGGGAGTTCTGAATGGGGTGCGCCACTCAGGGACCACTACACACTTGTGCTCTGTTTAACTACCAGGCAACACAGGCAAGGAAGCAAATATAAAAGGGCTCCAAATGTTATCTGGCAGGGAACCTTTGCTGCTGCAATAGTAACAAACACCTCAGCTTTAGGACTGTGATTTGTCCTGAGGAATGGTCAACACTAGTTTATCGGCTGGGTTCTGAATGGGGTGCGCCACAGGGAAGCAAAAGAATCAGGGTACGGATGGTTACATATTGCAAACACTGTCCCCTCCAAGCAATTATGCAACTTGAAGCCCATAAGCCCCAATTCAAAGTGTCCAACAGGGCCCCTAACTATTGCAAGTCTTTAATAGTAATAGTCATTGTATGAGGGTTGAAGAGACCTTTTGGGACAAATTAGGCTCCAAGACCTGGGTTAGGTTGCAATCCCTGCACCTTTAAAATAGTTATGCTCCTTCCTCCAAACTATGTGCTCTGGAAAACCAGGGGCGTAACTACAACTAATGCAGGGGTTGCAATCGCACCAGGGCCCTGGAGATTAGGGGGCACCAAAAGTCCCTTTGGCCTACAGTAAAAGACTACTATTAAAGAATTGCAATAATTGGGGGCCCCATTGGAGCTTTTGCATCGGGTCCCATGAACTTCAAGTTACGCCACTGGTTAAAATAATATATTAATGCGAATCAACTAGCACAATAACAGCTCTACCAGTCTGCAAAGATATCATGGAAAAATAGAAGGGAGCCATATCAGACTACACAGTTACATTAAAGGGTCTCAAGATTGGAAATTGTTCCCCATCAATTGGATAGGGGACAATTTCCTGATCACTGGGGCTACAACCACTGGGACCACACCAATTTAAAGACCTGAGACCATGCCAATAGAGGGATGATCGATCATAAACATTGCATTAATTCTTAATGGGACCACAGGATATAATGAGTCGCCCACCAGGGCCGTGGGGTACTCGGAACCGGGCCCTTCTTGTCGTCATCTGGGGCAGCAGGGTGTCATGATGTTGTGACCCGGCTACGTAGTCCAAGGCGAGTCAATAAAAGGGTATCACCCTTGGGTATCACTTGATGAAGATAACCTGCGTGCTATTGAAACGCGTTGTGGCCCCTACAAGGAGCTAATAATAAAAGGTATGAAAATCTGCTAATACGTTCCCTTTGCTTTGTGCCTTAGCGCTCATCAATTCCAGTTTCCATTTTCCCTTTGTTTTATGCTATAATCCCTTTGTGTGATCACTGGTGGAGCTGCTTTGGGCCAGGGAGTTGTTTAATTCCTCCGCCTTGAGGACCTGTGAAGCACCTTAACAACAATAACAGCTGAAGGACCTGTGGTGATGTCACATCTGACTTGGATCACGTGACCTCCTAGAATCACATGGACTGAGGCAGGACTACAGGATAGGCATCTGGTGCAGCTTCTGAGGGGGCTCCTCTGCTTCCAGGCATAAACAGGTGTTGTGCCCGACTGCACAACCCCCCCCACGGGTGAGTGGCCAATTGATGTTCAAACCATTAACCCCTTAGACCATCAGGCTTCACACATTGTGCTCTTGTATCCTTGTTTTACAAATAAAAGGGAAAAAACAGTTTTTAAAAATAAATCATGACGCCACCCGTGGTATGTGGTTAGAGGTAGCCACCGCTGCAGTTGGGACCTCTGGGGATGATGTGGGTTGCATCAGAGATGTTGCACCCTCCACGGGCTGGTCCCCAGGGCTACCGCATAGTATGTGTAAATGTGATGCAAAGTCTCGTTACCTTTGGGCAGTCTCCTGCTAATGGCTCACGGAATTGGTTTCCACCTCTCATTCATACAATTAAAGTTTTACACAGTTCGGAACTTTACCGGTTTACTTCTTGCTCGTCAGGTTTTACAACACAGTCAGTCAGTGCAATAGTGGCTCCGGTATTATTTCAGCAACTGGGACGGCTTGTCTGTGATACCCCCTTTCATGTTCCTTCCAGGCCTCTTTCCTCTCTGCTCCGCACACTAGCTACAGTCCAGCGGTCATGGGCTCTGTGTGGGCATCCTAGCCTTAGTTCGACGGCCTTCCCTTCACTGTGCCGCAGGTTGGGTCTCGGGACATAAAGACCCCGCCCCCCGGGGTTCGTGGTTGGGGCATACAGCTTCCCTGCCACTTCAGCAGAGCTGGCACTCTGGTTCCGGCCCGGTCCCTCGGTGTCCCCACTGACTTGGACACACCTTTGACCCCCTCTGTCTTCCCTCAGTTCTCAGGCTGGGACCAGGGCTAGCCATACAAGGGTCCAGGTTCTCTCAGTCTGGTCTCTCTGACTACTTGGCTGTCGGGTGTCTCTGTTGTTCAACTGCCCACTTGACTAACCTAAACTTGGTGTTGTGCGTTTCTTTTTGTTCTAGTGTTCCCACCCCTAACCTGGTTCTGTTCTAACTCTCCATTCTCCACCTGGCTCGTCCCACTATCCCGTTGCTAGACATGAAGTAACTTAGACTTGGGATCGGGGGATGTGTTGGGTGTGTGTATGGGGTGACCGACTTACCAGCCCAAGCTGCTGCGCCAGCTCGCAGGGGCGTCACAATAACAAAGAGCTATGATACGTAGGTTATACTTAAGAGCCACGCAAACTCGAAATGCGTAAACCAGCATTATGGCGGATTTCTAGTCAACACTATGTGGATTTTTTGCACGTTCGTCTGTTTCCATTTCCCGTATTTTTTAATTATTAAAATAAAGTCTACACTTTTAGAAGTGCTGTATCTTCCTCCTTTTTTTTGGATTTTTTCATTATATTGGAACTGCCGATCCAGAGCACTCAAGGCACAGGTGAGCTGGACTTGTCCTTTACTCAAGAGATGCACTCAGTCTCCAGAACTTCCATAAGAATGAATGAAGCGGCAGGGTGCTTGATCAAGAAACACTCTTCAGAGCCTTGGTTCTCAGGATCATTGGCACCTAGCGGTCGGACCCTAGTGATTGGGAAGATATCTCCTACCCCATTATTAAATCAATCAATACCTCTTTGATTAAATATGCCAATCACATAAATATTGTGTCTCTGAATTTAACCAAAATGTCATTTTACGGCACCACGCATGGTTTGCAATGTCATTATGGAGGCTCATAGCTCTGATCAAGAGCTGTGGACATAAAACACTAGGATATTTTAAATCAAGGCTATATGTAAAGTTGCTTTTCTTTTTCTTAGGGTGAACTGAAACAATACAAAATGTGGTTGGACAATCCCTTTAAAATAAGTGTATAAAATAGCCATTTGCTCCACTCACTGCGCACAGTTATCACCGGCTCATCAGTTATAAATCCTAGAGAGCGTTCATTAAAATTCTGCAGCTTTAACGTGTCACTCAAACGCCGCGTACTTGATGGAGTTTATTTATCACATGGTTGATATTATCACATATGAGATAATATCACATCATGGTGGGGTGGGCTGAAGGACCGCTTCATCAATCAGACAGTAACGTAAGACACTGTGATGAATGGGCCCTATAATAACCGTGCACTTGGGCGATATCATCTCACTTGACGTTACTTCTTTAATAAATAAGCTCTTGATGCATTTGCCTGACACAAGAGAAATTAAGAGACATTTACAGGAGAATAACTTGGGTACCTCATCCCCCCTGTTGTACTGTATACTACTCTTTATTAGCAGGTGATATATTTGTAACAAACATGCATAAAACTAATGCAATATATAATTTACAATCTTATTAGCCATAAGACTGGTATCTGCCGCAAACTCCTGCTAGAAAACCATGGAATTATAAAAGAAAATTCAATGTTTTTAGAATAAAACTCTCTAAAGCCAGAGACACAATGTGTCGCATGCATCTCATATGAGTCATCCGGCCCGACTCCTGCCTCTCTGAACAGGAGCGTGGAACTGCTTGTAATTCTAGTGAGCTCTATGCTCCCATTCAGAGAGGCAGGGGTCGGGGTGGGTGACTCATGTAAGATGCATGCGAGATACTCGCATGTAGTGACACATCCACTCCAGGGCAATAGGGATACTTCGGACAGGGCCGGTTGTTATGGTCCTTTTTCGTTCAGGGGATGTCACGGTGGCGACCCGGCTCTGTGGCCCTGGCGGTGTCATTAAATAGAAGGTATGCTGGGCTTTGATGAATTGGGGATTGGAAAAGGGGGTATTCGTGACGCCACCCACGGTGTGCGGCTGAGGCACCCCACTGGTCAGTGCGCCACAGTAGGGGTAAAGCCCCCATAACTGAATGTGTGGTATTTCTCCCATTGATTGGGGAGTGTAAAGTCAACCTGAGGCTCTTATCCCAGCATCCCTACACCTAACATAGGGGACCAATTGGCCACCCGTTACCAGGGTAACCGGTCCCGGTGGGAGGAGTGGTAGTGTAGAAGGAGCGGGAAAAACACACAGACAGATCTAGTCTAGTCTGAGGAGAGAAGCAAGGAACAAGTCCTAGAGGGACACCACAGGGAGGGCGCCTGAAAGGGAGTGGCGACCCAGACAGAAGGAGGAGACCCAGTGCCGGAACTTATCCATGGTTCGGGAGAATCCTGGTCCACAACGGGGTACTGGCTCCGAGTTACGGTGCAGGCGAGTCTAACCCTGAGCCGTCAATACCGGTGGGTCGCAGGTTTGCCCAGCAGCCCAAAGCTCGTCCAGAACATGCAGCCCCACCAGGAGCACTAAACCGGGTTGAGCCCCTTAGAGAAGAAGGGTAATCTCATTGCACCCAACGGACCTGGTAGACAAGTGGATTGTGCAGGACAGCGCAAGGATAGTGAGGAGGCACAAGGAAGACAGCAAAGGACAGTGTAAGTAACGGAAGGAACACTCTGGGAGCCTCAAAGAGACTTTATCCTCCCCAATGACTACGTGGCCAGCTACCCGCTATTGATTGTGTAACTGTAACCTGAGTACCATCTTAACCAGTGACAAGTAAACACCCGTGCAGAGCAAGTACGACTCGAGTGTCTCATTTTCCACTAGGCTGCAGAGCAGCTACGCTGACTATATCCAGCACTGCGACAACAAGTGCTACCCGATCCTGCCATGGGGACTCTGCTCCACTGCAGGGAGCATTAACAACTGGCTGCAATACCATCACCCCGGTGGTCTGACAGCGGCGTGGGTAGACTCATGAGAACCTGCAGGTGGCGTCACGAGACTTTTATTATTTTTACCAATGATACCCAGGTTATGGGCCCAGCGTGACACAGAACTCCAGCGTGATACAGAACCCCAGAAGTGCCACAGAGCACAGAGTCACACAGTTAATACAGCAACAGAAGCAAAAGCAGCAAGGCAACAGAGAAGATGTCCACAAGCAGGGATTACTGCAAGTTATCAGTGCAAAGTCTCACCAATCAGAATTTTTAGTCCTGGAAATTCAAGGTGAAGATGCTGCTCATAAGACAAGGTACGTGGAAATATATGCAGGGACAAGTGCCTCATCCATTACCAGATGACTTGGTAAAAAGAAAGACCCTAGAGATTGTGGAGAATCTCAGGGGTATTGGAGAAGTAATTAAAAACTTTAATGTTGCTGCACTACTATTAAGTGGTCTTCCATAAAGTTTTGACACACTTGTCACTCCATTAGATGCACCGCCAGATGATGAGCTCACACTAGAATATGTCAAAGGCAAGCTTGTTGATGAATCCAAGCGAAAAACTCAGAATGTAAGCAGCAGTAATGAATCTAAAGCAGAGACAACATTAAAGACACAGGACTTTCCTAAATATAAAAGTAATCTAAGGGAAACTCGGGAATACTTTGTCTGTAAAAAGCCCGGCCAGCGGCCACCTTAAAGCAAACTGCAGAATTTGTAAAGCAAGAACAGCTTAAAAAGCAGAACAGTGATCAAAAGATGAAATCAGCTGTAAAGGAAAAATCTGCATGTGTTGAAGCTGCATTTAATACCAGTACAGGCTCATCTGCAAAGCATATATGGTGTATAAACTCAGGTGCCAGTAGCCATATGACAAATGATAAGGACTCCTTCACTGACCTTGAAGAAAGCAAGTCAGAAAAGGTCATCTTAGCTAATGGTCAATATATGATTTCAGAAGGAGTAGGAGACGTGTTGGCAGTGGATCATTCAGGATTCACTGAAAGCATGTTGACAACAGAACTTAGCTTTAATTAGCAACAAACAGGTACAGATAAGAAGGGCTTTGTGTAAACAGGAATATACATCTTAAATGTCTCTCTGCAGCATCAGCAAGCTGATGTGCGTCTCTTCCCATGTACAGATGCAAGAAACTGGTTACACTCACATGCTATTTCCTGTGTGTGAGCCTCTGAAGGTACCGTCACACAGGGACATATCGCCGGCGATGTTGCCGGCAACCGAGGGGCGTGGCCAGGTTGCGGCGACATCGCCGGCAAATTGCCGCGTGTGACAGGGCGATAATCAGGCGATGAATCGCCTGAGTCACATCGCCAGGTTTCCCAGATTCTGCCTGATCGCCCTGTGTAACGCGGCAACCCGCAATGTTACGGGCGATTCCGCCTATATCTAACATTGCGAGTGATCGCTTGCTGGGTTGCTGGGCAACCCAGCGAGCGATAGCCGCGGCAACTAGCCGGCGACATCGCCGGTAAGTTGCTCAGTCTGACATCTCACCGGCGATGTTGTCAGGGATGCGCGCTCCCCCGATCCCCGGCAATATCGCCGGAGATATGTCCCTGTGTGACGGTACCTTGAGAGTGTTGTCCTTTTTTTTTTAAACTAACTTTACTGACAATGCACAAACCTAGCAATTTCACACACATACAGGATTGGAGTTGTTGCACTAAACATATTCCAACACCCCCATTCAACACTACTTATCCTGTTAGTCCCATTGCGGTTCTGAAGTCCATCTGCTAACATCTTCTCAGACTCGCAATACACAAACTTTAGTACACCACGTCCCACTAAGTCACGCAAGTGGTGATGCTTAACGTCGATGAGCCTCAGTTCGACATTATCCCCTCCAATGGCTGGGATACTTCACACTCTGCTTTGGGTGCAGTACCCCTACTGTGGTGTACTGACCAGTGGGGCGCCACATTTGCAACTTACTACTTGTATACTCAGTCCCATTATCTGCATACAGGGCTTTTGGCATTCGCCCAAATTTGTTAATCACTACAGCAAGTTATTCTTCAAGTTTGTGTGGAACTTCATCCTTACTGTGAAGCAGGTAGGCGACCGTATATCTGGAGTAGTCATCAATAAATGTGAGAAAATATCTCTTCTTGCTTGGAGTTTGAACACTCATTGGACCGAAAACATCTGTGTGTATCAAATCCAGTGGGGATAAACACCCGCACCACTCTCAGAGCCGGTTCTCCATTTCTGGACTGGGTCTCTCCGGCCGGTGGTCGTACTGGTCCGAATTCGGGTGCACGACAAAACCCTAGGATCCCCTTTCTGTCTGGGCCACCTTTCCTGATGTGCACTTGACTCACCCAGGAGTCTATGGGAACTCGGAACCCGAGCTTGGAGTTGAAGGGATGTCACTGGTGGCCTGCCCGGACCCGTAGCCCTGGTGGTCGGCCCAAAAATTGAGGAAATGTAGAAAGGGAATAAAAGAAAAAGAAGATAAAAGTTTGTCGTGACGCCACCTGCAGATTTTGGTGATGTTCACCAATGCCGCTGTCAAACTGCCGGGGATGATAGTATTGCAGCTTGGGTGGTATGGCTCCCTGCAGGTGGAGCCAGGTCCTCAGGGCAGGATAGCACTGCACTTCTTGTCGTGGTGCTGGTTGTGGGCAGCACAGAGTTTTTTTTGCAGAAAGGAGACATGGAAGCCTTGTGACTCTATACTGGTACTTTACTGAAACCGGTTCAGATGGCACTTCAGGTTACAGTTTGCACAGTCTTTGAATGGGTATATGGCCGGGTAGGGTAAAGTGTCTTTGAGGCTCCCGTAGTGTACCTCCTTTTGTCTTTCCTATGTCCTGCTGCCTTAACTTGCGCCTCCTTACTTTCCTTGCGCTGCCCTGCACAGCCCGCTTGTCTACCAGGCCCGTTGGGTGCTATTGTGGCGCCCCACTAAGAGGGCGTCACAAAAGGGTACTGCACCACTGACTGAAGGTGCCCTATGCTTTGTTTTAGTAATAAGTAGAATAAGCATGAGCTCCAGCACCACATGCAAACACTAATGGCCACGTCACACGCTTCAATATCTTGAATGCTTAAGCGATCTCCTTTTTGATCGGTTAAGCGATATCGTTTGTGCGTCGCTGCGTGTAATCAAGCGATTTTACAATGTAAAATAGCTTGATTGTGTGATCGCAGATTTGTGAGCCGGAGCTCATATCAAGCGATAATCGCTTGATCAATCTGCATCATCGTGGTGTGTGACACCACGATGAACGATCTCCCAGCGGCAGAGCCTATGCTGGGAGATAGTATCTATGGTAAACGTCGGATTACTAAGCACCGCGCAGCACCTAGCAACCCGATGTGTACCATGGTTACCAGCGATCTCACTGGTCCACATTGCTGGTGAGTCTGCCTGTGTGACAGCTCACCAGCGATGTGAACGATATTGTTAGTGATCGCGCATGCATGTGTTCGCTAACAATATCGTTCACAAGATTGATGCGTGTGACGGCACCCTTAGTATTAGAGGACCAATTAGACGCCCGTTACTAGGGTATCCGGTCCTGGTGGGAGGAGAAGCTAGGAAAGCAGCAAGGAGTTAGAGTGTACAGAGTAGTGAGATCAGGAGAAGAGTTCAAGTTCAGAAGAGTTCAGTCAGAAGGGAGCTGCAGCAGATGAAGCAGAGTTGGAGAGCTACAGAACAGCAGAGAGAAGCTAACAGGGAAGGCACCTCAACCTGGTGACCCAGAAGAGAAAGGGGCCAAGAACAAAATGGGTAACCAAATATCCTAGCCCAGTCCAAACCCGGGGTCAGTGGCGGATTATAATGAGGTCAATATGGGCTTTAGCCCCGGGCCCAATGGTGTCTAGGGGCCCACAGCCCAAGGGATAAATTGCCCCATTATAATCCGCCACGGCACCGCACCACACAGCACTCTGCACGCAGGGGTGCAGCTTCCATGAGGCAACAACCCCTGCTAGTAGACATGGGGCGGCATCTGCAGGGGTCCCTGGTGGTAGCGCGGCCCCTGCTGATGCCGCTCCTTCTACTATGTCCTGCTGCCGCCGCGTTACACCTTCCCCCCCCGCAGTGTGAGCCCACCTGTGGAGCTGCACAGGATCTGTGCTTACACAGGACCTGTGATGATGTCAATAGAGGGGAGGAGTCAGGGATCACATGATCAGCTCCTCGTGAATGGACTCCACCATGCAAGATGAAGAGATGAGGTGAGGTTTGTGTGGGGTAAGGAGGGTTTGCAGTGTGGATGTAGCAGAGCCGAGTGTGTAATGGGTGTACAGAGCAGAGCCGCTTGTGTACGAGGTGTGCGGAGCGAAGCCGCGTGTGTACGAGGTTACGGAGTGGAGCCGCATGTGTACGAGGTGTACGGAGCGGAGCCGCGTGTGTACGAGGTTACGGAGCGGAGCTGAGTGTGTACGAGGTGTACGGAGCGGAGCCGCGTGTGTACGAGGTGTACGGAGCGGAGCCGCGTGTGTCCGAGGTGTACGGAACGGAGCCGCGTGTGTCCGAGGTGTACGGAGCGGAGCCTCGTGTGTCCGAGGTGTACGGAGCGGAGCCGCCTGTATATGAGGTGTATGAAGCGGAGCATCGCGTGTATGAGGTGTACGGAGCGGAGCCGCGTGTGTATGAGGTGTACGGCGCGGAGCCGCGTGTGTATGAGGTGTATGGAGCTGAGCCGCATGTGTCCGAGGTGTACAGAGCAGAGCTGTGTATGTATGAGGTGTACGGAGTGGAGCCGTATATGTATGAGGTGTATAAAGCAGAGCTGAGTGTGTACTAGGTGTATAAAGCAGAGCCGAGTGTGTAGTAGGTGTATGGAGTGGAGCCGTGTGCGTACAAGGTGTGTGTACCAGTGGTTACCTACCGCGGATGCTTCTCCTGTTCCTATAGTCCCGGCCACCTCTGCCGGCAGCATTTTTCTCCCGAATCCCGGCCGCCGCTGTCCGCCCTGCTATGATGATTCTGCCGGGCCCAGACAGACTTTGCTGAATCCTGAATGCGGTCCGGTGCGGCAGATCCAGCACTTGCAGCCACGAATAAAAACAGCTACAAGCGGTGTTTTTTTTTTCCGGCTGCAAGTGCCGGATCTGCCGCACCCAACAGAACTGCGCTTGCCGCATCGGTCCGCAATCCCCATAGACAATGCATAAGGCTTGCCGCATCTGGGCCACAAGTCAGCCGTCAGGCGGCTGATACGGCGCCACCTACCGGATCAGCCGCACATCAGCAAAACCGCTGATGTGAAAGGCCCCTTAATCACTGGAGTGGTCAAGGAGGGTGTGTCAATACAAAAAAGGTGGGGGAACAAGAGGCGCAATAGTGCCCTATCACTAGTGACACTCAGATGTGAGTGGTGTAATGCAGTTACACTCACCTATTCCAGTTGTGAGACCCACAACTGGTTTAACAGCATATCTCAGTATCAGCTGCTGCAGGACCTCCACCGACCACTCCAACGTGGAAAAACAGCCAGAAAATATGGGAAGCAAGGTGTACCACGGTTCGCGCTGCTGAGTCCACAAAATCACCTGGGATGCAAGATGTTGTAGCAGTATACTTCTTTATAAAGAAGTATATTGCTACAACATCTTGCATCCCAGGTGATTTTGTGGACTCAGCAGCGCGGACCGTGGTACACTTTGCTTCCCATATTTTCAAGGAGGGTGTGGGGAGACAATACTGGAAATCTTTCCTGAAACTACATGGGGCAAATTTGCCCTTTGTAAACTGTGCCCCACCATCTCGGATAACACAGAAACATGTGAAATACCTCTACATGCTGTAAGTGCCCCTCTAAGTGGCTATCTTGCTTGGATCATGTATGTATGGAGTCCATGCATACATGATTCAAGCAAAATATCCACATAGAGGGGCACATACAGCATGTAGAGGTATTTCACATGTCTATCCAAGGTGGAGGGGTAGTGGGTGTGCACATTGTGTATTTTGTGAGTTTTTCCCTCAGTATCTATAAGGCCTCGTGCACACGCTGAGTATTTGGTGAGTTTTTACCTCAGTATCTGTAAGGCCTCGTGCACACGCTGAGTATATGGTGAGTTTTTACCTCAGTAATTGTAAGGCCTCGTGCACACGCTGAGTATTTGGTGAGTTTTTACCTCAGTATATGTAAGGCCTCGTGCACACGCTGATGCTGCATTATAAGAAACAGGCTATTATGCCCTGAATGCCCCTGTACACAGAATAAATAACTTATAGAATTCTAGAACCCTGTATTCTAACCTGTTACTGGTCTGAAATTCTTGCTTGCAGATTGGTCCATTCAGCCTCTCCTCACTGTCCGACAGCTGTTTCTTCTGAATGATATGGATCACGCCTTCGTTATCCACGTCCCACTTTCCAATCTCACGTCTGTGCAGATAACTTTCCAGCTTGCGCAAACGCACTGTGCTCTGCCCTACTGCAGCTACTATGTAAAACTCATCTACATATGCGTGAACCACAGGGGTCTCTGCACATGGTTCCAGGCTCCCAGTCTGCTGCGTGTAATGTATGGTGACATCACTGAGAGTTTAAACTTGTAGGATAACCCCATGATGGAGCACATTGCACCTGCACACGCCGGAGAGGTATGGGCGTAGCATAGGCAATGGGAAAATTTGACATGGTCACGTGGATAACGCAGGTGGCAGGAGGCGTTATCTACATCATTCAGAAGAAGACAATGTTGGACCGCGAGGAGGCGGGATGGACCAATCTGCAAGCAAGTCCATCAGACTGGTAACAGGAGATTATCATACAGGGTGCACACTGTTCGACATTTTTATAAGTTATTTATTCTGAGTACAGGGGCAGTCAGGGCATAATAACCTCCTTCTAATGGACTGTTCAATACTATGGCTTAAAGAGTTTTTTTTTTCTTCCTAACTGAAGGGTAAATTGACTAGATCAATAGATGTTTGATACGATAGAGTTTCACTCAGATTATTCCAGAAAAATAGTTGTTATTTCAGGTATATGATGACCCCTGTCACATGACCTCCGTGACTCCGTCACATGACCTGGGAAGGTGGGGGGGGGCCCACAGAGTCTGAACAGCCCCGGGCCCTGGCTACCCTTAATCCACCGATGCCTGTAACCCTGCAGAATTACTGGAGTAAAATACCCGTTCAGAGTGAGCAACGTGCTTTCATCCTTGAACTGTGATTTACCTGCCTTGCTCCACAGTGATTGTGCTGCCATACTCCACCATCCATTACCACTTCCAACACCCTGGGACCCCGCTCCTCCTGTAGGGAGCTACTCCATCTTGCTGTCGCCCATCACCTCGGAGGTTCCAGCAGTGCCGGTCCATCACTGGGACCTACAGGTGGCGTCACGAACAATCATTATTTTTATTATTTTTCATTTTCACACTTTTCATTGACCACCAGGGCCACAGCATCAGGCACCGCCACCCGTGACCTCCAGACTGCGCCTGAGATCTGAGTCCTCTGGCCTGGGTGAGTCACTATGAGGTACCCTTCTTCTCTCTAGGGGGCTCAACCCGATTTGGGTGATCCTTGTGGAGCTGCACATGCTGCATGGGGATGTCGGGGTTGCTGAAGTAACCCGCGACTGGCCGGTGTCGACGGCTGAGTGGTGAACTCGCCTGTACCGTTCCTTGGAGCTGACACTCCGTTGGTGGACTATGATTCCCCCGGACTATGGAAGGTCAGTCACGGGGTTTCCTCTTTCTTTTCCTGGGCCACCTTTTTCTCTCTCAGGTGCCCTTCCTGGGAGACCCCTCTCTTGAGCTCCCTCCTTGCTTCTTCCCTAAGTATGGAATACATTTAACTGTTCGACTTCTCGCTTTTCTCCTTTCTCCTAATTCTCCTTCACCCGGGACCGGTTACCCTGGTAATGGGTTGCTAATTGGTCCCCTAGTCTAGTTGTAAGAATGCCGGGGTGGGAGACCCATGTTAACTTCACACACCTCCAATGACAGGAACACTGCACACTTAGTCATGGGTGCAGTATCCCTACTGGGGCGCCACACCCTTCGGTGTGCTCCTCGCAGGATCCCCTCTCCAACCCTCTTCTCACTAACTTTTCTTCCCGCTCTCCACTACCCACCTAAGCTCCTCCCACCGGGACCAGTTCCCAAGCAACAGGTTAACCCATTGGTCCCTTGGTCTAAGGTGTGTGGATGGGTGTAATGAGGGTCCCTTATGTGACATCCTATCTCCCCTGGCCACAGGGATACCACACACTCTCTTGCGGGTGCAGTACCACTACACGGCCTCTCGACCAGTGGGGCGCCACATTTTCAGTGTATACTGAATGATCTGCTGCCAATAGATTTGTCTAAATCCGGAGGAAACTAATTCAGCAAATAGGTCAAAGGGTGCATGGGTAAGTGCCTGTCCAACACTCTCTCCACCAGGGCCCCTACTTCTCTCCAATAGGCCTGCACCCCAACACATACCCAAAAGTTATGGAATATAGATGCACCCCCACCCCGCACCTCCAGCATATGTCCATAATAGTATGATTAAGTTTATTTCAGGTGTATGGTATCAGGTCATCAGTACCTTAATTTGGTTTTCTTTATATAGAGTATTATAGAAGATCTGAAGGCTTTGGACTACACCACCTGCCACTTCTGTTGGGAACTCTCCCATCCCAGTCATCTCTCCCACCTCTGCATGTGTAGATGCTTAGTTGGGGCTCGTGGGTCGGGGGCGTGAAAAAGACTGTAAATACCAGTGATAAGACCCTTAGTGGAGGTGCCTCTAGACCATCAAAGCTCAAGTCCCGTAGGGGAGGAGTCTCCAGGGTAACCCATCGCAGATGTAAAATAATGCTGGTGTGAAAATGACAGAGTAAGTGGTAAGTTGTCATGCTTCCGGGGGAAGGCGCCCTAGAGTGGACCCACTGGGCCATGGTATCGAGCTCCCCTGGGTGAGCTGGTCCTAGTTTAACCAACCCCTACACAGGTATTGTCAGGGGCAAGCCCAGGAGGTCTAAATACCACAGCTGCTAGTACCAGGGGGGTGGCTCGTAAGATTAGCCTATGCTATGGCACAGCTAAGGATTCCGGGATAATGGTGCTACCAGGGAAGAGCACAGCAAGGGTTCCAGGAAACAGAGTACAAAGAAGGCCTGACAAACAGTCAGCAAGGCAGAAGCAAACTTAATAATCAGGCACCTCCCATCAGTGGAGGTGGCCTGATATACCAGAGGAAGAGCAGCTATTGGTGAAGGGGAGTCTCAGGTTGGACCGTGCCGGCCCCTAGAGTCACAGGGGAGGAGTGCACCTAGTCCGCCGTTGATTGGTCACATGAATATGACCATTGTAATCTGCTCATGTGTGAGCCCGGTGGTCAGCTGACAGGAAGGGAACCCGGCGACGGCTCCGAGACACAGAGGAGCAGAGGATGCCGACCCGGGAGAGGTGACCTGGGGAGCGGTGCCAGGGGACCTAAGATAGGTTAAGTTTTTCCGAGAGATCTTTAAACGTTCTGGGTTTCCAAGTGGGATGATTCACCAAGTCCCTGAAACTAAAAAGTGCCGCCTCTGCCTATCTAAGGGTCACATCAGTATTCATCTTCCCCATTAAGTGTGGCATGTAGAGAAACAGGGTCAGAAAGGAAGAGTGAGAAGCCAGCTGGAATTTTATTCTGCACTTCCGCCATAAGTCCCTAGTGAAAGCCATGGGGCCCAGAATTGAGTTAGAGGGTACATCTGTCCCCAGATCAACGAACTTGGGTGATATGGAGCTAGCCATAGTTTTACTATTTCTGTCCACTTATTGTATGCCTGGAGAGTTGTCCATGATGGCAGTCGGCGTAGGTGTGCTGCATAATAGTATTTTATAATATCTGGGCATGCCAGCCCACTCTGTGATCTATGAGCATTGAGGACAGAGTTAGGAATATGATGTCTTCCCAAGTGCCATATGAATTTTACAAATAATGATTAAATTCTTTTAAGTATGGTCAATGGGACCCTAACCAGGATAGCCTCAAAAAGATATTTCTACCATTTTTAAAGGATCATGACTCACCGTGGCCGGCTGACTCCGGTTGATACAGGCGATTCTTCTCCTTCCTTGTCACGGGTGGACCGCGCCTGCCGGTAGTGGGGCCCGGTGTAGTGCAGATCAAAATTGAAGACGTCTTGCGGGAACAGATTAAAAAGGGGTTTAATTTGTTTGATTCGTGACGCCACCTATGAGTAGACTCGGTAAGGGCTACCGACGCTGCGGAACCCCCGGGGGATGGACAGCAGCAAGATGTTACGCTCCCCACAGGCTGAGCGGTGATCCCCGGGGGCTGGAGCTGCTCAAGATGTTGTGCGGCAGCTGCGGTTACCTTTAGTTAACGACGGACAGTTCATAAGGAGACACGGACACAGATAGTCTCTGCAACGGGTCTTTACTGTAACCAGCAGGCAGTACATGGTATACAGTGGTTGAGTAGTAGACCGGGTGGACTCAGCAGTGATAGTGTTCCTCAGAGATCCGCAGTGTTCCTCCATTCTACCTACTTAGTTCCTTCTTTTGCCAGCGTCGCCCAGGAATACCAGATCGGGTACGGGGAGGCTGCTTCAATGCCCTATCCATGATGTACGTTCTGGATGCTTTGGGGAGCCTTGGGTCCCTCAGTGGGTACACCGCTGGTTAGACGATTGGAAACTGGCTGGTGGTGGGGTGCTCCTATAAAGCTGCTCCTCCACGGGGCTGGTTCGCGTGGCAGAGGTAAACTGCTGCCAGCTTCGGTACCAGTGAACCGGCTGTGAGCTGTGGGCACGGGAGTCTTTTGGGAACCCGTGTAGAAATGCCCAATCCCGGTAGTTAAGGCCTCAGGTGCTGACACCCGACCGGTGACGGCCCAGGGGCCCGCACGGAGTGCGGAGCCCCCGCTCCTCTCCAAGTTCTAGTCTGCTCTTGTCAGGTTCTAGATTCCTTCTCCTGACTCTGTTCTGACTCAACTGTCTAGATTATTGTGTGTTCTACTACACTACCCTAACACTCCACCCACCAGGACCTAGGATTGGTCCCCTGTTCTAGGTGTTGTATGTTGGGTTGGATCTCAGAGTTAACTATTGCACTGCTTTGTCAGAGAATATTGCGGCTGCAATACTCCCTTGTGACGCACTCGTTGCGGGGCGCCACACTCCCCCTTGGTTAAATCAGCTTGTCCCCAAGCGTCAAACTACTCACATTACAGAGGTTTTTGCATTTTTATACATATATGACACACTTTTATTAAAATAGAAAACAGGTAAAGGTATGCTTTGGTGACATAAGCAAAGAAACAGGTAATCACTTTGTGCGGACCCGGCGTGCGGTCGGCTGTACTTTAAACTAGAGTCCAGGCTGTAGCCGCAAGATCACACAGTCAATGATTAACGGGAACAGAGTCATTGAGGAAGTTCAAGTTTTAAAGTCACTGGCTCTGAGGGTGATGGCGCACCCGGATAGCGAACCACCCATCTGCACAAGCGTAGCGCTCGTAGGTGATAATATCGCCCCGGTATAGGTCGCGATCGGGATGTCCTCTTGGCAAGTTGGACTCTACGTCCCGGCGCCCCACAAACACCTCCTCATTCAAACCCACCTCCCAAGCGAACCCCCACCCGGTATTTAAGTTAAAGGTGGAAATTCTACCTTCACGGCGGAGTTCATCAGGCAGCGGCGGCTGGCGGCGAGCCTCGGCACGGGCCTCCATGTTGGCGCGTTCTCGGGCTTGCCACTCCTCTCGTCGTCTCTGGCGTACATCTCCGTCGTTACGGCTCGGGGTGTAGAGATGAGTAACGGAGCTGGTGGTTTGGCGGGAAGCTTGAACTTGGCGGGCTGTCTGTATCGGAACCCGGTGGAACGGCACAGGGGAAGGTGTCGGCAGTGCACCCGACCAGTGTACCCGAGCTGTATGCCCGGTAGGAAGTTCCTTGTTGTCTCCCCAAGCGAACCCGATGTCGAAATCCTCAGCGGTGCTGTGGGTCTCGTCGTCATCCTCTCCGACCTCTTCCTCGATGACCACATCAGGCTGCTCGATGGTGAAAGACGTTGAAGCTTGTTCCGTTGTACAACAGGGCGGTGGTGCTGCGGATCCTTCCGTAGGGACGTCCTGCAGGGCTTCCAGGCTGCCTGCCTCTTCATCTGTTTCCGCAGGTAAAGGTGTTTCAATCCCGGTTACCCGGTAGGCCTCGGCAATGGCAAGGGAAGCCTCCGGTACGGGGATAAAACAGGCGACTGTCTCTGTAGTGGTGAAACATGTCGCGGGTTCCTCAGTGGGAACCTGGTAGAGATCGAGTTCTTCAATGGAGCGTGTTATGAGCCCCGGCTCAAGAACGGGATCGGTTGCGATATTGATCGCTGGAACGGGTCGAGTTGCGGCCTCCACCGGAATGACGCAGTCTATTGGCTCTGGTGACGGAGCAGGACAGGTGGTAGGCGTCGGCGAGGCGGTCGAGAAGCTGGTGACGTCGTCTGGGCTTGGAGAAGCTGTACCCGGTCGGCTCTGCTGCATCGCATGGTGTAGTCGTCTGCCTAGGGTCGCGCTCCAGCTACGGATCGTCCATTCCACTGTCTCTAGTAACCGCACCCGGAGGTCTTGTAGAGCTTCTAGCCAGAAGTCGGGACTGCCGTCTATGGTAAGGGCAGGATCCGGACCCGGTTGGCTGATGGCTGCTCTGGCCTCCGCCTCGACCTCCCGCATCAGGTCTTGGAGTCTCATGCTGGCCATTCTTCTTGGAGGGAAACCACACCCGTTCAACCGGTAAGACGTCCTGGTAGAGCTAGTGAAGATGTCTCCTCTTTCCGTCGGTGTGTCTATGACACTCCCATTTCCTCTGGGCTTTTGTAGTCCAATCGTGGGAAAAGTCTTTGGGGTCCGCCCCCATGGTTGATTCGAGCAATCAGGGCGGACAAAGAGTTTGGCGCCTTTTGTCTTTGGCCCTCCCTCGATGAGGGGGGGGTTGACTCACTCCTGGGCTTCACGTGGCGGCTTCTTGTGGCGGGAACGCCATCTTGGGCGCCATCTTGACCCAATGGTGTAAAGGCGGGAAAGTTCTTTTAGGGACGAACAAAGTCCAATTGTAGACAATAAAGTCCAATTTAAGCACAATATACCCGTTGGGTAACGGGCCTGCTCGTATCCTGTTCGTGACGCCATTTTCTGACTCACCGTGGCCGGCTGACTCCGGTTGATACAGGCGATTCTTCTCCTTCCTTGTCACGGGTGGACCGCGCCTGCCGGTAGTGGGGCCCGGTGTAGTGCAGATCAAAATTGAAGACGTCTTGCGGGAACAGATTAAAAAGGGGTTTAATTTGTTTGATTCGTGACGCCACCTATGAGTAGATTCGGTAAGGGCTACCGACGCTGCAGAACCCCTGGGGGATGGACAGCAGCAAGATGTTACGCTCCCCACAGGCTGAGCGGTGATCCCCGGGGGCTGGAGCTGCTCAAGATGTTGTGCGGCAGCTGCGGTTACCTTTAGTTAACGACGGACAGTTCATAAGGAGACACGGACACAGATAGTCTCTGCAACGGGTCTTTACTGTAACCAGCAGGCAGTACATGGTATACAGTGGTTGAGTAGTAGACCGGGTGGACTCAGCAGTGATAGTGTTCCTCAGAGATCCGCAGTGTTCCTCCATTCTACCTACTTAGTTCCTTCTTTTGCCAGCGTCGCCCAGGAATACCAGATCGGGTACGGGGAGGCTGCTTCAATGCCCTATCCATGATGTACGTTCTGGATGCTTTGGGGAGCCTTGGGTCCCTCAGTGGGTACACCGCTGGTTAGACGACTGGAAACTGGCTGGTGGTGGGGTGCTCCTATAAAGCTGCTCCTCCACGGGGCTGGTTCGCGTGGCAGAGGTAAACTGCTGCCAGCTTCGGTACCAGTGAACCGGCTGTGAGCTGTGGGCACGGGAGTCTTTTGGGAACCCGTGTAGAAATGCCCAATCCCGGTAGTTAAGGCCTCAGGTGCTGACACCCGACCGGTGACGGCCCAGGGGCCCGCACGGAGTGCGGAGCCCCCGCTCCTCTCCAAGTTCTAGTCTGCTCTTGTCAGGTTCTAGATTCCTTCTCCTGACTCTGTTCTGACTCAACTGTCTAGATTATTGTGTGTTCTACTACACTACCCTAACACTCCACCCACCAGGACCTAGGATTGGTCCCCTGTTCTAGGTGTTGTATGTTGGGTTGGATCTCAGAGTTAACTATTGCACTGCTTTGTCAGAGAATATTGCGGCTGCAATACTCCCTTGTGACGCACTCGTTGCGGGGCGCCACAATCACATTTTTGCTTAGTGTTTCATATTAAAGATACATAACAATCAGTTAATAGATCCGTTTTCCATAGACTCCAATGATGAAAAAATGGATCCAGGAAAAATCTGTTTTTTCAAAGCGGACAAAAAAGTAGTTTGCACAATGGATTGTTGCTAGATCCGATCTAACGATGAGTACTGGACATGTGGACTATCTTAGCTCTTCTAGCAGTTGCAAATTGACAATTTCTAACATATCCACTGCCACCTCCATGTCTCTAAGTGCCCTAAGGCTACAGCTTGGTTTGGCGACAGCATGTCTCAGACAGAGCACTTAAAAAAATTTTTTTAGGGCTTTTAGTAGTTATTTTAATTCAGCAAAAAGTACTATGTTGGCTCCCTGAGGAAGGAGTTGGGATATAACTTTGAAATCAAACAGAAGAAAAACCGGCACTCACCGAGGTAGCAGATAGCGGTGTCCTTTATTGGGGTTGCAGATACAAAGTGCAGGGAGGGAGTACCGGGGTGACATGACTATGTTTTTTGACTGGCACCTCGAGTGAAATCTGTGGCTCCTGTCCAAGCTCGCCTCCTAAGCAGGAGTTCCCCTTAAGGTGGTGCCCTCATTTCCTTCTGCGGATTCATATACTGTAACTTTGAAACGCATCAAATTAAAATAAAGGCCATCATTTGTGCTCCGTTTTTAGTGATCCATTTTTGGTGCAGAAAAAAGGATCCTCTTTTCACAAAGAAGAATCACAAACGCATCATCCTTATGTGCTGCTTTTTTGCTCCGTTTTTAGGGGACAGAGACAGACAGACACACAATAGAAACAGAGACACACACACTTTCTTACCCTCCCTGCGATCCCATGGTGAGCCCCGGCAATGTCTTCCTTCCGAGCATCGGCAGGACCTGTGGGTGGTACGAGTACTTACAGGACCTGGTACTATGTGACTTTCAGGCTGAGTCACATGGTGGGAGGTCCTGTCAGTGCCATACCTACAGGTCCTCCTGATGCCCAGAAGGAAGACATCAACGGGGCTCACCGTGGGATCTCCAAGAAGGATAAGTAATGGAGCGATGGTGGTGTGGAAATCGCAGCAGAAAAATGGAGCAATAACTGACAGGCTTTTTATTTTCTATTTGTGATTTCTGCACCAATAACACAGCAGTTAAAAACGTTGCTGTCTGAACAGCAAATAGAAAATCCCATTCACTTTGCTGGCAGACGAAGTGACTGATAATCCCTGGGAGATGGGTGTTATGGTAGTGATGATGTTAAACCCTTCCGAACCCGGGCTGACTCCCAGGGGATGATGAGGAAACAGTAGCAATGATAAATGCAGGGCAGCAGAGCAATACACAGCAGGAAACAATCTTTTTCCTTTACCTTTTACTGAAGATTGTTGCAGCAAATCCAGGGTTTATAAGAACCACCAGGCTCGTGGTCTGCCAGTCAGGGAAGAACTGTAGTCTGCTCTGCTGGGTGAGATATAGTTGCCTACCCACTTGTAATGTCCACACAATATGAGGAATCCACAAGGGTAAACTTTAACTGTACTTTATTCTTCCATCTTTCTCCATCATACAACGTAACAGTCTTTCATCAGCCTGCTCCAAACTGAAACTAAAAGTTAACTAAAACTTAACTTCCCACCTCCTTCTTATCATTACCCATGATACACCAGACCTAGTTTTCTTAAAGAGACAGATCTAATTATTGTACATTACATCTTTCCCCCTTTTTTTTTTTAGTAAGGAAAAAAAACAAAAAAAAACCACAGCCAAAAAGAATTATGTATATATTTTTATTCTCTTCTCTTTTATACTTCTTCAATAAGCCGCGATGAAGCCCTACTTTCTCGTGTTGGATAGCGTCTGGGATCAGTGAGTGTGTCCATTATTGAAGAATTGTTCACTTCCGGGTGATCCTCTCCACCATCGAGTACCAAGTCTTCCACCAGAGGAAGATCATTATCATCACTTTGCGGTATGATTTTAAAATGTGATGAATTTCGAGTTATGAAGTGTCCATTTCGCTCAGCCGTGACCATGCTGCCTTTCTTATCAGTAACATTGTATTGTGCAGGATTATATGTAGCTGAGGTCTTGTTGGTTGGCTTTTGACGCACGACGACAATATCCCCTTTTTTGATGGCACTCGGCTGTGCCCTTCGCCTTCTGTCTGCATAACGTTTCATAGCTTGTTTGCTAGAAGAGTCTGCTGATCGCACAGAGGAGTCACTTGGTAAGGGATGACTGGTCACGTCAGGGATACGTATCCGTGGAGTTCTGTTGAACATTAGATGAGCTGGAGCAGCATTAGTAGTAGAATGTGGCGTATTGCAATAATTGCGCATGAATTTGTATAATGACTGTTTCAGCGGGGTGTGCTCCAGACTCGCTGCCTTGACTCTTTTCCCCATAGTGCGCATGAAACGTTCTACTATACCATTGGCTTGCGGCCAGCAAGGTGTGATTTTCCTGTGACTGAACCCAAGTATTCAGAAAATTGTGTAAACACATGTCCATTGAACGGAGGTCCATTGTCTGTTTTATCCACTCTTGGGATGCCATATGCTGAGAATATGTCATCCAGTTCTGGTATGACACTAGTGGCAGATGTTGAAGATATGAAAGAAATGACAGGGTATCTGGAATATTCATCAATTGTTACTAGAATGTACTGGCCATTGGGTAATGGTCCATATATGTCAACTGCCACTTCCTCCCAGACAGCAGTGGGTAGCGGAGACATTTGCAGTGGTTCTATATTTGATGATGGAGTAATTAATTGACAGGTGGAGCAATGTCTAATCTTCTCTTCCACCAATTGATCCATGTTTGGGAACCACACTTTTTCTCTAAGTAATTTTTTAGTACCAACAATTCCCAGATGACCTTCATGTGCTATCTGTATGACTAAGTTGCGCATAGTCTTAGGTACAACCAGGATTTTGGATTTCCAAAGATCGTAAGACGTGCTTGATGGTCGGTGATGATGGTGAAGGGAGCTCCATAGAGAAATAAGTGAAAGTGTTCACATCCTCAGACAACTGCCAAGCTTTCTTTCTCAGGTTGTGAATATTTAAGGAGGGGAGAGTGTGGCGCCCCTGCGGGTCCAGTTGCCACAGAGGTACTGTGAGTAAAAGACCTGAAGACTGCAGCCCACTGTGTCTGTGAACTTTCTTACGTGTCAAAAGCACCAGACACACTACTACCAAATCACTCAGGTACCTTCAGCTGCCCTAGGGGTCAGCCCTACCCGTAGAGGGCTTAAAAACATTGCTGCCTCCCAACCATCGGCCCCTAGGAAGACTGTTGTGCAGCAGCGGCCATCCATAGCCTCAACCTGCAGGTGGCGTCACGTAAAATTAACAAGTATCCCCAAGTTCAGTCATCCCTGTCCAGAATGAAACCTCCACGCCAGATCCCTATCTATAAGACAATGAGCCACCCACACCGTTTTTATGTTTTAATGACACCGCCAGGGTCATGGAGCCGGGTCTCGGTCCCTGTGATCCCCGTGATGATGAAGCCTCA
Source organism: Allobates femoralis (assembly GCA_033576535.1). Taxonomy (NCBI): domain Eukaryota; kingdom Metazoa; phylum Chordata; class Amphibia; order Anura; family Aromobatidae; genus Allobates; species Allobates femoralis. The sequence continues at coordinate 40,500,710 of JARQOC010000011.1, read as the reverse complement.
AGAAAACCCGATTCCGAGTATCCTAAGGCCCTGGAGGGGCGTGTCAGATGCACATGACAACTACAGTCATGGCTAAAGGTTTTGAGATTGACACAAATTTTGGCTTTTACAAAGTTTGCTGCTTCAGCGTTTACAGGCGTCTTTCACGCAAATCTGTGTTGTTGCATGAAATTCATGTATACTCATGGACAGGCACGGATCTGTGCAAATGGATGCCAATGGATTGATGTCCACAGAATGTTTTTTTTAAAGGATCTGATGTCCACAAAATGTTTTTTTAATGGATCGGTCATCAGTCACCAGAGACGGGTGGGAGGAGCTGTACCTTGTTTCTGAGCATGCTCAGTACAGCAAAATGGAGCTGTTTCACGGATCCATTGTCTTCATGGATCCGTATGGATCCGCACTCGATAGAGCTCCATGTTATTTTCATACGGACACCTACGGATCCGTGTCTGTCCGTTGGTGTCCACGATTTTCGATGAAGCCCAGAAAACTGTTTCCATTTCTGGGTACATGAAAAATGCGGACACCAACGGATCCGTGACAAAACTGAGCAACTTTAGGACCAATCTTTGCCCACAGAATAACATGGGAGGCTATAACGGATCCGTGGCCATCTGTTTCAAAGCGGATAGACACGGATTTTCAAATTTGCCAGTGTGAAAGCAGCCTTAGTTTGACTTTTCTAGAATTCTTTCATTCATTTTTATTAACAAACATATGACATTTATGCAAAAACGCAACATAAACAGCGCAGACTTCTTCCCTTCGCTCTGGCAGCTGTATATCAGCTGTCACCTGCAGTAATCAGAACCTCTCACTCCCGGATCCAAGACTTCTTCTTGAGCTTCACCAATTCTCTGGAATGCTCTACCCCTAGAAATTAGGACTATCCACAACTTACTAAATTTTAGGCACTCCCTAAAAACACATCTTTATATTCCAATGGTTTTTATTGGTTTTAAGTTAGCAGGTATAAGATGACAAGATAATAAACATATCCAATATATCAGTACATCAAATATATCAAAACAACTTCAAGGGATGCAAATTTGTACAAATGTAGAAATCCAGTCATCAGAGATTATAGTTGCATGTATCTGAGTAAAAGAAAGGGTAAACATTCTAACGTTCAACATCTCAACATGTAAAGATTTATCAGCCTTTGGGATTCCAATCCAAGTATGTCTTGGTGATAGACTAATATATAATGAGTTAATACTTCGACTAGTGTCCTGGGAACTATAATACAAGTTTGTGAGAACTATACTACAAATTATGGTGGAAAACTCGAGTTGTATGTCCATGCCTATAATAAGAGGAGGGTCATGGACTCTACTAGTGGTAACTAGATTGGTTTATTTTGTTTAGTCTGTTTATTAACAACCTCTAGTATATTGACTCTTCTAGACTTCATGTAAAAACACATCTTTATAGAGCAGCCTATCACTCTCTTGTGGCACCCCATGGTTCAGTTGCCACAGGAACACCTGGAGCAGGGAAGGATTTCCACATCAGGTAAGTTTACACACAACACATTCCACCCCAGAGCTGAAGGGGGAGCTCTACTTGCCAACTTCAGGCAAGGTCCCATAAAAATTCAGGGCTGGGGGCGGAGTTAGGCAGTTCAGTAGGGAGCAGTACTGAGGAAGACATCCTGGTGGACGGTGCTGCTCTAGGCCAGCGAGAGAGCCTGACCAGCGTGAGGGGTCCAAGAGTGAGGGTTGGAGATAAGGTGAATTAGCCAGGGGGAGTGGAGCCATACCAGGTCGCCCCAGAAGAGCAACGTCGACAACCCAGACACCGGAGTCCGAGACTGCAAGGGTCTAGTCAGCCCAGCAGTAAAGACTGGAGGCCAGGGAGACTTCAAGCTCCCTGGCGCAGCAGCACTTGAGGCACAGCCACCCAGCAGAGCCAGGGACCGCAGCGGATACAGCAGCAGGGCTCTCACCACCTGCCATTCAAGTGAGGACACAGGAGAGGGTCAGGGCCTAGCTTCAGACAGCCCAAGACTAACGCACATACACAGAGCAAAAGGGAGGCCTCATAACTGATCGGATGTGGAGATCCCAAACTGCTCCCAGACCACCTGGACTGTACCCTGGACTTCACCTTGCTCATCACATCAGTTAACAACAAACCTGTGTGTGTGACTGTTATTGCGACCCCTGATCTTGCTCCCATCATAGTCATAGACTGTCCGCAACCCTTAACTTCCTCTACTGCCCCAGGGATCCCGCTCCACCTACGGGAAGCGTAACCATCTTGTTGCTCCACCATCACCCCGGAGGTCTGTCCCACAGCGCCGGTAACATTACCGGCATCACAAATTATCTTTTATTTTACTTCTATTGACTTTAAACCCCTTTTAAGCGACTACCAGGGCCACAGGACCGGGCAACAGGCCCCGTGACATCCCCCGTGAACTACAACGCTCGAGACCGGGTACCCCAAGGCCCTGGGGCAGGTCACTCTCTAATTGAAGTCCTTTATATATAGCCTATTCATTATTTCTCTGAACATAACTCTCCGTCAAACTCCACCAGACCCAAAAGCATTACAAATTATGGCTATTCCCCATTTCCTCAAGATGGCTGGATAATCATTGTAAATAAGCCCCTGTACTTTGTGTCACCCCCACCTCATTGTAGATTGGAAGCTCTTATGAGCACGGTCGTCATTATTTTTGCTTTAACTATTGTATTTTTTTTTATAACTGTTACTTATGACTGTTTGTATATGAACCTCTGAATTGTAAAGCGCTGCGGAATAAAGATTATTATTATGACTGATGACCCCTTCTTGTCTGATTCTGTGCTTTCAGTTTATGATAACTTCTATGTTTTTATTTGATCATCCACTTTTTGAGGATTGACCACGGGTTCTCAATGGGATTGAAATCTGTGGCGTTTCTTGGCCATGGAACAGAAATGTCAATGCTTTGTTCACCGAGCCACTCAGTTATCAGTTTTTCCATGGTCTCCATCACACTGAGACAAGCATTGTTCATCACCAAGTTGCACCTGGATGATGAGAGCTGTTGCTTAGGAGGATGTTTAGATCCCATTCTTTATTCATTATAGTGTTCTTTGGCAAAATTGTGATTGAACCCAGTCCATGGATGAAAGGCTCACACCCATGAATGGTCTCTGAATAAGGGGCGTAACTACAAGAGGTGCAGGGGTTGCAATCGCACCCGGGCCCTGGGGAGCCCCAAAAGTCCAGTTTGCCTATATATAAAGGCCAGTGCTATGAAAGACATGCAATATTTGTGGGCCCCATAGCAACTTTTGCATTGGGGCCCATGAGCTTCAAGTTACACCACTGCTCAGAATGCTTTACGGTTGGCATAACATGAGACTCATGGTACCACCGAAAGAAAACAAAAGGAAACTGTGGATAATGTTAAAGCGCAAATATGGTCTTATCTTGGTGTGTCGCCCCAGGGTGTGGGGTACTCGGGTATCAGGCAGCTAAAGGGGATTAACTGTGTCACGGGGAATGGCGGCCACGTCTGATCCTGTGTCCCGGGGGACGGTTCTTTTGAAAAGGGGATTATGTACAAGGGATTATTTACAAAGTTAGTTGTCGTGACGCCACCTGCAGTCTCTGGTGATTAGCACCAGCGCCGCCACAGTCCGCCGGAGGTGGATGGTATCACGACTGGGATGGTGTAGTCCTCCGCAGGCAGGACTGAACCTCCGGGGCAGCAATCCTGTGAATAGAAATGGAAAGAAGATGCAGCAGAGTCAAAGTCACTTCACTCCGGATACTTTACTGGAACTTTAGCAGCGTTATTACAGTCCTCAGTGCAGTTAGATGTTATATGACAAGTAACTAACGGGTGGCTGCAAGCGGATCTCAGGTAGCTGGATGGAACCCTCAGTGTGTGCCTTTCTCTTTATTTTCTTCCTGCTTCCCAGTAGATTTGTGTGAAGTCTGACCCCATAAAGCGGATCTGGCCTCCCGCGGTCTCTCCCTCTTTTCGCTCCTGTCGGGTTACCCTCTCCTGGACCACTGAACCTTCAGGCGATCCTGGTACCCTCTTCTGGTCTCTTAAGAGTCTGGGCAGTATATGTATATACCCCTAGTTCGCCGGATTTTCTGTGTTCCGTGGAGGATCCCACAGGTGCGGGCTCCGGTGCCCGGTAAGCTGCCGGGGTTGGACTCTCTGAAGTCCCTCTCTTCCCCCAGGCTGGGATCTTTGTTAGCCTTTCCTGGGTCCTCAGCCGAGAGACCCTCCTTGCTTATGCAGGCTCACTGCCTGGCTGGACTGACTCCTGAGGCTCAGACCTGAAGCCCCAAAGGCCTCCAGCCAAAGACCTCTTTTCATCCCCTGGAAGTGGTTTTGTACCCTCCTGGGTACCTCTCACCATGTGATCTAGTGTGGGGGTGCTTGTGTGTAGGTTCCACCCATCAGCCTGAAATCTACTTGCAGCTGGAGTATCTGCACCGCTTTTACGGGTGCAGTACCCCTATGTGACGCCTGCTTAGTGGGGGCGCCACATTGGTGATAAATGAAGGCAATAAAATATTGGTTTGCTCACCTAGTCACAACCAGTTGGAGTCGCATGGAACAGCTGCTGCAGAAATCCATGTGCCACGCCACAATAAAACACAAATAAATGGATGTAAGATGAGATGAAACACCGAAGAGATATAAAGTCGCTTTCCTCACTTCTTCTTTAAGAAACCAACCAAGTCATGAAGAAGAAGTGATTAAAGCACTTTGAAACGCGTAGAATAAAGCCGCCTTCCATCTCACAGCAGCGCGGATCTCCTATCCACCTTTTATACCCATTTACAGGACTCATGGTCGCACTCACCTTTTCTTCTCTGGACAATCATTCTTCCAGATTTTCTTAGTCCTTTGCAGCCCAATCCCTTTACTTCGTGCTGAGTTATTTTCTTTGATGAAGCTCCCTTCGGATTGTCTGTGTCAGTCTCAAAACGTTTAGCCATTATTGAAAACATAAGCAAAAATCTAAAACCACATCTTTAAAAATAAAAAATAACACTAATAAAAAAATAACATCTTTTTGCCACTAGAGGGCAGTGCATCTTAATTTTCTATTTTGCAAATGATGTGCAATAAAATATCATATTGTGGCAGCCGAAAAAGTCGATCGAAATACTTTTTATTTCTGGGAACTTACAGTTCTCGGGGAACAGAGGATCTGACAGGTTCCCTTTAATTCTGCTTAATATTTAGTGATACAATTAATATAATATCATCACTGGACACAGTTTTGAGATTTGCCCCCTTCAGATTTATTCGGTTGTCTACAGTCGTAGTATTCTACATTCATGAGGGTTGTTGAGGAAGTTCAGGGCTTGTGATCTGACTTCATTAAGGAGAGACATCTCCATCAGTTAGGCAGGGAACATAGGACTTCACTCATGTATCGATGGAAACAGAAAACCTGACAGGTTCCCTTTAATTCTCCTCAATATTAAGTGATACAGTTAATATAAAATCATCACTGGACACAGAGATTAGAGTTTTGCCCCCTCAGATTTATTCGGTTCATTCATGAGGGTTGATGAGAAAGTACAATACTTGAGACGTGACTTTATTAACATCATGAAACAATCACTGATCTCAGGGAGACCAGTCAAGGAAACACTGCGGGCAGCCGGCTAAAGCGCTCAAACACAGTGAAATCCGTGTCATAGACTCCTAAACGAGGCTCCACTGAGTCTATTTGCATATTTGTATATCCCTTGGGAAATACGAATATTCAAATAGAGTCCGTGGAGCCTCGTTTAGGAGTCTCAAACACAGGACTAGCCAGAAATCCCTCCAGGGAAGGACCTAGCCCTGGGGTGGCTCCTTGCAGAGAACACCATAACAAGTGGCCCTTTCAATATCCATCTAATACCACCAAAAGAGGTATCCATCCACAGACAGCTGTAATACCGAAAGCCAGGTATCCAGCCACAGGCAGCTGTTTCAGGGTTTTGCCCCTCATCAGTGTGGAGTAGGATTCTGGGTAGGTGAGGGCAATGCCTGGTAGACCAACATCATGAAACAATCACTGATCTCAGGGAGACCAGTCAAGGAAACAATGCGGGCAGTTGGCTAAAGCGCTCAAACACTGTGAAATCATATGCGCATTGCCCCCTGGGAATTACGAATATGCAAATAGAGTCCGTGGAGCCTGGTTTAGGAATCTCAAACATGGGACTAGCCAGATATCCTTCCAGGAAAGGACCTAGACTTGGGGTGGCTCCTTGCAGAGACCACCATAACCACCATGGTTAGTGACTTCATTAACAGGAGACATCTCCATCACTCCTTCTGTTATGGCTTCACTGTGGGGAGGCCGCTCTTCTCGCCTTCCGTTGTTCATCTCTATTGTCTGATGTGGCGACGTCTGCGTCTATGAACTGCAATGAGAAAACATGAGTAAATATTCTGCACACAAACTATACAATATATACTCTGGCTGCAGTATACATAGAGAAACTAGATGGCATATATATTTGCCTGTTCTACGGGCATGGCGTTTATGGGGACTCCTCCTGGTTCGTCTCCTGGGTCCGCTATGTTCTTTCCTCTTTCTTGAAGGCTTGGTTGTTTCTTTTCTTGATAGACCAGGAGACAGACGATGAATGATGGCCGATGGACTCCGGAGGGAGTTTTCTAGCCACGGACTATTGTGACCTCATAAGGCAATGACAGAGCAAGTGGGTGTGGCCCCTTTAGTCAGGGGGCGTGGTTGGATGACCGAAGTGATTTGTAAACTTTATGTGGCGCCCCTGCGTCCAGGAGGCCACAAAGGGAACTGCAGCCAGGCAGGTAGGACATTGTTGCACACCAACACCCTCACAGCCCACACAACCCACGTGTAAGAAAAGGTAACATCCAGCCCTGAGATTAGAACTCTATGAGATTGAGGGGTGGTGGATCAGAGGAGTGGGTTGGGCACACCAGAGGTCAGGTGACTGACAGTATATAGGAAGGGGGAGGAGTGAAGGAGTCAGTAGGCCGGAGTGAGCTGAACTGTAAAGACCCAGAGTAGGCCACAGTGTGCTGAGATGCAAAGACAGAAAGACAATCACACGTCCTGTGAGTGCAAGGCCTAGGAGCGCAGAATCTGTACTGAGCCAGTGCGAGCCAGAGGAGAGAGAAAGCCCGTCTGACGCTGATGCCACCAGGAGTGTGACAGAACAGAGAGGGACGGCAGAACCCGTGCCCTAGACAGCAGCTGAAACCACTGACTGCAGGTGGAGTAGCCCTCCTAGATACAGAGAGGAACAGAGAGAAGGAGCCTGGCAGAGCCTAGTGCTGGAGGACTGCTGGAGGCTGGGCTAAAGTAGAGTGTCGGCTCTAGAGGGGACCGTAGTTTACCCGGTATCCCCAAACAACACGACGGGGGGTCTGAGTTCCAGATTGAGATCCCTACCCTAAAGGACAGGCAGCTAAGTGACGCACTAGGACTCACAGAAGCCCGAGTCACCGCCATACTGTCCGGTGTCGCACAACACGCAGCAAAGAGAATGTAATAGCCCGGAAAGGACACTACAGACTGTGTGAGGGGTCACAGAGAGAGAGAGGCCTGGCTGCAGGAGAGAAGGGAACCCGGAGAGGGAGAAAGTGCCCGTGTACTTGAACTGTGTAAGAATTGTACTTGAACTGTAACGTGACTGAACAACTGAGAGTAAAGCTTTGGAAAACCCTGGAACTGATTCCCTTGTGTCTCTGTGTGCAAGCTATTCCCTCCATACAGGACACAGCCTGTCAGCACCAGCCAGGAGGAGAGATCCCTGCAGCGTCTGTGAAGTAAGTGTGCTACAACCTCCCCATAGACTTAACCCTTACTGCTCCGGGGGATACAGTTCTTCCCACTGGAACTACACCATCTCCGCTGCCATCACATCACCCCCGGAGGTTCTGCAGCAGCGGCGGCCCCATCACTGGCCGCAACAAGTGGGTGGCGTCACGAGTGACAATCCCCTGTAAATATCCCCCTTTTATTGCCAGGGCCCGGGACACGGTCCGGACCAGGACCACCCGTGACTTCCCCCGCAGCAGACACGGTCCGGTACCGAGTACCCTCGTCCCAGTGGGCTCGACATTTACATGTCATGAAGCTGTGATGTCATCACACTTCTGAACAAAAAAAAGTGACACAAAATAGGACGAAAAATGTTTAGTCAGAGTGGATCTGAGGAATAACCAATATGGCTGCTAATAAACACACTGATCCCCTCCATTCCACTCAGCTGCTAACTTGGGAGACTTTGGGGAAGGCTAGAAGTGAGCTCTTTACCTAGAATGGCAGTCATGTTGATGGTTATCTTATTTTTGGCTAAACCCACTGTGGAACATCCACGTTAGGATAGTACATGATCCTATTGGGTGGAGTATGACACTAGCATTACCTTTTAGGTGTTCATTGGCTGCTTATCTTATGGCTCCACCCCCTCGGAGCCTCATTTGTCAAAACAACAAACTTGTTGCCCACAGCAACCAATGCAGTAGTCCAAGCAAAGCCAGGGTTTTTTGCCAAATGAAAAATAAGCAATATTTGAAAGGCAAAAATCTTGTGGTTAAGGACTAACCCCCAAAACACACTTTGGGTTTTCTCTATCTGTCCTGACAAAAGGTGACTGTTAGTAAATATGCTCAGGAGGGCAGAGGAGGACACAGGGATTCTGTTTTTGGCTATATTTGACATGATCATGCCATACCTCATTGTCAGATTTAGCAGCAGAACTGGTCTTGTTGCCCATAGCAACCAGCAACAATGCAACATTCCGAGCTGCATTAGGAGCAAAATCTGAGCTGTGATTGGTTGCTACGGGCAACAAAGTTACCCTAAATCAGCCCAGTGACTCTGTGCCCTCTGCGGTGCGCTCCTTTCAGGGAACAACAGAATATTTATCATTTTGGGATATTTCTAGATTTTGAGTAGGAATGATCTAGAGGCAGAATCTGATGTATTTTTCTGTTTGCCGTTCACAGACGCAGGAATCGCCCTTATTAAAGCCGACGGCTGAGAAGTGAGAAGGGGACGTCTCCCGCCAGCGATGGCTCCGAAAAAATCATCCACCGGTGATCAATGTATCAGAATAAAAATAATAATTAATCATCGTTAAGTGGCCGGAGATAATAAATGGACAAATGCAGCAGAAATTGGTTCCTGTGATTTCATGACGCGGCGTTTTCTAACTTCTATTCAGGATGAATTCCCCCAACAGATATGCTGGGACTTGTAGTGTCCATTACTCATCTATACTATGTTACAAGTCCAGCAACAGAGTAATATGTTATATCATAATATATACATATACAGTATCTCACAAAAGTGAGTACACCCTCACATTTTTGTAAATATTTTATTCTATCTTTTCTGAAGATCTGACCCTTTGATACAATGTACAGTAGTCAGTGTGAAGCTTGTGGTGTTGTCTACATAACTCAACACAGCCATTAATGTCTAAACCACTGGAAATAAAAATGAGTACACCCCTAAGGGAAAATGGACAAATTTTGCTCAAATATTTTATGTGGCCACCATTATTTTTCAGCACGACCTTAACTCTCGTGGACCTGGAGGTCACTAGATCTTCACAGGATTCGCTGGATCCTCTTCACGCTGGATCCTCTTCATCCTTCATAACGATGAAGATGGTGGATGTACTGTAGAGACCTTGCGCTCTTCCACCTTCTTTTTGAGAAGGCAGCATAGATGCTCCATAGGGTTCAGGTCTGAAGATGCTCGGCCAGTCCAGCACCTTCACCCTCAGTGTCTTTCGCAGCAGTGGTCATCTTGGAGGTGTTTGAGGTTGTTATCATGATGGAATATGAAGGGAGGAGATTATGCTAGTCTTCAGTAGGTCACAGGACATGTTGGTATTTATGGTTGCCTCAATGATCTGCAGCTACCCACAGCCAGCAGCATCATGCGGCCCCAAATCATGACTCTCCACCACCATGTCTGACTGTTGGGGGGACACACTTGTCTTTGTGCTCCTGACCTTGAGCCACCACACACACTTGATTCCATCTGGACCAAATAAATAAGGTCTAGCTTGCTGCTCCTGATTAGCCTGGAAATCCAGCTCCAGTTCTGCCAGTAATCAGTCCTGTGATAACTAATGTTTGCCTGTCTTTGGCTGGCTTCACATTTGCGTATGGGAAGGCAGCGTATTGCTGCGTTCCCATACGCAGTCAAACGCATGCGCACTGCGTTCCTATGTTTAACATAGGAACGCATGGTGCCTGCGTTTGCTGCGTTCGGGTGCGGATGCGGACGATATCTGCTGCTTCCGGTGTCCAGCATCCGCACCCGGGACGCAGCCAGTTGGGTTTTTTTGTGCGTTTGGGGACCTTGGACAATCAGCAAGCGTCCCCAAGCGTACAAAAAATGCATTGTCTTCAATGGGTCCGCAGTGTCCTCTGCATGACACCGCAGGAGAACGCTGCGGACCCATTGAAAAATCTCCCGGTGGCCGCCGGTGATGTCACAGGAGCTCACCGACGGCCACCGGGAGATCAGCTGAGGCTCTGCTGTCCTCCTTCTCCCCGCCGCCTGTAATCTCCTAGCGATGTCGGCGGGGAGAACAGCTGATCTGAGAGCTGTTTGAATCTTCCCGCGCCGACATCTCCTCTCAGTGTCGGCGCGGGAAGATTCAAACAGCTCTCAGATCAGCTGTTCTCCCCGCCGACAGTCCCGGAGCTTACCGGCGGCCGGGGGGGGCGGAGATCTCCGGCGCTGATCTCCGCCCTCGGCCCGCCCCCGGACAGCGCCGATTGGCTGCCGGGCTCCCTAGTGATGTGTCCGCAGGCGGACATTATCCGCTGCGGACACATCAAAGTGTCCCTGCTTTTGACAGCGTTTGTGTCTGCATGCCATCAGCATGCAGACACAAACGCTAATGTGAAGCCAGCCTTAGTGCATGGACCTGTTCTGTCTGTGTTTTCCTAGTATCCACTTGCAGCTGGGGAAATTACACCTCTTTTACAGGTGCAATACCCCACTGTGACGCCTGACTACGTGGGGCGCCACATTTCCTATTAGGAATGCTGCCCCGGAGGACCAGCTCCACCTGTAGGGAGATTTGCCATCTCTCAAACGATACCATCGCCCTCCGGAGGACTGTGGAGGCGCTGCTGATTCCTCACCAGGTACTACAGGTGGCGTCACGTGACCACAACAATAACACTTATCCCCTGTACATAACCCCCTTATTGAAGTGTCAACCAGGCCACGGGCTCAGATGCTGCCACCCGTGACATCCCTGTGAAAACACCCACCGAGTCTGATACCCAAGTACCCCAGGGCCTGGGACTCGACACTAGCCTCCCTGCCTAGTTTCTGGAATCCTGCTGTATCATATACCTGACGTTTTTGCTGTATCCTATACCTGAAGTCCTCTGCTGTATCATATACCTGAAGACTTCCTGCATCTTTGGGCCACCTGTACCAATGGGCCGAATAGTTGGGGAACTAACGCTTCCTCGACTAGCCAGAGCCCTAATTTGCATCTCATAAACGATCTTTAGAAATACTTGATCTATGCTACTTCATACTGCGACTATCAAGCAGGGAATATAGATATGCGCATAGAACTACTCATGGTTCTAGGAGAGCAAAGCACCTGACACGTTCCCTTTAATTCTGCTCAATATTAAGTGATATGAGTCGGTCGACAGGGTAGGGGGCACTTGGATACCGGGACAGGTTGCTACTTCAGTGGGGATCACAGCTGGTCGGGTCCCGGTCCTGTGCTCTTGACACTTAATGCCTGAGGGGGAAACTATTTGGGATGGGGGATTATTATACGTGACGCCACCTGTGGTATTTGGTTACCAGCGCTGCAGCTTTGGTGTTACAGCTCCCCACAGGCGAAGCTTTAACCTCAGGGCAGGGAGGTGGATGAGGGGAGTAATAGTCCTCACCTCTGTGATGCTGGAGAGGCCCTTCAGGCGGCGGATGAAATGAGACCAGACACCAGATCAGATCAAACAGTTCTTTACTTGCACCAGGTGAAAACGGTACACGGTACAGTCTGATATAACGGGCATTGTAGCCGTGGATTTTGGAGGCTTTTCCAGAGTCTGTCAGAGGAGTCTTTATAATAGCTTTCTTGGTCTTTGTTCTACTTTAGCTCTCCAGTCCACCACACTAAAGAGCCCGATCGCCGGTCCCCACGTCTGTTACTAAAAGGTACTTCTGACCCCTTTCCAGTACGGACAGGAGCGATACCAAGACAATCCTCCCACCACCGGTATTTAGTCCTTTCCCTTGTTAGTGTCTTGGACCCACTTTTGGACAGAGGTGGGATTCAGCCTTGTGGTGCTGTGGCTCCTCTTTGAGGCACACAGCCTGCCGGTCTACAGTTTGGGATAAACTGTTAACTAACTGCCTCGGTTCCGGTTTAGCGGTGATGACCTGGACTCTCCAGCCGGCTCCAACCAGTCCTGGCGTGTCCTCTTCATTGTCTGGGTCACCTCTCAGTTTAGAGGTGCCCTCCTGTCAGAGATGCAGGCACTGCTGCGTCCATCCTCTCTGCTCTCCTCACACCATCTGACTGACTTGTCAGTAACTGTCACTCTAGGTCTCCCGCTCTCTTAAGCTCCACCCCCCTGGGACTTACTGAATATCAGTCCCCTGTACTAAGATGTCATATGAGCGTGTTTTAGTGCAGACTCTGGGTTTCCTCCTCAACCACGACTACGGAGGCACTAAACCTTCTGTTTGGGGTGCAGTACCTCCCTGTGTCATCCCGCCATAGGGGTGCCACACACAGGGCCGCCGTTAAGGCCTTACCAGCCTTACTGGAGTAATGGGCCCGGCAGTTTTTAGAGGGGGCGTGTCCATTTAAACAGGCGCAGGGGGGCCCGGGTGTGCTGGCAGGGGCGTGGCCGTTTGGAGCGGGCCCCCCCTTGTTTTGCTGCATGGGCGGCGGGCCCCCCCCTCTCCCGTGAGGAATCACCGCCGCCCGCCCCGCCCCCTGAGCTCTCTCCTGAGATACAGGCAGGGGGTGTTGGAGCAGCGGCAGTGTCCCAGGATCTATTGAATACTGCTGGGACGCTGCCACTGCATTGATCCCCTGCGTGCACTGCCGACACTTCCGGGATCAGTGTGAGAGCTCAGCTTGGATAGAGCAGCTGAGCTCCTCCTGACCCGGAAGCGCTGATGCTTCGGAGGTGCCGGCTGCATGAAGACCGTATGGGAGCAGGAGCACTGCTAGGTAAGCGCCAATGAGCCGAAGAGAGCAGAGCAGGGGTGGGGGGAACAGGGGCCACAAGAGGGACGAAGCAGGGTGAGTGGAGGGGGTCACAAGAGGGGAGAAACAGGAAGACTGGGGGGGTAAAAGGGGAGAAGCAGGGAAAATGATGAGGGGCCACAAGAGGGGAGAAGAAGGGTGAATGGGGGTGCACAAGGGGAAAAGCAAGGTGAATGGGGGCCACAAGAGGGGAGAAACAGGTAGAATGGGGGGCACATGAGGGGAGAAACAAGGAAAATGGGGGGCCACAAGACAGGAGAAGCAGGGTAAATGGGGGGGGCACAAGAGGGGAGAAGCAGGGTAAATAGGAGGTCTGGATCTGTGGCGCCCCACAGTGGTCAGGCATCACACCGGAGTATCACACCCATAAAAGCGGTGTAATTATCCCTGTGGCAAGTGAATGGGGAAGTTAAAATGTGGCTTGTTCCTCGCATCCACACACACCCTTAGCTCAGGGGACTATAGTGTTAATTCCTTTACTAGGAGACCCAGCCCCAGTGGGAGGAGTTGAGGGCAAGCAGTGTGGGGGTGGGAGAGAGAGTCCATTCGGAGCAGGAGGAGGAGAAGGCAGCTACTGGGAACAGCAGCAGCTGCAGAGAACGTCTGAGGGACAGACAGGAAAGGAGCTTTCCAGGAGAGAGCAGCCGTTTTGGGAACAGAGGAGCCGGTGATAGGTTCTCCCAGACGGCTTACTGGGCACCGGAGCCCGCAGACTGCTGGAGTCTACAAGCACAGCAGAGAATCCGGATTACCGTGGAGTCTTCAAGTCTCCCAGACACCAGAGCAGTCAACATTAAGGGGGCCAGGCACCGCCTGAAGAGAGAGCAGCAAGCCATTAGAGCAGTGATGGCGAACCTATGACACGCGTGTCAGCACTGACACGCGTAGCCATTTTCAGTGACACGCGGCCGCCGGAGAAACTAGACTCGCTATTTGGATAAAAACCACAGACACGGACACAGCAGCAAAAAACTGTTGCGAGTCGGGTTTCCAAAACGGCAATGCGAGCGCTTTCCGAGACATCTGCGATTTGTAAATCGCACATTACTCGCTATTACTCGCTTCCCCATTCATTAACATTGGACTCGCTAGACTCGCAACGAGTAGCGAGTCCCGGGGTCGGACTCGCTAGACTAGAGTCAAGCGATTCCGAGTTAGGACTCGCCCATCACTAACTACAGATGAGGAAAAAAAAATGTGCTGGAGGTCTGTAGGCCAGGACATCAGAGCTCCGGCACAGAGCGTCTAGTCCTGGGACTTCCGGTAAGCGGAACTTCTGGCTGGCGCAGCAGGGAGCAGCGGAGCGCTGTGGGGGACGCATATCTGAGGCCCTGTGATCGCTGTCTGGAGGTCCAGTGATTACTACAGCAACCATCCTCGAGTCCAGTGAAAGGGTCTGGGCAGAATCTGGGGTGTCATGAATGTGTGATTGGCCATTACTGAGATAAGTGAGGGGGAGGCTGGAAGAGGCCTGTGCTATGGGTGCCGTTTCCCGCCATTAATTTACATAAGGAACGCCATCTTGCAGCATACAGACTCCATTTCACCCTATTAATCTCTATTTCTGCTTATTAACTCTGCCCTTTCCTAAAGGCTAGGTCTCACATAACGATATTGGTAACGATATCGTCCTATTTGTGACGTAGGAACGATATCCTTACCGATATCGTTGCGTGTGACTGATAGCAGCGATCAGGCCCCTGCTGTGAGGTCGCTGATCGTTGCACAGGGCTCCTGACCATTTTTTGGTCGTTGGCCCCCCCGCTGGTCACCACACATCGTGTGTGTGTGACCGGTGGGGGCAGCGATCAGCGACCTGTCAGGATCCCCCGCCATGTCACAGCGCTGCACAGCAGCGCTGTAACATGACATCCAGGGTGACAAGCGGGCTTAGAGACCCGCTTGTTTACCATGGTTACCGGCACCCGCCCGCTTCCGAGTTGCGGGGAGCGAGCGGGTGCCGACCTCTCCTATCCTGTCCCTCACTATTCTCATCTCTCCCTGCTATTTCCCTGTTCCCTACTCTATCCCCTATCCTAAACCCTAATCCTATCCCTCTCCTTGTTCTAAATAAAGAAAATCCCCCCCGAGGCTCACCGGCATCAGAGGCTCCCATACCGGCATCTCTGTAATGGAGATCTCAGGGTAAAGGACCTGTGATGAGGTCACAGTCATGTGACCGGCCTATACTATACAGTATACAGTATAGGCGGGTCACATGACTGTGACCTCATCACAGGTCCTTTACCCCTGAGATCTCCATTACAGAGATGCCGGTATGGGAGCCTCTGATGCCGGTGAGCCTCGGGGGGGGATTTCTTTATTTAGAACAAGGAGAGGGATAGGATTAGGGTTTAGGATAGGGGATAGAGTAGGGAACAGGGAAATAGCAGGGAGAGATGAGAATAGTGAGGGACAGGATAGGAGAGGTCGGCACCGCTCGCTCCCCGCAACTCGGAAGCGGGCGGGTGCCGGTAACCATGGTAAACAAGCGGGTCTCTAAGTGCAGGAGAGACCCGCTGTTACCATGGTTACCAGCGTCCGTCCGCTCCCAGGATGCAGGGAACGAGCGGACGCTGGGTACCAACGATCTGGCTGCCCAGAGGTCGCTGGTGAAGTCTGTCAGTGTGACAGCTCACCAGCGACCTGATAACGATGTGTCAATGATGCATCAACGATGCTGATCGTTGTCGGCATCGCTGACACATCGTTATGTGAGACCGGGGCTTAAAAGACAGTTAACCCCTAATTGCCTGCAGGGCTATCTATAAATCTTCTGTCACTGCCCCTCTGATGGAGAAGCCAAAAAAACCAAGGTTAAGTAAAGGAAGTGGTAGTAGCAGTAGCCGACCCTTTCAAGAGACATGGACTGAGATGTATGGCATTATAGAAAAAAATGGCAGATCATTTTGCGTTCTATGTAGTGAAACGGTAGTAAGCAGAACGTGGAATATAAATAGACATTTTGAAACTACTCATTCCCAGCTCTTGAAAAAAAGTGAGGATGAAAGGAAGGAATACATTTCCAGGCAGCTACAACTTCATAAGAGCCAATCTAATTCCATCCTTAAATTTGTAAAAAGCTCTACAAATGTAACATCTGCAAGTCTGAGCATTGCTCACTCCATAGCTCAGCATGGAAAAGCCCTCAGTGAGGGAGAATTTATTAAAGAAACTCTCTTAAGATGTGCACCAGTTCTATTTCACGATATGCAGAATAAAGATGCAATTAGTAAGAGAATATCTGAGTTACCACTCAGTAGAAATATCATAAAAGACCAAGTAATGAGACTGAACACAAACATACAACATCAATTAAAGGAAGACATAAGTAATTGTAAATATTTTTCGATCTCTCTTGATGAAACTACTGATGTCACATCACATGCACAGTTGGCCATTATTGGTCGATATTCTGATGGTCTCACAATGAGAGAAGAGTTGATAAAGTTAGTATCAGTGCCAACAAGTACATCAGGAAGCGAAATATGTAAGGTTGTTATACAAACATTCTGTGACCTAAGCATTGATATCTCTAAAGTTGTGTCAGTGACGACAGATGGGGCACCAAACATGGTGGGGAAAAAAGTCGGATTTGTTACATTGTTTACAGAAGCTATTGGCCACCCGATTGTGCCTTTTCATTGTATTATCCATCAGGAGGCTTTATGTGCCAAGGCAGGATTCACTGACTTAAACGACTTAATGTCAGTTGTTACAAAAATAGTTAATTTAATAGCTGCTCGCCCCCTTCACAAGAGAGAATTTTCTGCACTTTTACTGGAGGTTGATTCCACCTACAGTGGACTGCTGATGTACAATAATGTAAGATGGCTGAGCCGAGGCAAAGTTCTTGAGCGCTTTGTGGAGTGCTTTGAAGAAATTAAGGTATTTCTTGAGGATAAGGATCTGGGAAACTTTCCTCAGCTCTATGATTATAAGTGGGTCAACACCCTGATGTTTTTTACAGATCTCTCTGTTCATATTAATGAACTGAACTTAAAGCTACAAGGTTTTGGCAAAAGTATTGACGTTATGTTTGGATACATAAAAGCTTTTGAAAGTAAACTTAAAATTTTCAAGCGAGATGTAGAAACTAAAACTTATAAGTATTTTCCTCGAGTAACAAAGTATTTTGAGAAGGCCAGTGCTGCTGTACAAAATGAAATGGAACCCTTGCATCTAAAGTACCAGCATGTTTTAGACTCCTTACTTGACCAGTTCAGTGATAGATTTAATCAATTTAGAAGCCTAGAACAGACCATGAAAATAATTAAGTATCCTGATGTAGTAGTCTACAGTAGTTTGGAATTAAATGGTTTCCAATGGATACAAATTGATGATTTGGAGATGCAACTTGCAGAATTTCAGGACAGCATCTGGGGTCAGGTGTTTGTTGATTTGAGGTCAAAGCTTGAGAATCTAGAAAGGTGCCGCTTGGAGAATCAAGAGGAGTGCCATTATGAACAGGAAATTTGGAGTGCCTGGAATCGGTTACCAGACACTTTTAGCACCCTGAAAAATATAGCAATGGCTTTACTTACTATTTTTCCCTCTACGTCCTTTTGTGAGACCTTATTCTCAGCATTAAATAATATCAAAACCAACAAAAGAAACAGATTGACAGATAACCTTAGTAGCGCTTGCTTGGCCTTGAAGTGTACAAAATACCAACCTTCAATTGAAGATTTAGCCAATGAAATTCAGCAACAAAAAAGTCACTAAATCAGTGATGGCGAACCTGTGGCAGTCCAGCTGTTGCTGATGCTGTTGCTGTTGCTGGACTGCCACAGGTTCGCCATCACCAGAAGAATTCCCCCTCCCCTTCACTTATCTGACTTAGTTCATGACACCCCACACAAGTGAAATAACAGCAAAACCAACAAAAGAAACCAACTGACAGATTAACAAAGAAGTCACTAAGCAGGTAAGTTAAAGAATTATACATATTTGTTATTTAAACTATAAATATCGTAAAATTAGGGTTTTTTTTTCTCAAGGTGACACACCTGCCGAGTTATGCTCGGTTTTTTGGCGAATTTTGACACACCAAGCTCAAAAGGTTGCCCATCACTGCATTAGAGGGTTACCCGACGACAGCGAAGGTGAGAGAGCACAGGAGGCCAGGCTAGGTTTCAGATCAGCCAGGCTTCACACCAACCTGGAAGAGCAGTAAAGGAGGGACACCTAACCAAGCCCCATGGAAACGATCCGTTCACTTGCCACTACCTATAACGGTAACCTGTTTATTTAACATCTTGCTGAACTGTGGACTGTATTTTGCTGCTGAACGTTTACAGTAAAGTACCCGGGAGAAAGTGTCTTTGCCTGTGTGTGGGTTTCTCCATCAACCCATCGGGATCTCTAGCCCTTCTAGAGAAAGGGACAGGATCCCGAAACATTGTCACCCCCCACCTGATGGCCGAATAAAGGCAGTTGTTTCACAAAGAAGAGTGCTGCAGTTCTTTATCTTGTATAGATAGATAGATAGATAGATAGATAGATAGATAGATAGATAGATAGATAGTTGTCTCAACCTCAGACCACCTGTGGGTGATGAGGGTGCATAGTTGCAGACATGGAACCAGATTCTCCATATACACAAAACAGAAAAAAACTGCACAGCACTCACAGACACAATGTGAACTGGTGCTAGCAGGGATACTGGGTCAAACAACTAGAAAAATTCTCTGCAGCACTCAGCTACTACCAGTGATGTACATATGCTAACAAGCGGTATGTATATGAGAAAAAAATTTAAAAACGTACGTTTTTTTTCAAAAAACACAAAAATCTTATTTTTTTTATTTGTAAGGGGTTCTTAGTACCCACATTGGCCAATGTCCGTTTGGTCATCAACCGCGACAAGGTGACCCCAGGTCTGATGAGTCCTAAAGCTGACATCCCTGTCCCCCTTTTCCTCCCTACCACACTCTTAAGTGGGCGGACACCAACTCAACCTCAGACCACCTGTGGGGTCGGGAGGAAAAGGGGGACAGGGATGTCAGCATTAGGACTCATCAGACCTTTGGTCACCTTGTCGCGGTTGATGAGCAAACGGACATTGGCCAATGTGCGCACTAAGAACCCTTTAAAAATAAAAAAATAAGATTTTTGAGTTTTTTTAAATTAAAACGTACATTTTTTTTCTCATATACATACTGCTTGTTAGCATATGTACATCATTGGTAGTAGCTGAGTGCTGCAGAGAATTTTTCTCGTTCTTTGACCCAGTGTCCCTGCTGGCACAAGTTCACATTGTGTCTGTGAGTGCTGTACAGTTTTTTCTGTTTTGATAGATAGATAGATAGATAGATAGATAGATAGATAGATAGATAGATAAAGCAAAAAAAAAAAAACTGCACAGCACTCAAGACACAATGTGAACTGGTGCTAGCAGTGACGCTGGGTCAAATACCAAGAAAAAAATGTCTCTGCAGCACCCAGCTACTACCAATATCGCACATATGCTAACAAGCAAAAAATAGAAAAAAATATAAAAACTTAAGTTTTTAAAAAAAACTCATTATTCTTAATTTAAGAATAATTAGTTTTTTGAAAAAACGTAAGTTTTTACATTTTTTTCTCATTTTTTGCTTGTTAGCATATGTACGATATTGGTAGTAGCTGGGTGCTGCAGAGACATTTTTTTCTTAGATAGATAGATAGATGGATATAGAAAAAATAGTGTAGATGCCAGCACTTCCATTTTCAGTGAAAGAAGTGACATTATTAGCACATATTGCACAGATGCGACGGGCAGGGCCCTCTCTCCTCACCTACTGTATCCTCATCCATCCCTTGTAGACTGAGGGTCCTCGTTGGCAGGGTCATTTCTCCTAACCTACCGTATTCTCACTCATCCCTTGTAGACTGTGAGCCCTTGCTGGGAGGGTCCTCTTTTCTCGCCTACTGTATTCTCACTCATCCCTTTTGTGGCACCCCTGCAGTCTGATCACCACAGTGGTATTTAAGATCATCAGTACTAATGTGACGTCTGAGGAGCATTGAGGCATCCTATGCTAGACTTCCGAAGCAGAAACACTCTGCCTGAACTCTGATCAGAGGTTTGGCACAAGAAGGTCTGCTTTAGGCTGTAAAAGACTTTGCTTGGAGGGAGGGGTTAGCTGTAGTGGGTAGTAGGGAGAGGTGGCAACAGGAGTTAGTTATTGAGTCAGTGAAAGAGAACAAAAATCTGCTGTCAGCTTCCAGGCTGAGCAGCTGCTCAAAGCAGCAGAAGGTGCCAGAACCCCAAGCTGCCAGGTCTCCACGACTGGAAGTGAGCTGGAGGCTAATGGGCTTCAAGCACAGTAGTCACGCTGTGGGACTATCCAGGAGCACAGCAACTGCCAAAGGACTAGAGAGACGGGTGGGTCTGGCTGCTCATAAAGAGTCTATGTTGCCTGCCTGGCTGGTAGCCATCCACAAGGGAGCAAAGAAGGGCACAGGAATGCTACAGGCACCTACATCCTCATCCCAAGGAGAAGTCAGCTGGTAGGTCCTATACCGCGTCGGCAGAGCGGTCCTTAGTGCTCCTCAGACTGACCAGACCGACGGCCCGGTGAACCAGTACCCTGGACCTGCTGATGAACTGAATTGCAGAGTAAAAAGGTAAAGAACAAGAGACTGTCTCCTTGCCTCCTTCCTGCGACCTCTCTGCACCTCTCGCACCACAACCCTCACCATCTTCTTCTACATCATCACCCGCTTTTTTTCCCCAGGGGCCTGCTCCTGCTGAGGCTCCAATGTGCCCTTGATGGATTGAATTAAACAAAGTATGAAGTTTCAGGCTCCATTTGCCCTTGTTCAGAGGTGTCAATAATTTCAGATGACACAATCCAGTTTTTCATGATTCAGTTGGACGCTTTGTGTAAAGACTTGAATGCACGGCTGAATGTGGTGTGAACAGGTCCTTACATCCTTCACTACCCCAGGGGACCCTCGTTATGGAGTTTGGCTCCTGGGCTGCTGCAGTTATAACCACCACAGGGGCATCTTTGCTTTTCTGACGCTCTGATGTAATGAATATCTGAGAAGAGCCCTAGAGAAACAATGACATTTGGCTACCAAGAGCTGGTGGCCTCAAGTCAGGGTTA
Source organism: Allobates femoralis (assembly GCA_033576535.1). Classification (NCBI taxonomy): domain Eukaryota; kingdom Metazoa; phylum Chordata; class Amphibia; order Anura; family Aromobatidae; genus Allobates; species Allobates femoralis. The sequence goes on along the minus strand of JARQOC010000011.1, from coordinate 40,479,369 downwards.
GTGTTGAAGACTTTTTATAAGACTAGAATGAGTACCATAAGAAACAAAGATGTCTCCTGTGCTGACTAAGGCAGTGGGTGGTGGACTTCATGTGTCCAGTAAACATAGTGGACACCCATTTCCAAACTATTCAGGGGTTTCTATCGCCCTATTGGGTCTAAGACACTAGAACCTGCAGTCCAACTCATGTCCCGATGCTTTACCTGCAGAGAGGGGTGCAGGTAAAGCACCTGGACCTCGATGCTACCGCTTACAGGAGGTTTATAGAGTGCTGTTGTGCAGCCCATTACATGTTAATCTATAGTAGACCCCGACCCCATCTGCTTTTTGTAACCTTTTTTATGTGGGGACCCTGCACATGACTGGCCCCATCTCTATAGTCTCCCATTAATGGCCAGTCATAATAAGGAAAACCAGTGATGTGAGGAATCCATCCAGATGTTCTCATCCATTAGATATCCCTTTAATGAGAACCTGCCACTTTCCATAAATTTCTATTTATATTCTGTCCTTCCTTGTATGTAAATCATCTTTTTAGCCAAGTGCACTAAGAAGAGTGGGAAATATCAAGAAAATCCTTCCCACAACTGGATGGACAGATGTGTGTACATCTCCTCTGATGGACAGATGTGTGTACATCTTCTCTGATGGACAGATGTGTGTACATCTTCTCTGATGGACAGATGTGTGTACATCTCCTCTGATTGACAAATGTGTGTAATCTCCTCTAATGGACAGATGTGTGTACATCTTCTCTGATGGACAGATGTGTGTACATCTTCTCTGATTGACAAATGTGTACATCTCCTCTAATGGACAGATGTGTGTACATCTTCTTGATGGACAGATGTGTGTACATCTTCTCTGATGGACAGACGTGTGTACATTTCCTCTGATGGACAGATGTGTGTACATCTTCTCTGATGGACAGATATGTGTACATCTTCTCTGATGGACAGATGTGTGTACATTTCCTCTGATGGACAGATGTGTGTACATCTCCTCTGATGGACAGATGTGTGTACATTTCCTCTGATGGACAGATGTGTGTACATGTGTACATCTCCTCTGATGGACAGATGTGTGTACATTTCCTCTGATGGACAGATGTGTGTACATCCCCTCTGATGGACAGATGTGTGTACATCTTCTCTGATGGACAGACGTGTGTATTTCTCCTCTGATGAACAGATATGTGTACATGTGTACATCTCCTCTGATGGAGGTTGCTCTGCAGGTCATTATTACACATATAGGGGTTGTCCTGCGCCGCTCACTTCTGCACCGGGCGGTGACTTTGTTCTGTGAGATACCGGCCAAGACATGTATATAATTAACAGAAATCGTGTATCTGTCTTATCCAGATACATAGGTGCAATATTTGGCACAAATTCCAGCATGTTTCTCATCTTCTTATTATAGCTGGTGTTAGTTAATGCGCCATAGTGATCATTCCTAACGCCCCCCCATTGTGTCCTGTGAATGCTTGTTGCCCCTGTGTCGCCTCTTTCCTCCTGTGTTCTGCGTCTTTGTGACCCACTCTTCAGTCGTCTTTCAGGTAGTGTATTATATAGGAGCTATAAGATGTGAGTTCCCCATCACCAAGACCGACCCCCATAGTGATGTGACTTGGGAGAGGTGATGTTATCATGGCTGGAGTCATATGACTCGCTCTGTGTATGGCGCCCCCTACATTCCTGGTCCTGCTGCCGCGGCCGCCATGTATATGGATGAGACACTTTAGAACCAGACTTGATCCGGTATATAATAGAGTATTGAGCGATTGTCACTGTGTAGGGTGAAGTGCAGACAAATAAAACACAAAACACAATATATAATCTCTAATTATTTTTTTATTTTTTTTATTTTTGGAATAGCAATAAGCAACATTGTAATGAAAATATTACCGGTCCTTCAATAAATTTAGGGTCATGGTGACTCTCAGGTCCAATGGAGACCACAGAACTTTCTGCGGACATTGCGGACCTGATGAGGCACCGGACCCAAAGATCCAAAGGAAGGCGAAGAAAACCCCCGGAGAATTCTACCTCAGGGGGAAAAAAAATTCCTTCCTGACCCCATTTCTGGCGATCGGATATCTCCCTGGATCACGTGTGACCTGCTGCTTATTGCTGTATATATGTACGTAATGATAAGTTCAGGAAAGCTGACCTGGAAAGGAAAAGACATGCAACCTGCCCCTAGAAGCTCATAATCTAGGACAGTGGATGCTCTTAATAAAACAGACACACACATACATTCATTCTTATCTATTCCTCTGGAGTTCTCAGTGGTGAAAAAAATTCCTTTCTGACCCTAAATAAGACAATCAGATCAAATCCCAGGTAAATAGCTAATAGGATGACGACAGCTTCCAGACCTGCGCCTCAGCAACACAATGTGCCCTTTTAATGGATTGTGGAGGAGACAACAAGCTGGGACCCTATTTCCAAAGATGATGTCTTCCACCCAACTCTCAAAAAACTGTTGGGTCTTCAGGAGAGATGGGTAGTCGAGCCGAAGCTAGCAGACGGTCACCTTTGGTGTGATCATCCTACCCCAAATATGACGATCTGATCAAATCCCAGGTAAATAGCTAATAGGATGACGACAGCTTCCAGACCTGCATCTCAGCAACACAAAACTCCAATACAGGGCACAAGACTGTGGAGGAGACAACAAGCTGGGACCCTATTTCCAAAGATGATGTCTTCCACCCAACTCTCAAAAAACTGTTGGGTCTTCAGGAGAGATGGGTAGTCGAGCCGAAGCTAGCAGACGGTCACGTTTGGTGTGATCATCCTATGGTTCAATGCAACATGTAAACATATCCTTAGACTAAGCATTCACTCCATCATTAATAAAAGAGACACACACATACATTCATTCTTATCTATTCCTCTGGAGTTCTCAGTGGCGAAAAAAAATCCTTTCTGACCCTAAATAAGACAATCAGATCAAATCCCAGGTAAATAGCTAATAGGATGACGACAGCTTCCAGACCTGCGCCTCAGCAACACAATGTGCCCTTTTAATGGATTGTGGAGGAGACAACAAGCTGGGACCCTATTTCCAAAGATGATGTCTTCCACCCAACTCTCAAAAAACTGTTGGGTCTTCAGGAGAGATGGGTAGTCGAGCCGAAGCTAGCAGACGGTCACCTTTGGTGTGATCATCCTACCCCAAATATGACGATCTGATCAAATCCCAGGTAAATAGCTAATAGGATGACGACAGCTTCCAGACCTGCGTCTCAGCAACACAAAACTCCAAAACAGGGCACAAGATGTGAAGGAGACAACAAGCTGGGACCCTATTTCCAAAGATGATGTCTTCCACCCAACTCTCAAAAAACTGTTGGGTCTTCAGGAGAGATGGGTAGTCGAGCCGAAGCTAGCAGACGGTCACCTTTGGTGTGATCATCCTATGGTTCAATGCAACATGTAAACATATCCTTAGACTAAGCATTCACTCCATCATTAATAAAAGATACACACATACATTCATTCTTATCTATTCCTCTGGAGTTCTCAGTGGCGAAAAAAATTCCTTTCTGACCCTAAATAAGACAATCAGATCAAATCCCAGGTAAATAGCTAATAGGATGACGACAGCTTCCAGACCTGCGCCTCAGCAACACAATGTGCCCTTTTAATGGATTGTGGAGGAGACAACAAGCTGGGACCCTATTTCCAAAGATGATGTCTTCCACCCAACTCTCAAAAAACTGTTGGGTCTTCAGGAGAGATGGGTAGTCGAGCCGAAGCTAGCAGACGGTCACCTTTGGTGTGATCATCCTACCCCAAATATGACGATCTGATCAAATCCCAGGTAAATAGCTAATAGGATGACGACAGCTTCCAGACCTGCGTCTCAGCAACACAAAACTCCAAAACAGGGCACAAGACTGTGGAGGAGACAACAAGCTGGGACCCTATTTCCAAAGATGATGTCTTCCACCCAACTCTCAAAAAACTGTTGGGTCTTCAGGAGAGATGGGTAGTCGAGCCGAAGCTAGCAGACGGTCACCTTTGGTGTGATCATCCTATGGTTCAATGCAACATGTAAACATATCCTTAGACTAAGCATTCACTCCATCATTAATAAAACAGACACACACATATATTATGTAGAGATGGGCAGTCGAGCTGGGCTTTCAGAGAACACCTCTGTAGATGCTGGCCAACCGTCCTATGGTTCTGTGGTACCGCATGTGTCCTGGAGAGGACAGATACTTACCTGGACTTCTTAACTTTGTGCTTTCAGGACCTAAAAACAAAATGATTCAGATTCAGAACTTTGTCCTTTCTATTCTATTGGTGATGTCACAGAATGTCGGTGTAATACAGGGGCTATGTGTGGGCTCCTGGCGTAATACAGGGGCTATGTGTGAGGGATCCTAATGTGTGGGCTCCATGGCCTGTAATACAGGGGCTATGTGTGGGATCCTAGTGCAATACAGGGGCTATGTGTGGGTCCTAATACAGGGGGCTATGTGTGGGAATCCTAGTGCAATACAGGGGCTATGTGGGATCCTAGTGCAATACAGGGCATGTGTGGGATCCTGTGCAATACAGGGGCTATGTGTGGGATCCTAGTGCAATACAGGGGCTATGTCTGGGCACCTGGTCTAATACAGGAGCTATGTGTCGGCTCATGGTTAATACAGGGGCTATGTGTGGGCTTATGGTATAATACAGGGACTATATGTGTGTCCTGGTGTAATACAGGGGCTATGTGTCCTTGGTCCTTGTGTTTATACAGGGCTATGTGTGGGCTCCTGGTATAATACATTTGACTTACATCAAAATACAAAGATTGAATGATAGCATAGAATCTGTAACGTTAATAACTATTTTGTGTATTTATACTTATATAAATATTTAATATCATCTGTATTAATACAAAAACGGTGCCCTCCCCCATTATAATAAATCTATCTACTGCGTGATACACCCTAATAGTGGAGAGCTACCTACCTGGACTCGTCCTCTCCGGCTGTCAGGTCCAAGTGGCACAAGCTGCTCCAGAGCAGATCTCTGCACATTCTATATCATCTGTGATGTCATTCAGAGTCTATGATGATGTCATCATAACTGCCTGATACTGTACTCGCTCCAACATGGTGAATGTGAATACAAATTGATTTCATAAGTGGATCACAGTATTTGATCATTGTGCAAGATTCCTTTACAGGGATTGTCCGCTGAACATATCCACAGGTTTTTTTTTAACCTCTTCATCCCTGGGCGATTTTCCATTTATCGTTTTGTCCTCCCCTTCTTCCAAGAGCCATAACTTTTTTATCCTTCTGTCAATACAGACATATGGGGTCTTGCTTTTTGCGTGACGAGTTGTACTTTGGAACAAAATAATTTATTTTAGCATATAGTGTACTGAAAAGCAGGAAAAAGTTCCAAGTGCGATGAAATTGCAACAAAAGTGCAATTACACATTTTTTTTTTTAGTTTTTTTATTCATGATGGTCACTATATGGTAAAACTGACGTGATGGTGTGATGCCTCGGGTCAGTACGAGTTCGTAGATACCAAACATGTTACTTTTATTGTTATCTAAGTGGTAAAAAACAATTCAGAAGTTTTTAAAGAAAAAGAATTGTGAATTTGCGCCATGTTCCGCGCCCTGCAGCGTTCCCATTTTCGGGATCTGGGGCTGTGTGACGGCTTATTTTTTGTGCCTGGAGCTGACGTTTCTAATTATACTATATTTGGGTAGATGTGATGTTTTGATCGCCCGTTATTGTATTTTATCACAATGTTAAGGCAAGAAAAAAAAAAGTTATTTTGAGGTTTGGACTTTTTCCTTCTACACAGTTTACCGATCTGATTGATTTTATATTTTGATAGATCGGGCGTTTCTGAACGCGACGATACCAAATGTGTGTGTTTTTTATTTTATTTCTTTAATAGCTTTTTTTTTCAATGAGGCAAAAGGGAGGTGATTTGAACGTTTTAGGGGCTTTTTTTATACATAACTGGAAAAACGTATTTTTTTTCTTTATTTTACATAGCCCACTAGGGGGCCTCAGTAATCCACTATCCGTTGGCTTCTCTTGTCTTCCGATGAGCTGCTGCTCTTCAGAAGACATGGGAAATGGTCACTTCCTGCCGATGATGTCACTGGGTCATCGCCAGCATGAAGTGAATTAGGACAACTTCAGAGGTCATTACAGGACCCCGGGATGTCCAGGTAAAGCATTGAGTTCCCGTGATCACATCAGGGGACCTCCGATACCAGTGAGGAACGGCGCAATCCCCGCCGCGGTGCTTTGGTTCGTGCTGTCAGTGATCTCTGATCTGATCGGTGCTCTTAGCTACACATCACAGCTGATGAGACTAGCTGAGACGTGGGAGGAGAATGTGAGCTCCCGCATGAGCTCGCATTGGGGGGCAGAAAATGACCAAGGACGTGCTATTAAATCCTTGGTTGTGAAGGAGTTAATCGCTGCTTATGCTTGACCACCAGTCCATCCATTTGCTATGTGCTGGCGTATGGAGAATGAATGGAGCGTCAGTTGTTCGCTCAATTTTTGGCTCCATCTTGAAACAGGATTAAAAGTGCCCCATCCATGATAAAACCTCCCCGATCTGCCGCCCAGTGTGGGACGCCCCCTGACCAGGACGTTATTGCCCCTCCTGTGATGACGACTGCCATTTACTGAGCAGCCGCTTTAACCTCTTCACAATGAAGGGCATATATGTATGCCATAGGCTGCCTCCTTCCCATTGATGCGAGCTCACGTGCTGAGCTCACCCCATTACCTGCAAGTGTCAGCTGATCTGATCAGCCAACATGTGCAGCTCACAGCGTTAACCCTTTAGATCGCGTAGTGCGTTGTAAAGCACTGCAGCAGTGGTTGCCCTATTCCCTGCCAACATGGGTGGCCCTCTGATGTGATCATGGGACCTCGATGCAGTGCCATGACAACGCGTGTGTCAGCTGATGACCCCAGATACTGTCCTGAGTCACCTCCTCCCAGCGATGCCCGAGTAACGTCACCAGCAGAAAGTGATCATTTGTGCTGAAGCCTCTGTACATAACACAAGCGATCAGTCCGTGCAGTTCTGAGGCCCCCTAGGGGGCAGTGTAAAATTATATATATATATATATATATATATATATATATATATATATATATATATATATATATGTATGTGTGTATATATATATATATATATATATATATATAATAATTATACATGCATACATATAAAATACACACAGGATGGGCTATTTATGGATGCACCCAAATAAAATGGGAGTGGTTGGTGATATCAGCTCCCTGTTTGTGGCACATTAGTATGTGGGAGGGGAAAATACTTTTTCACATGGGTGCTGACCATGGCGGCCATTTTGAAGTTGGACGTTTTGGATCCAACTTTATTTTTTCCAATGGGAAGAGAGTCATGTGACTCATCAAACATATTGAGAGTTTCATAAGAAAAACAATGGTGTGCTTGGTTTTAACGTAACTTTATTCTTTCATGATTTATTACAAGGTTATGACCACTTATAAAATGTGTTCAAAGTGCTGCCCATTGTGTTGGATTGTCAATGCAACCCTCTTCTCTCACTCTTTACACACTGATAGCAACACCGCAGAAGAAATGCAGCACAGGCTTCCAGTATCTATTGTTTCTGATGCTGCACATCTCATATCTTCACAGCATAGACAATTGCCTTCACTTGACCCCAAAAATAAAAGTCTAAGGGAGTCAGATCGGGAGACCTTGGTGGCCATTCAAGTGGCCCACTATGACCAATCCACTTTCCAGGAAACTGTTCATGTAGGAATGCTCAGAGCTGACACCCATAATGTGGTGGTTCACCATCTTGTTGGAAAAACTCAGGGAACGTGCCATCTTCAGTGCATAAAGAGGGCAACACATCATCATGTAGCAATTTCAGATATCCGGTGGCATTGAGGTCTCCATTGATGAAGAATGGCTCCACTATCTTTGTACCCCATGTGGAGACCCGGGGGTCATTTGGGGCTCTCGTCCGCTGGCCCAGCTGCATTTAGAAAGACAACGTGGACCAGGGCTCATCCCAAACTGAACGCCCAAGCTCCTTAACCGTGGGCGGAACACTACTCTGACAACACAGGGTGAGGGAACTACAATATTAAGGCTTTATTGGATCCCCAAACAGTTTACAGCATATAACATATATCCAGCAAAACACAAGAATGTAACAGGCAACAGAGTCTCACCCTTCCGCTGGCTCACCAGGGATTAGAATATAGCACAGCAAAGTCTGTAGCCAGGTGACTGGATCGACCCAACCTGGATTGCTTCCTTATGCAGTCTTTGTCATCACAGCCGGAAGGTTATCTGCTGCAACACTAAACACTATGTGTGTACATTAATGAGTGTAAGAAGTGGCTAGACTGCACAGCTAATACAGATACAATGTAAATGGATTATAGCAATCACTGCTCTAGATATAATGCAAAATGGAAGACTTAGCTTCAACAGTGGCCACTGTGGAGTGCCCGGTGACCATCAACTGGGGTTATGGCCGGCTAATCGGATCCGAAGATCCTAGATTAGCTACCTTTATCAAGTCCAGTGTAACTCTAGCTGGGACCGAAATCCCTAGACTGAGGGCACTAGACAGAATCTAACTCAATCTGGTTAATGAACAGCTCTCCTTATATACCCTCAGCCCTCATTGCAGGACATTGAGGACAGCACGATAGATGGAATAAAACTGCCTTTTCATTGGCTGGACCTCAAGCCTCATTTAACATATTTTTAGTAGTATTGCAATCCTGGCAAGGTAGAGTGACATACTGATTGATATAGCCCTTACAATGTAATGTTAGTAGGAGACATTCACTCTGCAAACCATGACATTAAAACAATGGTGGCTGGGGCAATTTACATAAAGTCAACATTCACAGGGTAAATATAAAATGGACGATTAGCATAATGAAGTTCTCTGGCCTTCTAAGACAAACAAGTTACCATGCTAAACTAAACACCACAGTCATCTATAAAACTTATAGGAAATTCTCCTTGGCCATTACAAGTTTGCAAACCAAAATACAATACTGTCTGGGTTACATAAGATATCATCATATGTTCTACATTGAAGGAGTCCATTTCGTCACACCCCATATACCACATCATACCATCAAGTTTTGTGCTCCAACTGTCTTGGCAGGATCTAGTGGAATGGATGTTCGACTGATGTCGCTCTCTAGTGACATGCGGCGAGTGCTACGCTGTGGGCTCTTGCTGAATGAAGCTAGGACAGCCACTGATGTCTCTTCATTATTGACAGTTTTCTTGCGTCCACATTTTTGCAAATCCAACACTGAACCTGTTTCACGAAATTTGGCAAGCAGTTTGCTAACTGTAGCATGGGAGATGGGTGGTCTCGTAGGGCGTCTTGCATTGAAATCCGCTGCAGTGACCCGGGTACTGCCTTCATCAGACATCAACACAATTTCTATCCGTTCCTCACGTGTTAACCTCTGTGACATGTCAATGGCTGCAAACAAAGAGAAACTTGTAAATAATTAATGAAAGAATAAAGTCACAGTAAATCCAAGCATGCCATTGTTTTTCTTATGAAATTCTCAATAATTTGATGAGTCACATGACCCTCTTCCCATTCAAAGAAATAAAGTTGGATCCAAAGTGTCCGACTTCAAAATGGCCGCCAAGTTTTCCCCCTCCCATATACTAATGTGCCACAGGAAACAGGAAGTTGATTTTACCAACCATTCCCATTTTATTTAAGTGTATCCATATAAATAAATTACCCACCCTGTATATATATATATATATATATATATATATATATATTGCAGGGATTTGCTGTGGAAGGCAGCGGCAGGGACGCAGTAATGAAGCAACACACAGGCTTAAAGTCCAAACTTCAGTGTTTTATTCACACTTTAACACATTAGGTGGTGGAAAAGGAAAAAAAAACCATCAATGTACTCCACCTTGTCGAACCACTGGTCTCAGACTCGCCCTTGCACGGGACGAGCTTAACTAAGCGGCTGCCTGGTCACCACTAGCGATGTGATTAGATGCAGACCACAGGTGACCGCCAGGTGCCATTCACAGGGTTGCTTTGAGTTTTTTCACAGTCCTTTGCAGCATGTACTGTATATCCACACAACACTGCACATTCAGGCTTAGTCCAGCCTAACTCCTCACACACTGAGATTCCCCTACTCACTGGCTTATGCAGGCTTGATTGCTGCAGCTGTGTACAACCAGTGTTGACCTGAAAACCTGGAGAGTTAGGGCCCCGTTACACGATGTTCCAGCGATCCCACCAACGATCCGACCTGGCCGGGATCTCTGGAACATCGCTGTGTGGTTGCTGGTGAGCTGTCAAACAGGCAGATCTCCTCAGCAACCAGCGACCCGTGTAACGACCTCGACATCGTGGAATAAATATAAACTACGGTATTCTTTTACACGATGTTGAGGTCCCGCTACTGTATGGGCTGGGGTAAGTGGGAGAGTGCTGGTAACCAGGGTACACATTGGGTTACTAAGCACAGTGCGCTGTGCTTAGTAACCCGATGTGTACCCTGGTAACCAGGGAACACATCGGGTTAGAGGGGTGTCACGACGCCAATGTATGCTGCCAAGTGGGAGACCGACGACCAAAAATGGTCCTGGCCATTCCGCATCAATCAGCAAGCTCATCGCTGGTCGCTGCGGCATGTCACACGCAGCGACTTTGCTAGCGAGGTCGCTGCAACATCACAAAACCTGTGACATTGCAGCGATATTGCCGTGTGTGAAGTACCCCTTAGGGAAAATCCAGGCAACATTTTACCATGGTGGGAGATATATACCTTCCATCCAGCACCACACCTTCCACTGTACCACATATTCCCCCCCCTTTGTTCAACCCAATGGTGTGGCCACGCATTGGGCAATAAAGTCCACTTTTTTCTATTTTTTTGTGCTGTTTTTCCTTTTTTTACTCTATTGTAAGGAACCATCTGGATTACTGGTTGGGAAAGCTTTGCACATAAATTGAGGTGATTTTTGGTGGTGTTCCAATTTTTCACTATAAGTATCATCTATGTTTGGGTAGAGGCGGAGCATGGGTGGAGGCCGAGCATGGGTGGAGGCGGAGTCTCAGGGGGGCCCAAAATTTTGGCAGTAAGGGGCCCCGAAATTCCTAGTGGCAGCCCTGGCCACACCCCCCCTAGGTTAAATACACTCGTCCGCGAGTGTCTCAACCAACTGGGTTTGAGCTTACATTTTTTTTTATATAAAACGAATTATAACCAAACATGAACATAACAAAAACAATGTGATTATTTTGTCTTCTTCCCTTGTGGGAGGCACTGGGCTTCAAACATTGCAATTAACACATTTACAATTCTAGTCCACATCGGCCCAACGGCCGGGTATTGAGCCTCCGACTTAAGTTCAGTCAGGCTCTGCATTAAAAGTTCACAAAGTCCAAACAGGTAAAATCTCTAGAGGCTTAAAAACTCAATACACAAAAACACTTACTACAGGTGTCTCGGCGTAGGAGTTCTAGGTACAGCAGGGGTCTCTTTCGGCTATAAGCGCTGTAGGTCTCCTGGGCCTGGGGTCACCTATTGGCCAAGATTTTGCTCTCCCTAGACAGCTCCTTACACCAACTCCACTCACCTCTCTCTCTGATGTTGTGTACCTGGTGTGGCCTGTTTTAGCCTACTCTTCACCCTTCTTCCTTTGGTCCACTGGCAATGGTGGTTGGGTACGGGCAAAGGCATGGGCCTGGCGGGTCTCCATCTCTTTAGCCCACCATGCTTCTCGCCGCCTCTGCCGTTCTTTAGTAAGCATCCACTTGACTTTGGTAGGATAAAAGGGGTGCAACATCATATCCCCACAGGTACACATCCGCCAATCAAAGAGCAGTATTGGCCTATTCCACCTACACATTATCAAAAAGCCAAACAAATGTTACAGGACATGAAGGACGCAGGGGTTATACGAGATAGCTGTAGTCCCTGGGCAGCCCCATTAGTCCTAGTCAGTAAAAAGGATGGCAGTATGAGAATGTGTGTAGACTACAGGCAAATAAACCGCATAACACACAAAGATGCTTACCCGTTACCTCGTATAGAGGAATCCTTAGCTGCGTTGAAGTCTGTCAATTACTTCTCTACCTTAGATCTCACTAGTGGGTATTGGCTGATGTCCATAGCCGAGGAAGACCGCGAGAAAACGGCCTTTACAACACCTATGGGCCTATGTGAATTCAACAGCATGCCCTTCGGACTATGTAATGCACCCGGAACCTTCCAAAGGTTGATGGAGAGTTGCTTGGGACATAAGAACTTCGAGACGGTACTGCTCTACCTGGATGACGTGATCTTGTTCTCTCAGACCTATGGGGAACCTGTCACCCATCTAGCAGAGGTGTTTGAAGCTCTGGCCAAATACGGGATGAAGCTAAAACCATCCAAATGCCACCTGTTAAAGCCAAGAGTACAGTACCTGGGACACATAATCAGTGTCGAAGGCGTGGCCCCTGATCCAGGCAAGGTGACAGCTATCAAGGAGTGGCCAGAACCCAAGACCTTAAAGGAAGTACATCAATTCCTGGGTTTGGTGGGCTACTGTAGGAGGTTCATATAGGAGTACACCAAGAAAGCTGCTAGCCTGCAAGACCTCCTAGTAGGCCAACCCACGAAGTGCAAGCCTAAGGATTCTCCGTGGAGGTGGGGTAAGGAACAAGAGGAAGCATTCCAGACGATGAAAGAAGCCCTGACAGGAGAAGAAATCCTTGCTTACCCGGACTACAACATGCCATTCCTGCTGTACACGGATGCCAGCAATGTGGGACTCGGGCTGTCCTTTCCCAAAAGCAAGACGGCAAGGAAAGGGTAATTGCCTGTGCCAGTAGGAAGCTGCGCCCCACAGAAAGGAACCCAGAGAACCATAGTTCCTTCAAGCTGAAGTTCCTGGCCTTGGTCTGGGTAATTACAGAGAGGTTCAAACACTATCTGGCCTCTAGCAAATTTACAGCCTACACGGATAACAATCCGCTGACCCACCTGGAAACTGCAAAGTTGGGAGCCATGGAGCAGAGATGGATGCCCAGATTGTCCAACTACCAGTTTACCATCAAGTACTGGGCTGGGCATCAGAACAGAAACGCGGATGCCTTATCCAGAATGCCTCACCTGTCAGATGAAGGTGTAGATGAAGACGAGCTGGAAGAAGTGGAGTTACCTGCCTTCTATCAACTAAGAGTAACCCAGTGCAGGCAAACCCGTCAAGACCTTCTTGCAAGAATGGTGAACCCGTTGCCCCACTTCAGTTGGGAAGAGGTGCAGGACAATAACCCGGCTGTCAGTTTAATCAAACAACTGATAACCCAGGAGTCAGCGAAGCTGCCTGAAAATCCCCAGCCTGATGCCAAACATCTGTGGAGCGAGCGGAGCAAGCTGTTCATATACCAGGGGAAGCTTTGCCGGAGGTACATCAACCCAAGAACACATGAGATGGTCTGGCAAATTATCGTGCCAAAATCAGAAATCCATGTGGTCTTGAACACTTATCACAACCAGACTGGTCACTTCAGGTGGAAGAAGCTAGAAATGCTACTGACAGATAGGTTCTTTTGGGTCGGCATGCGGACATCCGTTGAAAGATGGTGTAAAAATTGTAAACCCTGCAGCCTGAGAAGAAAGGACTTACAGAGCCATAAAGCACAGCTCCATCCCAGTGTAACAAAACAACCTCTGGAAATATTAGCTTTGGACCATGTAAAACTGACTCCAAGTAGATCCGGCTACACTTGCGCGTTGACCATGGTAGACCATTACTCAAGATTTTTAATGGTTGCCCCCGTAAAAGACTTGACAGCTGCCACAGCAGCTAGAACATTCCAAAATGTCTTCTGCAGACCATTGGGATATCCTGAACAGGTCCTCACAGATCAAGGATCAGTCTTCAAAGCAGAGATCTTCCAAGAGTTCTGCCACATGTATGGGTGCAAAAAGATCAGAACAACCCCATATCATCCTCAAGCCAACGGACTCTGTGAGAACATAAATCATATCATCATCATTGACATGCTGAAGATCTTACCCTTAGAGGAAAGAAATCAATGGCTGGAGAAACTACCAGACTTGGTTGATATGTACAACCACATTCCAGTAAGCTCTACCAACTGTACACCAGCTTACCTGATGAGAGCCCGTACAGGAAAGTTACCCGTAGACTTAGAAGTCGGTATAGTAGATCCCAAAGCAGATGACACCATTCCCAATTGGAATGCCCATCACCTCGAACAATACAAGATGGTTCAAGCCAGTGTAGAAGATAACCTGGAGAAATCCTGTGAAAAACAAGAAAGGGCCTATAACAAACATGCTCCAGGAGAACCAATAACACCTGGAAGTATTGTGCTAAAAAGAAAAAGAACCAAAAACAAATTGGACAATCAGCGGGAACAAGAACCCTATGTTCTGTTGGATTCTGAATATGACAACGACAAAGTCTGCCTTATCAGCAAGAACGGTGGAAAAACCACTCAAACTGTTTTTAGAAACCACATAAAAAATGTCCAACAGTTTGGGAAAATCAAAATCCCTCCAATCAACCAATCCAAGAAATAGAATCAGTTCAAGAACAAAGTTCAAATGAAGAACCAAAAAAGAAGGTAATCTCAACCATCTTAGGAGATTTCCCAGAAGATTGGCCTCAACAAGATGGAGCCATCATAGTGCCTTTAATGAATTTCTACCAGCCCCAAGAAGAGATGGTACAAAGGAATCAGGAACAAATACCCGTTGCTAGAGAATCTGAGGATGCTGCAATCGGTACACCTGCTAGCCCTGTAGTGAGACTAAGGCAACGCAGACACTTACCTGACATACCTGCCCCAAGCCCTCCACTAGAAACATTACCTGAGACAGTGACACCGGTAGTGCGTAGATCACAGAGAAGCACACAAGGTCAACCCTGTCTAGGTATGGAGAGTGGGACAGTAAAGTCAGTGGTAGAACACACTAAAGTAACATGTAAATAGCCATTGTAAGTAAGAATGTAAATGGTAGTGTTCAAAAGGTGAAGAGTAGGCAAAAGCCAGGTACACAACACCAAAAGAGGGGTGAGTGGAGTTGGCGTAAGGAGCTGTCTAGGGAGAGTAAAAACTTGGCCAAAAGGTGACCCCAGGGCCAGGAGGCCTACAGCACTTATGACCGTTAGAGGCCCCTAGAGTACCTACGACTCCTACGCCGAAAACACCCGTTGTTGTGTATTTTGAGCTGTTGAGCCTACAGAGACTGTAAGGACTTATTGAACTTTGAACTGAATTTTCTCACTTTGAACTTTTACAATTTAAAAGGACTACAGTTTGCAGGACTAATGTAGCCACAAACTCTTCAAAGCCTGAGGTGAATGGACTAGCACCGTATGGACTTACCTGTTTTTCTAATTTTTCCAATATTTTTCAGTGATTTTTGTAAGTTTTTATATTTTCAGACTTATAAATATGTTATCCATAATTGTTATTCCTTTTTGTTTAAACAAAAATGCTCAGTCCAGGAGTACTGAAATTACCTAGGGGGGTATGTGGCGCCCTGCTCATGCAAGTAGCCACAGACTTCTCTAATGCACAGTTGGCTTTCCACAGCAGGTACCTACTACATGCAACATCTTCCACCCCAGCACAGTAGGGTGAGCTTCACTTGCTGACCTTAGGCAAGATCCCCTATAAATACTGCTGCTGGGGAAGGAGTTAGTCAGAGTGTGCAGACACTAGGAGAGCTGCGAAGACGTCCTGGTGGTCGGTGCCGCGGTTAGGCCCGAACCAGTGACCCGGAGTCAGTGTCGGTCTGGCTTGCCGGGGTACCGGGTAAACCCCCGGTGGGCCCGCCCCCTGCTACTGTCCCCGCTATCATTTAGCAAGTGTGCGCTGTCTGCGGTGGTGCCGCCACCGCCACCCGCAGTGCACACAGAACACAGCCACAAGGCCTTCCGCTGTACTGGAGGATCACCCTGTGGCCCGACTTCCAGTCTCCCTGCTCAGCTTGTAGCACATAACGCTGTGTGCTCACATCAAGCTGCGCCGCTCCTCCATCACAAGAGGGGAGAGAAGCTGCGGAGGCATCTTCCTCATGTCGGCTCCATTATTGCACTAGATCCTTTGCACACAGAGGTCGGGGGTGAGCAGGCTCAGGCTGCTGTGAGCCGCGCACAGGATGGGTCTCCTCTCTCCAGCCCCGGGAGTCTGTGTATAGGATGGGAGATGGGAGGCTCAGCACAGCCATCACCCCTGCTCTGCTCTCACTGCTCCCGGACTCTACAGCAGTGCCCCATCCTCCAGCACTGACCTGTACATGCAAATAGGAGAGTGCTGTAATCACAGGTGCCGGAGGAGACCAAGAGGAAGCACACAGTAAAGAACTTGTGTCCTCTCCTGCTCTGCTGACTGTGAAGGTCTGCAGTCGGCACTGGCAGGAGGGGGAGGGGAGGCTCCACAATCACAAGATGTCAGACCTGAAGTGAGTACTGGAGATTCTTCCATTATGTCTGTATTCCACTACTACCCATGACTCTCCTCCTCCACCAAAGCTGCACTCTCCTGTGTCCTGTCCTCCTCTCCTATCCCCTGCTAAAGGCTGCACTCTCCTGTCCTCCGCCAAAAGCTCCATTCTCCTGTCCTTCTCTGCTATCCTCTGCCAATGGCTGCACTGTCCTGTTCTCTCTTCCACCAAAGGCTGCACTTTCCTGTCCTTCTTTCGTCCTCCAAAGTCTTCACTCTCCTGTACTCTTCTCGTCTCCTCTGACTAAAGCTCCACTCTCCTGACTTCCTCTGCTATCCTCAACACTCTCCTGGCCTCCTATCCTCTCCTCCACCAAATGCTGCACTTTACTGTCCTCCTCTCCTCCACCAAATGCTGCACTTTACTGTCCTCCTCTCCTCCACCTAATGCTGCACTCTACTGGCCTCCTATCCTCTCCTCCTCCAAATGCTGCACTCTACTGTCATCCTATCCTCCACCAAAAGCTGCACTCTTCCTGTCCTCCTCTCCTTCTCCACCAAAGGCTGCACTCTCCTGGCCTCCTATCCTATGCCAAAGGCTGCACTGTCCTCCTCTCCTCCACCAAATCCTGCACTCTCTTGTCCTCCTGTCCTATCCTCCGCCAAAGGCTGCACTCTCCTGTCCTCCTCTTCTCTCCTCCACCAAAGGTTGCACTCTCCTGTCCTCCTCTCCTCCATCAAAGGCTCTATTCTCCTGTCCTCCTCTCCTCTACCAAAGGCTGCACTCTCCTGTCCTAATCTCCTCCACCAAAGGCTGCACTCTTCTGTCCTGCTCTCTTATCCTCCGCCAAAAGCTGCTCCTCCATATCCTCCTGTCTTATTCTCCGCCATAGGCTGCACTCTCCTGTCCTCTCCTATCCTACGCCAAAAGCTGCACTCTCCTGTCCTCCTCTCCTATCTTCCGCCAAAGGCTGCACTCTCCTGTCCTCCTCTCCTATCTTCCGCCAAAGGCTGCACTCTCCGGTCCTCCTCGCCTATCTTCCGCCAAAGGCTGCACTCTCCTGTCCTCCTCTCCTATCTTCCGCCAAAGGCTGCACTCCCCTGTCCTGCTCTCCTATCTTCTGCCAAAGGCTGCACTCTCCTGTCCTCCTCTCCTATCTTCCGCCAAAGGCTGCACTCCCCTGTCCTGCTCTCCTATCTTCTGCCAAAGGCTGCACTCTCCTGTCCTCCTCTCTTTCACCAAAAGCTTCACTCTCCTGTCCTCCTCTCCTATCTTCTGCCAAAGGCTGCACTCTCTTGTCCTCCTCTCCTCTCCTCCTCCAAAGGCTCCAGTCTCCTGTCCTCTTCTCCTCCAAAGGCTGCACTCTCCTGTCCTCCTCTTTTCTCCTCCAAAGGCTCTATTCTCCTGTCCTCCTCTCCTCCACCAAAGGCTGCACTCTTCTGTCCTGCTCTCTTATTCTCTGCCAAAAGCTGCTCTCCCATATCATCCTCTCTTATTCTCTGCCAAAGGCTGCACGCCCATGTCCTCCTCTCTTATCCTCCTCCAAAAGCTGCACTCCCTTATCCTCCTCTCTTATTCTCTGCCAAAGGCTGTTCTCTCCTGTCCTCTCCTATCCTCAACCAAAAGCTGCACTTTCCTGTCCTCCTCTCCTATCCTCCGCCAAAGGCTGCACTTCCTTGTCCTCCTCTCCTATCTTCTGCCAAAGGCTGCACTCTCCTGCCCTCCTCGCCTCCACCAAAGGCTGCACTCTCCTGTCCTCCTCACTTCCAAGAAAAGCCGTACTCTCCTGTCCTCCTCTTCTATCCTCTGCCAAAAGCTGCAGTCCCCTATCCTCCTCTCCTATCCTCTGCCAAAAGCTGCACTCCCTATCCTCCTCTCTTATTCTCCGCCAAAGGCTGCTCTCTCCTGTCCTCCTCTCCTGTCCTCCACCAAAAGCTGCACTCCCCTATCCTCCTCTCTTATTCTCCGCCAAAGGCTGCACTCTCCTGTACTCCTCTTCTATCCTCCGCCAAAGGCTGCACTCTCCTGTCCTCCTCTCCTATCTTCCTCCAAAAGCTGCACTCTCCTGTCCTCCTCTCCTATCTTCCTCCAAAAGCTGCACTCTCATGTTCTCCTCTCCTATCCTCTGGCAAAAGCTGCACTTTCCTGTCCTCCTGTCCTATCCTCTGCCAAAGGCTGCACTCTCCTGTCCTCTCTTCTCCTGATGATGATGACCTTACAATGCCTCCTGACTGCTGTCCTGTGTTGGTGACATCCTCATGGTGTTTCCTGTCAAGAGATCCAACAGTCTAATTTTTTGTGTGTATAAAGTGTCAATACAAATACACACACTACATCAATATATACTGTGTATATATATATATACACAACTATAGTGTGTATCGGTGCATTTGTGGGAATAAGTCAATATTTGAATGCATTAACGTAATTAGTCTGATGTAAAAAAAACAACAGGTTTTAATTATGCTCCCTTGGGGGCGATGGGCATCGCCGGCCTTTCTGGCGCCTCCTTTCTTCTTGCGATCGCATCCTCCACCTCTGCTTCATGTGAGTGACGCATCCTACATCACCCGCACTCTGACCTCCATTGTGTTCCTGCGCATGCGCACTTCTCTCTGCCCTGCTGAGGGCAAATCAGAGTATTGTAATGTTGCATGCACAGGAAAAGGTCAAAGAACACGCTACATGGGCTTAGCATGACAAAGAGAAGTGCGGAAGCGCAGGAGCACAATGGAGGTCAGTGTGTGGGTGAAGTAGGACGCGTCACTCACATAAAGCAGAGGAGGAGGATGCAATCGCAAGAAGAAAGGAGGCGCCGGACAAAGATGAGCGACACCCAGGGGAATATAATAAAACCTGTTTTTTTTACATTATACAGATCAGCTTGGGGACTTGCTATATTTTTCGCTTTTTAAGACGCACCGGATTCTAAAATGCCCCACAAATTTGGTACAAGGAAAAGAGGGAAAAAATATTATTTAATGTTAAATAGGGTCTGTCTTTTAATGCCATGTCCGTCTTATAATCAGTGTATATGCCCCCATCCTGTTGGTATATAGCAGCCCCCCCATCCTGTTGGTACATAGCAGCCCCCCCATCCTGATGGTACATAGCAGCCCCTCATCCTGGTGGTACATAGCAGCCCCTCATCCTGGTGGTACATAGCAGTACCCCCATCCTGGTGGCACTAGCAGCCCCTCATCCTGGACCCCCCATGGCATACTGTGAGTGGGTTGTGGGGGTGGAGCGGGGCTGCATGAGGCAGTTTCATGAATCCACAGAGGGTGGGGGCAAAGCCAGGAGCTGCGAGGGGGTCGCAACAGTTTCTAGTGGGCGCCGCCATTATCCATGTGCCAGCATGCATTGCTGAGCTGCAATTCGTGCTCTAGTATCCATACGTCCAGAAAATGGCTGTGGAGGCGGCACATGTGCAGATCGAGATCTACGGCCATTTACTGGAAGTCCTGGACATTAGAACACAAATTGCAGCTTAGCAATGTATGCTGGGACATGGATAATGCGGCGCCCACTGGACACTGACACCCCCTCCCCCAGCAGCCCCAAGCTTCACCCCCCCACCCACCGTGGACCTGTGAAACCTGCCTCCTGCACCCCGCTCCACCTCTGCAACCCCCTCAGTAAGATTTGTTTTAAAATTCAGATTTTAAGACTCTACCCCGTATTCCCCCCAATGTAAGGGGGAAAAAGTGTGTTTTATAATCCAAAAAATATGGAATATACAATATTCTAGAATGCTGTAAATAAGGGCTAACTAGTGGTGTCCGCAGCTAATAGGGGAAAACACTGCTGCCAGATTAACTTTATTAAAAGTCAATCATTAAAGGGGTCCCATTTCAAAGATGCCTTCAAAACCTCAGGGTCCCAAAACACAAAAAACTAAGGTTTTCCTCTCTCTCTGCTCTTTGTAGATCAGCTGTGAAGTGACATTTGTAGCACTGCCATCAATCACTGGACTCAGCGCTTGATATAGATATCACAAACCACTGAGCTCAGTTATAACTTACAGTGCTGCAGACGTGCAGTCACCGCTGCAGACAATCAACAAAGGCCAAAGCCCTTCAGAAAAACACCTGTCCTGTTCTTGAAGACTCTTTCTATAGCAATATACATAGAAGCTCGGCTATTTTCTTGAGTGTTTCACACTCCATGAACTCCACCTATGCTTCAGGTTACCTGCTGGATAGCCATTGAAGCTATTTTACCCTATGGTCGAACATCATAAAAAAGCCTGGATAGGTGTAGATTTTATCTCCTGGTTGCTCCAATCAAGTTTGGGTTAAACTGGCACCAGGTCTTCGTGGTGGATGTCCGTGTTTGTTTGGTCACCTGGGGCTGCTGTATCCTCCTCCCCGGATGTATACCTAATTTAGGTGAATTCTCCTGTGGCATTTTTTCAGACACCTTTCCTCAGAGAATGTAGTGGCAAGGCAAATCTATACAATATCTCCGTCTTCTAATGATCCTTGTATAGTAAGACAAGGTGAAACGCGTTAAACTGGGAGAAACCTATTCACCTTGGGTCTGCAACTGTGCTGAATACAGACACCCCAGATGGGTAATACAATTTTGGACTGAGTTAAGTCCTACCTCTGAAAGATTGTCCCTATTGTATAACTCTGCTGCTCACCAAGATCTCCTGGCAGGGCCAGATATAGGGAGAGTCTTCTTGGAGTGGGGGCACCACGAACCTTAGGGTGTAAAAAACATCCATTGCAAGGTAGACAGCTATAGGGATAAAAAAGAGGTGTTCTGTATAACCGATGCAACTAATGGTTTTTATGCTGTATGTTTTCTTTGTTTTAACATTTGGGTCCTTTAGACCTTTTTAAAGGAATTTAAATAAAGATTCTATTTACGGTATATAACTCCTTAAGTTGGTAATTATATATCTTGAAAAATGATGTCTGAGACTCCTAATAAATACAACAACATAAGTGTGAACCTAGCCTGAACATTAAAAATTACAGTGGGCCCCTAGAGTCAGTTCTACTGGTGGGCCCTAAGCACCCCAGTCCGACACTGCCCGGAGTGGCCCTTCTGACGTCCCGCAAGCCTAAGTGGGGGCAGAAGGCAAGGAGCAGACAGCTTAAAGGGAGTGAGGAACTAGTGGAAGTTCGCCCAAAGACGAACCGAACATCGGGGATCCGCACCTGTGGGATACTCAAGGACTACAGAAAATCCCATCACACCATGGAGGCTTCAGCCACCTGGTCCCCCTGTGGGTCAGAGAGAGGGAGCCAGACACCGCAGTGTTCCACCGCAGTGATCAGAGAGGGTAACCCGTGGACCACACAGGAGGAGAGGACAGATATCAGAGTCAGGAAGAGAGAGGAGGGCAGTCTGGCTGCATGCAGGCTGGGCTTCAATTACCAAAGAGGAACAGACGAGGCCTTATACTCACTTGCTGTGGGGACCCACTGTGCAACCTGGTCACCTGTCAGTGCCCTGGACATCTTTACCTGCCTAACATCAGTAAAAAGGTAAAAGAGACTTCTGCAGTGTGCGTGTGTCATTCCTCTCCATTCCCAATACCCCTCATACACTGCTCAAACACTCCCATCCCATCTACAGCTCCACTACAAGCTGCTCCTTCACACTAAGTTGCCCCGGAGGTCCAGCTCTACCTGTAGAGGACTTTGCTAACTAAGCCGCGCTACCATCTACCTCCGGCGGACTGTGGCGGTGCTGGTGACCCATCACCAGATACTAAAGGTGGTGTATTGACAACTGTACATAGATAATCCCCTGTAAATAATTCCCCTTTTCAAAGAAGTCCCTGAGGACACGGGATCAGGTGCGGCACCACTCCTCGTGACACAGGAGCGTTAACCCCTTGGAGCCTGATACCCGAGTACCCCAAAGCCTGGGGCTCGACACAAACAGAAACAAAGGAGCATTGCACTTGGAGTCTGGTACAGTGTGATCTCAATTACACCTTTATTCTGAATGCAAAATACAGAGACCATTGATAACAAGAGTATACTCTTTTAGTGGAAATGGTCAACAAAGGCTGAATTACCGTATATACTCGTGTATAAGCCGACCCGTGTATAAGCCGACCCCCCTACTTTTGCCCCCAAAACCTGGGAAAATCTATTGACTCGCGTATAAGCCGAGGGTGGACTCCAGCACAGGTATACAACCCCCAGCAGTGAGGTATACAGCAGCCTCCCCAGTGGTAGTATACAGCAGCCTCCCCAGTGGTAGTATACAGCAGCAGCCCCAGAGGTATATGCAGCCCCAGAGGTATATGCAGCCCCAGAGGTGTATACAGCAGCCCCAATATACAGCAGCCCCAGTGGTATTGCAGCCCCAGTGGTATTGCAGCCCCTATATACAGCAGCCCCAGTGGTATTGCAGCCCCTATATACAGCAGCCCCAGTGGTATTGCAGCCCCAGTGGTGTATACAGCAGCCCCTATATACAGCAGCCCCAGTGGTATTGCAGCCCCAGTGGTATTGCAGCCCCTATATACAGCAGCCCCAGTGGTATTGCAGCCCCAGTGGTATTGCAGCCCCTATATACAGCAGCCCCAGTGGTATTGCAGCCCCAGTAATGCAGGGCCCCTATATACAGCAACCCCAGTGGTATTGCAGCCCCAGTGGTATTGCAGCCCCTATATACAGCAGCCCCAGTGGTATTGCAGCCCCAGTGGTATTGCAGCCCCTATATACAGCAGCCCCAGTGGTATTGCAGCCCCTATATACAGCAGCCCCAGTGGTATTGCAGCCCCAGTGGTATTGCAGCCCCTATATACAGCAGCCCCAGTGGTATTGCAGCCCCAGTAATGCAGGGCCCCTATATACAGCAACCCCAGTGGTATTGCAGCCCCAGTGGTATTGCAGCCCCTATATACAGCAGCCCCAGTGGTATTGCAGCCCCAGTGGTATTGCAGCCCCTATATACAGCAGCCCCAGTGGTATTGCAGCCCCAGTGGTGTATACAGCAGCCCCTATATACAGCAGCCCCAGTGCTATTGCAGCCCCAGTGGTACTGCAGCCCCTATATACAGCAGCCCCAGTGGTATTGCAGCCCCAGTGGTATTGCAGCCCCTATATACAGCAGCCCCAGTGGTATTGCAGCCCCAGTAATGCAGGGCCCCTATATACAGCAGCCCCAGTGGTAGTATACAGGCAGCCCCAGTAATGCAGGGCCCCCCCCTCATGCTCCGGTCTCCTGTAAAGCAAATTATACTTATCAGTGTCCCGCTGCCGTCCGCGCCCGCATCTGCCGACATCCCGATCCTCCGTCTTCATGCATCTTCTTCCTGTTTCCTGTGCGCGTCGCCGGTAATGACGTCATTGCCTGCGACGCGCACAGAAGCAGGAAGAAGATGAATGAAGATGGAGGATCGCATGTCGGCAGCGGCGGGCGCGGACGGCAGCGGGCACTGATAAGTATAACTTGCTTTACAGGTGACCGGAGCATGAGGGGGGGGGGGCCCTGCATTACTGGGGATGCGGGGGCTGCTGTATACCGCTGTATACAGCAGCCCCCGCACTGACTCGCGTATAAGCCGAGGGGGGTACTTTTCAGCCCAATTTTTGGGCTGAAAAACTCGGCTTATACGCGAGTATATACGGTAGTTCTGAAAGTTTAGAGAGCAATCAACACATTTTTTATAGAAATGAATAGGATTTTCAGCTCACTGATACTTTATCATTACATATCTTTCTTATATATATAAAGTGGTGAATTCTCCTTTAAATGAAATTACAAGAAGAGCAGTTGTTAGCATTGCCGCCTTGCAGTTTAGCTTCCTTTGGTTCATGATGAACCATCTGCATTCAGCTCCTTCGTCCTCCAATGGTCAGATGGATTACCTCCAGCACTTTGGTTCTTGCTATGAGTCCAGAGACATACTGGTAGGTTAATTGTTTTCCTATGAAATTGTGTTTAGGAAATTGGATTGCCAGCTCCACCGGGGATTAATCCAATGGGGATAATTAAAAATTCTCCATAGCGGAGAGTTATATAAACCACAAGAATATAATGTTTTTGTACTTCTTTGCTATTTTTACTGTCTCTTTAGTAAGAAAGGCTTGAAGAGTAGCATCCTCCTTTTGAAAAGTCATATAGACAAGTATCTACTGTATGTTTTGTATACTCTTACTGCATCCTTAAGGCTTAGTTCACTTGTTCAGTTTTTGGTCAGTTTTTCACATCATTTTTTGTAGGAGCGGATGAAAAAATACCGGTGACGTATTTCTATTAGGCCTCGTGACTTTTCAAAAGGAGGATGCCTAAATCTTTTTTTTTTCATTGGCATTTACAGTGGTGTAGCTATAGGGGGGCCGGAAAAAGCAATTGCAATGCGCCCTGGTGCCTTAGGGGGTCCATAAGCCTCATACCCATAGCATTATTATAAATGGTATGTGATATTTTGCAGACTTTGCATCAAAGGCCAGAAGCTTCAAGTTACATTTCTGGACACGTTTGTAGTATGTTGTGCAATTGCAGACAAGATGAAGGTTCTATATGAATTAACATGATGATACAATGCACAAAATATGCTGTCTTAAATGTGCCATAAGACTATGCATGCTGCTAGGATAGGGTTCTTCTGTATCGACATGTCTGTGTCATGAAGGATGTGGGGATACTGAATATAAAGCCCCCATACACATTAAACTAAAGCTGGTTGAACCAGCCGAATTGGCCTCCCATCTTTACCCCAACAGATGGTGTCGGGGGAGAGAAGGGTCTGGCACTGTGGATTTCTAAATGTCGATCATTTTCTTCCTGGGAGATAAACCACTTCCAGAGGAGCCAAGTAGCAGCTTTGTTGTAGACAGGGTTGAGTGCTCTTGTGCATGGGGGATTCAGGAGAGATAAATGCAAATTAATGATCTAATTATGGGCGGCTTTGTGACGACACAGCCTTATACAATGTGTGGCGTGGGTGAAATTTTCTTAATTTGGCCAGACACATTGGTCTTTTGTTTGCCATCTCATATTTGTTAAGTCATTGTTTCTTGCCAGTCTGCTCGGAGCCCCATTGCCCTAATTTGTAGATTCTTAATTGAATGTAAATTACTTCACCCCCTCTGTCTAAATTAGGCTGGTTTCACACTGCAGTCAGATCAGGTCAGGTCAGGTCAGGTTTTGTGTTTCAAAACCAGGAGTGACTCCAAAACCTAGAAAAGGTGTCAAACTTTCAATTATACCTTTTATCTGCAAGTTCCTCTCCTGGTTTTGAAACACAAAACCTGACCTCACCTGACCTGACCTGACCTGATATGACCGCAGCGTGAAACCAGCCTTACTGAGAGGAGAATTATGCAGTTTTCAGATTGAAATGCCAATCAACTATTCCACCAATCCTGGAAGAACACAGTAACCTAAGATTAGTGCTTGGGCTATATAAAAGGACTTGCTTCAGTCACCAGTAGTTCATATGCTATATATGCTTCAATCTAAGAGCTTCGGGCTCATTGAAAGACCATAACCTCAGCCTAGGAATTTTGGTTCCAGCTGGCAGTATAACAATGTGTCATCATACTTGGCACGGCCTCCGTCTAGGAGCTATGGGTCTGACTAGAGGAGCTCCAGAACTGGATTATATTCTGCCAGAGTTCAGCCTCGGATTTGGCTGGAATATCAGAGAGTATTTATGGAAGATTCCCAGGTTGGGACAATTTGGTCGCCTGGCTACAGACTTTGATGTTCTCAGTCATCTTCCTAAGCTTGCCGCTATTCCTTTCTTGGTGGATGCCTGCCGAAAACAGGGTGCTGCAGAATTGGCGTAAGTGGCCTTGGAAGCACAAAAGGCACGAACAATCTAATCCCTGGTGAGCCAGCGGGAGGGTGAGACTCTGTGGCCTGTTACATTGTGTGCTTTGCTTGGTTATGTGTTATATGCCTTTAACTATTGGGGATAATAAAGTCTTACCTTTCTTTGGTTCCCTCACCCTGTGTTGTCTGAGTAGTGTTCGCCCACGGTTAAGCAGTTTTGGCGTTCAGTTGGGAGGAGCCATGCGGTCTTTTTAAAGATGGCGGGTCAGCGGATGAGAGCACCCACTGACCACGTGTCCCCACAGGTTTTAGTGAAGATCTTAAGTTGAGGTCTAATTAAAGGGGTATTCCTATCGAAAAGTGTTAACTTATGACTAGGGTATGCAAATATCAGGGATCCAAACTTTTAGGACCTCCAACCATCACAATCATTTTAAGTGAATGGAGATATAGAGGTCATGTAGACATGATTTGTGATTGGTGAGGAAGATAGTCAAATCTTTCACTGATGGTGATATACCATAATTTACTATAATGGGAAAATTACTTTACAACACATATAAGCCACTAAGAGTAATAGTTCCCTATTCATTTTTTTCCATACTGCACGGCCTTTTAGACCCTATGTGGTCTCAGAAAGGTATAAATCAAGACTTTGCCAGAATACATAATCAATCCAGTTACTGCAACATCAACATACAGAATAAAGGAGACAATGCAACAATATATAAATAATAAATAATTGTTATTAAATCATGATTCACATAAAAAACTGAAATGAAAATAGCCTTTTTAGAGAAAGATTTAGGATACAGGAAAAGAAAGGTCCATTAAGGAGAACCAACCAGCAGGATTTAGGGCTATAAAGTGAAGCCACTACCTTACAGGCTCTGGGATACTGAGTACAATCATACCTTTACTTCAATGATTACATGTATGATTGTAGAGATAAATGTTATAGAAGTCCTTAGAAAGTGTGCAGCAGGGGGGCGGAGTGTGCAGCAATCACATCACACAATCTGGAGATCCAGAGACACTACAACTCCCAGCATGCTCGGTCACACAGTCTGCACATCCAGAGACACTACAACCCCCAGCATGCTCCATTGTACTGTAAAGCGCTGCGGAATATGTTGGCGCTATACAAATAAAGTTTTATTATTATTATATTATTATAAAACAGTCTGCAGATCCAGAGACACTACAACGCCCAGCATACTACATTACACAATCTGCAGATCCAGAGACACTACAACTCCCAGCATGCTCGATTACACAGTCTGCAGATCTGGAGACACTACAGCTCTCAGCATGCTCCATCACACAGTCAGCTGATACAGAGAGACTACAACTCACAGCATGCTCCATCACACAGTCTGCAGATCCAGAGACACTATAACCCCCAGCATGCTCCATCACACAGTCTGCTGATCCAGACACTACAACTTTAAGCAGAAGCAGGAGATGGAGGAGACGGATGGAGAGTGGGGGGAGGTGAAGTGATGAGTTGGGGTACACAGGACACAGTGCCTGGTAGTATGACAGAGAGAGAGGGAGGGAGGGATGGTTTGGCTTAAAGCAAACAGGGGAGTAATAAGGAGAAACCCAGCATCTCTTATGCTAATTGCTGCACACTCCGCCCCCCTGCTGCACACTTTCCAAGGACTTCTATAACATTTATCTCTGCAATCATACATGGAATCATTGAAGTAAAGGTATAATTGCACTCAGTGTTCCACAGCTTGTAAGGTAGTGGCCTCACTTTATAGCCCTAAATCCTGCTGGTTGGTTCTCTTTAACACACTGCAAAAGCTGGTAATCTATTAAAATGCTAGTGCATATACAGACCGAATGAAAATTCATAAATAACCACACCAAATATAAATACCAATCATATTGTAATTGACAATAAATAGTATTAATAAAGATACAACCATGTAGCCATCTGATTCAAAGAAATAGAAATAACGCCCTATAGAAAACCTGTACTGCAAAAAAATTCAGTCAACATGTGACTGCAAGAAAATACTAGAGAAATCTCCTAACTTCCCCTGAAGAAGCTAACGTGAAACGTGCATTGATGTGGTCCTGGTTGACACACTGCTAATCCTGGTATTATGTGATTTTCATGTATTTTCTTATACTGATATTTGACATGATGTCTATTGTGAAGAATGGAGAGGGAGGTGAGATGTGTGGGTGTACTTTGCGGGTAATACTGTTGATTTATACTAAAATCAAGGCACACTTGTCCAAAAGGAATACCTAAATGACATGTCATCACATCACATTCATTTGCACTTAGTGGGACCATCATTTATGTTGTAACAGGATATTGACCCAAAGCACACTTCTGGGCTATGTGACTAAGCTATGTGACTAGGTAGGTCAGACTTGTGTCTGCCCCTGAGCCTGGCCAATCCATCAGAAACTTAGTTTCTGCATGGAGCAGCACATAGCATTACCAGTAGGTAACACTATGCGCCTGCCAGGCTATGTATCTCTATTGCAACCGGACGTTACCGCAGCCCGGACTCCACAGAGATCTCCAGGATATGCACTTTTGCAGAGCAGCACAGGAAAATGCTGCAGACCGCGTTTCCTGTGCGCTATCCTAAAGCCGACTTCACACCACAGTTTTGTGGTGTCAGGTCCTGTTCGGTTTACCTGATAGCGTTCGTAACCCCTACGGGGCTTCATGTTAATATTATATGATATGTTAAAACCTGCTGTATGGGTCCGCAACAGTTACCTGATATATTGTAATATATGATTGTTATAAAGGTGCCTTGGGTCAATTGATACCAGTGTTTTCCTGTAATTTGGATATTTGTTTTCCTGTACACCAACAACGATTACCATTTGGGTCCTGGTTGTGTTCATATCTTGTCGTGTTCAGTTTATTGTTCTTTTTTAAATAGTTTTTATTTTTAAATCAAGGAAAATTTTATCTTTATTCCCAATAATGTATACTTTTTTTCACCTGAATTGTCTGTGCACTCCTATACAGATTCCTTCTTTCCATCAATTAACAGATGCTTTGTGTTGCATACCTCTCAACCTCTCACGTTGGTGTCACAGTGTAGTGAAAATGCGTGAAGGGAATGGCGGTATGGGCAGAGTGTCCTGGAAGACTAGTCTGACCCTACTCTAGGAACCTGATGGTGGAAGTGGGCTTGAAGGTATCTCTGATGGTGCAGAAGGTCGGGCCTCCAGCCTCTCCCTCACCTCCTACCGATGCAACCCAATCAAAACCATTCACCTTCCTCAATGAAAATGGCTAAGGCCGACAAGGAAGACTAGAGCAACATCCAAATAAGGTCAACCATCAGGCTTCAAGAGTGAAACTACACAATCAGGCAGCACACCTGGTGGAAGGCACGTCTAAAGGAGTGGGAGGGAGTTCAGGATCAGCATCATTAACCTTAACCAGGCTTTGACCCTCATAGTGAATCAGTTCGAGCCCTAACAAGGTAGGCCAGGACCAACTTCAAAAACAGCTCTGTAACAGACATGACAGCTACCCAGGAAAGGTACTAGAGTTCAGGCATTCGGTTTGGGATGGTCACGGGCTGGCGACAGCTGTGGCCCTGGGGTTGGGTAACAGAAAGAAATGTCAAATTATATACAGTTCTGAGACACACTGCAGTACCTGGTATGCTACCAGCGAACTCAGTCCTCCGTGGATGAGGTATTGCAAGCAAATGTTGTGGGTCGGTCTGCAACAGGAGGAGGCGGGAGAAAGCGTTGTGGGGAAACAGAATCATCAAGAAAGGAGAGGAGTCCTGCAATTCCCTTCACCTACTTTACTGGAACACTTTCAGGGCATCATTACAGTCCTCATACAGTAGATGTTACACACGCAAATGCGTACAGGGTGTCTGCAAGTGAATTCTGGCGTAATGGTCCCTCGCTGTGTCGCCACTTCTACGTCCATGCTGTGGCACCGCCAGTGGCAGGTGACCACTACGAACCTAAGATTAATCTGACCTCGCTGTTCCTTGTTCCATCCCTGTAACTCCACAGTCCGGCAAACTTCCCCTGGTCAATTTCAGTGTCCTGCTTGTTCCTCGATTCCCTCTTTTGGCTCTTGGGACGTCTGTAACGAAACCTCCCGTCTGGGACCTTCTGTGAGAACAGTTTGTTCACGTGCTCACAGGTGCGGGTCCGTACCCGGTTTCTTCCGTTACAGGACAAACTCCTGGTTACTTTGCTGCTCCCACATAGAGGAACGACGGTGAGTTGCCTCACTTATCATCTTTTTGGATCTGTACTTCTCTCTGTCTGGGTCCCTCAGCCGAGGAGCCCATCTTTGTCCTGCTTCTTTGACCTCGAGGTCCAAAATCCTAGACCCTGTGGCTCTAGACTGTGCCTGAGCAGGCTCTGGCCAAAGACCTCCTTCCTCCCTCTAAGGGCTACTATCTACCCCTCCTGGGTTCCCTCCCACCTTCTGACTAGTGTGTGGTGTGATTTGTAGGGTTCCACCTAATGGCCATAGTTCCACTTGTAGTGGGGTGACTACACCGCTTTTATGGGTGGAGTACCCCTTTTGTGGCACCTACATAGTGGGGCGCCAAACAAACACATACACAGCAGCAACCAGCAATGTCAGCGCCATCTAAGCACGTGATATTTTGTGATAGATTTCTGTACTCATGAGGGTTTTGACTTTGCATTTCTGTACTGATAGGGGTTTATATGGATGTATTTCTGTACCTCTGGTGGGTCTGGTGATGTATTTCTGTTCTGATGGGTGTTATATGGATGTAATTTAGTACATCTAGTGCGTCTGGTGATGTAGTTTTGTGTTAATTGTTCTGATCCTGTACACATCTAACAATCCATAACTTGTAAGCTTTCTTGATATATGGCTATGTTAATAAAGTGTTGTGCATTCTAACAAGTTAAGGGTTCTATGTATTTATTTGTTAGAAGCGTTAAAGGGGTTGCCCCAAGCTTGTGATAAGTCTGCAGTCACTCTATGTGTCTCTATGTGACTTCTGAATTCTCACAGAGCGCACACTGCCTGCTGTCAGGGTTGTCTGGTGCCGGCGGTGAGAGTGAAAAGTATCGTATGGGTATAGGTATGCAATTTACATACATGCACTCACGTGCTGACTAGACATGTGAGGCTTCGATCAATTAAATGAATTGAGCTAGGCCGGACACGTCTAGTCAGAATGTGGCCAGAAGTATATAAATCGCATACTTGTGTTCACATGACCGTCCAATCTTACGATTGACATGGGAGAATCCTGAAAGTGTGCATGGCACGCTCCATGAGAATTCGGAGACCTGCAGACACCTAGGCTTTCATCTCAAACCTGAACAAGCCCTTTGTAATAACATTAAACAACTTAGCCCACTCCTAACAACGTGTAATATACTCACTGCCAAAACCAGCTCTTGCTGGTTCCAGCAGTCACTGTACCTGTAAGTGTAAAAATCACTTATGGATGATTGTGTCATATCTCTGTAATGTTGGGTAGCGTGACACTTGGGGACAAGTGTAATTCACCAAGGGAGGTGTGGCGCCCCGCAACGAGTGCGTCACAGGAGGGTATTGCAGTCAAAAAAAGCAGCAGCAATATTCTCTGACTAAG
The DNA here is from genome assembly GCA_033576535.1 of Allobates femoralis. Lineage (NCBI taxonomy): Eukaryota > Metazoa > Chordata > Amphibia > Anura > Aromobatidae > Allobates > Allobates femoralis. Next base: position 40,447,515 of record JARQOC010000011.1, on the reverse strand, counting down.
CAATGACACAGTTAAAACTCAGAGATCCATACCCTACATGCACATCAGCATAGAGGGCCAATAAGGTCCTGGTGGGCGGAGTGTAGAGGTAGAGTGTGAGTTGAGAGAAGAACAACGTAGGAGAAGGAGCAAAAAGAACAAGCTCCGCAACCTAGGAGAGGGGGCCTGCACAGTCCCGATGCAGCCCCTGGCCATCACCCTGGTTAGGCGCCATTACTCCGGTGCCTCAACAACCGGACTCTGGGTGACCGCTTACGGGTCAAGATCGTGCATCCCGTGCCCATCTACAACCGGTCTACTGGTACCGAAGCTAGTAGTTGTTCAGCACTGCTACGCGAACCAGGAGTGGAGGGACCGCTTTACAGGAGCACCCCACTACCGCCACACACACACAGAGTCGTCTAGCCAGCGGAGTACCCACCAAAAGGACTCAAGGCTCCCCACAAATCCGGCCAGAATTCCCGGTAGGGAAATTGAAGCAGCCTCCTTGTACCCGACCTGGCATTCCATGGTGACCTCGGCAACACAACTTAGTTAGAATGGAGGAACACTGCGGAGATCTGAGAAACACTGGTCATTGCTAAGTCCACCCGGTCCGTTACCCATCACTGTATGCCATGTATCACCTGCTGGTTACAGTAAAGTACCCGTTACAGAGACTAACAGTGTCCGTGCCTTCTTATGAACTGTCTCTCCGCACACTAAGGTAACCGCAGCTGCCTCAGAACATCTTGTGCAGCTCCTGCTCGGCACGCTCTGCCTGGGCGAGCGTTCCATCCTGCTGCATTCTATCCCCCGGAGGCCCAAGCAGCGCCGGTGGACATCACCGGAACACTCATAGGTGGCGTCACGAAACAATTAACCCCTTAATCTGTTCAACCAACGACTTCTTTATTGATCTGGACCACCGGGCCCCACTACCAGCAGGCGCGGTTCCCTTGACAAGGAGGAAGATAGAACGCCTGTTCCTCGGAGTCCGGCCACGGTGAGTCAATTGCTCACATGATGTCTCCTGAGAACACTGGGGGAGGGGGGTGCCAAACCGAACTCTTGTCCGAGTGCCAGAAAACCTAGATACACTTCTGCGTAGCCTTATGGAAACATGTCACCACTTTTGCATTTTTTACCCACTTTTGCTTTTGGCAACAAATATTAGGGTAAAAAATTCACCAAAAATGTGCACACTGGTCAGGCTAATTAACCAATCTTCTACAAAGACATATAAAGGCCATGTATATAGTCAAAGGTAAAATGAAATGAGGCACTTATGACATTATAGTCTTAGGTCTTGTGTATTTATTCTGAGAGGATCCATTTCAAAGTGTTACATTTACGGATTGATTCAGAACTCGCTGTTCAAAATCTATTATCCAAATCCGAAAAGTGAAATCCCAGTTGGCTATTTTATTAGAGAAAGCCAGTGAGTAAAAAGCATTAGAATGATCCTCTGAGGCCTAATCTGGGATAATCCATATGGGGAGATCATCATAAGAGCGAATTTGAAATGCTGCCTGTGCCGTATCTCTTCTGTGTTTAGGGGATAGAGGATGTGATGTGAGTTTTTCCTAATTTATTAATCCACTTATGTATAAATTATATTTTTCTTCACGCTCCAGGAACAGTCTTAGTGTAATTTTTTTCTGTCTTTACACACTGATGAAAGCCTGATGAAAGTTGTTATGTTAGTTGTGATAATATTAGAATGAGTTCACACAGGGTGATAGTGCAGGCAGATGTGGACATGTAGCGCCCCTATTGCTAGGGCCACAGGGAGGTACTGCACCCCAAACAGAAGGTGTAGTGCCTCCAGAGCTATGGATTTGAGGTTTCCTTATAGAGTCTGTCCTAAGCACCCATACACTAGCCCCCTTTAGCATAGGGACTGTATATTCAGTAGGTCCAGGGGGTGGAGCTAATAGTGGAGCAGGAGACTTGAGTGACAGTTGAGCTAATTTTAGTCAGACAGTGCTGGGAAGGCAGCCAGAGAGACGTGCCTGACAGCATTCCTGACAGGAGGGCGCCTTTAGAGAGAGGTGACCGGGAACCGGAGGGGAAGAACAAGTCCTGGTTGGAGCCAGCTGGGGAAGTCGGGTCGAACACCGGATACCGGAGCTGAGGCAACAGTGGGCTATCCCGGGTTGCAAACCGGCAAGCTGTGAGACCGACAGAAGGAGCCATAGCACTACAGACTGCACCTCAACCTCAGTCCTTTATTGGGTTCAGGACACTTTAAGGAAAAGGACCGAATTCTGGTGGGGGGAGGATTAGCTTGTTACCATTCCCATCCGTACGGTAAGGAACTGAATGTATTTAACTGTAACAGACCAGTGGGCTGGCATAGGAGTTCTGTAGAGTGGTTTAAAGAGGGTAAGAGGAACACAGACCCCTAAAGCCATTAAAAGGGACCATCAACAGACTCTACAGGATCACCTTACAATCTGTAGCTACGTCCCGTTCAATCAGACTGTGACTGTGTTCTGTATCATCTTCCTGGTACCAGTAAAGTGACGATTGAGTGAATTGGTGTCTGTGATCCGTTCCTCCGGCGCCCAGAGGGCCTCAGCATCATCAGAGGGGTAAGAACTATGACTCCCCTCATCTACGCCCGCTACCCAGAGGTAAAGCTCCACCTGTGGGGAGCTCTACTACTCTGAGCTGCAGCTCCATCACCTCAGCGGCCGGCCCGCAGCGCTGGTATCCACATTACCAGGTACCACAGGTGGCGTCACAATACCAATTTCCCCATCATCACCCTCACCCCTATCACTGAGGGCCCAGGACACAAAACCGGGAACTGACCAGCCGTGATTCCCCATCGAAGCAACCGCTCCCGGTATCCGAGTACCATCTACCCTGTCGACCGCCTCAGACACACCAACGGTGCTACCGCGCAGGCGCCCGAAAGGTAGAGGGGCCCGCCGCCATCAAGCTCCAGTAATAAAAATTAAAGCGATACCATTGGTGCAACCTCTGCTACCGCAAGGAGCCACAAACGGTGAAGGAGCGGGAATCCCTGTCTGCAGAAGCCAGCTCCTGTCATAAAGAACATAATTTGTGCTTTATGTACACCAAAAGGTCCACAGGCTCTCCGCCCAGAGGCCCTCATATCTGTGTCTGCCGCAGAGGTGTGGGGGTGCTCCAAAAATGAAAGATTTGTGTATATTTTGTATTTATTTGCTTATATACAGTATCTATGGTAGCTACTGTTCACTGTGATCATAGAGAAAACACAATTGATTGATAGATCGCTGTATCCTGAGCTCGCAGATATAAAAACTAGCAGCAACACCACCAGACAGCGTATATGACTCCACATAGAGGCCCCACATTACTGTGCCATACATGACTCAGCACACTGCAATTTATGAATATATGAACTCCAATTTTGCTGTAAATGTTAATTTACGTAAGATACTTGTGGGTTTTTTTTTTATCAAAGAGCGCAAAAGTAATCTAAATATGTGACCTTTCAATATGGACTAGGGCGCAACTACAATAGGTACATGGGTTGCAATTGCACCTGGGCCCCAAAAGTCCATATGTTCTATATGAAAAGACCAATACTATTAAAGACTTGCAATAATTGGGGTCCCTTTGGAGCTTTTGCACCGGTGCCTATGAGCTCCAAGTTACACCACTGACTATGGATGAAACCTAATCACTAAATCTCCGACCTCTCCATGTGCCAAAACCAGCCTCATCTGAATGGGAAGTGAAAAGAAGTCCAGGCATAACTCACAATTAAAACCTTGTGTGGGTCAGATGGGTGGATAAGGGTGCAGATTGCAGACCCTGGAACAGGCCACACACTCTGATATATACTACAACCAAGAAAAATAAGGACCCGGACACCTTCAGTCTTGTAAAAAAAAAAAAGTACCTTTTGTTTTTTTATGTTTGCAGGAATATTGGATTTCATATACTCATTAATCGCTGCCGCACCGTGTATGTATATGTCTGCATATTGGCCATATAGCGGATTTGTGCACATATATATTAATTTAATACTAAAGGTGTGAAGGCCTTTTTATTGCTTTACCAGCCTTAGATGTCCACATTAGTGTATCAGCCACATCTGTCCTCACAACAATTTGGCATCCACATCTTTATACCATTGTATTGGCTACAGATCCTCCTATAGTAATGTGTCGAACCCCTGGCCCTGGGGTACTTGGTATCAGGCTCGGTGGGTGCTTTCATGGGGGATGTGACGGGTGGCAGCGCCTAAGCCCGTGGCCTGGGCGACACTTCAATAAGGGATGTATGTACAGGGGATTAGAGTTTGTCATGTGACGCCACATGTAGTACCTGGTGATGGGTCACCAGCGCCATCACAGTCCGCTGCTGGGATGGCAAAGCTCCCTACAGGTGGAGCTGGCCCTTCCTGGGCAGCATTCCTGAAAGGGAACAGGTTGATGAAGATAACCACACAAAGGAAAAGTCACTTTCTCCCAGGTACTTTACTGTAAACGTTCCGCAGCAAAATACAGAGTCCACGGTTCAGCAACAGTTGTTAAAGTAACAGGTAGCTCTACGGTGCTGCAAGTGGATCCCAGGTGGTATGGTGGGTCCCGTGGTAAACCTTATTTGACGAACCCGTGTCCTTTCTTCCCCGCCTAGGATGAGTCTATACCCAAATGCTCCATGTAGGTAGACTTGGGGGTCCCCTCCCTCATGGTGAGGAAGCAGGCAGACCGCTCCGTCTGGCAGGGTGCTGTGGCAATAAACGGACCACAGCAGCTGGTTGCCGACTGCAAATATAGACCGTGGCCGGATCCTCGGGCCCGGTGTTCCCGTGGTGGACTGGAGAATCCCCTGGAGTATGGCCACTCCATGCTGGGGTTCCCACTTTCTCTCTAGGGCCCAAACTCCGCACATCGGGCGCCCTCTTTCAGGATCACATCAAGACCCTCTTTCTCCTTTCCTCCGGATCAGTGTAGAGCCGTCCGGGTAAAACCTACGCCTCGTTCCACACTCTTTCTCCTCTCCTCCTCCTCCGACTACTCCGCTCTCTCAGACGTCCATTGTCTGACTATTCTATCCTACTGACTGACCTCCTTAGATCCCCCAAGAGGTGAATATACCTCCCTCCCGGGTAACCTCCCACTTCTATTCTAATGTGGGAGGGCAGGAATAAGTCCCACCCACCAACTTAGGGTCCACTTGCAGCTGGGGAAATTACACCTCTTTTACGGGTGCAATACCCCTCTGTGACGCCTGACTATGTGGGGCGCCACAAATGCACCCCCCAGAGAGGTCACTATAACAGCGTAGAAGACTCAGATGTTCAAATATTAGTGTGTCAGCCCAAGATACCACCATAACAGTGTGCCCGCCACTTACATCTCATGAGTAGTAACCAGAAATGCTACCATAATATTGTAGAATCCAGATAAGAGTGAAAAAAGAGCTGGGATCAAATGCCACGCTGACCACAAAGATAAACACAGAGTAAATCACACACTCTGTTTATTTTGCCTACACGTGCTTTCATGGCTCATAGGCCACTTCCACAGTGCATTTTCACTCTTATCTGGATTCTTCAGTTCTCAGCTGGGAGCCTGCAGTGACCTCCTGTGTGCTTTTATTGTAGTTGTGACACTCACAACTACATCAGGTGAGTTTAACCATTTGGGGTCTGAGGGACCTGTATAATAGCAATACTACTCTATGTGCGCTTCCTTTCTCTTTTAATTTACCATAATATTGTGCCATTCATATGCACTCGTATATAGGTGTGCCAGTCACAGAAGCCCTCCATATTAGTGTCAGAAGAAGATGCCCCTCATAAATGGACCACCCACATATATCCCAGAAATAGTAATTACAGACGCCTCATAAATATATGTGATTGAACTCACAAACATGGCCCGATGTGTCAGCGGAAGATGCCTCCATCAAATTGTACCAGTCACATATACATCTGGATCAATAACAGGTGCCACTATAACAATGTGCCAAACACAAACATTCATACACAATCTCTTACACTAGTATAAACCACGGATACCCCCATATTATTGTTGCTAGCAAAATTTCTCCCATAATAGTACCAGGCTACAGATTGCCCCAGAATAATGTGTTAGACTGGCCACAAACGACACAGCAAAAGTGTGCCAGCCATATATATCACTGGAATAGCACTGATGCCCTCATAATAATGTGTCATACATAAACATGTATAAGCCACATATGTCCCCATTTAGTGTACCTTCAAGAGATAATCCCATAAAAGTGTAGAGACCGCAAACACCCTGTTAATAATTGTGACGGCTACCGATACCCCAATATTAATGTCAGCCACATGTGCCCCCCTGTAACAATGTACCAGCTGCATATAACTAAGGAATAAAATTGCAGATGTCCCCACAACAATGTGCGAAACATAAACACATGCCCACACTATAGATGACCCCAAAACTGTGTTAATCCAGGATGCCCTAATTACAGTGCGCGCCTCAACTCTCCTAGTCCCTACCTGGTTTCTGTGACTGTGGGTCCAAACCTTTATTCTGGGAACTTGGGATGTGATTTTGAGATACACGAGCAAAAGAGAGAAGGAAAAGGTAGAAAATGAAAATGAAGCGACGAGCACAAGCGCCTGTGACATTCTGTATACAAATCGTGTATAGTTTTCCTTCTTTTATATGAAACTCATTTTAGAGATTTTATTTCAAACCAGAACTCATAATACGGAAATGTCAGCTTCATGCACTGACACCTTCTGAAAAGTTCATTCCTTTCACACTTTGTATTGTTATTACATTTTATTTCCTTCCCAGCTTTCATTTCTCTGTTTTTAACACCAGGAATCAGATGTAACGTTTTATTCATTGACTTCACTTAAGAATTTACCTTGTGACCCTATTGACATTTTGTTACAAAGGTATAAAAGAAAACTTTTAGCCCGTTAGAGAAAGTTTCATTCTGTACAAATCAGAGCTTCTTGATTAAAATCAGCGTCTGTATCTAGTGATAGAGGCAGAAAGAAAAAGGACACGTAAAGCTAAGTGCACACTGATGAGCGCATGCACTCGGGGTACATGACCGACACTGGCCATAGTTAGGATAGATACAGGGACATATTGTAAAAATAAATATACAAAATCCGTGAGATGTTCAGAGCTTGGGCTATTTTTTATTATAAGAAAGAAAAGTAAATCAGCTCCCCACTGTTTCTTCCATTTTTGGATGGTGGTTGTTGCTATATTTATCACCTAACCCTGCTTTACTCTCCTCCTCCACAACTTTATCCCTGACCTTCCTGGTGTGTTCTTTGGTTTTCATGATACTCTTTGATCCCTAATGTTTTCAAACAAACCTCTGAAGCCTTTACAGAACAGCTGTAGTTATACTGAGAATAAATTACACACAAGTGGACTCAATGTACTAGTTAGATTACTTCTGGAGGCAATTGGTCTCTTAAGATTTTATTTAGGGGTATCAGACTACAGGGGGCTGAATATAAAGGAGCGCCACAATTTTCAGACTTACATTTTAAAAAATATTTAGAAAACCTGTATCATTTCTTTTACACTTCACAAATACTTGCTACTTTGTGTTAGTATATCACATTAAATCACAATAAAATACATTTACGTTTAGGCTGTAGAGTGAAAATAAATGTGGAAAAGTTCAAACGGGTCACTCCCTTCATTGAAAGAAACCTGAGGATGAGTTGGAAAGACAATTTAACGCGAATAGGGTCTTATCACATGAAACACTGGAAAATTGGTAATGGAGAGGCTCACCGTATGTGGTTGTGTGAGACACAACCACTATACACGTATATAATCACGACTGCTGTAGCCACCACAGAGCGGAGAAGAAATGGGCCTCCGTTACCTCCTGGGTGGGCCCCTGTGCTGATATCAAGGTTGCACCATTGATATGTCTGCCCCTGATGCTCAGCCAAGGTCAGAAGAGACGGCGATCTATTCATGCTAGCATCAAGCTTTCTATTAATTGTGATTTCTCCAACTACAGAGTTGTGATGGTCCGGTTTAGGAATGAATCCACGTGACGTCTGGAGGACCTCACTAATTTACAACGAGGTTCATCCAGATTTTAATGTTTGTCAGCAAGGAACGTTGTTGTAAAGCCGTTCCTTACAGATTATGTGTTGGTCAACCTGTACTAGAGCAAAAGTAATGAGCTTCACTGCGAGCATTTCGACTTTAAGGCTATGTGTACATGAAACCTTCGTCCTGTTGGAACTTGGCATTGGTCTTTTACCTGATTTCACAGTTTTTCAACCTTAAAGTGGTTAAAAGCAGTGACATAAGACGGAACCATGAGCACATCAATATCATTTTGACATTTCTGTGCACTACATTATTTTATAGAGAGTTTGCAGCATTTTTCTAGGTGGATTTTGCCAGGATAAGTCAGTGTATGCACATAGCCTAAGCATACAACGGGTGAAATAAGAATTGAATACATCAACAATTTTCTAAGAAAAAATAGGGAAAAATAAAGCACATTCTCACTGAAATTTATTTAATACTTCATACAAAAGCCTGGTTCGCGATGAAGCTTCCAGATGCCTCCTGTATGGAGAAACTAGTCACCTGCATTGCTCAGTAGTGATTTTGGCCCATTCTTCCACACAAACACTCTTCACATCGTGCAGGTCCCACGGATCCTTCTATGAACTCTGAGCTTTAGTTCCTTCCATACATTTTCTATTAGATTCAGCTTCGGTGATCGGCTCGGCCATTCTAGCAGCTTTATTTTTGTTTCTCTGAAACTAATTGAGAGTTTCCTTGGCTGTGTGTTTGGGGTCATTGTCTTGCTGAAATTTCTACCCCCATTTTATCTTCATCATCCTGGTACATGGCAGCAGACTTTTATCAAGAATGCCTCGGTACATTTGTCCATTCATCCTCTAATTATATGAAGCTTGCCGATGCCATAGGCTGGAAACACACTATCCTACTTACATGCGAGTCTCTCGGACGAGACTCGGATCAGTGACCCTGAACGGCCTCTCCCTCTCTGGACGGGAGTGTGATGCTGCACAAAAACACAAGCAGCTGACACTCCTGTCCAGAGAGGGGGAGGCTGTTCAGGGTCACTGATCCGAGTCTCGTCGAGAGACTCGCACGTAAGTAGGATAGTGTGTTTCCACCCATATGCTGAAAAAACAGCCCGACACCATGATGATGTTCCCTCCTCCAAACTTCACTGTTGGTTTGGTGTTTTGGGGTGATATGCAGTGCTCCGTGGCCTCCAAACATGGTGTGTAATATGACATCCAAAGAGTTCAGTTCTGGTTTCATGTGACCAGACTATATTCTCCCAGTATTTGACAGCTTGTCTAATGTGTTGACAAAATTGCTTTTCATTCGGCAATGGAAGTCTTATTGAGCGTGATCAGAGCTGCAACAGGACGTGCATACAGGAGCGTGCATACAGGCCCTGGAGGTTGACTGCATACTTATAGTTCACTTTGAAGCCATTGTAGCTGCTGATTGCAGATCTTTCTGTAGCTCTCCACAGTTCGTTCTTGGCTCTTGGACAACTCTTCTACAAGCAGTATTTTAGATATGGGTCCCATATAACTAAAGTGTTGTAAGCTGCAACAATTCATAAACCAGAGTGTATACATGCACTTACTAGTTAAAAATCACTTATGTTATGGTATCTCTGCTGCCTCAAGCGCAGGTTAAAACAAATCTTCTTCAGGAGGCGCACCATCATTAGTAACTTCACGGCACATTAACATTTGATGCATCGTATTCTGTATGACCTATGCACTTTTATATGTTGACTTCTCCATATGTACTAAATTGGTGTCCCAGCCTTTTTTCAGCAATCTTGATTATTTTCCATTATGGCCCATATTATTTATTTTAATCAAACTTAATAAAACTATTTTTTCTATTGGCAAAATGTAATTGTTCGGGTCTTTTTGTTCTACTTTAGACGCCACTAAAGCATTTTCTTACGTGGGTAATTTTTGTGATAATTTATAGCCCAAATGGTCTACAAACGTTTTGCCAAACAGAATAAAAAATACAAGCAAGAAAAGGAAACAAAGCAATTTTGCTTGCTCCACTTCTTCTATGTCGGCCCATACGTTGTGGTTGATACGAGACTGTGAAGTGGGTGAAATGAGGGAACTTTCCTGATGGATAACTTACATTCAGCAAAATAATCTTGCTTTTAGTTGTAAATATAAACCTACGCTTCAGGCGAAAAGACGGCCAGCTGCTCCATAAAGCAAAACCAAAAAATGAGATGATCAAGCACATATCCAGGGGCTATAATGAATTATGAGCTAGTATTTATAACATAGCACATAAACAATGAGTAACGGTACCGGCCAAGATAAGGCGCTGACTTGATAAAGGGTTTTATCTTGGCCTTAAACAACAACCATTCTGTTATGTTATAAATAAAGCTACTTTCTGCTTCATCGCCGGGGCACAATCATTCTCCATTCATTTTATATTCAGTGTCAGGTGCATTATTTGTCCGATAGGCGCCTGCATATTACGTGATGTCTCCTGTAGGTTTCTATTCTGAGCTCCTGAACCTTTCCATGACTTACAGGTACCTTGTCACTTTGCTGGCGATTTGTGCCTCTAAATAGTAACACCGCCTTCTGCCCAGGAGCGCCAGCTTCTGTCAACTAAGGGAGAACCCCCCCCTACAGAGTTAATTCTTCAAGGGTCTAAGACAAGGACATTAATAGCTGGAAGATAAACCATTTTTAGTACACAAGGACTACGTCATCGAAAGGACATTGTTTTGAAGCCCCTGGACACAACTAATCTGAGATCATTTGTGCGTGATGGTGTGACCGGTTCAGCTTGGAGGCAAGTCATCCCGGCTCATGTGGCTGCAATACAAAACAATCTGAAAATATATCATCTGGTTTACAAGTAGAATAAAATGTGTTGCTTAGGTTGGTTTCACACTGGCATTTTTTTAATCCAAGAGATGCAGGTAAGGGTACCTTTACACACCGCTACTGGCGGGTGGATACAACCAGCTACTTCACGTGCACGAGCACGCACAAACGGTTACAAATGGTAATCACACCACCTTTACACGCCGCAACAAGGTGCGCTACAGTAGGTTACATCTATCTCTGGATACACCGCCGGGTGCCACAAGTTACCTTCTGTAGCTCACCTTACCTCATTTACACACCGCTACAACAAGCTACTTTGGGCGGACCTGGTGCAGCAGGGACAACACATAGGCGTGCCACAATTGAGGATTACGAGACGTCCGTATGCTGATAGGACAAAGCAAGAACATCATGATTGGGCAGGCATCGCAGGAGGCTGTTTAATACATGACGCTCGAGCAATTGTGTAGTGTGGCTGGTCAGCTCCTTAAATATGCCGCCCTATGCAGCGACTACCAATCGTAATGCAGGAGCTTCCTCCAATGATCGCTGATGGGGCGCGGTATCCCGGAGCCTGTGTCACGCCCCAGCTACATACCAGGTACATAGCATGGTGTAGAAACAACCCTTCTGTTCCTTCTTTACACGCCGATACAGGTCGCTACAATCGGCTGTGTAGCCACCTGTTTCAGGGCAGTGCTCGGAAACAGATGCCGCTACTGCCGGGTGGCTACTACTGTCTTCACACGCCGCTACTACGGGGTATATTGCCGATGCAAGATACATTTGTAGCATGTAGCTGGTTGTATCCACCCGCCAGTAGCGGCGTGTAAAGGTACCCTAACACTGGGCCCCCCAGATTACCCCGGGCCACCTCGAAATTGTAAAAAGTGATGCCCTTGCAGGGTAATATCACTGATCTATCTCACGGATCAGTGCCAATACCGGTGCGGGAGCAGACAGTTGTCACCGGCTGTGTACCTGTTTTCCCTGGGGAGCGAGTCACTTGGAACTGCATTATGGGCATGCGCAGACCTAAAACCCGGATCTGGGGGTCTGGACCCAGCGGGATCTTTGGTCCGCCGGATCCAGGTTATGTAGAGCCCTACTTTAATTCATCCTGCATTGCCCTGGATCTGGGTGCTACCAGATTTTGCCACGGAGACGGAAAATGCTCCCAAATGTGTTTTTGGTCTCAGTGAGAAAGACGCTGACACCTGGATCCAGGGCAAACGGAAAGAAATGGAGGCACCCGCATGTTCATCCTTCCCTATTGAAAGTCAATGGGGCTGAAAATGGATTCAAATGCAAGCTGGATGCACACGGACGGCAAAAAACTCCAGTGTGGAACCGACCTAAATGTATATATGGAATACATTATCATAAGATTTAAAGGAACTTTTACATGAGAAGTTTAAAAAAAAAAAAAAAAAAGGCTTAATATTTTTAAATAGCCCTCACCATTTGAACAAACTTTGCATAAATCAATAGTACAAGTGAATATAAGAAACTTTGTAATATATATGATCATACAAGTCTGCTTCTTTCTCCACTTTTGAGCCACTTCTCCAGCGCCTTTCTCCTGATGTCATCAGTCACTATAAGAAAAAAAAAAGCTCAAATCTACCTTGGTCAAAGTAAGATGATCTGCCAGCTCATACTGTACATATCGGGGCACAGCTCCCTCTTTTTGGCCTGTGCATTGTGTCTATAGCTTTCCACAGACAGATACAAAACAGTCAGCTTGGGTCCTGCTTTGCCAGGGGCGTAACGACTGAGATCGCAGTGGTCGTACCTGTGACCGGGCCCGGAACTAGACTAGATGGGCCCACTGCTTTATATTGATCTGTGACCTCGCCTAGGACACAGATCGAGCTAACATGCATTGCGGTGCAGAGACCCGTCGGATCCCTGTACAGCGATACTAGCTGCCGACACACGCACAGTGGCTGTGAACCATCGGAGGTGCAGCAACAGGAGCCATGTATGAGAATGACATCTGTGAACTCCGATATCAGCTACCAACCACTGTGCGCTGGCTACGGGAAAACACCGGGCGATGTGGGAACACAGGAAAGGTGAGTGCAATGTTTTTTTTAACTTACGCTTTAGGGACAGAGCGGGGATAGATATACAAGGATCGGGACCATTTAAACCAGGATGGGGACATATATACAAGGAGGAGGACCATACAAACCAGGAAGGGGACACAAGGAGAATAATATACACCAGGAAGGGGACACAAGGAGGACCATATATACCAGGAAGGGGACATATATACACAAGGGCTACCATATATACAAGGAGGACCATATATACCAGGAAGAGGAGATATATACCAGGAGGAGGATCATATATATCAGTAGGAGGATCATATATACCAGGAAGGGGAAATATATACAAGGAGGAAGATCATATATATCAGTAGGAGGACCATATACACCAGGAAATATAAGAGGGCCCATACATCTGACCAACATATGTGTGTGTGTGGGGAGGGGGCAGGTTCAAATTTCACACCGGGGCCACCAGACTCTAGTTACACTACTGTGCTCTGCCCCAGTCTATTGAGCTTTGCTGGCACATTGAGGACCGAATCATTAAAAATAGGACCATCTTGATTGGGTATACCTTAAATCGGTGGGACGGTTTTTGATCAACAAAGTGTCAGCTAAGCATCCCACATTATTTACATTAATATTAATATTCATTTACTTCTTACTGCAGGTTTTTTGCTCTTGATCAAGGTTTTCCTGCTCACTGTGGAGTCTTGTTAAACCTCCTATGGATAGAGGGAGGCTGGAGGAGAAGAGACAGAGAGACAAGAGAAACATCTAGCAGAGGCAGAGACACAGGCAGATCATGCTGCAGTTAGTGAGGATTATGTTTTTAGTTTATTGCAGTATTGGATTCACAGTCACAGTTGCTCTTCAAAGAATAAAAACAGATTAGGAAAAAAAAAGGGGTCTCTATTTCCAGCAGTTTCTTTCCATCGACCTCCACTTAATTGCAGGTCTCTTCCTATACTCACATAAGCAGAGACCTGTCAATCAATGAGAGCAGGACTGGGTGAAGCCAATAGGTACCCCCAGCGACTAGTTTGTATAGTCACCCTTCACTTAGTATGTTTTGTCAGAAGTACCACAGCATTTCAGACTAAAACATGCAGACTTGTAACGATGCAGCCAGTCTCTGATTCATGCTGCCAGTAATTTGGACAACATGAATCATTTGACAGGTGACTACACCTATTTTTTTATCCTGAAATTATATTTGCAGCTCTTTATAAATTCTAGGCAATCATAATAGAGAAATGGATGCACTCACCGTAGATGGTCTTGAAAGTCCTTTATTTATGAAGAGCACACAGGTAAAATGTGGACAGGCTACAGGATGCGGGCTGTGTCCGCCAGGATGGGCTACTTACCCATTGTGTGTCTTTATAAATTCTATAATTGTTTATTATGAATCTTCCAAAACATTGCTACCATTGCTTTGTCCAATAAGGAACGGTTCACACTTGCATTCTAGGTCTGGATTTCTGTCAGGCTGTGTTATTTTTGAGAGCAAAATGAGTGCAGAACATAATAAAGTCTATGGGGAACATGAGAATTGCATACAAGCTGCAGCAGGTCAAGAACAGATTGTGCAGAGCCGTCTTGTGAATGGAAGCTATGATGTTAAGATGAGCAAGTCTACAACAAAAAACATCTTCAATGAAATCAATGTAGATTGTAGATACCTATAAATAATGTAGACAAATTAAAACTACATAACTGCATGATGGTTATGCACATTCAGTATTGTTTTAAGACTTTGTCACCAAGATAACTCATGTCACATATGAGAAAAAACAGGACACTCCTACTGTAATGCATTGGTCTCGACCCTGTGGCCTCTTGCTTCATGGTCAGTTTCCTTTCCTGCTGAGCCACAGCCTGGTTGGTCTCGGTCTAAATGCTGATGGTTCTTTTAGCTTTGCTTCTTCCTTTGGTTTGCAGATAAGGTATTCTCAATTGTTTATTTAGTCTCTGTCCTATCACACCCCGGGTGAAGCTATTTGTAACCTCCTTTCACCAGCCTCCCTTGCTGGCTATATTTATTTGTGGTTTTCTGCTAAGGAGTTCCAGCCCTGCAGCTAAGGGATTTTGTTTGCTAAACAGAGACCAGTGTTGTTTTTACTCTGTGCAGTATCATTTGCCTTCCATTTTCCGTTAGGTTGGTAAGATATTTCCCTTGCTTGCATATATTATTTTTCTTTGTCCACTTGTACACGTTCTTTATGATAGCTCACCTTCAGGTTTTGTCTACTCAAACATAATTTCCTTATTGGGGTTAGTTGTGTGCAGCGACCAACCCTCTGATTCCTCAGGAGGTATGAAAAACAGGTTGATGGCCTTTCAAGGAGCGAGGTCCAAGCTGTGGTTTCTAGTTGTGGAGCTATGGACAGGAACCAGAAGGGTGTGGTGTTGTTTCTTTCTCTTAGGCTTTATTTCTCCCTTTATCGATGTGAGAGCATACATGTGCATGACACCTACATCTCCAGGAAACAGAACAGTAAGCTACTAAGTAAAAAAACCTAAACCCTGCCCACTGAAGTACCAAACCAATGGCTGGCATGTAATGCTATATTTTAAACCATAAAAAGACAGTATCTTGTTGAACGAAATGATTCTCAAGACCCTAGACCAGCTGCAAAATCAACAACCTATACCTGCTGGTCTAGAGTAGTTTAATCCTCGTACTCCCTGCGGCATTTCCATCACCTCTTCTTAATAGTAGACCCCAAGACTACATTATATTGCAGCGTGATGCATGTGTAACGACACTAATCAATGGATGTGCGGCACAACATGGATGTTGATCCAAGACCCTGTGAATATTTTTTTGCTCAACTCTAGTTCTGTTTTGTTAAAAGAATGCACAAAAATAACTAAAAAATATTGTTTTTATTTTTACAATATCTTTAAAATGTATGCAAGTGAAGCAAATATTTAACATTTGTTTAGTTTTTCAAAGTTCAATAAATTAGATGAAAATAAAATGCATGTCACTAACTTAGACAAAAAATGATGATTTTTGGTAGAGTCGGTCTATTTTGAACCTGAGTTATTAATACATTTCAAAGGTTTCATGAAATGTGTTTGGCAGTACAATTGTTTTCTTCATCATCATCATCATCATCTTCTGTATCACTGGTGTCGTCATCGGTCTCCTCATCTGAGTCTTCGCTGTCCTCATCGTCATCACTTTGCTCTTGTTCTGCAATATATCAAATACAATCATAAATGTGTCTACCACCAATGGCTTTCATCTGGCCAAACACAAGACAACTATTGACTGAATTTCTCCTAACTCCTACACAAACATACAGGCCTGCTCATCGTTATTGGCACCCATGAAGCTTAAGTACATAATGTTGAATATCTCCTGATAAAATTAATCAAGTGAAACATCTTTTTTGTATAGACACTCATGTTAAATGCAAAAGGGCAAATGATGAACAACAATTTAAAACAAAAAACAATGTGAGGGATGAATAGAAAAACCCACAGCTTGCTGTGACACTGATATTAGCACAATTCACATTACATTAATATGAAAACACATTTTGACTCACCTGTGATAAATTGTTGTTGCCCATGTGACATGAATTAGCAAATGAATAATAGTGTTTCAAAAAGCCACATATTAGGCCCTGTTCCTTTTTCACAATAGTAAAGACAAAGGGGCTGTCCGAGGACATCAGAACTGCTATTATTAGCAAACACAAGACCTCTAAAGGGTATAAAGCATCTCCACAGACCTTATTATCCCGATTTCAACAGTGTGCAATGTTATTAAGAAGTTTGTCAAGCATGGAACGCTCAAGAACCTCCGTGGACGTGGGGGAAAGAGGAAAATTGACAAGCGATGTGTTTGAAAGCTAGTGCAAATGGTGAAAAACACACCATGTCAAATATCCAAAGACCTGAAGTTCAACAGTCCAACCTGGAAAAGTCAGGAGTCATGGTTTCAACAAGTACCAAACACCACACACTAAACCCAGGACCAATTTATGGGCGAAGGCCAAGGAAGAAACCATTGCTGAAGAAAAGACATAAAAAGGGAATGACTGATCTTTGAAAAAGAATACGTTGAAAAATCAATCATTCTGGGAAAATGTTCTATGGACAGATTAAATAAAAATAGACCTTTTTGACAATGCAAAGCAACAGTTTGATTATAGATGACGCAATGAAGCTTATAAGAAAAAGAACACTCTACCAACAGTTAAGCATGATGGAGAATCCATAATGCTGTGGGGTTGCTTTGCTACGTCTGGTACTGGGGGTCTTGATTATATCGCAAGAATTATGAAATCAGAGAATTATCAATAGATTTTAGTGTGAAATGTCCTACCTAGTGTAAGAAAACTTGGTGTGAGTCGAAGATCATGGATCCTCCAACAAGTAATAATAGAGAAGGAATTGACAAATCCAATGGCAGCACACCACCACAAAAAGTATCTATGAAAATCAATAAAGTTTTATTTAGGGCAAAACGACTTACATCTAAAAACAATTAAAAACAATGTCGGACCACAGTCCACAAGGAAAGAGAGGCTCCCAGAAATAATGAAATTATATTGCATATCTAGTCTATATACAATTACATGGATAATAATTCAACAGTGAGTGTGATCATAAAATAATAGATCTCAGTGCATTCACATAAATAAGAGATTGACCACAAGTACTATCCAATGATCTGCAAGGATCAAGGAAAAGTCCAAAGCTGTAAAATCATAGCAGACAGATATGAGTTTCCCTAAACCCGGTGGAACAAACCACACGCAGCCGCAGATGTAAGATAATGGAGACGAGGGCACACAGCTAAGTAAACAAGGACAACCATGCGAGTAGGCACGGAGGGCTAAACTGTAGATAACAACCAGTAAAATAAATCATGTCTCACCAGTAGCCCATAGGTCCTAAGTGCTGTGCGCCCGGAGATACAAAGATCTTCCAGCAACCGATGTGGTGCCGGAATGGTGCGGGGGAGTCCAGGGAAAGTAATGTGTGGGGAGCAGGGAGCTCGGATCCAAGCTGCCGGATGTGACGTACCGGCCGGTGTATCATAAGAGGAGAAGAGGGCGGGAGATTTCAAATGCAGGAGAAAATCAAGAAAGAATAATGACGCCCTGTGGGGCGTGCAGTGATGCAGCGAGGAAGGGAGAATGGAGTCTGGAGCCACCTTTCCAGTCTTCTGACAGAGCGACCTCCAGTAAGTTATAAGTCATTTTTTTTTCATCTTTATAGGGCGGATTTACAGAAGAGAGGGATGGTTAGGAAGCAGCTAGGAAGGTGTAGGGACAGCTAGTGATAGGTCAGGGGGGAAGATCCAGGTGACAGGTTCTCTTTAATAATGGTGAGCAGCTCTGTACATATAGGGTCAAGTGTGGTGAAATATGAAAACCCAACATGTAACACAGAACATCAGCACTGGAGCATATTCACCAAAAATATAATGTGTAAGGTAAGTTCACCCTTACTTTATGATAGTCGAGATAAGGGGGGGACACTGCAATAGGACATAAATGTCAAGCAGAGGGATAGTAATGTAAGGGATTAGTGCTACTAGTATTCTACACCCTAATGATAACATTGTCATAAAGAGATCAGTCATCCTTACCAATTTTTAGCATTTCCTCAATAAGAGGCGAATATTGTGTGGCCTCTGGATTGTTGGGTTCATAGAGAAGTACTAAAATATGGAGAAAAAATATGAATATATGTAACTAAAATATATCAAAGTTTAAAGACCAAAATATTGAACATAAATTGTATGTGTATAAATTCAAAGTCACTCTAAATATCATTAGATTGATTTAAAAAAAAAAAGTCCCCGGAAATATAAGCCACTAAGCTGCAGGAGTGTGGAGCTGGTGCCCATTTTGGTGGAGTCAGAGTCGGAGTTGAAGCTGATAGAAAATAGACCGACTCCTAAAATATATAATAAGTTGGGTACAATAGTTCAATGCAGAATGTGATGAATTATTATTGTGAATTATTATATTCTATGTAAATATCTTGATTATTGTATCATAATGATTAAAGCCTGATGTATACAATAAATGTACCACTTAAACATGAGCCATGTATGAGGGAGTCGGAGTCAGAGTTGGATTCGGAGTCAGGGAAATTCAGTTGTTAGTCGGTGGTTTGGCTTACCGACTCCCCAGCCCTGCTGAGCTGACCTGTTTCCGACACTAGACTGTGAGCCCTCGTAGACAGGGTCCCTGCCCCTCCTGTACCTGTACGTCCTGATCGCCTAGATTTAGTGTACTTGTTCTTGTCTCCCTTATCCTCATGTAAAGCGCCATGGAACCTAATGGCGCTATATAAATAAATAATAATAATATGTTAGAATGAAGATTTGTAGTTACATCTGTTTCTGGGAACTAAGATGTTCTCATTACAGATACAATGAATCGGTCCTTCAGTATTTAAAAAGTAACAATGATTGAACAGCATCTACAGCTCTTTATCTGGCATTCAGCATTTTCAAGCTTAAAGGGGTTGTGTCACGTACAAGTGTACATTTTAATTTACTGCTCAGGTTAATTATTTAATATAACTGAACTTATTTCACGAATGTAGTGATACCAAATATGTGTATATTCATTTTTTTATTTCTTAATTTTAATGTGGAGGAAGGGTGGGGTGATTTGGAGGTGATATAGTGGATTAGTTTTTTAAAACTTTATTTTTTACTTTTTACTGTATCTTATAGTTCTTCTAGGAGACCTGTGATCATTTGATCACTTGTGTTATACACAGCTATACTACAGTACTGCTATGTATAGCAAAAATCATGGTTTCCTATGAATGCCAGCCAGCCCTTCGTGGCTTTGATTGCTGCTTTAGTTTTTTCACAGGAGTATTGTCATGATAGGCACAGGGGTCTTCAGCAGACCCCTGGCTGTGACAACAACCTATCAACGTCTCGCTATCATGCTGATGAGAACCCTGATGATGCAAGCTATTAATGCTGGAAATGCTACGCTCCTTGGGCGGCTGTTAGAGGCACATGATGGCTGTAAAACACAGCCATCATCCGCTGGCAAAGATTCGGGATCAGTTCCTGAGCAAGCCTATGACTTACCAGCACATCATATGTCAGTAAGTTGTTAAAATCTTATTGGCATTAATGAGTTAATATATATCAGTGTAACACCCTAGAAAACAACTGAGTTATGCCCTGCTAAAAACATTCTGTAATGCGAGAGAACAGAGATACTCATCTTTACAATATGAACAATACATACTCATCTGACATAGCTTATGTGCCACTTGGTAATCTTTATCCATAACTGCACTGATGAACTAAAAAATATGAAAAAAAATGTACGGAAGAGAATAATAATCACATAATGTAAGTTAGACAGTTTTCAGAAGACAATGTTAGATGTGGACTTTAATGACAAAGTACAGAGCACGGCTGCAAGACAGCGCAGCTGCAAGGTGATCGGCCAGGGTAAACCTGCCGGTGATAATTGGATGAGTGAACAAAATGCACAGCTGTAAGTCAGCACACCTGCAATGAATGAGCAAAAGGCAGTGGTGTAACTAGAGTCTGGTGGGCCCTGGTGCGAAATTTAGACTGTCCCCTCCCACCGCGCACATGTTGGTAAGGTGTATGAGCCCTGTGTAACATTCTAAATTCTATAAAGTCTCACAAATTGACCCTTCTTCCCCTTCATTATGTATTAATGTCCCTCATCCTGCTATATATGTTCCTCTTCCTGGAATGTGAAGCTTATCCTCGTATATATGTCTCCCATCCTGGTATATGCTGTCCTCCTCCTCTCACCATAGCCCTCCATATGGTAAAATACAGCCTCATAGCCCCTCCACATAGTGCAGCCTCATAGCAGCTCCTTATAGTATAATACAGCCTCATAGCCCCTCCATATAGTATAATACAGCCTCACAGTCCTCCATATAGTATAATGCAGCCTCATAGCCCCTCCATATAGTATAATACAGCCTCACAGTCCTCCATATAGTATAATGCAGCCTCATAGCCCCTCCATATAGTATAATACAGCCTCATAGCCCCTCCATATAGTATAATACAGCCTCATAGCCTCTCTATATAGTATAATACAGCATCAAAGCCCCTCCATATAGTATAATACAGCCTCATATCCCATCCATATAGTATAATACAGCCTCATAGCCCTTCTATATAGTATAATACAGCCTCAAAGCCCCTCCATATAGTGGAGCCATATAGTCTCTCCATACAGTGCAATCTCACAGCCTCTCCATATAGTGCAGCCTCATAGCCTCTCCATATAGTGCAGCCTCATAGCCTCTCCATATAGTGCAGCCTCATAGCCTCTCCATATAGTGCAGCTTTATAGCCTCTCCATATAGTGCAGCCTCATAGCTCTCCATATAGTGCAGCCTCATAGCCTCTCCATATAGTGCAGCTTTATAGCCTCTCCATATAGTGCA
Source organism: Allobates femoralis (assembly GCA_033576535.1). Taxonomy (NCBI): domain Eukaryota; kingdom Metazoa; phylum Chordata; class Amphibia; order Anura; family Aromobatidae; genus Allobates; species Allobates femoralis. The sequence goes on along the minus strand of JARQOC010000011.1, from coordinate 40,426,149 downwards.
GCCTTTTAGCCCCTCCACATAGTGCAGCTTCATAGCCTCTCCATATAGTGCAGTCTCATAGCCTCTCCATATAGTGCAGCCTCAAAGCTCTCGATTTAGTATAATGCACCACCAACCACCTTCCATAATCCTCTTGCTACAGCTGTTCCCACTTATTAATAAACAATAATTCTGTATTTACCTCTCCCGAATTCCCCTCTGCTCCGGTCTCCTTGCAAAGACTGAAGACTCAGGAGGAGGCAGTGCTAGTGTGTGCTTCACTGTGGACCGTATTAAGCAGGAAGTGCCACCTACTGGAGTGGAGGAGGCAGAACCAGCCTGCTATATGTGTTCTTTAGTGGAATGCAGATGGAAAGCCTGGTCGGCTGTTAAAAGGAAACGACGGGTGGGGTGGGTGGCAGCAGTAAGAAGCAGGAAGCTTCCCTCCCCGACACACTGGCCCTGAAGCGGTGTGTGCTGCGGTGCAGTCACATGGATGTGCATTCTCAGGGACGCACATCCATGTGAAGCAGGACCTGGGATCACTTGGGCGGCGCGGGCCCTTGTACATACGGGCCCCGTCGCAGCCACGACTCCTGCAACCGCAATCATTGCGCCCCTGGCAAAAGGCACAGATACAAGAAAGCACGGTTGGAAGAACACACAGCTATAAGATAGCAAGGATGTAATTATTCAGTTCTTGTCCTTTTCTTTTCATTTTTACCAATGGTGTAGGATAGCAAAGAAAGTAAGGTAGCAAGGGTTGTAAGACAGCTAAGATGTAAGATAGCAAGAACGTAAGATGGCAAGGACGTGATATGGCAAAGACGTGAGATGGCAAGAATGTCAGATGGCAAGGATGTGAGATGGCAAGGGATGTAAGATGGCAAGGGATGTAAGATGGCAAGGGATGTAAGATGGCAAGAATGTGAGATAGCAAAGATGTGAGATAGCAAAGATGTGAGATAGCAAAGATGTGAGATAGCAAAGATGTGAGATAGCAAGGGATGTAAGATAGCAAGGGATGTGAGATGGCAAGGATGTAAAACAGCAAGGCTGTAAGATAGCACAGCTGCAGTAAGACTTGCTATTCAGTCTTGTAGGTATAATAGAATGTAGACACTGTGGATTACTGGACAGCCTCAGGTCATCTACACGTAGATCCTGACCTCTGCTAACGTAGTATTAATTATGTCTATTGCTACAGTCTCACTGGGTTCATTACTAAGTGCACGCTTGTTAACCCAAAGCCATGTCACCTCTGCTAGAAGCTCTATGGGAGCACGGCTGGCCTCATCATCGCTCTCATCTTCATCACTAGACTCCTCCAGACTTCCTTTGAAGTTGTCATTATGAATGGTCGATGATTGAGGTCCTGTGGTTCCTTTTTCATCTACAGTAATGGAAATCATACAAGGCAGTGATGATACATTACAGCATGTCTTCTTATAGTGTGAGGGTGGGTGTTGGGTGATGCACAAATAACACATAGTTCAGGTGAAGAACACTCACTAGAAATAAGTGATGTGAATATTTTAACACCTCCATGGTGTATACTGTACTTTGTTTATGTATATACTTTAGACAATGTTCAGAATGCAGAGATGTTGTCAGTCAGCCAAGCTTTGAAACAGATGTATTACTTATACAAGTGAATTGGTGTGCACATATTTTGCTAATGTTAGTTTTATGATGAAACACGCACATTCGTTTCCAACATTTACACTTTTTCTGTGTCTGCATAGGTTGAATGATTTTAAAAACTGTGCACATCTGAGCCGGGCCACTGTCACCATTCAGCCCACTCGATCAAGTGCTGGTGCCCCGGACAAATGAGAGGGCCCACTCACTGTTGGGTGAGCAGAAGAAAAGCGGGAGAACCTCTCACAATGAGGTACGCTCAATCCGGCTCCACACTGATCTATGTAATCGATGCAGAGTAGGAGAAAGCTGCTCAGGAGCTGAACATATGGAGGAGGATAAAGGAGCCGTGCAGCTGATGCGCTTTCTGCCATTGGAATTTTAGGACCTTCCAATCATGTGACTGATCATGTTCCTGATCACATGACTGGAAGGTGATTAAGTTCTACATTGGAAGGTTCAAATGCTGCAGCCTCTGTGCAGGTTCCAGTGGCTTCTCTCTTGCTCTGCACTGATCAAGAACTGCATGATGTGGTGATATATAGTGTGTGGGCAAATAAATGTGTCTGCAGCAGAGCTGTGTGTGTTTGTATGGTCATGTCTATATGTGCATGTAGCAGAACTGTGTGTGTCTATGTGCATGTAGTGTGCATGTCTATATGTGCATGTGGCAGAGTGGTGTGTATCTATATGTTCATGTAGTGTGCATGTCTATATGTGCATGTGGCAGAGTGGTGGGTATCTATATGTTCATGTAGTGTGCATGTCTACATGTACATGTAGCAGAACCATATATGTCTATGTGCATATAGCAGGGGTGTGTGTCTAACATATAATCTGCAGAAAGACACTAACAATAGATTTCTTCCCTCCCTAGATAGATTAATGTTAATGACACTTCCCTTTTACACCGCCAAGGAAGTTTTAATCAATAGGAAAAATGATTTTCTTACTTTTTGCTGTCTAAGGTATGGATGTGCGCAGCAGCGCAGGGGGGCAGGGTGTTAAAGGAGCCCACTGAGACACTTTCACCTGGGGTCTATAAGAACTCTGCACCCCAGAGGCATAGGGAGGCTTTTGTCACATGAAGCAATCTGAAGCATAGGTGAACATGGCTCTCCCACTAACCACCATCACATTTCTTGTCACTAAGTGGCAAGAACTGTAGAAAGTCAAAATGTTTAAACAACAATGACAGGTCAGTAAAGTTTGACTCTTGTTTGCTTTTGAAGATGATTACCAGAGTCTGTTGGTGTAGATGACATCTTCTGAACTTTCCCTCCATCTGACTTATATGTTTGCATGCTGGATGCAGCGCTGTAAACTGGGACATCACTGCTGCAAAAAAAAGCATGGCGACAACGACTTACCATCTCTTTATTAGATACTATTGAGTGTTTGTAATACTGAGGTGTCATTATGTGTTTGTAATAAAAATTAACCACAAGATCTAGGAATGTACAAAAATGTACAGCGTATTCGCTAACAGAAATGCCCCATAGGAGCGTATATGGTACACACTGGAGTCTGATGGTTGTGAACCTTTCCTCATACCTCTGTGTAAAGGGCTTTACTGTGCAGAGTGGGATCTGTTTTGTAGGGATATAACTTTTTCTCCCGGCTGACCCTTGTCTTCCAGGTACACTGCCAGGTCTACGGAGGAATACAGCAGAGTTAATAAGGTGTCAGACTGCATTGTAAGGCATGATGTGCAAGTGAAGTCACTAAAGCGTCTTTGGCTTTGCTCAGGGGAGATGGAGGTGGCCCATATTTCACAATGTAATGGAAACCTTAATAAACTTCAAGTAAAGGTGTGACAAGCAGATTAATATGTAGCTGAAATTTGATTTAACACTTAAAGAGAACCTGTCACTGCCTAAACCATGGGCAACATCATTCAGAGCCTGGCTGCATGATTACAACCAGTTATGTCTTTCTCATGAAGAGCTGGCGGAGGTGTAGGCAGAAACCTGACGACTCCGTTGCTTGGGCACACTGCGCAGTACCACCAGTGGCGCCACATGCTGCTGCTTTCCTCCAGGTCCTCCTCCTCCACTGACGTTGCTGCGCCGCACCCTCCCATAACAAGGACACCTCAGAGCTCATCCCCATCATGATGTCACACCATTTTTACTACTACTACTGCACATAACAGTATAAACAAACATGGCGGCGCCAGTCACAAGCCTGTCCCAGAGCCGGCCATCCTCACCTCACCGTCCTCAAAATAAAGGCTGCCACCACCGCATGAGCCTGCCCCCATCATGATGCCACCTCCCTCTCAATGCGATAGTATCGGCCACCCATTTAGGTTTTTATATTTGTAGCTTTCTCCCCTGTGATTGACAGATCGTCCCCATGTGTGTCCATGGGAATCTCTGACAGTGGTATTTAAAGGGAATGTGCACTGCCTCCTATTGTCCCCCATTGTGATATGTTGGTGGAGAACCCATGGGTTACCATGGCAATCTGGAGTTGCCAAATGCTCCCATCCAGGCACTCTGAGCTGAACTCCAAAGCAAACTGAGACTTTCAATATCTACTGCAAGATTACTGTAAATGGTATAGGTGATCGGACAATTGCAGGTTCAGTCCACTAAGGGGACTAAAAAATAAAAAAATACGTTTTTAAAAATATAAAACAAATAAACACAAACATTTGAATCACCTCCATTTTTCCTCATTAAAAATAAATTAAAAAAATAAAACATTTAGTATCTTCATGTTTTTAAAACCTTGGTGTCTTTACATTAAAATACAAAAGTCTGCTGCATTGAAGTTGTAGCGCTTACTTATTGTATTGGGGGATACTTGCTTTAGCTGCCGAATTCAAGCACACAGCAACATTTCTTATAAAAGGTAGTCCATCTGGTTTATTATCAGTCATAAACCACGTATCAGCATATAATAAATATAATACTTCAGTGTTTAGAGAGAACACCAATTCATGTAGCGACAGCTACTTCCACACACTCGTCCGCATACAATTATCCACTGACCTCGGTCAGTACACAAAGTCCCATACTGGTTTTACCTGCTCTTGTAGTTTAGCAGGGTACAGACCTGCTCCTCCCAGTCTTGCCATCCAAGGGGTTACACACAGGGATCACCCACCAGGTGCTTGGACTTGGCCCTTATTGGCACCTATCGTAAATCCAGATCCACCAAGCATCAATGACCACCTGGACTTCCAAGAGCTCTAGCCAGCTCCACTCTCAGACATTCTTGTCTGCCATGTGGTCCAAACAGAAAGTTACAGGACCTTCCTTTCATCATAGTCATGTGATACACCAGTAGTTTCATTATATCCACAAGACTGCGTATGCAAATTGTCACTTCAGTGAGGAAGTGGATAAACTCTAATGACACTTAATAAAGGTAGCAATCCTAAAAGTCAAAATTGACTCTTTTACGAGCCTTTTTATAGCCATGAGACACACCTATGGGAGGTATATGGATGGTCAGTCCCTCCCATCATCTGACCATCCTATAGAAACCAGCCCTTAGAATAAAGTAAGATTCCTGGTACTATAAGTCCCAGGCAAAACTATCTGGTTTCACATTGCATCAGATGTCTGTGCATACATACCGGCCACATACAGCATTGCCGGTATACCTCATAAAATATAAGAATAATAATTAACCCATACAGTAAAAGCCATAATGAGAAAAGAAATATAAAAAGGCAGTATTGTATTTTTCAGTCACCTCTCCTCCCTTAAAATAAATAAAATAAAAATCCATCAAAACGTCCGTAAAACAAGGATCAATACATCAGTTAGCATGACGAGCAAAAAAAAGCTGTCATGCAGCTCTATCAAAAAAAAAACCTAAATGTTACGGGTCTCGTAAATTGGCGACTTAAACCCCAACTATTTTTTAAAGGGAACCTGACCCCTAAAAATCAGCCCCCAGCCTATTAATACCTGTTGCACCATCAGTATTGTATTCTAGCCATCCCTTTGTGTTAAAATTGGGTATTTCTAAAGTTTATAAAAGTGGTTTTATTACCTGATGAACTGCGGCTTTTCAGTTCTTGAGAAGTCACACAGGATGTTCCCTGTGGCTTCTCATCGCCGCCTGTACTTCAATTATTCATGCTCCGATGGGCGTGCTAAGCCATAGTGATCCTTCTGGTCCTCCTCCATGGGCGGTATAGCTGCTATGATGCTAATCGCGTCATATCCGGCTATCCTGACGTCAGTACACCCATTTGGGTTGTAGAGACCTCGCGATGCGCATTGTGCATGCGCAAGGTTGCTTCACGGCAGCTTATGTGTGTTAAGCTGCCGTAAATCAACCTCGCGCATGCGCAATGCGAGGTCCTCTACACCTAAATGGGTGAACTGACGTCAGGAATGCCGTATATGACGCGATTAGCGTCATAGCAGCTATACCGCCCATGTAGGAGGACCAGAAAGATCACTATAGCTTAGCACGCCCATTGGGTGCAGGAACAGGTATTAATAGGCTGGGGGCTGATTTTATAGGGGTCAGGTTCCCTTTAACTTTGTTTTTTGTTTTTTTTACAAACTTCTAAAATTTTGTAACCAGTTCATAAAAAAATATGCAAAATCGGCTCTGACCTGAACACTTGTATTTCAGAGTAAATTTTTGTCACAAAATGAACGACGGAAAAACAAAATCCACAAAGCCACGAAAAAAGATGGCAAGTGCAAAAATGAAAAATTGTGCTCACATTGTGGTAATCCAGGGTCACCCTACAAGGAAATTGTGATGTAGTCCCTGCTAACACTCTTGCACCTCCCCACTCTGTCCTTAACTCTGCTACCGGACTAATCCACCTCTCTACTCGCTATTCCTCCACTTCTCCCCTCTGCAAATCCCTCCTCTGGCTCCCTAGTCCACAGCGTATCCAATTTAAACTACTAACATTGACTTACAAATCCACAATCTGTCCTTCCCATATATCTCTGAACTAATCTCCCGATATCATCCAACTCCTAATCTTCGATCCTCCCAAGACCTTCCCAAGAGCATCCCCCATTCTCTGGAATTCTGCACCCCAAAACATCCGACTGTCCCCTACACTTGGAACCTGAAAACCCATCTCTTCAGAACAGCCTACAACCTGCAATGACCACAGTGCCACCTCACTACCACTGGACCTGGTGCTCCACCACCACTGGACCCGGTGCTCCACCACCATCAGACCAGGCACTCCACCACCATCGGACCCGGCGCTCCACCACCACCAGCACAGAGTCAATCTACTGTCTCTCTCCCCACTGCCCTGTAGAATGTAAGCCCGCAAGGGCAGGGTCCTCTCTCCCCTCTGTACCAGTCCGTCACTGTTTGCTTGTTGTATTTATAACTTGTTTGTATGTAATCCTTTCTCATGTACAGTAACATGGAATCAATGGTTCTCTATAAATAAATAATAATAATAATGTAGTCTTTGGCTTTCAAATTTTATTTACGGTAGGTTACACCCCAAATCTCTCAAAGTAATTGTATTTCTCAGATGCATTCATACTCGGTGTATCCCCATTACTGGTGACGATGTTGTCGTCCTTTCACAGAAGTTATATGGGAACCAGATAATCCTGAACATTGTGGCTAAAGGTTTCACACGGGTACAGATAATCCTCTGCTGTAGCTAAAAACTGAAGAGATGTCAGTAATAATCTGCTGGAGAGGGAAGAAATCAATTTTTCCATGCATTGTGTCCCACATGGGATTTGCACCACTGATCATGAAATGAAGATGAATTAAGGAGTGGAGCAATCTACAAACATGTAAATGTTACACAGACGTCTGGTATCTCCTCATCGTTCCTTATACCCGGACAGATGGCCATAAGAGCAAATGATCATCAGAGATAGGATTGTTATGTCTCTGGTGCTATAACAATTAGTTCTAATTGATGAACTCACTCAATCTGATGGAACAAATATCAGATCTTCTTAATCCTTTTTGTCTGAGGTTATTACATGAATCATTTTCACACTACTGAAGAGCTGCCCACAGTTGATTTGAACTCATTTTAAAATATCTAGCAGAAAATATGAATTTTTCTACATTTTATATTTTGTGTTTCATGTGTGCTTTTGGTACTATTGCAAAGAATCAGTCTCCTTCTCCCTCTGGCAGCTGCTGATATAGTCCTTAGGGTCTTCTCGGGTACACTGCCATGTTACAGATGATCATTATGCAGAAGACGATGGACTAACCGGTTCCCTGCAAAATGCCCACAAGGAAAAATGGCCACTGGCAACCCTAACCCTGACCCTAACCCCAACCCTGTGGGCATTTTTCTCATCACCAGACTGACCATGTGTGACCAGCAGCACGCAGCTCATTAGGTGAATGGGGGCATTACTATACACTAAACACCAGGTGGCGCCATATTTTGTAACTAAATGTCACAACTCTTTTTTTTAGGGATCTATACCATAAATATGGTTGCTATATAGTAGGACCAATCATTTAATGAGGTTGTCCAATCTCATAAAGTGATGCCATATCTCTAAGATACAGTAGTCCAACACTTTATGATCAGTAGCAGTTCCAGTACTGTCCACTAACCACAAGCCCTGGGGCTATTATTTTACTGCACTTGGCACTCACAAGAGGACTGCAGTATCATATTCAAGTTTAGGGGATTGTACTGCAGATTCCCACACAGTCCAAGCCTAGAAGTGATACGTCATTATTTAAAGGGGTTGTACCGTGAGCAAGTATACATTTTAATTAATAGATCTAAGAATAAAAATAAGATCCACATTTGGATGAGTTCAAAATAAAATGGCTCCTCTCCTGAGATAATCTTATAATTGTGACCCTGTGTAATGGATGTATCCAACCATGCAGGAACAAGTTGGATATACCACAGCTCCTGGGCAGGGGAGGAAGGAAAAGAGTATACAGACATTACAGCTGGGGATCACAGAATTTAAGAGTATACAGACATTACAGCCAGAGATCACAGAATATATGAGTATACAGACATTACAGCCAGGGATCACAGAATATAAAAGTATACAGACATTATAGCCGGAGATCACAGAATATAAGAGTACACAGACATTACAGCTGGGGATCACAGAATATAAGAGTATACAGACATTACAGCGGGGGATCACAGAATATAAGAGTATACAGACATTACAGCCGGGGATCACAGAATATAAGAGAATACAGACATTACAGCCAGGGATCATAGAATATAAGCGTATACAGACATTACAGCCGGGGATCACAGAATATAAGAGTATACAGACATTACAGCCGGGGATCACAGAATATAAGAGTATACAGACATTACAGCCGGGGATCACAGAATATAAGAGTATACAGACAGTACAGACAGGGATCTAAGAATATAAGAGTATACAGACATTACAGCCAGGGCTCACAGAATATGAGTATACAGACTTTACAGCCAGGGATCACAGAATATAAGAGTATACAGATATTACAGCCAGGGATCACAGAATATGAGAGTATACAGACATTACAGCCGGGAATCAAAGAATATGAGTATACAGACTTTACAGCTGGGGATCACAGAATATAAAAGTATACAGACATTACAGCTGGGGATAACAGAATAAGAGTATACAGACATTACGGCCAGGGATCACAGAATATAAGAGTATACAGACACTACAGCCGGGGATCACAGAATATGAGTATACAGACATTACAGCTGGGGATCACAGTATATGAGTATACAGACATTACAGCCGGGGATCACAGAATATAAGGATATACAGACATTACAGCCGGGGGTCACAGAATATAAGGATATACAGACATTACAGCCGGAGATCACAGAATATGAGTATACAGACATTACAGCCGGGGATCACAGAATATAAAAATATACAGATATTACAGCCAAGGATCACAGAATATAAGCGTATACAGACATTACAATTGGGGAATCACAAAATATAAGAGTATACAGACATTACAGCTGACTATATATATACACATATACTGTACACCATTTGCATAATAATTTGGAACATGGTGTATATATAAATAATATGTAAATAATAGTTTAATTAAATAATATGAATATTAACAGCATATTAGTACATACCTTGAAGCTGTATCACAAGGAGGAATAACCACTTTCTCTGTATAAAGCAAATTAAGAATATGTTAGACATTGATCATTATTATTTATATAGCGCCATTTCTTCCATGGCGGACAGGTTTGGCAGTCTTTCCATTAGTACCGCGTTTACCTTTGGGTCCCAGCACTTGTAGTTTCCCATTTTGTAAGTTTACAGTTCTCTACAGGAAAGGACAAAACATATTTCACTATAGAACACTGTAGACACAGAACAAGAGTCATATCACAGAAGCATTGTCATTTTATGATATACTGTACATTGTATAGAGATTTTTCCTTTCTTTGTCAGTATTGATCTTGAGGGTCAGAAACATACAGTATATTGGTAGTGTCCTCTATGAGTGGACTCTGCTCCTCGAACCAGGTTAGTTTTTCAAGCATTGGCCCCGTATCATCAAGAATGGTGATCTGCTCTGGAGTAAGCAGGAGGTTTACCTACGCCTTTACATTAATATAGCGCATCTTTTAGTTGCAGGGAGTCCCTGCTATGCTAAGTCAGGGACCGGGGTACATTTTACTCCTAATTTAGGCTACTTTGGTTCTCCCTTCCCACAACGTTCTGCCAAGACTGCTGTAATAATGGCTAAAGATGCAAATGTATCGCAAAAAACAACATTTTCAAATATTTTGCCAGAGTTATGGTGAAAAACTGATGAATCGGTGCCTATATTTTCCCTAGAACAGTGCTACATTCCAGAGAGAAACTATCTGTATGTACAAGAACTATGGGCACAGGCAGCAGCAATATCCTAAGTGCGTGCCTTTATATGTTGAACAGTAGATGGCGCTGCAGATCTGACTGCATTCATTTACACCATTAAAGGTGACATCTGTATGCAGTAAGCGCCTTGGCTCCCTCTAGTGGCAGCTGCAGGCATTATTTCACTTAAAGGAAATGTAACATCAGAAAACGGCCAATTGTTTAAACCAAGCCTGTGTGATAAATGCTTTTGTTTTTCATTTTTGCAATGTATTTGTCTCCATATCACAACCTTTATTGAAAATAACACACAGAGTTCTTGCAAATTTCACATGGCCACTGTGACTTTTTTTAGACTCTAACTTCCTGTAGTTTAATGAAACGTGCACATAAGCCCCCGTCACACATAACGAGATCGTTAGCGAGATCGTTGTAACGTCACAGGTTTTGTGACGTTACAGCGATCTCGCTAACGATCTCGCTAAGTGTGACACTTAGCAGCGATCAGGCCCCTGCTGTGAGATCGCTGATCGTTACAAAGTGCTCTGGGTCATTTTTTGATCGTTGGTCTCCCGCTGGTCATCACGCATCGCTGCATGTGACAGCGAGAGACCAACGATCAGCGACCTCACAGGCTGGTAACCATGGTAAACACCGGGTATCCAGGCAGCGATGTTACCAGCGATGTGGAGGTGGCTCCCTGGTCGCTGGGGAGATCTGCCTGTTTGACAGCTCCCCAGCGACCAGGTAACGACGCACCCACGATCCCTACAGGATCGTTATCGTGATTGCTGGTGCGTCGTTGTGTGTGACGGGAGCTTTACATTAGCAGGAATAATCTGACTAGGACTCACTTTTATACTGAAGCACTTAATCAGTGTGTGCAAAGGTGTGAAGCGGGGGGGGGGGGGCTGTGCCATGCCTATTGTGATTGTTGGGTTGTTTTATCAGTTGTATATAGAGGTGTGAACTGTGATCCTATCTCTGTTGATAGAGAGCCTGCTGATAAGACAAAGTATGTGTTTTAAAAGGCCCCAGTTGCCAAGGGGAAAATGCATGTTTTTTTTTAAATAATAATAATAATAATAAGATCTTAATATAGAAATAAAATAATTTGCCAACATAAAAAATAATATTAATAATTATATTAATAATAATAATACATGTAACACAAGGACCTGATTAAAACAATAGGTAATTTATTATAACACAATCCCTTTAATTCTTGCATAATAATTATTATTATACATCTCAGACCACTTTAAAAGATATAATATTAGAACTGGAGGACCTCGCAAAGTCTTTGAATTGGCTACAGGACATACATATTTATCATTAACCAAATGCTTTCGATTGTCCTGAATGTAAGATTTTTAGTGGATCAGAAAATGAGTTTTATACTAAAAGAATATTTTCCCCCAAAATACCTTTGTTACAAATTCTGCTCTCTGGGAATTAAACTTTCTGCAAAAAAAAGAAGAAATAAACCCATAAACCCAACCAGTCCAATAACAATTAGGAATTTGTGTACATTTGACTTTTTCATGTTAAGTGTCAGTAATGGAATATTGCAGAAGCGCTCACTGATCGCTGCGATGAGGACAAAAAGCTGAATCTGTTGTTCAGATCTACTGAAATATGTTTATAGAATTGTACGTTTTAGACAATTATACTCACGGAGCCCCAGATTTGCTGCTTTCTGTGTAATCTTCATCTAGGATGGAGAATGGGTAGAAGCAACAAACATTAATACAGGGATGATAAACCATCACAGTCTACAGTGAAGTGAATGGAGATAACCATGTAATGCTTGGACCTGCTAAGTCTTCCACATCGAGAGATGCTATTTTCAGCTGTTACTTTTTGTGGCTAATAAATGAGGGTGCTAAAGAGAGCGTCTCATCTGCTGTTGCAATCGGCAGCTCCGCAGGCAGGAGAATATGTCAGTCTTACACAGCGTTGGAATTTTGTACCCGGTTTACTCACTGAAGCTTCTCTTTACCAAGTCCAGTCTGGCCTGTCCACAAGGAACCGGGATAGTGGCTCTCTGTTCTCTGGTCTCTCTCTCCCAGTGCTACTTTATCGCCTCTCCTTTCAACGCCTCCGCATGCAGTGCCCCGATCTAGCATCCACGGGCCCTCTCGGAGGACTGGTACCTGTCTCCCGGCCCTAGTTCGGTTGCCTTCTTAGCAGGTGCGTTGAGTTGTGGACACCACTCCTTTAGACTGCGTGGCCTCTGGTTCAGTGGTTCGGGCATACAGCGTCTGCGCCACGTTCAGGGCTGGGTCCCTGGTTCTTGACCAACCCCTTAGTTCGACTATCTTTGCCTCGAATCCGGGCGCCCAGTTTTCACTCCACCTGTTGTCACGGTTTAGTGAATACTGATGAGGGAATGGCAGTTACGGGCAGGGTGACCAGGGAAAACTAGTCTGACCCTAGTCTAGGAACCCTGAATGGCCCTGATCCCGAAGGTATCTCTACTGGTGAGAAGGTTCAGGCCTCGAGCCTCTCCCTAATCTCCTCCACCAGCCCTGCGCTATTCCCCCCTCACCTCCCTCCACAGAACTGGGATACAGCAACTCCAAAGGAAAGGACTTCAGCAACACAAACACACAGGTCAGCACAGCACGGCTTCCAGGCATAGAGTGAAACTCTATCAGCAGCACCACCTGGTGGAAGGAGAGGCTACTTAAAGGTTAGTGGGAGGGGAGTTCAGGTGAGTCACACATTAACCCCTCAACCAGCAGTTGAACCTAATAGTGAATGCAGTTCTGGAGCACAACACAGGAGGCCAGGACCTTCACAACTATCAACCATGCAGCTCTTAAAGACAAACACATACACAGCAGCATCCAGCAATGTCAGCGCCATCTAAGTGCGTGAGACCTGTGCCCCTGGGGTTTTATGTGTTCCCTTTCTCATGGCTGCACACTTTTCCTCCACTTCCTTCACTCTTGCACTACTTACTTTCTAACTAAAGGCCCCATCACACACTACGATATCGTGAACGATATTGTTGAAACGTCACGGGTTTTGAGACGTTCAAACGACGTCGTAGCGTGTGACACGTCGATACGACCAGCGATAAGTTGGCTGATCGTTGATCGCAGGTTTATGAACCGGACCATAAATCAGTTGATGTTCGTACGTTCGATCTGCTACATCGGAGTGTGTGACACCTCGATAATGATCTCGTTTTCAACATCAACGATTCACAAACCAATCACGTAGGCGTCCCTGGCCATTGTAATTTCCACACCTCCTCTGCACCGATTGGTGGTCAGTACTGCGTTCTGATTGGTTCTGTGCGTGGATCACTTTAACCATTGATGTCGCTACGCAGTTCTATAGCCGCTTAGCTATCCGCCTGGGGAGGTGAACACCTACATCATGTCTCCAAATATGATTTTAAACACACATATATATATCTATATATATATGTATATATATGTGTGTGTATTTGAAATCCTCCTGTTGTGTGTCATAGAAGTGCCAATATAACTGTTCGCAATCTCTCTCTCTTGGTTCTATATAAAGCAACACAAATTGTAGTTGAAGAGATGTATGGCACATATGTTTCCAAAGTATCTGACCACATATCACTTTCATCACACGTGTAAATTACATACACACATTTGCACACACACACGTACATACCCACTAACATGTAACACATACATACTTAATTTTATGTAGCTGAATAGTGTTGTAAGACAACACTATGCAGCTACATACACACAGAAATAGATCCTGTAATATGCATCATTTTGCTAAATTTTGCATTTACTGTATGTAAAATGGGACTAATGTGTTCAGAGTGTGTTGGTAGGCATTGAACCAGGGGGCACACACGAGCGTTCCTGTCGGACAGTTTGGGGACGTGGCAGCGACTTGCAGTGGTGGTACCAAATGAAGACAGACTTGAATTGCGAGATGATTCGAAGGGAGAAAGCGCTAATATAATGGCCATCTTTCAAGGCAAGGCTGACCAATGGGAACGCAGTAGTGGCTACCAATCAAAGCTGTAGGGGTGCAGTGAAACACATTCAGGCACGCCTACTTGCCATTGCGGTGTCAAATATTACGCCCACATTGAGGTCGGAGTCGCATTCGAGTAGTTGCTGTGTGACAGTGTATAAATGACCGCAAATATCGTAAGTTGTGTTGTCCTGCCGATCGCATGATCACTGCATCGTTGGGATGTCGTTAGCGATATCAGTACGTGTGCCATCTTACCACTGATCATTGAACAATGTTCAAGCAATCTAGGTCAAGTCGGATCGTTGATCGGATCGCTCGGACACTGAAGTGTGTGACTGGGCATTAACTCTTCACTGACAACCCCCACCTGTTCTTTCCCTGTCCCCTTCGACTGGGCCCTCCCACCGGGTCTGCCCATGGTCCCCTTGGTCCTAGGGTGTGTGGGTATGGTTGGTGGGGGCCTGAGTTCACCATCCCGTTTCCTTTAGGACTGAGACACCTGACCCGTTCATTGAGTGCAGTACCCCTTTGTGGCGACCAGACTGGTGGGGCGCCACAATAGCTAATGTGCATTTTCAGTAAGCGGTAAAATCACCTGTTTCAAGTATATGTGACAGGTGCACTTTGAAGTGCGATCTATATATTCTGATTAGTGGGGCCTACAATGATAATAAGAAGAAACCTTTATTGTGCAGCGCTGCATAGATTGCCATAATAGACTGGAGCTATATTCAGAAATAGCCATTTAAAAAAAATCATGAATCTCACATACATACCTTCTGGGTCAAGAACTTCCAGCTTTCTTAATGCCTGGAAAAGAAAGCACCATCAGAAGTGAGTGCAACAATTACCATCCAATAGTGAAATGCAGGAGGCAGCATGGATACAGACAGGATTGGGAACAACAAAGAACTAACTGATCCCCGCTGGATCTCTTATGTGAGCAGCATCACTTACTTAGACCTGAACACTGGGCAATGGGTGATAACTTCACATTACTTTTCCCCGATTATAAAAAGAGCAAATCGAACACTTTCCACAGATTCCCAATTATTCTCTCATTAGGCGCCGACCACACAACAAGCCAATTATGATGACAATAGGTATCAAGATTCAACTAAGGGCAAAGGGGTCACGGGAAGGGAGGATTATACCCTCGAGTAATTTCGGACCAGTATGGCTGTGTTTTTAAGCGCTACACAGCACTTGACAAAGGTATCAATCATAACTTTTACTAAAACAACAATAAACCTGGCCAGGTAGACAGATGGTTTCTTTTCCTACAGTATTATGGCATCACAGCACAGGGCACCCTATGAACTCTGCGGAATCCTAGTGTAGTCAATATATTGGGAGGCAAGAAAGGGAAACTATAGGTCGATGTACTGACAGAGATAGGTGTGGACTGGCCTTTTTAGGGTGGGAGCTTTTTGGAAAACTAGGACATTAATAGTCATCAGAGGGTGTAATAGGACACTTATTTGGATTCTCATTGTTCTGGCTCCGTACACTGTTTACATTTAGGCTGGCTTCACCCCACAGTTCTTTGCAGGATCCACTGGACAGAACCTGACAGGACAGGATGTGCACAAAAGTGTGGCCAAATGTGATCCCTGATCCTGTTTTTTGCTTGATTCGTTTTCTGCTGCTGTCCATGGTGCTGAAGTCTGCCTGTGTGTGCTCTGCTGCTGTCCCTGGTGCTGAAGTCTGCCTGTGTGTGCTCTGCTGCTGTCCATGGTGCTGAAATCACAGCCTGTGCATGAAATACTGCTGTCCATGGTGCTGTATTCTGCCTGTGTGTGCTCTGCTGCTGTCCATGGTGCTGAATTCACAGCCTGTGCATGAAATACTGCTGTCCATGGTGCTGTATTCTGCCTGTGTGTGCTCTGCTGCTGTCCATGGTGCTGAATTCACAGCCTGTGCATGAAATACTGCTGTCCATGGTGCTGTATTCTGCCTGTGTGTGCTCTGCTGCTGTCCATGGTGCTGAAGTCTGCCTGTGTGTGCTCTGCTGCTGTCCCTGGTGCTGAAGTCTGCCTGTGTGTGCTCTGCTGCTGTCCATGGTGCTGAATTCACAGCCTGTGCATGAAATACTCCTGGCCATGGAGCTGAAGTCTGCCTGTGTGTGCTCTACTGCTGTCCATGGTGCTGAATTCACAGCCTGTGCATAAAATAATTGTGCTAAAATTTGGACGGCAAGGATTTCTGAGCATGCTCTGTTGAAAAAAAAACAGATCCGGGAAATGATCCGATTTTTTTTCACGGATTGGGCACCCGTAGAATCCCATTATATGGGAACCGGATTGCGCGGGATCTGGTTCTGTCCACTTTTGTCTGATTTTTGAAAAAAATGCTGCAGGCTTCGATCTTGTGCCCGGTAATAAAACGGACAAAATCGGATCAGACACAAAAAACACAAACCTGATGGCCAAATAGGACCAATCTGGCACTATAGGGATACATGGGAGGCAAAACCAGATTGGGTTGTGTCGGGTCAAACCGGGCACAATTTGATGCAGAAAACCGTGGTGTGAAGCCGACCTTAGCTGCCAATGGAGTGAAAAATAACTGGGGGTGCAGTATGTCGTACCGCCACCGATCTGACATGGACGACCTAGCCTAAGGATAGTGTGGCACCCCAAGGGTTAATGTGCCACAGAAACATCAACACAGGTTTAATCCCCACACAACACTACACTAGAAAGTGGGAGGAGTTTAGGTGGCACCTGCACTAGTGGGAGGAGCTAAAGTTGTTTACCACAGAGCAGAGTGACAGTTAGTTCAGTTCAGAGGAGAGTTGGAGTTGAGTTTGGAGCAGGAGCAGAGCCAAGTAGAAGTGGAGGTCCTGAGAGGTCTGAGGAGAGGAGACAGAGGAACATACCCGGGATAAAGAGTTACCCCAAAAACTTGACCCCGGGGAGGCGCTTAAGACGGATATCGGATCCGAGGCTGTGCCTGAGACAGACAGGACAGTAAACACCGGCATAGTGAAGGTCCACCATCTTCACAACACCATAGCAAAGCAACACGGAGGGGTCAGTGACACAGAGGACTCAAGTTGCCCAGCATATTGGTACCCGTGAGCAGAGACAGGGCCAGCAGTACAGCTACAAGCAGCAGCAGGGCCACACACAGCGCTTAAAGTGATCCTAAACCTAGAAACTGACCCCCCTTATCTTTAGACCTGCCACTGCACCCCTTCTTATCATTCCTAGCCATCCCTTTTGCAGAAAAAATCGCTTTTGTAAAGTAAGAGAAAAGGTTATAATACTTATTCCTGTGTGAGTTCTCTCTTTCTGTGGAAGCCGCAAATGCCCCGCCTGTGTGCTGCTGCCTGGTAATTATGCACGCCCATCTCTGCTTCTAAGAGCCTGGCCGCGTCATGAAAGGGGGCGGGGCTCCGGCATGACGCGATTTAGTCCCGCCCCCTTTCATGATGCGGCCAGGCTCTTAGAAGCAGAGATGGGCGTGCATAATTACCAGGCAGCAGCACACAGGCGGGGCATTTGCGGCTTCCACAGAAAGAGAGAACTCACACAGGAATAAGTATTATAACCTTTTCTCTTACTTTACAAAAGCGATTTTTTCTGCAAAAGGGATGGCTAGGAATGATAAGAGGGGGTGCAGGGACAGGTCTAAAGATAAGGGGGGGGGGGGGGTCAGTTTCTGGGTTTAGGATCACTTTAAGTAGGAAGCCAAGGACCCGGTCAGGGTGGGAGCAACCTGGTACAGACTCCGTGGACAATATTGTGATATACCATCTGCAAGTAAAGACTTGGAAAACAACAGAAACCGTGAGTGTGTGTGATCCTTGTACTGAAGCCCCACTTGCCCCCGGGGAACCCAGTTCTGCCCACAGGAACTATTCTATCCAAGCTGCTATCCCATCATCCCCGGAGGTCCTGCAGCAGCGGCGGCCCCATTACTGGCCGCATATAGTGGGTGGCGTCACAAGTGACAAATCCCCTGTAAATAACCCTCATTTTATTGTGCGGGCCCGGGACACGGTCCGGACCAGGACCGCCGTGACATCCCCCAGCAGTACACCGGTCCGGCACCGAGTACCCTGTCCCAGTGGGCTCCACAATAGGCAATGTGCACACGTTGACTATTTGGTGACTTTTGTACGTCAGTATTTGTACGACAAACCCAGGAGTGGGACAATCAGGACAAAAGTATAATAGAAACACATCACCACTTCTGTATTCATCAACCACTCCTGGTTTTGGCTAGAAATACTGAGGTCAAAAACTCACCAAATACTCAACATGTGCACAAAGCCTAAACCTAGAAAACCCTTCTATAATGTATTAAAGCATGATACTTTTCTTGTTAGGTCATATATGTTTATCAGAGATAGTTTTCCTACAGGAAGGAACCTTCTCACCTTGCCCAAATTGACTTTGGAAGATACTCCACCGGCTTCAGTCCTAATAAAACACAGAACAGTAATATTTATTTTTTGTTCTCTTTTCCTACCAGTAAATGCCGTTTTAGGCTATTTCTGTTGTATTTCTGGGGAGTTTTGCTTATGATATTCAAGGCCATGTAATGATTGATTGTGATCAGTTTCTTTTCTGGCTTCTTTGTTAACAAAAAGTCGTATCATTTATTATAGTTTTCTACAGTCATGGCCAAACGTTTTGAGAATTATACAAATATTAATTTTAACAAAGTCTACTGTTTCAGTTTTTTCAATGGCAATTTGCATATACTCCAGAATGTCATAAAGAGTGATCAGCTTAACAGCAATTACTTGCCAAGTCAATATTTGCTTAGAAAATGAAGTTTAACCCCCAAAACACATTTCAACATCATTGTAGTCCTGCCTTAAAAGAAGCAGCTAACATCGTTTTAGTGATTGTTCCATTAACACAGGTGTGGGTGTTGATGAGGACAAGGCTGGTGATCAATCAGTCATGATTAAGTAAGAATGACACCACTGGACACTTTAAAAGGAGGCTGGTGCTTGGTATCATTGTTTCTCTTCAATTAACCATGGTTATCTCTAAGGGTACCTTTACACGCCGCTACGACAGGATGGATACAACCTGCTACTTCACGTGCACGAGCACGGCCAAACGGTTACAAACGGGAAACGCACCACCTTTATACGCCGCCACAAGGTGCGCTACGCTACGCTACATCTATCCCCGGATACATCGCCGGGTGTCTCAAGTAGCCATCTGTAGCTCATCGTACCTCATTTACACACCACTACAACAAGCTAATATGGCAGGACCTGGTGCAGCAGGGACAGCACATAGGCGTGCCACAATTGTGGAGTACGAGACGTCCGTACGCTGATAGGACAAAGCAAGAAACCCATGATTGGCCAGGCATCGCAGGAGGCTGATTAATACATGACGCCCGAGCAATTGCGTAGTGTGACTGGTCAGCTCCTTAAATATGCCGCCCTGTGCAGCGACAACCAATCGCAACGAAGGAGCTTCCTCCAATGATCGCTGAAGGGGCATGGTATCCCGGAGCCTGGGTCACGCCTTAGCTACATTGCAGCTACATCGCCGGGTGTCCAGAGTTCCCTTCTGTTCCTTCTTTACACGCCGATACAGCTCGCTGCAATCGGCTTTGTAGCCATCTGTTTTCGAGCAGTGCTCGGAAACAGATGTATCTGTTGCCGGCTGTCACGTCCCGTCTTCACACGCCGCTACTACGGGCAATATTGACGCTACAAGCTACATTTGTAGCCTGTAGCGGGTTGTATCCATCCCGTCGTAGCGGCGTGTAAAGGGCCCCTAAAGAAACACGTGCAGCCATCATTGCACTGCACAAAAATGGCCTAACAGGGAAGACTATTGCAGCTAGAAAGATTGCACCTCAGTCAACAATCTATCGCATCATCAAGAACTTCAAGGAGAGAGCTTTCATTGTTGTAAAAAAGGCTCTAGGGCACCCAAGAAAGACCAGCAAGCGCCAGGACCGTATCTTAAAACTGTTTCAGCTGCGGGATCGGACTACCAGCAGTGCCGAGCTTGCTCAGGAATGGCAGCAGGCTGGTGTGAGTGCTTCTGCACGCGCTGTGAGGCGGAGACTCTTTGAGCAAGGCCTGGCCTTCACCGATTTCCTGCCCCTCCTCAGTGTTCTGCTCTCCCTTCCCGATGTCCTGCTCCTCTCCAGTGACCTGTCCTTCCCTCCCTGATGTCCTGTTCCTTTGATACCCCGCTCACCCTGATGTCCAGTCCTGCCCTCCCCGGTTTCCCACCCTTCCCGATGTCCTTCCACTACAGTGTCCTGCCCTCTAAATTGTCCTGCCCTCCCTGGTGTCCCACCCTCTGCAGTGTCCTGTCCTCCCGAAGTCCCACTCTCCCCAGTGTCCTGCCCTCCTCAGTGTCCAGCCCTCCCTTGTGTTCTGCCTGGTGTCCCGCTCTCCCCAGTGTCCTGCCCTCCCCGCTGCCCTGTGCTCCTCAGTGTCTAAACCTCATGGTGTCCTGCCTTCCCTAGAATACCACTCTCCCCGGTGTCCTGTCCCACTCTGGTGTTCTGCCATCCCCGCTGTCCAGCCCTCCTCGATGTCCAGTTCTGCCTTGTTTCCTGCCCTCGCTGTCCTGCCCGGTGTCCCACTCTCCCCAGTGTCCTGCCCTCCCCTGTGTCCTACTGACTCGCCCCAGGGCCGTGGGGTACCCGTTCCCGGGCGATGTAGTTCATAGGGGATGTCACGGGGCCTATTGCCAGGTTCCGTGGCCTTGTTCGTCGCTAAAAGAGGGGGTTTAAGTCTATAGGAATAAAATAAAGGATGATTCGTGACACCACCTACGATTCCGGAAATGTTACCAGCGCTGTGGGACAGACCTCCAGAGTGATGGTGGAGCATCAGGATGGTTACACTCCCCGTAGGTGGAGCGGCATCCCCGGGGCAGTTGTGGAAATTATGGTTTTTACACAGGGGCGCAGTTTGCACCAGGCCCTGTCACTTGTCCTCCCTCTTCTGAGGTCAGCGGCTCGTCAGGTGGAGATAATGAAGTACGCCACACAGTCTTTTCACTCTGTACGGGTTTACTGGCAGTTCTTTAAAACAGGTTGACAAATGGCACAGTCTTTGCGGGTCTACCTGGCCTGGGTAGTCACTGGGAATCAGGATGCTTTACTCGAGACCCTCAGTGGTATGCCTGCTGTTCCTATCCGGTCCCTTCCTGCGCTCTCCCCTGTCTCCTTCAGCATTCCCGCGTGCAGAGCCTCAAGTCAGCTCCCACAGATCTATCTGTGGAGGACTCTTCTCCGGGTCCCCCCAGACCCCATATGGGCCCTTTTTATGGATGTGTGGGGTGTTCAGTCGCGACTTCTTCTAGAAGCTCGCACCTCTGGTTCGACGGCTTGGGGCTAAACACCTGCACCGTGCTCAGAGTCGATCCTCTGTTCCGGGACAGATCCCTCCGGTACAGATTCAGGCGCACCGCACTACCTGGTGCCCTTAGGTTCCCCTTCTGTCTTGACGGCTTCTCCGCCGTCCTGCACTCCTCACTAGGGTGTTCACGAGTATGTTCGGCGCTAGTTGTTACTCGCATGAGTATCCCGGTACTCGGGATGCTTGCCGAGCACCGAGTACCGCCGAGGTGCTCGGACTCCTCGCTAATAATTATCGATCTGACACAAATACACATCTCCCTTCAGTGCACCCAGTGAGCTGGCACCTCACAGAGAGCAGATTGATTGTTAGGGTCCCTCTGATGTGCACAGCAAGGTGTTGTTTGCTGCGGCGATTTGAAAAAGCCCACCCTCCCGCCCTTTCCCAGAAACACTCGTTTTATAGCCGGAAGTCTGTGGGCGGAGCCTGTCACTAATTGACTTACATTGGGCTCGGTGCTCGGGCTGAGTACACAAGTATCTTGGGATGCTCGGCCAGAGCATCGAGCACCCGAGTATTTTAGTACTCGCTCATCTCTACTCCTCACTTAAACTAACTCTCCTCCCACCCACATTCTTTTCTACCCTGTTACTCCTCCCATGGGACTGGGTCCTCCCCAGTGGCGTAACTACCTTGCTGCGGGCCCCAGTGCAGGATTTATTCCGTGCTAGTAGAATTTTCAGTGCTTCGTATGTACCCTCATGTGAGGGGGGGTTATAGGGGGATATGTACAGCTGTGTTTGTCCCCTACCGCGAGCACTGTAAGGCTCCAGCGTCCCGCCGTCTGCAGTGAAGAGAAGAGGAGGGGCGGGCACAGCTGCAGGAAGTGAGGCTTTTCTCACTTCCTGTCCTCCCTCCTCTCCTAGTCTCGGGCCAACGCTATCGCGGTCGCGGCGGCTGGCTGTAAGCCCAGGGGGAGGGCCCGGTCTCGGCCACGACCGCTGCACCCGTGGTAGTTATGCCACTGGTCCTCCCTACAGCGGGTCCACCCACGTTCCCCTATCTAGGGTGTGTGTGGATGTGTTATGAGGGTCCTTTGTGCAGCATCTCAATTCCCGAGTTTACTACACACTCTGATATGGGTGCAATACCTCTATGTGGCGTCTCGACCAGTGGGGCGCCACACTGCCCTCACTGTTCTGCCCTCCACGGTGTCCTGCCTTCCCTGGTGTCCCACTCTCCCCAGTGTCCTGCCCTCCTCAAGGACCTGCTCTCTCCACTATCTCGCGCTCCTCGAGGTCCTGCTCTCCCCACTGACCTGCACTCTTTGGTGTCCTGCTCTCCCTGGTGCCCAGCCCTCCCCGGTGTCCTGCTCTCCCTGGTGCCCAGCCCTCCCTGGTGTCCTGCTCTCCCTGGTGCCCAGCCCTCACTGGTGTCCTGCTCTCCCTGATGCCCAGCCCTCCCCGGTGTCCTGCTCTCCCTGGTGCCCAGCCCTCCCCGGTGTCCTGCTCTCCCTGGTGTCCTGCTCTCCCTGGTGCCCAGCCCTCCCCGGTGTCCTGCTCTCCCTAGTGCCCAGCCCTCCCCGGTGTCCTGCTCTCCCTGGTGCCCGGCCCTCCCCGGTGTCCTGCTCTCCCCGGTGTCCTGCTCTCCCCGGTGTCCTGCTCTCCCCGGTGTCCTGCTCTCCCCGATGTCCTGCTCTCCCTGGTGTCCTGCTCTCCCTGGTGCCCAGCCCTCCCCGGTGTCCTGCTCTCCCTAGTGCCCAGCCCTCCCCGGTGTCCTGCTCTCCCTGGTGCCCAGCCCTCCCCGGTGTCCTGCTCTCCCTGGTGTCCTGCTCTCCCTGGTGCCCAGCCCTCCCCGGTGTCCTGCTCTCCCTAGTGCCCGTCCCTCCCCGGTGTCCTGCTCTCCCTAGTGCCCAGCCCTCCCCGGTGTCCTGCTCTCCCTGGTGCCCGGCCCTCCCCGGTGTCCTGCTCTCCCCGGTGTCCTGCTCTCCCCGGTGTCCTGCTCTCCCCGGTGTCCTGCTCTCCCCGATGTCCTGCTCTCCCTGGTGTCCTGCTCTCCCTGGTGCCCAGCCCTCCCCGGTGTCCTGCTCTCCCTAGTGCCCAGCCCTCCCCGGTGTCCTGCTCTCCCTGGTGCCCAGCCCTCCCCGGTGTCCTGCTCTCCCTGGTGCCCGGCCCTCCCCGGTGTCCTGCTCTCCCTGATCTCCCAGGTAACCCGCTCTCCCCGGTGTCTTATCCTCCCCGGTGTCCCGCTTTCCCCGGTGTCCTGTCCTCCCCGGTGTCCTGTCCTCCCCGGTTGCAGGCCCCCAGAGCCATGTGTTTCATGTAATGTGATGACAGGCTTCTGTTGTTCCTATGGAGAGCTCGGTGATGACATTACCTGTTCATTCTTTCATTTCACAGATGATTCCCGGCAGATCGGTGCAGGTTAGCGGCAGGATCCCGACTGTGGACGCACAACCGGCATCAGACCTCCCTGAACGGAGATTTCTGAAGATCGGTTGGCAGACCCGTTTCCTTGGTTACGGACGCTCGCGCCGGGGCTGCAGAGAAATCCTCCCGGTCAGGAATAGCGGCCGTGGGAGAAGAGTTCCGCGGTCAGACGCTCTCTGGCGCCACCTTTCGGTGCTCATCATTGCTGCTTGTGCTAAAGGCTTATTCTGTGCATTAAATGGCATATTATTATATTACATTACATATTAAACGTGCTCAGTGCTATTGATGCCATATATCATTACCGAACAGCAGCTAAAGCTGGGGAGGCTGTCTGTCTGTCCATTCTGAAGATTTTCAGACACTTTTACTATCAGTGTTTCATCAGGTTTTCATCTATGTAAAAAAATCCTAGGTCCTTCTTCAGATCTTACAATAAAAATGGACGGTCCTCAGACGACACACAGGTGACACAGATGGCACACAAGTGACACACAGCCAGGTGACACACAGACGACACACAGACATCACACAGGGGACACATACAACACAGAAGCAACACAGACATCACACAGGTGACACACAGACGACACACAGGTGACACAGATGGCACACAAATGACACACAGACGACACACAGGTCCCGATTCTAACGCATCGGGTATTCTAGAATATGTATGCAGTTTATGTATGAAGATTTAAGAATAATGCAATGCGAAGAGTGGTTCAAATCCCGAGCCAATACGCGGCCGGACTGCACCAGTTGCTGATTAGTCGGGGGCGGCTGGCGCGACCAATCAGCAACACGGGATTTCTGTTACAGACATACAGACAGAATTAGACGATTAAATAGTAGATATGACTCTCCCAGGGTATGGGGACTCGGGTATCTGGTCCCTCTGCTTTGGTAGGGATGTCACTGGTGGCCTGCCCAGACCCCTGGCCTTGGGGTCTTACTAAGATAAGGGGTGATTTCCCCCCCCCATGATGGATGGGGGGGATGGTAACGTGACGCCACCTGTGGTACCTTGTAACATGGATACCAGCGCTGCGGCCGGCCACTGAGTTGATGAAGGTGCAGCTCAGAGTAGTACAGCTCCCCACAGGTGGAGCTTTACCTCAGGGCAGCGGGGTGGATGAGGGAAGTCGTTGTCGCATCTCTGCAGGCAGCGGCGGTGAAGCAAGCACTCACACACACAATAGTCTCTGTTTCGGTACCTTTTTACTGATGTCTGATAACAGGTATGATCCAGGAGGGTAACCAGGTTTCGGTGCAGCTTGGGATGTTCACCTTGGAGAGTTGTGAGGCCTCCTCTGTTAGTGTGTGCGTCGTTTGGGGTAAGTCCTGCATGAAACTGAACTTGCCACTCCTTCTCCCTCTCAGGGTACTACTCCATAACTGACATTGAGAACCTTTCTATGGGATTCCTATTCTCTGCTTAGGTCCCTGTTCTTATACTTGGTCAGGTTTGAGTGTCTTTTATTCTTTCTCTCAGGGGGATTAGATCCTCCTGGTCTGTCCGGGCTTTCTCTGCTACACTTTAGATTATTATCAGAATCAGACTCCGGTGTCCGGGTGGGCTTAAGGGAAACCAGGTCTGTTCCCTTCTTCTTTTCTCCTACTTCCTCCACTGGCCTCCAACCCTCTCCGTAGGGCGCAGCACAGCTGGGTCAGTGTTCCCTGGTCCTGGGCCTGGCTTGATCCCAGTGACCAGCTCCTTCCAGTACCTTCCTCTTTGGCTGCCTGACTGGAACTACCTGACTCCTCCCCTCAGGTCTGGATCTGTGGCGCCCCACAGTGGTCAGGCATCACACCGGAGTATCACACCCATAAAAGCGGTGTAATTATCCCTGTGGCAAGTGAATGGGGAAGTTAAAATGTGGCTTGTTCCTCGCATCCACACACACCCTTAGCTCAGGGGACTATAGTGTTAATTCCTTTACTAGGAGACCCAGCCCCAGTGGGAGGAGTTGAGGGCAAGCAGTGTGGGGGTGGGAGGAAGTGAGAGAGAGTCCATTCGGAGCAGGAGGAGGAGAAGGCATCTACTGGGAACAGCAGCAGCTGTAGAGAACGTCTGAGGGACAGACAGGAAAGGAGCTTTCCAGGAGAGAGCAGCAGTTTTGGGAACAGAGGAGCCGGTGATAGGTTCTCCCAGGTGGCTTACCGGGCACCGGAGCCCGCAGACTGCTGGAGTCTACAAGCACAGCAGAGAATCCGGATTATCGTGGAGTCTTCAAGTCTCCCAGACACCAGAGCAGTCAATATTAAGGGGGCCAGGCACCGCCTGAAGAGAGAGCAGCAAGCCATTATAGGGTTACCCGACCACAGCGAAGGTGAGAGAGCACAGGAGGCCAGGCTAGGTTTCAGATCAGCCAGGCTTCACACCAACCTGGAAGAGCAGTAAAGGAGGGACACCTAACCAAGCCCCATGGAAACGATCCGTTCACTTGCCACTACCTATAACGGTAACCTGTTTATTTAACATCTTGCTGAACTGTGGACTGTATTTTGCTGCTGA
This sequence comes from Allobates femoralis, assembly GCA_033576535.1. Classification (NCBI taxonomy): domain Eukaryota; kingdom Metazoa; phylum Chordata; class Amphibia; order Anura; family Aromobatidae; genus Allobates; species Allobates femoralis. Next base: position 40,399,491 of record JARQOC010000011.1, on the reverse strand, counting down.
ACGTTTACAGTAAAGTACCCGGGAGAAAGTGTCTTTGCCTGTGTGTGGGTTTCTCCATCAACCTGCTTGTTTTCAGGACCGCTGCCCCAGAGGTGCACTGTGGCGGTGCTGGTGGCCCATCACCAGGTACTACAGGTGGCGTCACATGACAAACTCTTATCCCCTGTAAATAAACGCTTTTTGAAGTGTCACCCAGGCCACGAGCTCAGGCGCTGCCACCCGTGACATCCCCGCGAAAGCACCCACCGAGCCTGATACCCGAGTACCCAAAGGCCTGGGGCTCGACAGACCCTTATAGGGGAACTTGCTTAAGGCAGCAAGTAGAGCTCCCCCTCCAGGTCTGGGGTAGAAGGTGTTGTTTGCTGTGTGTACCAAGATGTATGTCTCTCCTTGCACTAGTGGGTACTATTAACTGATGTTGTTGCAGGTAAACATCCAGAGCACTGCCGGGTGTTCAGGAAGCACCTCTGGATATCCACAGTGAGTGGGTATAAGGCCTCCTTGTCTCTTTCCCAGTGTGTGTGAAGCCCCTGCCCTGTGTGAAACTTGGCTGGCCTCCTCTGCTCTTTCTTTCCAAATGTGCTGTCGGTGGGACACCTTCTATGAACTACCGCTGTTCCTCTCTCTGCAGTGCCTGGCTCCCTGGTGTGTGACTGCGCAGATGTCCGGGAGACTGAAGTCTCCACAGTGGAACGGTATTCTCTACTGAGCCGGGTTCTGTCCAGTAGTCTCGGACTCACGTGTCCAGCGTCTGATTTGAGTGAACCTAACACTGGCTCCTCAATTCCCACTTTGTTCCTTTTACTCTCCTCGCCTTCCGACCCCACTCTTGGGCCTTGCAGGACTACTCGGAAGCTGTTCCGGGTAACTGGCTTGGGCCTAACGCAGCACCGAACACCAGTACGTCTTCACAGCTCTTGTAGCGTCTGCACACTCCAACTAACTCCACCCGCAGCACCAGTATTTACAGATGTGGCCAAAAGTATTGACACCCCTGCAAATCTGTCAGATAATGCTCGGTTTCTTCCTGAAAATGATTGCAATCACAAATTCTTTGGTATTATTATCTTAATTTAATTTATCTTCAACGATTTGGCAATAATACCAAAGAATTTGTGATTGCAATCATTTTCAGGAAGAAACTGAGTATTATCTGACAGAAATGCAGGGGTGTCAATACTTTTGGCCACAACTGTATAAGCTTTTCAGCACAGGTGCAAATCTACGCTGCCTGATCATATAGATGACAAAATTGTAGCAGCACACTGTCATTGCCAATACATGTATATATTGGCCAATACTTGCGCTAAGAACCTTATTTGAAGATAAGTATTTAAAAAAGAAAAAAATTTCCATCTGAGTTTTTTGAAAAAAACGTTTTAGTTTTTATTTTTTCTCAAGAAATTACATCTACTAACATCACTTAAAACCTATGGTATGCATGTATTGGCACTGACAGTGTGCTGCTACAATTGTTTTTATCTCTATAGAGGGAGATAGATAGATAGATAGATAGATAGATAGATAGATAGATAGATAGATAGATAGATAGATAGATAGATAGATAGATAGATGTCTCAACCTCAGACCACCTGTGGGTGATGAGGGTGCATAGTTGCAGACATGGAACCAGATTCTCCATATACACAAAACAGAAAAAACTGCACAGCACTCACAGACACAATGTGAACTGGTGCTAGCAGGGATACTGGGTCAAACAACTAGAAAAATTCTCTGCAGCACTCAGCTACTACCAATGATGTACATATGCTAACAAGCGGTATGTATATGAGAAAAAAATTTAAAAACTTACTTTTTTTTCAAAAAACACAAAAATCTTATTTTTTTTATTTGTAAGGGGTTCTTAGTACCCACATTGGCCAATGTCCGTTTGGTCATCAACCGCGACAAGGTGACCCCAGGTCTGATGAGTCCTAACGCTGACATCCCTGTCCCCCTTTTCCTCCCTACCGCACTCTTAAGTGGGCGGACACCAACTCAACCTAAGACCACCTGTGGGGTCGGGGGGAAAAGGGGGACAGGGATGTCAGCATTAGGACTCATCAGACCTTTGGTCACCTTGTCGCGGTTGATGAGCAAACGGACATTGGCCAATGTGCGCACTAAGAACCCTTTAAAAATAAAAAAATAAGATTTTTGATTTTTTTTAAATTAAAACATACATTTTTTTTCTCATATACATACTGCTTGTTAGCATATGTACATCATTGGTAGTAGCTGAGTGCTGCAGAGAATTTTTCTAGTTCTTTGACCCAGTGTCCCTGCTGGCACAAGTTCACATTGTGTCTGTGAGTGCTGTACAGTTTTTTCTGTTTTGATAGATAGATAGATAGATAGATAGATAGATAGATAGAGCAAAATAAACAAAACTGCACAGCACTCAAGACACAATGTGAACTGGTGCTAGCAGTGACGCTGGGTCAAATATCAAGAAAAAAATGTCTCTGCAGCACCCAGCTACTACCAATATCGTACATATGCTAACAAGCAAAAAATGAGAAAAAAATGTAAAAACTTAAGTTTTTTCAAAAAACTCATTATTCTTAATTTAAGAATAATGAGTTTTTTGAAAAAACGTAAGTTTTTTAATTTTTTTCTCATTTTTTGCTTGTTAGCATATGTACGATATTGGTAGTAGCTGGGTGCTGCAGAGACATTTTTTTCTTAGATAGATAGATAGATGTATATAGAAAAAATAGTGTAGATGCCAGCACTTCCATTTTCAGTGAAAGAAGTGACATTATTAGCACATATTGCACAGAGGCGACGGGCAGGGCCCTCTCTCCTCACCTACTGTATCCTCATCCATCCCTTGTAGACTGAGGGTCCTCGTTGGCAGGGTCATTTCTCCTAACCTACCGTATCCTCACTCATCCCTTGCAGACTGTGAGCCCTTGCTAGGAGGGTCCTCTTTCCTCGCCTACTGTATTCTCACTCATCCCTTTTGTGGCACCCCTGCAGTCTGATCACCACAGTGGTATTTAAGATCATCGGTACTAATGTCACGTCTGAGGAGCATTGAGGCATCCTATGCTAGACTTCCGAAGCAGAAACACTCTGCCTGAACTCTGATCAGAGGTTTGGCACAAGAAGGTCTGCTTTAGGCTGTAAAAGACTTTGGTTGGAGGGAGGGGTTAGCTGTAGTGGGTAGTAGGGAGAGGTGGCAACAGGAGTTAGTTATTGAGTCAGTGAAGGAGAACAAAAATCTGCTGTCAGCTTCCAGGCTGAGCAGCTGCTCAAAGCAGCAGAAGGTGCCAGAACCCCAAGCTGCCAGGTCTCCACGACTGGAAGTGAGCTGGAGGCTAATGGGCTTCAAGCACTGTAGTCACGCTGTGGGACTATCCAGGAGCACAGCAACTGCCAAAGGACTAGAGAGACGGGTGGGTCTGGCTGCTCATAAGGAGTCTGTGTTGCCTGCCTGGCTGGTAGCCATCCACAAGGGAGCAAAGAAGGGCACAGGAATGCTACAGGCACCTACATCCTCATCCCAAGGAGAAGTCAGCTGGTAGGTCCTATACCCGTCCGGCAGAGCAGTCCTTAGTGCTCCTCAGACTGACCAGACCGACAGCCCGGTGAACCAGTACCCTGGACCTGCTGATGAACTGAATTGCAGAGTAAAAAGGTAAAGAACAAGAGACTGTCTCCTTCCTGCGACCTCTCTGCACCTCTCGCACCACAACCCTCACCATCTTCTTCTACATCATCACCCGCTTTTTTTCCCCAGGGGCCTGCTCCTGCTGAGGCTCCAATGTGCCCTTGATGGATTGAATTAAACAAAGTATGAAGTTTCAGGCTCCATTTGCCCTTGTTCAGAGGTGTCAATAATTTCAGATGACACAATCCAGTTTTTCATGATTCAGTTGGATGCCTTGTGTAAAGACTTGAATGCACGGCTGAATGTGGTGTGAACAGGTCCTTACATCCTTCACTACCCCAGGGGACCCTTGTTATGGAGTTTGGCTCCTGGGCTGCTGCAGTTATAACCACCACAGGGGCATCTTTGCTTTTCTGACGCTCTGATGTAATGAATATCTGAGAAGAGCCCTAGAGAAGCAATGACATTTGGCTACCAAGAGCTTGTGGCCTCAAGTCAGGGTTAGTGTTGAAGACTTTTTATAAGACTAGTATGAGTACCATAAGAAACAAAGATGTCTCCTGTGCTGACTAAGGCAGGGGGTGGTGGACTTCATGTGTCCAATAAACATAGTGGACACCCATTTCCAAACTATTCAGGGGTTTCTATCGCCCTATTGGGTCTAAGACACTAGAACCTGCAGTCCAACTCATGTCCCGATGCTTTACCTGCACTGAGAGGGGTGCAGGTAAAGCACCTGGACCCCGATGCTACCGCTTACAGGAGGTTTATAGAGTTGTGCAGCCCCATTACATGTTAATCTATAGTAGACCCCGACCCCATCTGCTTTTTGTAACCTTTTTTATGTGGGGACCCTGCACATGACCGGCTCCATCTCTATACGTCTCCCATTAATGGCCAGTCATAATAAGGAAAACCAATGATGTGAGGAATCCATCCAGATGTTCTCATCCATCAGATATCCCTTTAAAGAGAACCTGTCGCTTTCCATAAATTTCTATTTATATTCGGTCCTTCTTTGTATGTAAATCATCTTTTTAGCCAAGTGCACTAAGAAGAGTGGGAAATATCAAGAAAATCCTTCCCACAACTTGATGGACAGATGTGTGTACATCTCCTCTGATTGACAAATGTGTGTACATCTCCTCTAATGGACAGATGTGTGTACATCTTCTCTGATGGACAGATATGTGTACATTTCCTCTGATGGACAGATGTGTGTACATCTTCTCTGATGGACAGACGTGTGTATTTCTCCTCTGATGGAAGATGTGTGTACATCTCCTCTGATGGACAGATGGGTGTACATTCTCCTCTGATGGAGGCGGCTCTGCAGGTCATTATTACCCATATAGGGGTTGTCCTGCGCCGCTCACTTCTGCACCGGGCGGTGACTTTGTTCTGTGAGATACCGGCCAAGACATGTTTATAATTAACAGATATCGTGTATCTGTCTTATCCAGATACATAGGTGCAATATTTGACACAAATTCCCGCATGTTTCTCATCTTCTTATTATAGCTGGTGTTAGTTAATGCGCCATAGTGATCATTCCTAACCCCCCCCCGCCCGTTGTGTCCTGTGACTACTTGTTGCCCTGTGTCGCCTCTTTCCTCCTGTGTTCTGCGTCTTTGTGACCCACTCTTCAGTCGTCTTTCAGGTAGTGTATTATATAGGAGCTATAAGATGTGAGTTCCCCATCACCAAGACCGACCCCCATAGTAATGTGACTTGGGAGAGGTGATATTATCATGGCTGCAGTCATATGACTCGCTCTGTGTATGGCGCCCCCTACATTCCTGGTCCTGCTGCCTCGGCCGCCATGTATATGGATGAGACACTTTAGAACCAGACTTGATCCGGTATCTAATAGAGTATTGAGTGATTGTCACTGTGTAGGGTGAAGTGCAGACAAATAAAACACAAAACACAATATATAATCTCTAATTTTTTTTTTATTTTTTTTATTTTTGGAATAGCAATAAGCAACATTGTAATGAAAATATTACCGGTCCTTCAATAAATATAGGGTCATGGTGACTCTCAGGTCCAATGGAGACCACAGAACTTTCTGCGGACATTGCGGACCTGATGAGGCACCGGACCCAAAGATCCAAAGGAAGGCGAAGAAAACCCCCGGAGAGTTCTACCTCAGGGGGGAAAAAAATTCCTTCCTGACCCCAGTTCTGGCGATCGGATATCTCCCTGGATCATGTGTGACCTGCTGCTTATTGCTGTATATATGTACGTAATTATAAGTTCAGGAAAGCTGACCTGGAAAGGAAAAGACATGCAACCTGCCCCTAGAAGCTCACAATCTAGGACAGTGGATGCTCTTAATAAAACAGGAGACAACAAGCTGGGACCCTATTTCAAGATGATGTCTTCCACCCAACTCTCAAAAACTGTTGGGTCTTCAGAGAGATGGGTAGTCGAGCCGAAGCTAGCAGACGGTCACCTTTGGTGTGATCATCCTACCCCAAATAGACGATCTGAATCAAATCCCAGGTAAATAGCTAATAGGATGACGACAGCTTCCAGACCTGCGTCTCAGCAACACAAAAACTCCAATACAGGGCACAAGACTGTGGAGGAGACAACAAGCTGGGACCCTATTTCCAAAGATGATGTCTTCCACCCAACTCTCAAAAAACTGTTGGGTCTTCAGGAGAGATGGGTAGTCGAGCCGAAGCTAGCAGACGGTCACCTTTGGTGTGATCATCCTATGGTTCAATGCAACATGTAAACATATCCTTAGACTAAGCATTCACTCCATCATTAATAAAACAGACACACACATACATTCATTCTTATCTATTCCTCTGAGTTCTCAGTGGCGAAAAAATTCCTTTCTGACCCTAAATAAGACAATCAGATCAAATCCCAGGTAAATAGCTAATAGGATGACGACAGCTTCCAGACCTGCGCCTCAGCAACACAATGTGCCCTTTTAATGGATTGTGGAGGAGACAACAAGCTGGGACCCTATTTCCAAAGATGATGTCTTCCACCCAACTCTCAAAAAACTGTTGGGTCTTCAGGAGAGATGGGTAGTCGAGCCGAAGCTAGCAGACGGTCACTTTGGTGTGATCATCCTACCCAAATATGACGATCTGATCAAATCCCAGGTAAATAGCTAATAGGATGACGACAGCTTCCAGACCTGCGTCTCAGCAACACAAAACTCCAATACAGGGCACAAGACTGTGGAGGAGACAACAAGCTGGGACCCTATTTCCAAAGATGATGTCTTCCACCCAACTCTCAAAAAACTGTTGGGTCTTCAGGAGAGATGGGTAGTCGAGCCGAAGCTAGCAGACGGTCACCTTTGGTGTGATCATCCTATGTTCAATGCAACATGTAAACATATCCTTAGACTAAGCATTCACTCCATCATTAATAAAACAGACACACACATACATTCATTCTTATCTATTCTCTGAGTTCTCAGTGGCGAAAAAATTCCTTTCTGACCCTAAATAAGACAATCAGATCAAATCCCAGGTAAATAGCTAATAGGATGACGACAGCTTCCAGACCTGCGCCTCAGCAACACAATGTGCCCTTTTAATGGATTGTGGAGGAGACAACAAGCTGGGACCCTATTTCCAAAGATGATGTCTTCCACCCAACTCTCAAAAAACTGTTGGGTCTTCAGGAGAGATGGGTAGTCGAGCCGAAGCTAGCAGACGGTCACCTTTGGTGTGATCATCCTACCCCAAATATGACGATCTGATCAAATCCCAGGTAAATAGCTAATAGGATGACGACAGCTTCCAGACCTGCGTCTCAGCAACACAAAACTCCAATACAGGGCACAAGACTGTGGGAGGAGACAACAAGCTGGGACCCTATTTCCAAAGATGATGTCTTCCACCCAACTCTCAAAAAACTGTTGGGTCTTCAGGAGAGATGGGTAGTCGAGCCGAAGCTAGCAGACGGTCACCTTTGGTTGTGATCATCCTATGGTTCAATGCAACATGTAAACATATCCTTAGATAAGCATTCACTCCATCATTAATAAAACAGACACACACATACATTCATTCTTATCTATTCCTCTAGAGTTCTCAGTGGCGAAAAAAATTCCTTTCTGACCCTAAATAAGACAATCAGATCAAATCCCAGGTAAATAACTAATAGGATGACGACAGCTTCCAGACCTGCGCCTCAGCAACACAATGTGCCCTTTTAATGGATTGTGGAGGAGACAACAAGCTGGGACCCTATTTCCAAAGATGATGTCTTCCACCCAACTCTCAAAAAACTGTTGGGTCTTCAGGAGAGATGGGTAGTCGAGCCGAAGCTAGCAGACGGTCACCTTTGGTGTGATCATCCTACCCAAATATGACGATCTGATCAAATCCCAGGTAAATAGCTAATAGGATGACGACAGCTTCCAGACCTGCGTCTCAGCAACACAAAACTCCAATACAGGGCACAAGACTGTGGAGGAGACAACAAGCTGGGACCCTATTTCCAAAGATGATGTCTTCCACCCAACTCTCAAAAAAACTGTTGGGTCTTCAGGAGAGATGGGTAGTCGAGCCGAAGCTAGCAGACGGTCACCTTTGGTGTGATATCCTATGGTTCAATGCAACATGTAAACATATCCTTAGACTAAGCATTCACTCCATCATTAATAAAACAGACACACACATACATTCATTCTTATCTATTCCTCGGAGTTCTCAGTGGCGAAAAAAATTCCTTTCTGACCCTAAATAAGACAATCAGATCAAATCCCAGGTAAATAGCTAATAGGATGACGACAGCTTCCAGACCTGCGCCTCAGCAACACAATGTGCCCTTTTAATGGATTGTGGAGGAGACAACAAGCTGGGACCCTATTTCCAAAGATGATGTCTTCCACCCAACTCTCAAAAAACTGTTGGGTCTTCAGGAGAGATGGGTAGTCGAGCCGAAGCTAGCAGACGGTCACCTTTGGTGTGATCATCCTACCCCAAATATGACGATCTGATCAAATCCCAGGTAAATAGCTAATAGGATGACGACAGCTTCCAGACCTGCGTCTCAGCAACACAAAACTCCAATACAGGGCACAAGACTGTGGAGGAGACAACAAGCTGGGACCCTATTTCCAAAGATGATGTCTTCCACCCAACTCTCAAAAAACTGTTGGGTCTTCAGGAGAGATGGGTAGTCGAGCCGAAGCTAGCAGACGGTCACCTTTGGTGTGATCATCCTATGGTTCAATGCAACATGTAAACATATCCTTAGACTAAGCATTCACTCCATCATTAATAAAACAGACACACACATACATTCATTCTTATCTATTCCTCGGGAGTTCTCAGTGGCGAAAAAAATTCCTTTCTGACCCTAAATAAGACAATCAGATCAAATCCCAGGTAAATAGCTAATAGGATGACGACAGCTTCCAGACCTGCGCCTCAGCAACACAATGTGCCCTTTTAATGGATTGTGGAGGAGACAACAAGCTGGGACCCTATTTCCAAAGATGATGTCTTCCACCCAACTCTCAAAAAACTGTTGGGTCTTCAGGAGAGATGGGTAGTCGAGCCGAAGCTAGCAGACGGTCACCTTTGGTGTGATCATCCTACCCCAAATATGACGATCTGATCAAATCCCAGGTAAATAGCTAATAGGATGACGACAGCTTCCAGACCTGCGTCTCAGCAACACAAAACTCCAATACAGGGCACAAGACTGTGGAGGAGACAACAAGCTGGGACCCTATTTCCAAAGATGATGTCTTCCACCCAACTCTCAAAAAACTGTTGGGTCTTCAGGAGAGATGGGTAGTCGAGCCGAAGCTAGCAGACGGTCACCTTTGGTGTGATCATCCTATGGTTCAATGCAACATGTAAACATATCCTTAGACTAAGCATTCACTCCATCATTAATAAAACAGACACACACATACATTCATTCTTATCTATTCCTCTGGAGTTCTCAGTGGCGAAAAAAATTCCTTTCTGACCCTAAATAAGACAATCAGATCAAATCCCAGGTAAATAGCTAATAGGATGACGACAGCTTCCAGACCTGCGCCTCAGCAACACAATGTGCCCTTTTAATGGATTGTGGAGGAGACAACAAGCTGGGACCCTATTTCCAAAGATGATGTCTTCCACCCAACTCTCAAAAAACTGTTGGGTCTTCAGGAGAGATGGGTAGTCGAGCCGAAGCTAGCAGACGGTCACCTTTGGTGTGATCATCCTACCCCAAATATGACGATCTGATCAAATCCCAGGTAAATAGCTAATAGGATGACGACAGCTTCCAGACCTGCGTCTCAGCAACACAAAACTCAATACAGGGCACAAGACTGTGGAGGAGACAACAAGCTGGGACCCTATTTCCAAAGATGATGTCTTCCACCCAACTTCAAAAACTGTTGGTCTTCAGGAGAGATGGGTAGTCGAGCGAAGCTAGCAGACGGTCACCTTTGGTGTGATCATCTATGGTTCAATGCAACATGTAAACATATCCTTAGATAAGCATTCACTCCATCATTAATAAAACAGACACAACATACATTCATTCTTATCTATTCTCGAGTTCTCAGTGGCGAAAAAAATCTTTCTGACCTAAATAAGACAATCAGATCAAATCCCAGTAAATACTAATAGGATGACGACAGCTTCCAGACCTGCGCTCAGCAACACAATGTGCCCTTTTAATGGATTGGGAGGAGCAACAAGCTGGGACCCTATTTCCAAAGATGATGTCTTCCACCCAACTCTCAAAACTGTTGGGTCTTCAGGAGAATGGGTAGTCGAGCGAAGCTAGCAGACGGTCACCTTTGTGTGATCATCCTACCCCAAATATGACGATCTGATCAAATCCCAGGTAAATAGCTAATGGATGACGACAGCTTCCAGACCTGCGTCTCAGCAACACAAAACTCCAATACAGGGCACAAGACTGTGGAGGAGACAACAGCTGGGACCTATTTCAAAGATGATGTCTTCACCAACTCTCAAAAAACTGTTGGGTCTTCAGGAGAGATGGGTAGTCGAGCCGAAGCTAGCAGACGGTCACCTTTGGTGTGATCATCTATGGTCAATGCAACATGTAAACATATCCTTAGACTAAGCATTCACTCATCATTAATAAAACAGACACAACATACATTCATTCTTATCATTCCTGGAGTTCTCAGTGGCGAAAAAAATTCCTTTCTGACCCTAAATAAGACAATCAGATCAAATCCCAGGTAAATAGCTAATAGGATGACGAAGCTTCCAGACCTGCGCTCAGCAACACAATGTGCCCTTTTAATGGATTGTGGAGGAGACAACAAGCTGGACCTATTCCAAGATGATGTCTTCCACCCAACTCTCAAAAACTGTTGGGTCTTCAGGAGGATGGGTAGTCGAGCCGAAGCTAGCAGACGGTCACCTTTGGTGTGATCATCCTACCCCAAATATGACGATCTGATCAAATCCCAGGTAAATAGCTAATAGGATGACGAAGCTTCCAGACTGCGTCTCAGCAACACAAAACTCCAATAAGGCACAAGACTGTGGAGGAGACAACAAGCTGGGACCTATTTCCAAAGATGATGTCTTCCACCCAACTCTCAAAAACTGTTGGGTCTTCAGGAGAGATGGGTAGTCGAGCCGAAGCTAGCAGACGGTCACCTTTGGTGTGATCATCCTATGGTTCAATGCAACATGTAAACATATCCTTAGACTAAGCATTCACTCCATCATTAATAAAACAGACACACACATACATTCATTCTTATCATTCCTCGGGAGTTCTCAGTGGCGAAAAAAATTCCTTTCTGACCCTAAATAAGACAATCAGATCAAATCCCAGGTAAATAGCTAATAGGATGACGACAGCTTCCAGACCTGCGCCTCAGCAACACAATGTGCCCTTTTAATGGATTGTGGAGGAGACAACAAGCTGGGACCCTATTTCCAAAGATGATGTCTTCCACCCAACTCTCAAAAAACTGTTGGGTCTTCAGGAGAGATGGGTAGTCGAGCCGAAGCTAGCAGACGGTCACTTTGGTGTGATCATCCTACCCCAAATATGACGATCTGATCAAATCCCAGGTAAATAGCTAATAGGATGACGACAGCTTCCAGACCTGCGTCTCAGCAACACAAAACTCCAATACAGGGCACAAGACTGTGGAGGAGAACAAGCTGGGACCTATTTCCAAAGATGATGTCTTCCACCCAACTCTCAAAAAACTGTTGGGTCTTCAGGAGAGATGGGTAGTCGAGCCGAAGCTAGCAGACGGTCACCTTTGGTGTGATCATCCTATGGTTCAATGCAACATGTAAACATATCCTTAGACTAAGCATTCACTCCATCATTAATAAAACAGACACACACATACATTCATTCTTATCTATTCCTCTGAGTTCTCAGTGGCGAAAAAAATTCCTTTCTGACCCTAATAAGACAATCAGATCAAATCCAGGTAAATAGCTAATAGGATGACGACAGCTTCAGACCTGCGCCTCAGCAACACAATGTGCCCTTTTAATGGATTGTGGAGGAGACAACAAGCTGGGACCTATTTCCAAAGATGATGTCTTCCACCCAACTCTCAAAAAACTGTTGGGTCTTCAGGAGAGATGGGTAGTCGAGCCGAAGCTAGCAGACGGTCACTTTGGTGTGATCATCCTACCCAAATATGACGATCTGATCAATCCAGGTAAATAGCTAATAGGATGACGACAGCTTCCAGACCTGCGTCTCAGCAACACAAAACTCAATACAGGGCCAAGACTGTGGAGAGACAACAAGCTGGGACCCTATTTCCAAAGATGATGTCTTCCACCCAACTCTCAAAAAACTGTTGGGTCTTCAGGAGAGATGGGTAGTCGAGCCGAAGCTAGCAGACGGTCACCTTTGGTGTGATCATCTTGGTTCAATGCAACATGTAAACATATCCTTAGACTAAGCATTCACTCCATCATTAATAAAACAGACACACACATACATTCATTCTTATCTATTCCTCTGGAGTTCTCAGTGGCGAAAAAAATTCCTTTCTGACCCTAATAAGACAATCAGATCAAATCCCAGGTAAATAGCTAATAGGATGACGACAGCTTCCAGACTGCGCCTCAGCAACACAATGTGCCCTTTTAATGGATTGTGGAGGAGACAACAAGCTGGGACCCTATTTCCAAAGATGATGTCTTCCACCCAACTCTCAAAAAACTGTTGGGTCTTCAGGAGAGATGGGTAGTCGAGCCGAAGCTAGCAGACGGTCACCTTTGGTGTGATCATCCTACCCCAAATATGACGATCTGATCAAATCCCAGGTAAATAGCTAATAGGATGACGACAGCTTCCAGACCTGCGTCTCAGCAACACAAAACTCCAATACAGGGCACAAGACTGTGGAGGAGACAACAAGCTGGGACCTATTTCCAAAGATGATGTCTTCCACCAACTCTCAAAAAACTGTTGGGTCTTCAGGGAGATGGGTAGTCGAGCCGAAGCTAGCAGACGGTCACCTTTGGTGTGATCATCCTATGTTCAATGCAACATGTAAACATATCCTTAGACTAAGCATTCACTCCATCATTAATAAAACAGACACACACATACATTCATTCTTATCTATTCCTCGGAGTTCTCAGTGGCGAAAAAATTCCTTTCTGACCCTAAATAAGACAATCAGATCAAATCCCAGGTAAATAGCTAATAGGATGACGACAGCTTCCAGACCTGCGCCTCAGCAACACAATGTGCCCTTTTAATGGATTGTGGAGGAGACAACAAGCTGGGACCCTATTTCCAAAGATGATGTCTTCCACCCAACTCTCAAAAAAACTGTTGGGTCTTCAGGAGAGATGGGTAGTCGAGCCGAAGCTAGCAGACGGTCACCTTTGGTGTGATCATCCTACCCCAAATATGACGATCTGATCAAATCCCAGGTAAATAGCTAATAGGATGACGACAGCTTCCAGACCTGCGTCTCAGCAACACAAAACTCCAATACAGGGCACAAGACTGTGGAGGAGACAACAAGCTGGGACCCTATTTCCAAAGATGATGTCTTCCACCCAACTCTCAAAAAACTGTTGGGTCTTCAGGAGAGATGGGTAGTCGAGCCGAAGCTAGCAGACGGTCACCTTTGGTGTGATCATCCTATGGTTCAATGCAACATGTAAACATATCCTTAGACTAAGCATTCACTCCATCATTAATAAAACAGACACACACATACATTCATTCTTATCTATTCCTCTGGAGTTCTCAGTGGCGAAAAAAATTCCTTTCTGACCCTAAATAAGACAATCAGATCAAATCCCAGGTAAATAGCTAATAGGATGACGACAGCTTCCAGACCTGCGCCTCAGCAACACAATGTGCCCTTTTAATGGATTGTGGAGGAGACAACAAGCTGGGACCCTATTTCCAAGATGATGTCTTCCACCCAACTCTCAAAAAACTGTTGGGTCTTCAGGAGAGATGGGTAGTCGAGCCGAAGCTAGCAGACGGTCACCTTTGGTGTGATCATCCTACCCCAAATATGACGATCTGATCAAATCCCAGGTAAATAGCTAATAGGATGACGACAGCTTCCAGACCTGCGTCTCAGCAACACAAAACTCCAATACAGGGCACAAGACTGTGGAGGAGACAACAAGCTGGGACCCTATTTCCAAAGATGATGTCTTCCACCCAACTCTCAAAAAACTGTTGGGTCTTCAGGAGAGATGGGTAGTCGAGCCGAAGCTAGCAGACGGTCACCTTTGGTGTGATCATCCTATGGTTCAATGCAACATGTAAACATATCCTTAGACTAAGCATTCACTCCATCATTAATAAAACAGACACACACATACATTCATTCTTATCTATTCCTCTGGAGTTCTCAGTGGCGAAAAAAATTCCTTTCTGACCCTAAATAAGACAATCAGATCAAATCCCAGGTAAATAGCTAATAGGATGACGACAGCTTCCAGACCTGCGCCTCAGCAACACAATGTGCCCTTTTAATGGATTGTGGAGGAGACAACAAGCTGGGACCCTATTTCCAAAGATGATGTCTTCCACCCAACTCTCAAAAAACTGTTGGGTCTTCAGGAGAGATGGGTAGTCGAGCCGAAGCTAGCAGACGGTCACCTTTGGTGTGATCATCCTACCCCAAATATGACGATCTGATCAAATCCCAGGTAAATAGCTAATAGGATGACGACAGCTTCCAGACCTGCGTCTCAGCAACACAAAACTCCAATACAGGGCACAAGACTGTGGAGGGGACAACAAGCTGGGACCCTATTTCCAAAGATGATGTCTTCCACCCAACTCTCAAAAAAACTGTTGGGTCTTCAGGAGAGATGGGTAGTCGAGCCGAAGCTAGCAGACGGTCACCTTTGGTGTGATCATCCTATGGTTCAATGCAACATGTAAACATATCCTTAGACTAAGCATTCACTCCATCATAAAAAAAACACACACATACATTCTTTTATCATTCCTCTGAGTTCTCATGGCAAAAAATTCCTTCTGACCCAAATAAACAACAGATCAAATCCCAGGTAATAGCTATAGGATGACGACAGCTCCAGACCTGCGCCTCAGCAACCAATGTGCCCTTTATGGTGTGGAGGACACAGGGACCTATTTCAATGAGTTCCACCACTCTCAAAAATGTTGGGTCTTCAGAAGATGTAGTGCCGAAGCTAGCAGTCACTTTGGTGATCATCCTACCAATATGACATCGATCAATCCAGTAAAGTAATAGTGACGACAGTTCCAGACCGTTCGCAACACAAAACTCCATCAGAAAACGTGAGAGACACAAGCTGACATTTCCAAGGATGTCTTACCCAACTTCAAACTGGGTCTTCAGAGAGAGGTAGTCGAGCGACACACGTCACCTTGTGTGCATCTATGTTCAATGCAAGAACATTCTAATAAGCATTCACTCCCATTAAACGACACAACTCATTTATCTTTCTGAGTTCATGGCAAAAAATTCTTTGACCTAATAACAATAGATCAATCCAGTAATACTAAAGATGAGACAGTCCAGACGGCCTCAGCAACAAATGCCTTTTAATGGATGTGGAGAGAACAGCGACCTATTCCAAAGAGTTCTCCACAACTCTCAAAAAGTTGGTCTTCAGAAATGTAGTCGGCCACTAGCAGCGTCTTGGTGTGATCATCTCCAAGACTGTAATCCAGTATACTAATGAGAGACGTCAGACCTGCGTCAGCACAAACTCCATACAGGGACAATGGGAGACACAGCTGGACCCTATTCAAGATGAGTCTTCCCAATCTCAAAAAACTGTTGGTCTTCAGGAGATGGTACGAGCGAAGTAGACGGTCACCTTGGTGTGACTCCTAGTCATCACATGTAAACATCCTTAGATAAATCATCCTATAACAGACACACTACATCTTCTTCTATCCTGGTTCTCATGGCGAAAAAAATCTTCTGACCTATAAACAACAATCAATCAGTAATAGTAATAGATGACGACAGTAGACCTGCGCCACAAAAAGTGCCCTTAATGGATTGGAGAAACAATGGACCTATTCAGATATGTCTCCCCCACTCTCAAAAATGTTGGGTCTTAGAGGTGGTCGACGAAGCTAGCAACGCACCTTGTTGATATCCACCAAATAGCTTGAATCCAGGTAAACTATGTACGACATCAGACCTGGTTCAGCAACACAATCCATAAGGCCAAGGGGAGAGACAGTGGACCTATTCCAAAATATTCCACCCAACTCTAAAATGTTGGTCTTAGAAGAGGTAGTGGCGAGCAGCATATGGTGTGATCTCCTATGTTCAATGCAACATTAAACATATCCTTAGATAAGCATTCACTCCATCATTAATAAAACAACACACACATACATTCATTCTTATCTATTCTCGATTCTCAGTGGCAAAAAATTCTTTCTGACCCAATAAGACATCAATCAAATCCAGTAAATCTAATAGATGACGACAGCTTCCAGACCTGGCCTCAGCAACACAATGTGCCTTTATGGATTTGGAGGAGACAACAAGTGGACCTATTTCAAAGTGATGTCTTCACCCAACTCTCAAAACTTGGGTCTTCAGGAGAGATGGTAGTCGAGCGAAGCTAGCAACGTCACTTGTGTGTCATCCACCCCAATAGACATCTGATCAAATCCCAGGTAAATAGCTATAGGATACGACAGCTTCCAGACCTGCGTCTCGCAACACAAAACTCCAATACAGGGCACAAGACTGTGGAACAAAAGCTGGACCTATTTCCAAGATGATGTCTTCACCAACCTCAAAAACTGTTGGTCTCAGAAGATGGGTAGTCACCGAGTGCAGACGTCTTGGTGTGATCATCCTATGGTTCAATGCAACATGTAAACATATCCTTAGACTAAGCATTCACTCCATCATTAATAAAACAGACACACACATACATTCATTCTTATCTATTCCTCTGGAGTTCTCAGTGGCGAAAAAAATTCCTTTCTGACCCTAAATAAGACAATCAGATCAAATCCCAGGTAAATAGCTAATAGGATGACGACAGCTTCCAGACCTGCGCCTCAGCAACACAATGTGCCCTTTTAATGGATTGTGGAGGAGACAACAAGCTGGGACCCTATTTCCAAAGATGATGTCTTCCACCCAACTCTCAAAAAACTGTTGGGTCTTCAGGAGAGATGGTAGTCGAGCCGAAGCTAGCAGACGGTCACCTTTGGTGTGATCATCCTACCCCAAATATGACGATCTGATCAAATCCCAGGTAAATAGCTAATAGGATGACGACAGCTTCCAGACCTGCGTCTCAGCAACACAAAACTCCAATACAGGGCACAAGACTGTGGAGGAGACAACAAGCTGGGACCCTATTTCCAAAGATGATGTCTTCCACCCAACTCTCAAAAAACTGTTGGGTCTTCAGGAGAGATGGGTAGTCGAGCCGAAGCTAGCAGACGGTCACCTTTGGTGTGATCATCCTATGGTTCAATGCAACATGTAAACATATCCTTAGACTAAGCATTCACTCCATCATTAATAAAACAGACACACACATACATTCATTCTTATCTATTCCTCTGAGTTTCTCAGTGGCGAAAAAAAATTCCTTTCTGACCCTAAATAAGACAATCAGATCAAATCCCAGGTAAATAGCTAATAGGATGACGACAGCTTCCAGACCTGCGCCTCAGCAACACAATGTGCCCTTTTAATGGATTGTGGAGGAGACAACAAGCTGGGACCCTATTTCCAAAGATGATGTCTTCCACCCAACTCTCAAAAAACTGTTGGGTCTTCAGGAGAGATGGGTAGTCGAGCCGAAGCTAGCAGACGGTCACCTTTGGTGTGATCATCCTACCCCAAATATGACGATCTGATCAAATCCCAGGTAAATAGCTAATAGGATGACGACAGCTTCCAGACCTGCGTCTCAGCAACACAAAACTCCAATACAGGGCACAAGACTGTGGAGGAGACAACAAGCTGGGACCCTATTTCCAAAGATGATGTCTTCCACCCAACTCTCAAAAAACTGTTGGGTCTTCAGGAGAGATGGGTAGTCGAGCCGAAGCTAGCAGACGGTCACCTTTGGTGTGATCATCCTATGGTTCAATGCAACATGTAAACATATCCTTAGACTAAGCATTCACTCCATCATTAATAAAACAGACACACACATATATTATGTAGAGATGGGCAGTCGAGCTGGGCTTTCAGATCAACACCTCTGTAGATGCTGTGCCAACCGTCCTATGGTTCTGTGGTACCGCATGTGTCCTGGAGAGGACCTGGACTTCTTAACTTTGTGCTTTCAGGACCTAAAAACAAAATGATTCAGGTTCAGAACTTTGTCCTTTCTATTCTATTGGTGATGTCACAGAATGTCGGTGTAATACAGGGCTTGTGGGCTCCTGGCGTATAGGCTGTGTGGGATCCTGTGTCCTGGTGTAATACAGGGGCTATGTGTGGGCTCCTGTGCAATACAGGGGCTATGTGTGGGATCCTAGTGCAATACAGGGGCTATGTGTGGGATCCTAGTGCAATACAGGGGCTATGTGTGGGATCCTAGTGCAATACAGGGGCTATGTCTGGGCACCTGGTCTAATACAGGAGCTATGTGTCGGCTCATAGTTTAATACAGGGGCTATGTGTGGGCTTATGGTGTAATACAGGGACTATATGTGTGTCCTGGTGTAATACAGGGGCTATGTGTTGGCTCCTTGTGTTATACAGGGGCTATGTGTGGGCTCCTGGTATAATACATTTGACTTACATCAAAATACAAAGATTGAATGATAGTATAGAATCTGTAACGTTAATAACTATTTTGTGTATTTATACTTATATAAATATTTAATATTGACGTGTATTAAACCTAAATAGTGGCATATATCATCTACTTACCTGGGACTTGTCGTCTCTCCGGCTGTCAGGTCCAAGTGGCACAAGCTGCTCCAGAGCAGATCTCTGCACATTCTATATCATCTGTGATGTCATTCAGAGTCTATGATGATGTCATCATAACTGCCTGATACTGTTTCGCTCCAACATGGTGAATGTGAATATAAATTGATTTCATAAGTGGATCACAGTATTTGATCATTGTGCAAGATTCCTTTACAGGGATTGTCCGCTGAACGTATCCACAGGTTATTTTTTTAACCTCTTCATCCCTGGGCGATTTTCCATTTATCGTTTTGTCCTCCCCTTCTTCCAAGAGCCATAACTTTTTTATCCTTCTGTCAATACAGACATATGGGGTCTTGCTTTTTGCGTGACGAGTTGTACTTTGGAATCAAAATAATTTATTTTAGCATATAGTATACTGAAAAGCAGGAAAAAAGTTCCAAGTGCGATGAAATTGCAACAAAAGTGCAATTACACATTTTTTTTTTAGTTGTTTTTATTCATGATGGTCACTATATGGTAAAACTGAGGTGATGGTGTGATGCCTCGGGTCGGTACGAGTTCGTAGATACCAAACATGTTACTTTTATGTTATCTAAGTGGTGAAAAACAATTCAGAAGTTTTTAAAGAAAAAGAATTGTGAATTTGCGCCATGTTCCGCGCCCTGCAGCGTTCCCATTTTCGGGATCTGGGGCTGTGTGACGGCTTATTTTTTGTGTCTGGAGCTGACGTTTCTAATGATACTATATTTGGGTAGATGTGATTTTTGATCGCCCGTTATTGTATTTTATCACAATGTTAAGGCAAGAAAAAAAAAAGTTATTTTGAGGTTTGGTCTTTTTCCTTCTACACAGTTTACCGATCTGATTGATTTTATATTTTGATAGATCGGGCGTTTCTGAACGTGACGATACCAAATGTGTGTGTTTTTTATTTTATTTCTTTAATAGTTTTTTTTTTCAATGAGGCAAAAGGGAGCTGATTTGAACTTTTAGGGGCTTTTTTATACATAACTGGAAAAACGTATTTTTTTTCTTTATTTTACATAGCCCACTAGGGGGCCTCAGTAATCCACTATCCGTTGGCTTCTCTTGTCTTCCGATGAGCTGCTGCTCATCAGAAGACATGGGAAATGGTCACTTCCTGCCGATGATGTCACTGGGTCATCGCCCAAGCATGAAGTGAATTAGGACAGCTTCAGAGGTCATTACAGGACCCCGGGATGTCCAGGTAAAGCATTGAGTTCCCGTGATCACATCAGGGGACCTCCGATACCAGTGAGGAACGGCGCAATCCCCGCCGCGGTGCTTTGGTTCGTGCTGTCAGTGATCTCTGATCTGATCGGTGCTCTTAGCTACACACACAGCTGATGAGACTAGCTGAGACGTGGGAGGAAATGTGAGCTCCCGCATGAGCTCGCATTGGGGGGCAGGAAATGACCAAGGACGTGCTATTACATCCTTGGTTGTGAAGGAGTTAATCGCTGCTTATGCTTGACCACCAGTCCATCCATTTGCTATGTGCTGGCGTATGGAGAATGAATGGAGCGTCAGTTGTTCGCTCAATTTTTGGCTCCATCTTGAAACAGGATTAAAAGTGCCCCATCCATGATAAAACCTCCCCGATCTGCCGCCCAGTGTGGGACGCCCCCTGACCAGGACGTTATTGCCCCTCCTGTGAGGACGACTGCCATTTACTGAGCAGCCGCTTTAACCTCTTCACAATGAAGGGCATATATGTACGCCATAGGCTGCCTCCTTCCCATTGATGCGAGCTCACGTGCTGAGCTCACCCCATTACCTGCAAGTGTCAGCTGATCTGATCAGCCAAACATGTGCAGCTCACAGCGTTAACCCTTTAGATCGCATAGTGCGTTGTAAAGCACTGCAGCAGTGGTTGCCCTATTCCCTGCCAACATGGGTGGCCCTCCGATGTTGTCATGGGACCTCGATGCATTGCCATGACAACGCGTGGTCAGCTGATGACCCCAGATACTGTCCTGAGTCACCTCCTCCCAGCGATGCCCGAGTAACGTCACAGCAGAAAAGTGATCATTTGTGCTGAAGCCTCTGTACATAACACAAGCGATCAGTCCGTGCAGTTCTGAGGCCCCCTAGGGGGCAGTGTAAAATTTTATATATATATATATATATATATATATATATATATATATATATATATATATTTATATATATATGTATGTGTGTGTATATATATATATATATATATATATATATATATATATATATTAATTATACATACAGACATATAAAATACACACAGGATGGGCTATTTATGGATGCACCCAAATAAAATGGGAGTGGTTGGTGATATCAGCTCCCTGTTTGTGGCACATTAGTATGTGGGAGGGGGAAAAACTTTTTCACATGGGTGCTGACCATGGCGGCCATTTTGAAGTTGGACGTTTTGGATCCAACTTTATTTTTTCCAATGGGAAGAGGGTCATGTGACTCATCAAACACACTGAGAATTTCATAAGAAAAACAATGGTGTGCTTGGTTTTAATGTAACTTTATTCTTTCATGAGTTATTTACAAGTTTATGACCACTTATAAAATGTGTTCAAAGTGCTGCCCATTGTGTTGGATTGTCAATGCAACCTTCTTCTCCCACTCTTGACACACTGATAGCCACACCGCAGAAGAAATGTTAGCACAGGCTTTCAGTATCTATTGTTTCTGATGCTGCACATCTCATCTCTTCACAGCATAGACAATTGCCTTCACTTGACCCCAAAAATAAAAGTCTAAGGGAGTCAGATCGGGAGACCTTGGTGGCCATTCAAGTGGCCCACTATGACCAATCCACTTTCCAGGAAACTGTTCATGTAGGAATGCTCGGACCTGACACCCATAATGTGGTGGTTCACCATCTTGTTCGAAAAACTCAGGGAACGTGCCATCTTCAGTGCATAAAGAGGGCAACACATCATCATGTAGCAATTTCAGATATCCGGTGGCATTGAGGTCTCCATTGATGAAGAATGGCTCCACTATCTTTGTACCCCATGTGGAGACCCGGGGGTCATTGGGGGCTCTCGTCCGCTGGCCCAGCTGCATTTAGAAAGACAACGTGGACCAGGGCTCATCCCAAACTGGACGCCCAAGCTCCTTAACCATGGGCGGAACACTACTCTGACAACACAGGGTGAGGGAACTACAATATTAAGGCTTTATTGGATCCCCAAACAGTTTACAGCATATAACATATATCCAGCAAAACACGAATGTAACAGGCAACAGAGTCTCACCCTTCCGCTGGCTCACCAGGGATTAGAATATAGCACAGCAAAGTCTGTAGCCAGGTGACTGGATCGACCCAACCTGGATTGCTTCCTTATGCAGTCTTTGTCATCACAGCCGGAAGGTTATCTGCTGCAACACTAAGTGTGCACATTAATGAGTGCAAGAAGTGGCTAGACTGCACAGCTAATACAGATACAATGTAAATGGATTATAGCAATCACTGCTCTAGATATAATGCAAAATGGAAGACTTAGCTTCAACAGTGGCCACTGTGGAGTGCCCGGTGACCATCAACTGGGGTTATGGCCGGCTAATCGGATCCGAAGATCCTAGATTAGCTACCTTTATCAAGTCCAGTGTAACTCTAGCTGGGACCGAAATCCCTAGACTGAGGGCACTAGACTAGAATCTAACTCAATCTGGTTAATGAACAGCTCTCCTTATATACCCTCAGCCCTCATTGCAGGACATTGAGGACATCACGATAGATGGAATAAAACTGCCTTTTCATTGGCTGGACCTCAAGCCTCATTTAAAGGGATCCTGTCACCCCCAAAACACCTCCTAAGCTCTTAAAAGCTGTCCCTAGAGCATATTAACACTTTCCCTACACTCCTTTTTGCTCCTAAATGCACCTAATCAAAGTGAAGAAAAACGTTTTATAAGTACCTCATTATTGATGCTAATGAGTGACTATGCTATTCATAGTCACTCATCCAGGCAGCCCCTCTTCATGATATCACGCCTATTCAGGCGTGATCTTCCTAATAGATTCAAAATCGCGCCTCTCTGCGCGCCTCCCCACTCTCCCATTACGCACAGGCTTCAGTGGGGGCATTATAACGCGATTCGCGTCATTTCCTAGCGCCGGGTGACGTAGTACACCCGCGCCGCTCGCTTTGAGCTTCAAGTGCCTCACTGCGCATGCGTGCGGGAGCGCACTGCGCATGCGTGCGGGAGCCGGAACAGAGCGGCCGGCGATCCGGAGACACAGGCACAGAAGAGGATTCCATTCCTCATAACAACAGTACGGCGGTCCCATTACAAACCCCTAAGTTAGGGGTTTGTAATGGGACCGCCGTACTGTTGTTATGAGGAATGGAATCCTCTTCTGTGCCTGTGTCTCCGGATCGCCGGCCGCTCTGTTCCGGCTCCCGCACGCATGCGCAGTGAGGCACTTGAAGCTCAAAGCGAGTGGCGCGGGTGTACTACGTCACCCGGCGCTAGGAAATGACGCGAATCGCGTCATAATGCCCCCACTGAAGCCCGTGCGTAATGGGAGAGTGGGGAGGCGCGCAGAGAGGCGCGATTTTGAATCTATTAGGAAGATCACGCCTGAATAGGCGTGATATCATGAAGAGGGGCTGCCTGGATGAGTGACTATGAATAGCATAGTCACTCATTAGCATCAATAATGAGGTACTTATAAAACGTTTTTCTTCACTTTGATCAGGTGCATTTAGGAGCAAAAAGGAGTGTAGGGAAAGTGTTAATATGCACTAGGGACAGCTTTTAAGAGCTTTGGAGGTGTTTTGGGGGTGACAGGATCCCTTTAACATATTTTTAGTAGTATTGCAATCCTGGCAAGGTAGAGTGACATACTGATTGATATAGCCCTTACAATGTAATGTTAGTAGGAGACATTCAGTCTGCAAACCATGACATTAAAACAATGGTGGCTGGGGAAATTTACATAGAGTCAACATTCACAGGGTAATATACAATGGACGATTAGCATAATGAAGTTCTCTGGCCTTCTAAGACAAACAAGTTACCATGCTAAACTAAACACCACAGTCATCTATAAAACTTATAGGAAATTCTCCTTGGCCATTACAAGTTTGCAAACCAAAATACAATACTGTCTGGGTTACATAAGAAATCATCATATGTTCTACATTGAAGGAGTCCATTTCGTCACACCCCATATACCACATCATACCATCAAGTTTTGTGTTCCAACTGTCTTGGCAGGATCTAGCGGAATGGATGTTCGACTGATGTCGCTCTCTAGTGACATGTGGCGTGTGCTACGCTGTGGGCTCTTGCTGAATGAAGCTAGGACAGCCACTGATGTCTCTTCATTATTGACAGTTTTCTTGCGTCCACATTTTTGCAAATCCAACACTGAACCTGTTTCACGAAATTTGGCAAGCAGTTTGCTAACTGTAGCATGGGAGATGGGTGGTCTCGTAGGGCGTCTTGCATTGAAATCCGCTGCAATGACCCGGGTACTGCGTTCACCAGACATCAACACAATTTCTATCCGTTCCTCACGTGTTAACCTCTGTGACATGTCAATGGCTGCAAACAAAGAGAAACTTGTAAATAATTAATGAAAGAATAAAGTCACAGTAAATCCAAGCATGCCATTGTTTTTCTTATGAAATTCTCAATAATTTGATGAGTCACATGACCCTCTTCCCATTCAAAGAAATAAAGTTGGATCCAAAGTATCCGATTTCAAAATGGCCGCCATGGTCACTACCCATATGGAAAAGTTTTCCCCCTCCCATATACTAATGTGCCACAGGAAACAGGAAGTTGATTTTACCAACCATTCCCATTTTATTTAAGTGTATCCATATAAATAAATTACCCACCCTGTATATATATATATATATATATTGCAGGGATTTGCTGTGGAAGGCAGCGGCAGGGACGCAGTAATGAAGCAACACACAGGCTTAAAGTCCAAACTTCAGTGTTTTATTCACACTTTAACACATCAGGTGGCGGAAAAGGAAAAAAAAACATCAATGTACTCCACCTTGTCGAACCACTGGTCTCAGACTCGCCCTTGCACGGGACGGGCTTAACTAAGCGGCTGCCTGGTCACCACTAGCGATGTGATTAGATGCAGACCACAGGTGACCGCCAGGTGCCATTCACAGGGTTGCTTTGAGTTTTTTCACAGTCCTTTGCAGCATGTACAGTATATCCACACAACACTGCACATTCAGGCTTAGTCCAGCCTAACTCCTCACACACTGAGATTCCCCTACTAACTGGCTTATGCAGGCTTGATTGCTGCAGCTGTGTACAACCAGTGTTGACCTGAAAACCTGGAGAGTTAGGGCCCCGTTACACGATGTTCCAGCGATCCCACCAACGATCCGACCTGGCCAAGATCGCTAGAACATCGCTGTGTGGTTGCTGGTGAGCTGTCAAACAGGCAGATCTCCTCAGCAACCAGCGACCAGTGTAACGACCTCGACATCGTGGAATAGAATATAAACTACGGTATTCTTTTACACGATGTTGAGGTCCCGCTACTGTATGGGCTGGGGTAAGTGGGAGAGTGCTGGTAACCAGGGTACACATTGGGTTACTAAGCACAGTGCGCTGTGCTTAGTAACCCGATGTGTACCCTGGTAACCAGGGAACACATCGGGTTAGAGGGGTGTCACAGACGCCAATGTATGCTGCCAAGTGGGAGACCGACGACCAAAAATGGTCCTGGCCATTCCGCATCAATCAGCAAGCTCATCGCTGGTCGCTGTGGCATGTCACACGCAGCGACTTTGCTAGCGAGGTCGCTGCAACATCACAAAACCTGTGACATTGCAGCGATATTGCTGTGTGTGAAGTACCCCTTAGGGAAAATCCAGGCAACATTTTACCATGGTGGGAGATATATACCTTCCATCCAGCACCACACCTTCCACTGTACCACATATTCCCCCCCCTTTGTTCAACCCTATGGGCACGGACACATGTCATACAGTGGACTCTGGAGAGGGCATCTGCATTCCCCTGCAGTTTGCCAGCCCGATGTTCCACTGGAAACTTGAAATTCTGCTGGGAGAGAAACCACCTGAGGACTAGCGCATTCCTCTCCTTAGCTTGACTCATCCACGTAAGAGGGGAATCATCGGTCACCAAACGAAATGTTCTCCCCAGCAAATAATAGCGGAGAGACTCATGTGCCCACTTAATGGCCAGGCACTCTCTCTCCACTATACTGTACCTGGTTTCAACTGGGTTAAGCTTCCGGCTCAGGAAATTAATGGGATGCTCTTCCCCGTTAATCTCTTAAGACAGCACAGCACCAAGATCTATCTCTGAGGCATCAGTCTGTGCAATGAACTCTCTGTTGAAATTGGGTGTAACCAGCACCGGTGTAACACACAGTACCGACTTTAATTTTTCAAAAGCCTCCTCTGTCTGATTATTCCAGAGGACCATCACGGACTTCCTCCCTTTCAAGCAATCTGTTAAAGGAGCAGACAAGGTGGCAAAGTTGGGAATAAATTGCCTGTGATATCCCACTAAACCCAGAAAAGCTCTAACCTGCTTTGTTGTGAGGGGATGGGGCCAGTTCTGAATCGCCTCCACTTTGTTTACTTGGGGTTTGAGGACTCCTCTCCCAATGACATAACCCAAGTACTGAGCTTCCTCCAACCCTATGGAACATTTGGGTTGGCGGTCAGCCTTGCTTGTCGGAGGGAATCTATAACCGCCTGTACCTTTGGTATGTGGCTTTCCTAGTCTGCACTGTACACAACAATGTCATCAAGATAGGCTGAGGCATAACGACGATGGGGGCAGAGAACAATATCCATTAACCGCTGGAATGTCACTGGTGCGCCGTGCATACCAAATGGAAGTAATTTATACTGGAATAGCCCTTTGGGCCTCACAAAAGCTGTTTTTTCCCTTAGCTGCCTCTGTTAGGAGCAGGGCCGCCATTACGGCCTTACTGGCCGTAATGATTAAGGGGCCCGCCGGGTTTTAGAGGGGCGTGGCCATTTAAATAGGGGCAGGGGGGCCCGGGCGTTCTGGTGGGGGGCGTGGCTGTTTGGAGCGGGCCCCGCCCCCTCTTGTTTTGTTGCACGGGCGGCAGGCCCCCCCCTCACCTGTGAGGAATCGCCGCTGCCGCGGTCTGGCCCCACCTCCTGACTCCTCTCCTCCGCACCCGGTGGGCCAGGCCAATGCAGGGGGGTGTCGGAGCGGCAGCAGTGTCCCAGGATTTATTGAATACTGCTGGGACACTGCCGCTGCATTTACCCCCCTACGTGCTGGCACTTCCGGGATCAGTGAGTGAGCTCAGCATGGATATCAGAGCAGCTGAGCTCCTCCTGACCCGGAAGCGCTGATGCTGCAGAGATGTCGGCTGCGTGAGGACCACCTAGGAGCAGGACAAGGTAAGCACCAATGAGCTGAAGAGAGCCGGGGTTGGGGGAACAGGGGCCACATAAAAGGGGCCACAAGAGGAAGAAGCAGGGTGAATGGGGGGGTCACAATTAGAGGGGAGAAACAAGGAAAATAGGGGACCACAAGAGGGGAGAAGCAGGGATTATGGGGGGCCACAAGAGGGAAGAAGCAGGGTGAATGGGGGGCCATAAGAGAAGAGAAACAGGGAGAAAGGGGGCCACAAGAGGGGAGAAGCGGGGATTATGGGGGGGCCACAAGAGGGAAGAAGCAGGGTGAATGGGGGGCCATAAGAGAAGAGAAACAGGGAGAATGGGGGCCCACAAGAGGGGAGAAGTGGGGATTATGGGGGGCCACAAGAGATAAGAAGCAGGGCTAATGGGGGGCCATAAGAGAGGAGAAACAGGGAGAATGGGGGCCACAAGAGGGGAGAAGCAGGGTAAATGGGGGGGGGCACAAGTCTGACTCCCTGCCTGTAAGTCCTCCATCCATATCTAGTCCGTATGTCCCTGGCTGAGTGTGCATGGGTGTGCATGTGTGAGTGTGCCTGACTGAGTGTGGATATGTGTGCATGTGTGCCTGGCTGAGTGTGCATGTGTGTGTGCCTGGCTGAGTGTGCATATGTGTGCATGTGTGTGTGCCTGGCTGAGTGTGCATGTGTGTGTGTGCCTGGCTGAGTGTGCATGTGAGTGTGTGCTTGGCTGGGTGTGCGTGTGTGTGCGTGCCTGGCTGGGTGTGCATGTGTGTGTGCCTGGCTGAGTGTGCATGTGTGTGTGTGCCTGGCTGAGTGTGCATGTGTGTGTGTGCCTGGCTGAGTGTGCATGTGTGTGTGTGCCTGGCTGAGTGTGCATGTGTGTGTGTGCCTGGCTGGGTGTGCATGTGTGCGTGTGCCTGGCTGGGTGTGCGTGTGTGTCCCTGGCTAGGTGTGCATGTGGGTGCGTGCCTGGCAGGGTGTGCATGTGTGTGCGTGCCTGGCTGGGTGTACATATGTGTGTGTGCCTGGCTGGGTGTGCATGAGTGTGCGTGCCTGGCTGGGTGTGCATGTGTGTGTGCCTGGCTGAGTGTGCATGTGTGTGTGCCTGGCTGAGTGTGCATGTGTGTGTGCCTGGCTGAGTGTGCATGCATGTGTGTGCCTGGCTGAGTGTACATGTGTGTGTGTGCCTGGCTGAGTGTACATGTGTGTGTGTGCCTGGCTGAGTGTGCATGTGTGTGTGTGAGTGGCTGAGTGTGCATGCATGTGTGTGCCTGGCTGAGTGTGCATGTGTGTGCGTCCCTGGCTGAGTGTGCATGTGTGTGCGTGCCTGGCTGAGTGTGCATGTGTGTGTGTGTGCCTGGCTGAGTGTGCATGTGTATGTGTGTTCGTGTGTGTAACTGACTAGGTATGCATGTGTGTGCGTGCCTGGTTGAGTGTGCATGTGTGTGTGTCCCTGGCTGAGTGTGCATGTGTGTGCGTGCCTGGCTGAGTGTGCATGCGTGTGTGAGTGGCTGAGTGTGCATGTGTGTGCGTGCCTGGCTGAGTGTGCATGTGTGTGCATGCCTGGCTGAGTGTGCATGTGTGTTCATGCCTGTCTGGGTGTGCATGTGTGTGCGTGCGTGGCTGGGTGTGCATGTGTGTGCGTGGCTGGGTGTGTATGTCTGTGCCTGACTGGGTGTGCGTGTGTGTGTGCATGTGTGTGTGCATGCCTGGCTGGGTGTGCATGTGTGTGTAACTGGCTAGGTGTGCATGTGTGTGTGTGACTGGCTGGGTGTGCGTGTGTGTACCTGGCTAGGTGTGCATGTGTGTGTGTACACTGCTTGGAGGGAGGGCTTAGTTGTAGGGAGGGGTGGGAACAGGAGTAACTTAGTTAGACAGAGTCAGACGGTGAGAGAAAGTGAGTCTGCTGACTGCCTTCAGGCTGTGCACAGTCTCCAATGTGTATACATCCTGCAGCAGTCACTAATGTGCATACATCCCTCAGCAGCATACGTCTCAAAGCAGTCTCCATTGTGCATTTGTCCCGCAGCTGTCTCTATTGTGTGTATACCCTACAGCCATCTCCATTGTCTATATGGCCAGCAGCCATCTCTATTGTCTATACGGCCCGCAGCCATATCTATTGTGTATACAGCTAGCAGCCGTCTCATTGTGTATTCTCTATTGTGTATACAGCTATTGTATATTCAGCCCACAGGAGTCTCAAGTGTGTAATATATAATAAAGAGAGAGAGTGGAAAAAAAGAAAACAGCACAAAAATAAAGAAAAAAGTGGACTTTATTGCCCAATGGTGTGGCCACGCATTGGGCAATAAAGTCCACTTTTTTCTATTTTTTTTGTGCTGTTTTTCCTTTTTTTACTCTATTGTAAGGAACCATCTGGATTACTGGTTGGGAAAGCTTTGCACATAAATTGAGGTGATTTTTGGTGGTGTTCCAATTTTTCACTATAAGTATCATCTATGTTTGGGTGGAGGCGGAGCATGGGTGGAGGCGGAGTCTCAGGGGGGCCCCAAAATTTTGGCAGTAAGGGGCCCCGAAATTCCTAGTGGCAGCCCTGCACAGGTGACACACAAGTGACAGACGACACACAGACAACACACAGGTGACACACAGGTGACACACAGACATCACACAGGTGACACATACAACACAGAAGCGACACAGACGTCACACAGGTGACACACAGACAACACACAGACAACACACAGGTGACACAGATGGCACACAAGTGACACACAGACAACACACAGACAACACACTGGTGACACAGATGGCACACAAGTGACACACAGACGACACACAGGTGACACAGATGGTACACAAGTGACACACAGACGACACACAGGTGAACAGATGGCACACAGGTGACACAAGAGGACACACAGGTGAGCATACAACACAGAAGCGACACAGACGACACAGACAACACACAGACAACACAAGGTGACACAGATGGCACACAAGTGACACACAGACAACACACAGACAACACACAGGTGACACAGATGGCACACAAGTGACACACAGATGACACACAGGTGACACAGATGGCACACAGTGACACACGACGACACACAGGTGACACAGATGGTACAAAGTGACACACAGACGACACCAGGTGACACAGATGGTACACAAGTGACACACAGGTGACACAGATGGCACACAGGTGACACACAGACGACACACAGGTGACACAGATGGACACAAGTGACACACAGACACACACAGGTGACACAGATGGTACACAAGTGACACACAGACGACACACAGGTGACACAGATGTACACAAGTGACACACAGACGACACACAGGTGACACAGATGGCACACAAGTGCACACAGACGACAAACAGGTGACACAGATGGCACACAAGTGACACACAGACGACACACAGGTGACACAGATGGCACACAAGTAACACACAGACAACACACAGGTGACACAGATGGTACACAAGTGACACACAGGTAACACACAGACGACACACAGATGACACATACAACACACAGTCGTTCCTGTGACACACAGATGGCATACAGACGACACACAGATGACACGCAGATGACACACAGGTGACACACAGACGTCACACAGGTGACACACAGGTGACAGATGGCACACAGACAACACACAGGTGACACAGATGGCACACAAGTGACACACAGACGACACACAGGTGACACAGATGGTACACAAGTGACACACAGGTAACACACAGACGACACACAGATGACACTTACAACACACAGTTGTTCCTGTGACACACAGATGGCATACAGACGACACACAGATGACACACAGGTGACACACAGACGTCACACAGGTGACACACAGACGACACCCAGGTGACACACAGCCAGGTGACACACAGACGACACACAGACATCCCACAGGTGACACATACAACACAGAAGCGACACAGACAACACACAGGTGACACAGATGGCACACAAGTGACACACAGACGACACACAGGTGACACAGATGGTACACAAGTGACACACAGGTAACACACAGACGACACACAGATGACACTTACAACACACAGTTGTTCCTGTGACACACAGATGGCATACAGACGACACACAGATGACACGCAGATGACACACAGGTGACACACAGACGTCACACAGGTGACACACAGACGACACCCAGGTGACACACAGCCAGGTGACACACAGACGACACACAGACATCCCACAGGTGACACATACAACACAGAAGCGACACAGACAACACACAGGTGACACAGATGGCACACAAGTGACACACAGACGACACACAGGTGACACAGATGGCACACAAGTGACACACAGACGACACACAGGTGACACACAGCCAGGTGACACACAGACGACACACAGACATCACACAGGTGACACATACAACACAGAAGCGACACAGACGTCACACAGGTGACACACAGACAACACACAGACGACACACAGGTGACAGATGGCACACAGACAACACACAGGTGACACAGATGGCACACAAGTGACACACAGGCGGACACACAGGTGACACAGATGGTACACAAGTGACACACAGGTAACACAGACGACACACAGACATCACACAGGTGACACATACAACACAGAAGCGACACAGACGTCACACAGGTGACACACAGACAACACACAGACAACACCCAGGTGACAGATGGCACACAGACAACACACAGGTGACACAGATGGCACACAAGTGACACACAGACGACACACAGGTGACACAGATGGTACACAGGTAACACACAGACGACATACAGATGACACATACAACACACAGTTGTTCCTGTGACACACAGATGGCATACAGATGACACACAGATGACACGCAGATGACACACAGGTGATACACAGACGTCACACAGGTGACACACAGACAACACCCAGGTGACAGATGGCACACAGACAACACACAGGTGACACAGATGGCACACAAGTGACACACAGACGACACACAGGTGACACAGATGGTACACAAGTGACACACAGGTAACACATACAACACACAGTCGTTCCTGTGACACACAGATGGCATACAGACGACACACAGGTGACACACAGACGTCACACAGGTGACATACATGTGACACACAAATGGCATACAGACGACATGCAGATGACACACAGGTGACATGGACAACACACAGACCACATGCAGATGACACACAGGTGACACAGACAACACACAGATGACACACAGATTACACAGACAACACACAAACCACACAGGTGACAGACGACACAGAGGACACACAGATGTCACACAGGTGACACAGATGGCACACAAGTGACACACAGACGACACACAGACAATGCACAGATAACACAAGTGACACACAGACGACACACAGGTGACACAGATGGCACACAAGTGACACACAGGTGACACAGACGACACACAGACATCACACAGGTGCACACACATACAACAAGACACGACACACAGACGTCACACAGGTGACACACAGACAAGACACAGATGACACAGACAACACACAGACGACACACAGGTGACATGCAGACGACACAGGTGACACAGATGACACACAGACAACACACAGACGACACAGATGGTACACAAGTGAAACACAGACGACACAGAAGACACACAGACGATACACAGGTAATACACAGATGACACACAAGTGACACACAGACGACACACAAATGACACAGATGGCACACAGACGACACATAGATGACACACAGATGACACACAGGTGACACACATACAACACAGAGACGACACAGACAACACACAGACGACACACAGGTGACACACAGACGACACAGATGGTACACAAGTGAAATACAGACGACACACAGGTGACACACAGACGATACACAGATGACACACAAGTGACACACAGACGACACACAGATGACACGCAGGTGACACAGACAAGACACAGACAACACACAGACGACACACAGGTGACACGCAGACGACACACAGACAACATACAGACGACACAGATGGCACACAAGTGACACACATGTGACACACAGACAACACACAGACGACACAGATGGCACACAAGTGACACACAGACGACACGGACAACATACAGGTGACACACAGATGGCATACAGACGACACACAAGTGACACAAAGACATCACTCAGACGACACACAGACGACACGGACAACATACAGGTGACACACAGATGGCATACAGACGACACACAAGTGACACAAAGACAAAGACAACACTCAGACGACACACAGACAGCCTTAAGGGGACGGGGCCATGGATGTGAAGGGGGCGGGGCCATTTCCCCAAAGCAGGGCCCCACTTTGACCAATCAGGATCGACAGGCTACTTTCATCATCAAAATCCAGATCCCTCCCTGAGCCGATCATGTGACCCCTGATGCCTCCCCTCTACGTGACATCATCACAGGTCCTGCTATATGTGAGTATCATATGTGTGTCTGTCTGTGTGTTTGACAGTGTCTGTGTGTCTGCGTGTCTGTCTCTAAAGAACACTATACTGTATATACAGGTCCACACTACATGCTGTATTAGTGTGCCCATATACTGTATGTAGTGTGGACCAGTATATACAGTATAGCGCTGTGTATACAAGATATACACCAGCACTCTCAGTTGTGCATAGAGTCCACAGTCTGTACTGTGCACGCAGCGGCCAGTCTGCGGTGTGCCCGCAGCGGCCAGTCTGCAGTGTGCACGCAGCGGCCAGTCTGCGGTGTGCCCGCAGCAGCCAGTCTGCAGTGTGCACGCAGCGGCCAGTCTGCGGTGTGCACGCAGCGGCCAGTCTGCGGTGTGCCCGCAGCGGCCAGTCTGCAGTGTGCACGCAGCGGCCAGTCTGCAGTGTGCACGCAGCAGCCAGTCTGCAGTGTGCACGCAGCGGCCAGTCTGCGGTGTGCCCGCAGCAGCCAGTCTGCAGTGTGCACGCAGCGGCCAGTCTGCACTGTGCACGCAGCACGCAGCGGCCAGTCTGCGGTGTGCACGCAGCGGCCAGTCTGCGGTGTGCCCGCAGCGGCCAGTCTGCGGTGTGCACGCAGCGGCCAGTCTGTGGTGTGCACGCAGCGGCCAGTCTGCAGTGTGCACGCAGCGGCCAGTCTGCAGTGTGCACGCAGCGGCCAGTATGCACTGTGCACGCAGCGGTCAGTCTGCACTGTGCACGCAGCGGCCAGTCTGCTCTGTGCACCCAGCGGACAGTCTGCACTGTGCACCCAGCGGCCAGTCTGCTCTGTGCACCCAGCGGCCAGTCTGCTCTGTGCACGCAGCGGCCAGTCTGCGGTGTGCACGCAGCGGCCAGTCTGCGGTGTGCACGCAGCGGCCAGTCTGCAGTGTGCACGCAGCGGCCAGTCTGCACTGTGCACGCAGCGGCCAGTATGCAGTGTGCACGCAGCGGCCAGTATGCAGTGTGCACGCAGCGGCCAGTATGCACTGTGCACGCAGCGGCCAGTCTGCTCTGTGCACCCAGCGGCCAGTCTGCACTGTGCACGCAGCGGCCAGTCTGCACTGTGCATGCAGCGGCCAGTCTGCTCTATGTACCCAGCGGCCAGTGTGCACTGTGCACCCAGCGGCCAGTGTGCAGTATGCACACAGTGGGCAGTCTGCAATGTGCACACAGCGGGCAGTCTGGCTGCAGTCTGCAATGTGCATATAGCGGGCAGTCTGTAATGTGTTTACGGCCCACAGTCTGTAATGTGTATACTGCCCTCAGTCTGTAATGTGTATACAGTCTGCAGTCTGTAATGTGTATGCAGACCGCAGTCTCTAATGTGTATACTGTGGGCAGTCTGTGTTGTGTGTATATGGCCCACAGTCTGTAATGTGCAGCATCGGAAAGTTTTTCTGCGGGCAGAGTTCGCTCTCTGTTCTTCCCGGTGCCTCCATGGATTCTGTTCCTCTCTGCATCCAGCACTGGTCTTTCTGCCTCCATCTTTAATCTTTCCACATCTTTGGCATCTGGCTGAGTCTTGGCTATCTATATACCACAGCTTCCTATCTACATAGCACAGCCTCCTGAGTATAATTCTCCTGTCCTGTATACTGGGTGTAATCCTCAGTATGATATTATTCTGTATATATACACTGCACAGTACCACTTTCCCTGTCCTGTATACTCTGTAATCCTCAGTATCTGTATTATTCTGTATATATACACTGCACAGTACCACTTCTCCTGTCCTGTATACTGGGTGTAATCCTCAGTATCTGTATTATTCTGTATATATACACTGCACAGTACAACTTCTCCTGTCCTGTATACTGGGTATAATCCTCAGTATCTGTATTATTCTGTATATATACAATGCACAGTACCACTTCTCCTATCCTGTATACGGTACTAGGTGTAATCCTCAGTATCTGTATTATTCTGTATATATACACTGCACAGTACCACTTCTCCTGTCCTGTATACTGGGTGTAATCCTCAGTGTCTGTATTATTCTGTATATATACACTGCACAGCACCACTTCTCTTGTCCTGTATATAGAGTGTAATCCTCAGTATCTGTATTATTCTGTATATATACACTGCACAGTACGACTTCTCCTGTCCTGTATACTGGGTGTAAGCCTCAGTATCTGTATTATTCTGTATATATACACTGCACAGTACCACCTCTCCTGTCCTGTATACTGGGTGTAAGCCTCAGTATCTGTATTATTCTGTATATATACACTGCACAGTACCACTTCTTCTGTCCTGTATACTGGGTGTAATCCTCAGTATCTGTATTATTCTGTATATACACACTGCACAGCACCACTTCTCCTGTTCTGTTGTCAGATGCGGTATTGGACTTTGATTTTCAGCATATAACTGTTGTTTAAATTAATTATCCCCAATATGGAGTCATCACTTCTCTTCTGCACAGTTGATGACTTTCCCTTCACTGTGGATTTGACCGCTGGGACCCCACAATCCTGAGAAATGTAGCTTTGAAGAGCACCATGTAAATGGAGCTGCGGTTGATTATCCCCTCTGCTTCACCTATCACATCTGGCTCTTCAGTTAACTCCTTTGAGAAAGTGGTGAGGGGCATGACAACGTAAAAGCTAAATTCACTGATCGGGGCTGATGGGTGATATAGTATGTAGGCTGGTGGAGCTTGTTTTCCAGGGCTGCTTTTTGGTCCCAGTCCGGCCCTGGTTTAAGGTAATTCTCACCCGGCTGGGTCGTATTGGCTTCCTCACTGTGCTTTTGTTGCGGCCCCTGCAGTTGCTTAAGCTAGGCTGCCAGCCCTGTCTCTGGTTGCGTCTACCAGTATAACAGGTAACTCGAGTCCTTCACTTCTCTACCCCACCCTGGGAAGTCAGTGTTACTGGATTCTATACGTTGCTGTGTCCCTGGTACCGTGTATCTTGAGAATCTGGAGTCCCCCACTCTCCGGTGTTGACTGTCGGTGTGTTTGAACCTGCACAGTCTCAGACTCCGGTGTCCGTTCTTGCGTTGTTCCTCTCGCGCAGGAGAAGCACAAGGTGGTGCAGCCTCCCGGTAGGTTTCTTTCTCTCCTCTTTCCTCAGGTCCTTAGGCCTGTTGTTCAGCAGTGCACCTTGGGATGAGCCTGGCACAGCTCGTTTACACCCAGGTCTCGTTCTCAGTTTGCACAGGAACTGCACTCAACTGTGCTCTTCACAGTCCTGCTAGGAACTGCACTGCTCTTGTTGTGCCTCAGACCATAATATATAGGGGAGCTCACCCTGAAGCCAGGCTTGGTCTCCTCCTTCTGTCAGGGAGGTGTTGGCGTTGTTTGCGTATTGCCTGAGTGGAATACCCCTTACTTGCTCTCTGGTGACACCTAACAATGGTTACACTGTGGCACTATGACTCTGGGGTGCCACACATGACTCAAATTTAAAACAAATATCTTTTTTTATTGCAACATCTCGGTCCACAATAAATTCCACAGATGTGAACATGTCAATTTGAGGTCATTGAAATGTGGCTCTGTCAGTGTTCACCTGGCAGCTCTACAAATGGCTACCGCAGACAGGCTTAGCACAAGCCACTCCGTTTATCAGATCCCAGGGATTGTCCTGACCTTCACCCTTTAACCCATGTACAGGGATCTGGACCTACACAAGGGCCCGTGGTCTGGGGCCACAGAGTTAGGCCAGAGACACACGATGCAAGACACATGCAAGATACTAGATCGAGTCTCGCATGACTCACCTGGCACAGCCGTGATGCCACCCGTGATGTTCGACTATTGATGGCCGACGCTGCGGTGTGGGACCTCTGGGGATGATGGAAACGCAGCTAGGGTGATATCGCTCCCCACAGGTGGAGCGATTCCCCAGGTCAACCAGTATAGTCTATGGCGGTGGTAGGCAGTTGGGGTGCAGGACTGATGGTGTTGAATAACCGACAGACACACAGTAGGTTGTCTCCTTTACCTTTACTAGTAGTTGCAGGTTCAAACCAAGACACTGTCCACAGGAGATGTTATGAATCTGGGTGGCCTGGAAACAAGTTGAGGATATCCTCACCTGGTGAGTCCTGAGGCCTCCTTGCTGTGCTCCTCTTTGCTGGTCCTGGCTGCCTGTAGCTTAGCTGTGACCCTCTGTTCCTGCTGGTAAGTCTCTCACCCGTGTGGCAGGCAGCCTGAGCCCTTCTCTGGCACCCTCCTCTGGCGACTGTCCCTGAGCTCTCAGGTGCTGCTGTGCCTCCAAGGGCTTTGGTGTGTCCAGGAGGCGTGGAGTCTCCCGTCCTCCGCTTTTGGTTGCTGGGTCGGTGGTACCCACACAACTTCGGACTCTGGTGTCCATTTCTGGCGCTCTGCTCTGGGGTGAGCCGGTAACTGGCTCCACTCCCCAGGCCCTCTTCTCTCTTTCCTCAGACCCTCTCCAACGGGTCCCACACCCTTGCTGCACTCTCGCTCTCTACTTTGCTTGGGACGATCCTGACACTGCTCCAGTCCACAGGACGTCTTCACAGTCCTCCTAGGAACTGAACTAACTAATCCCACCCCCAGGCCGGAATTTATAGGGGAGCTCCCCTGAACCCGGGTTCTGAGGTCCCCCTTCTGGTCTGGACTCAAAAGGGGTTGCATGCTGTGGGCTTACTTGGTGTGGATACCCCTTCTTGCTTCCAAGCATGACATCACCCCCTGTGGGAGGCAATGCCATTGTGGCAACTGGACTCTGGGGTGCCACAGAGACATTAGGTGCACTCAATGTAAAAGAGAGGTACATACAGTTATAAAAATCTACAAGTCTCTCCAGCTTGAAAAACACCCCTCAAATGCTTCAATTTTTTTTACAAACAGGACAAAAGTCCCCTATTTGTAGGGACAGTCCTGGAATTTCTGGTTCTGACCCTAGTCAGGTAGCTGGGTCAGAACCATAAGGGCAGAGGAGGTGCAAAACCAGAAAATGCAAGAGTAGTCAGTAAACGGGTCGAGATGAAAACAGGCAACAAATACACCCGACAGGATCTACACACATAGGCCTGGACTAGAGGAGAATAAAGCTATAGCTAGCAGATTCGAGGAATATGCTGACAGCTTCAGTAGGGTGTGGTGCTTTCCAGTTGGATGAAGCAGTGTGATGATTACTCCAGCTGGACAGCACACACAGCCATTCCGTCAGACTGTATGGAACTACAGAAACACCTTAATCTTAGAGGCTGGACACAGCCTGGGTCGCCCAAAGCTTCTAGCCCTGACATCTCAATCACCAGTGCTGCCTGCAGAATAGACATGGCAGGACCTAATGACAGAAGGAGATGTCACAGAAGCAGACCTCAGAGGAGATGCGGCTGCCATGGTTCCACAAAAATTAAATAAAAGTACAAAAAAAAAGAAAGCAGCCATACTTCAAACTAACTTGTCATGCACTGCAGTATGTAGCACACCTCATGACAAAAAGTGGAAGCCAAAATCTCAACCAACTCCTCATGTATTTTTTTCATCCTTTGCAGGATACGGCCAAGTCCTGTAGACTTTATTGGGGTACCAGTCCCTGTGGGGTGCAAGCTGTTACCTGATGGTAGTAGTTAATCTCCTGTAGAAATTGTAATGGATGTGGCATGTTGAAATACACTATGGCTAACCCTCGCGCCCACTACCCCACATCTGCTACTAAGATGAGGGATGAGACTCCCTCGGCTTCAGCAGCTTCAGCCAGAATTTATCTAATGTGTCTATTATATTGGAACTAGTAAAAAGGCCCGATGCAATTGCATCGGGAGCAGGGTGAAATGAATTGTGTGTATACAGGCGGGCCAGTGGGTAGCAGAGTATACAGGGGGCTCTGTGGGTAGCAGAGTATACAGACGGCTCTGAGGGTAGGAGATTATACAGGTGACTCTGTGGGTAGCAGAGTATACAGGTGGGTCTGTGGGTAGTGGAGTATACAGGCGTGTGTGGTGGTGGTGGCAGAGTATACAGGTGTGTGTGGTGGTGGTGGCAGAGTATATAGGTGTCTGTGGTGGCATAGTATACAGGCATCTGTGTTGGTGGCAGAGTATAGAGGTGTCTGTGGTGGTGGCGGGCAGAGTATACAGGCGTGTGTGGTGGGGGCAGAGTGTAGAGGCGTGTGTGGTGGTGGCAGAGTGTACAGGCGTGTGTGGTGGTGGCAGAGTATACAGGCAGGTGTGGTGGTGGCGGCAGAGTATACAGGCGTCTGTGGTGGCGGCAGAGTGTACAGGTGTGTGTGGTGGTGGCAGAGTGTACAGGCGTGTGTGGTGGTGGCAGAGTGTACAGGCGTGTGTGGTGGCGGGCAGAGTGTACAGGCGTGTGTGGTGGCGGCAGAGTGTACAGGCGTGTGTGGTGGTGGCGGCAGAGTGTACAGGGGTGTGTGGTGGCGGCAGAGTGTACAGGCGTGTGTGGTGGTGGCAAGAGTGTACAGGCGTGTGTGTGGTGGCGGCAGAGTGTAGAGGCGTGTGTGGTGGTGGCAGAGTGTACAGGCGTGTGTGTGGTGGCGGCAGAGTGTAGAGGCGTGTGTGGTGGCGGCAGAGTGTACAGGCGTGTGGTGGCGGCATGAGTGTCAGAGGTGTGATGTGGTGGTAGGGCAGAGTGTACAGGCGTGTGTGGTAGGTGGCGGCAAGAGTGTACAGGCGTGTGTGGTGGTGGCAGAGTGTACAGGCGTGTGGGTGGCGGCAGAGTGTACAGGTGTGTGTGGTGGCGGCAGAGTGTACAGGCGTGTGTGGTGGCGGCAGAGTGTAGAGGCGTGTGTGGTGGCGGCAGAGGTGTAGAGGCGTGTGTGGTGGGCGGCAGAGTGTACAGGCGTGTGTGGTGTGGTGGCAGAGTGTACAGGCGTGTGTGTGGTGGTGGCGGCAGAGTGTACAGGCGTGTGTGTTGGAGTGTACAGGCGGTGTGTGGTGGCGGCAGAGTGTACAGGCGTGTGTGGTGGTGGAGTATAGAGGTGTCTGTGGTGGTGGCGGCAGAGTATACAGGCGTGTGTGGTGGGGGCAGAGTGTAGAGGCTGTGTGGTGGTGGCAGGAGTGTACAGGCGTGTGTGGTGGTGGCGAGAGTTACAGGCAGGTGTGGTGGTGGCGGCAGAGTATACAGGCGTCTGTTGGTGGTGCGGCAGAGTGTACAGGTGTGTGTGGTGGTGCAGAGTAGTGTACAGGGCGTGTGTGGTGGTGGCAGAGTGTACAGGCGTCTGTGTGGTGGCGGCAGTGGGTAGCAGAGTATACAGGGGGTCTGTGGGTAGCAGAGTATACAGACGGCTCTGAGGGTAGGAGATTATACAGGTGACTCTGTGGGTAGCAGAGTATACAGGTGGGTCTGTGGGTAGTGGAGTATACAGGCGTGTGTGGTGGTGGTGGCAGAGTTAACAGGTGTGGTGGGTGGTGGTGGCAGAGTATATAGGTGTCTGTGGTGGCATAGTATACAGAGTGTACAGGCTGTGTGGTGGCGGCAGAGTGTACAGGCGTGTGTGGTGGCGGCAGAGTGTACAGGCGTGTGTGGTGGCGGCAGAGTGTAGAGGCGTGTGTGGTGGCGGCAGAGTGTAAGGCGTGTGTGTGTGGCGGCAAGGTCACTGTGTGGTGGTGGCAGAGTATAGAGGCGTGTTGTGGTGGGGCGGGCAAGTTATACAGGCGTGTGTGGTGGGGCAGAGGTAGCTGTGTGGGGGTGGTGTGTGGTGGTGGCAGAGTGTACAGGCTGTGTGTGTTGGTGGTCGGTCAGTGCAGCAGTATACAGGCAGGTGTGGTGGTGGCGGCAGAGTATACAGGCGTCTGTGGTGGCGGCAGAGTGTACAGGTGTGTGTGGTGGTGGCAGAGTAGTGTGGGTGAGAGGCAGGTGTGTGGTGGTCGGCAGTGGGAGGTACAGGGCTGTGTGTGAGTAGCGGCAGAGTGTACAGGCCTGTGGTCAGGGTGGCTGGGTCAGGGAGTGTACAGGCGTGTGTGGTGGCGGCAGAGTGTACAGGGGTGTGTGGTGGGAGAGTGGCAGATGTGTACAGGCATGTGTGGTGGTGGCAGAGTGTAAGTGCGTGTGTGGTGGCGAGAGCAGAGTGTAGGGCGTGTGGTGGTGGTGGTGGCAGAGTGTACAGGCGTGTGTGGTGGTGGCAGAGATAGGTAGGTGCGTGTGGTGGGCAGGCGAGTGTACGCAGGTGTAGTGTGGGTGGCGGCAGAGTGTAGAGGCGTGTGTGGTGGGGCAGAGTGTAAGGCGTGTGTGTGCGGCAGAGTGTAAGCGTTGGTGGCGGCAGAGTGTACAGGCGTGTGTGGTGGGCAGGCAGGATGGGAGTGTACAGGCGTGTGTGTGGTGGTGGCAGAGTGTACAGGCGTGTGTGGTGGGGCAGAGTGTAGCAGGCGTCGTGTGGTGTGGTGGCGGCAGAGTGTACAGGCGTGTGTGGTGGCGGCAGGAGTGTACAGGCGTGTGTGGTGGCGGCAGAGTGTAGAGGCGTGTGTGGTGGCGGCAGAGTGTAGAGGCGTGTGTGGTGGCGGCAGAGTGTAAGGCGTGTTGTGGTGCGGTGCAGGTGTGTAGGCGGTGTGGTGGTGGGCGGCAGAGTGTACAGGCGTGTGTGTGGAGTGTACAGGCGTGTGTGGTGGCGGCAGAGTGTACAGGGCGTGTGTGTGTGGTGGGCGTGGAGAGTGTGTACGGCGTTGTCGTGTGGTGGTGGCGGCAGAGTGTACAGGCGTGTGTGGTGGTGGCAGAGTGTACAGGGTGTTGGTGGGTGGCAGGTTGTTGAGTGTCAGTGTGTGTGGTGGCGGCAGAGTGTACAGGCGTGTGTGGTGGAGTGTACAGGCGTGTGTGGTGGCGGCAGAGTGTACAGGCGTGTGTGGTGGCGGCATGAGTGTACAGGGTGTGTGTGGTGGTGGCAGGCAGAGTGTGTACAGCGTGTGTGCTGGTCGGCGTTGGTGGCGGCAGAGTGTACAGGCGTGTGTGGGTGGGCAGAGTGTACAGGCG
Source organism: Allobates femoralis (assembly GCA_033576535.1). Lineage (NCBI taxonomy): Eukaryota > Metazoa > Chordata > Amphibia > Anura > Aromobatidae > Allobates > Allobates femoralis. Next base: position 40,356,766 of record JARQOC010000011.1, on the reverse strand, counting down.
TGTGTGGTGGTGGCAGAGTATACAGGCGTTGTGGTGGGTGGTGGTGAGTATACAGGCGTGTGTGGTGGTGGGTCAGAGTGTTAGAGGCGTGTGTGGTGGTGGAGTATAGAGGTGTCTGTGGTGCGCTCGTGCAAGGCAGGGGTTAAAAAAAAAAAAAAAAAAGATTATGCTCACCTCACCCCGAGCCCCCGCCGTCTTCTGCCGTGTTCCGCCGTCTTCTGCCGTGTTCCGCTAGGCTCCCGGTGGCTGTGCAGGCTCCCGGTGTCTGGAGTGATCTTCTATCTACTGAGACTGAAGGACCTGTGGTGATGTCAGAGTCACGTGACCCGCGATTTGCCTGGAGTAAGCTGGTGTCACGTGACTCTGACATCACCACAGGTCCTTCAGTCTCAGTAGATAGAAGATCACTGGAGGCACCGGGAGCCTGCACAGCCACCGGGAGCCTAGCGGAACACGGCAGAAGACGGCGGGAGAGGGCGGGAGACAGCGCGGGCTCGGGTAGAGGTGAGGATTTTATTTTTTTTAGAGTAGTGCGGGTCTGCGGCTCGTGATGACGCTGCGCGTCATCACTCGCAGTCCCGCGCAAAGCATGTTGGGATTGGGCTACAGTGCCCAACTCCCGATTATATAAGTAGATGAGTTATTCATCAAGTGCAAATGGATGTAAAGTTTGAGTTCCCTTGTGTTAGACACTCCCCACTGACTACTGGGGTTTTCTCAAGAAACATAAGTGTGTCCAGCCATCAGATGGTTGCCCTGGTCCAGATTCTTTAACTTCTAGCATTAAACTTGGGAAAGGTGTATCTTACCATCATCTATTATATAAAGCCCAAAGCCACTTCCGGCCAAACCTGAAGCCACTTCCGTAGTGTTGTGGTCGGATATTCGCCCAGCTCCACCCGCACAGGGTGGACCAAGATGGCCGCCCTATGCGGGAGGATCGCGGCGAGCCAGCCTGGAGACGACCGGCGTTAGCGAGTCGTTGCAGCCGCGGTAACTCCGGCACGTAGGTCCATAGCGAGTCTCCCGCCCCCCGTGGCCGAAAATAGAACCAAGGGCCCGGCCATGCACAGGTCTAAAGACCGCTGTGTATCTCAATGGGAAGTGAGGCGCTATGCTCATTGGTCGGCGCCAGCACACAGCGACCAATGAGCATAGCGCCTCACTTACAGCGGTAAATTTGAAACTCAAAGTCGTCCATTATATCTCAATGGAAAGTGAGGCGCTATTCTCATTGGTCGCTGTGTGCTGGTGCCGACCAATGAGAATAGCGCCTCACTTCCAGTGGTAAATTTGAAACTCAAAGTCGTCCATTATATCTCAAAGGGAAGTGAGGCGCTTTTCTCATTGGTCGCTGTCTGCTGGCGCCGACCAATGAGAATAGCGCCTCACAGCGGTAAATTTGAAACTCAAAGTCGTCCATTATATCTCAATGAGAAGTGAGGCGCTATTCTCATTGGTCGGCGCCAGCACACAGCGACCAATGAGAATAGCGCCTCACTTCCCATTGAGATATAATGGATGACTTTGAGTTTCAAATTTACCGCTGGAAGTTAGACGCTATTCTCATTGGTCGGCGCCAGCACACAGCGACCAATGAGAATAGCGCCTCACTTCCCTTTGAGATATAATGGACGACTTTGAGTTTCAAATTTACCGCTGTAAGTGAGGCGCTATTCTCATTGGTCGGCGCCAGCACACAGCGACCAATGAGAATAGCGCCTCACTTCCCATTGAGATATAATGGACGACTTTGAGCTTCAAATTTACTCAAAGTCAAACTCAAAGTTCTCCATGTATCTCAATGGCCAGTGAGGCCCTTCTCTCATTGTACTCATGACAGTAGCAACATTAACCCCTTACATTCCGTTTTATCTGTAATTTCTATAACACAGTGTGTAGTTGTACTGCCACTGCGAAGTTAACCCCTTATATACCATTTCTGCCTTAACTCCATACTTTGTAGTCTCTATTATTACTGCCAGTAGGAACATTAACCCCTTATATTCCATTATTGTTGTTATTTCTATTACACAGTGTATAGTTGTAATGACACTGCGAAATTAACCCATTATATACCAGTTCACCATTAACTGCATATTTGGTAGTGTTTATAACTACTGCCACTGGTACATTAACCCCTTGAACACCATTTTGGATATAATTTACAGCGCTGAGTCTGTTGTGGGAGTGCCTGTGGGACATTAACTCCTTCAATAACATTTTTTATATCATTATAAGTTCCTACTCTGTTATAGTCCTGTTAGTCGGACATTAACTCTTTCTACACCTCCACTATATTGCTACCCTCACAGTTCTGCCTACATCGCCTACTTAGTCATATATCTGGTGTTTAAGTCTATTATTTAAAACTCTTAAAAAAATTATATACAGATTCTAGACTCCCGATTCTTTAGAATCGGGCTCACAGCTAGTTTTCTCATAAATGTCTGACTACCTAACAACTGAACAAGCTGTGTAAGCTGACAATGTAGTTTCTCTTACAGAACACCTGTGTTTGGCCGATAAAAGGATCCTTGCTTCAATCAAGTAGCGACGTCATTGCACAATTTGGCTGTCAGTAATAATAATTTATTCATTTATATAGCGCTATTAATTCCATAGCACTTTACATACATCAGTAATGCTGTCTCTCTTGGAGCTCACAATCTAAATATCCTATCAGTATGTCTTTACAATGTGGGAGGAAACCGGAGTGCCTGGAGGAAACCCACGCAAACACGGGGAGAACATACAAACTCCTTGCAGATGTTGTCCTTAGTGGGAATTGAACCCAGGACTTCAAGACCCCAGTGCTGCAAAGGCTACAGTGCTAACCACTTGAGCCACCGTGCTTGCCCGTGTTTATGTGTGTGGAGCACAAAGGGCTGGAATACCCAACAGCTGGGCCAGTGGTCAGGATCATGGTGGCTGCTGAAAAAGGGGAGAATAAAAATGGAGAAAGATAAACAAAAGTAAAAAAATAAGTTTGTGACGCCAGTTGGGATTTCTAGCCAGTAGGTGGCCAGCACTGCAGAGGCTCTCTGGGAAATAGGTGTTATAGCAGTGGAGATGTAGACCCTTCCCAACTAGGTCTGAGTCCCAGGGGGGATGGTAATGAAGGGAGTAATAGTGGGAGTGATGATGAAGGACAGCAGAGCAATCAATAGTAGGAAACAGTCTTTTTACTTTACCTTTTACACAAGATGTTGCAGCAAGTCCAGAATGGTACCCTTCCCTAGGTATGCAGTTTGGCCAGTTTGTTGGGAATTGTAATCCGCTCTGCTGGGTGAGAGAATTAGCTTTCCTGCTGACTTTGGTCATTCTAAAGCTGGCTTCACACCGCGGTACAATCAGGATCGGGGCTGTCTGGGGTGAACCTAACAGCCACGGACCTGATTTTGTCCTAATGCAGCCCTATGTGGCCAGATGGGGCCGGATGGCAGCTATCTGCCATCCGGTTTCCATCTGTCCGGGAGGATCTGGTACGAATCAGATTTTTCTCCCGGACACAAAAACGTTGTTTGCAAAGTTTTTGTGTCCGGGGCAAAAACTCTGCCCAAATTGGATCCTCCTGGTTCCGGGGCAATCCAGCGCTCCCTAACATGGGAATCTATGGCGCCGGATTGCCCAGATCCGGGAAGATCAAGTAACCGGACACCAGCGGCTGCAGTTCAGTGTGAGCTACGCTGAACTTCAGCACCAGGGAGCTGTCTTCTGTGAAGTGGTTCAGCACCATTTCAGCAGGGGACAGCTGAGCTCTGCAGCATCCGGCTACAAATAGGACCGGAGGGCATATTTGCCCTCCGGTTCTGTTTGCAAATCGGGTCCGGGACTGTCAGGTTCACTCTGGACCTGATTGTACCGTGATGTGAAGCCGGCTTTAGTAGGTTTCAAGGTGCATCTGAGCTATCCTGTACTCCCTCTTGCTCCATGTGGTTACCTCCAGGCAGGTAATACGGACCCTGTAAGCATCTGTTTCCTCAAACAGCTCTCTGGCCTCTGTATCGCTTTGTCTAAAAATTTCCACAAAAATGACTGGTAAATCTGGAATTCACCGCTCTGCCCCCAGGTTTTGGAATCTCTGAGTAGCCTAGGGACTGGATCCCTGCTAGAAGGGTGGCCTCAGGGGACAAGAAGCTCCAGATCCCTTTCCCCAGACTTTTCTCCTTATCCTCTATCTCCCACACTAACACTGAACTGCAAACTAACCCCTTCCCCCAGCCAGAAGTTGAGCTGAACCAGACAAAGAGAGATCCTAGTGCTCAACTTCTTGATTAGGGATCAGGCAGTGTGTGTATGCATGGAGCTCCCAGCATAGGAAGCTCCAATTCCCTTTAGACAACGCACTACAATCGACGTAGGGGAAATACTACTTGTGGCAGGCAAACCACAGGGGCGCCACACGTGTATGACCAGATAACTTCATATTTTACCGCCCTTTGCCAAGAATAGCGTGTCCTAGTCTGCTCAGTCTGATCCCTTTTTATATGTGTATTTAAAATGAAGGAGCGGAAAATTATCGTGGGCACTTATCCTTGTACAATGCTCTGTATTGTTGGATATTAAAATGAAATTATGTTTGAGGAGTCTTTTTCGCTTCGCCTTGGGTCATTGCTCATAACAGTTTTGTTTAAAACTTATGGGAAGATCTAAAACACAATGCTTTTTACAGCTGTAAACTAAAAGGGAAGACTTGGTTACTAATTACTTTATATATTGTGTATACATAAAGAACTCCCTGCAGCTTTTCTACTCTTCAGACTATTTCATCTTTATGCACTTGGCAGAAACAAAGTGAAGATAGGAAATGATAAGTGATAGGAGCATGGTATCTTGGGTTATTACAACTTGCCTTTCTCCCATCTCTCTCAATCTTTGGTGTTGTTGAGTGGATGCAGTTGCGACCATTTGCGTATCATTTTTTGTGTATTTTACAAAGGTATGTCCATCTTGGCACACATGCTTAACTAACGTATTAATCAGCAGATTAGCGTACAACGGCATAGCTTGAAACTTGTGGATCTCAATGCAAAATCTCCAACAAGGTCCCCAACTATCTTGGGTCTTTATTAGAATGTAGTGAAACTTGCAGGGTCCTCTCCCCACTGTACCAGTCTGACTGTCATTGTTAGTTCGTTTACCGTAATTTATATCTGTATTTTGTATGTAACCATAGAATAGTGCTCTAAAAATAATGAATAATAAAAATAATAATATGGTCTTCTCATATGGGTCAAAGTGACCTTTCAGGTCATTTTAAGGTCCAAGGTCCTGGTGCAACAGTAGCCTCTGCATCCACTATGGTTTTGCCCCTGGTACCATAAAAACTCCATGAGGCCTTATACATATGTGCTAGTGTCAAGCCCCAGGCTTTTGGATACTCGGGTATCAGGCTCTGTGGGTAGCGTCTGCTGTGTCACGGGGAGTGGTGGCCGCGCCTGATCCCGTGTCCTGGGTGACACTTCAAAAAAGGGGTTATATTTACATTGGATTCATATACAGTTCTCGTGACGCCACCAGTAGTTTCTGGTGATAGGTCACCAGCGCCGCCACAGTCCGCCGGAGGTAGATGGTAATGCGGCTGGGATGACTAAGCCCCCTACAGGTAGGGCTGGACCTCCGGGGCAGCGTTCCTGAAAAGGAACAGGTTGATGCAAGAAAACACAGGCAGAAGCAAAGTCACTTTCTCTCGGGTACTTTACTGTCAACTCGTAGCAGCATCAGTTACAGTTCACAGTTCAGCATTCAGATGTTACAAGAACAGGTAGCTTAACGGGTGGCTGCAAGTGGATCCCAGGTGGTATGGTGGAATACTTGGTGTACCTTCATTAAGTAACCCGTGTCCGTTCTTCCTCGCTTTGGATTGATCTATACCCAGTAGCTCCGTGTAGGTAGTACCGGGGTCCTCTCCCTCGTTGGTGAGGAAGCAGGCAGACCGCTCCGATGGCAGGGTGCTGCAGCTGATAAACGAGCCACAGCAGCCGGTTGCCGACTGCAAAGCTGAACTCTGGCCGGATCCTAGGGCCCGGGGTTCCCTTGGTGGACTGGAGTATCCCCTGGAGTATGGGCGCTCCACTCTGAGGATCTCCCTTTCTCTCTAGGGCCCGGACTTCTCTCGCAGGCGCCCTCTTTCAGGACCTCCTCAAGGTCCCTTCTTCTTCCCTCCGATTCGGCTTGAAACCTCCCCGGTTTGACCTTCCGCCTCATTCCACTAAGCTCAATCTTCCTAAAACCTTTCCTCTTCCTCCATCAGCTCCTGGTCCGTCAGCCGAGAGACTTAAGGCCCAAAAGACCTCGGAGCAAAGACCTCCTTGATCCCCATAGAGGTGATTATATCCCCTCCCGGGTAACCTCCCACCCTAAACTAATGTGAGAGTGCTGGGAATGGGTTCCACCCACCATCCTAAGGTCCACCTGTAGCTGGAGTATCTACACCTCTTTTATGGGTGTAGTACCCCTCTGTGACGCCTGCATTTGCGGGGCACCACAGTAGGTCGAATTGGGACCTTGAAGCTATTATGGAAAAAATCCAGAAGTAGCCTCTCTAATAAAAGTCAAGTGAGGGAAAAACCCTCTTTGCCTTTGCAGTAAATGTAGATGAGTGACACTTGTATGTCACTATTATGATCATTGTTATTACCTACCTACACATACCACAGTGAAGAGAAGGGGCATAATGATTCCAGTTGCAGGATGGAGAACATATACCAGGATGGGGGGCATATATACCAAGATGGGCCCAGGATGGGGGACATATATACCAGGATGGGGGAAATATATATGAGAATGGGCACCAGATGGGGAACATGTGTGCCAGAATGGTCCCAACATGAGGGACATATATGCCAGTGATGGGGGACAAATATACCAGAATGCGGATAGGATGGAGGAACATATATACTAGGATGGGCCCAGGATTGGGAACATATATACTTAGATGGGGAACATATATGCCAAGATGGGCCCAGGTTGGGGTACATACGGTATATACCAGGATGGGGAACATATATGTCAGGATGTGCCCAGGATTAGAGACATATATACCAGGGTAGGGGACATATATACCAGGATGGGCAACATATATACCAGGATGGGCATGAAATGGTGAACATATATACCAGGATGGGGGTCATATATACCAGGATGGGCCCAGGATGAAGAACATATATACCAGAATGGGCCCATGATTGTGGCATATATACCAGGGATGTGCCCGGGTTGAGGGACATATATAACAAGTTAGAGAACATATATGCCACTATGTGCCCAGGATTAGAGACATATATACCAGGATAAGGACATGTATATCAGGATGAGCCCAGGAAGGAGAAGATATATACCAGGATGAGCCCACTACCCCTGAACAGAAGGGGGTTTTCTTCTAACACCAGCTTCGAGACTTACATTTCGGACACCAGGAGTCCTCACACTGGGATTCTAAGGGTCCTGTTCCCCAGGAGAAGACATACCACGCCAACAAGTCTGGTTTCTCCAACCTCTCCTCACTGTGTCCACACACTCTCTTCCTGACTGAAAACAAAACAAAACTAAACTGGCCTCACACTAGCTCTTTACCCCTCCTCCAGGGGGCCTAATACATAGTTAACAGCTGGCAACCCTAAGGCTGAATTCACATCACATATTTTTTCCTATTCGTGGGATCCTAATTTTTGTAGGACCCCACAGACAGGAACGGGCCCCACAGGAGGTGACCTATTCTGTGTCCGGGTCTGTGATTATCACGGGTTCGGACACAGAAAAAACAGCTGAGAAGGCAGTGCGACTCTTTCACTTCCGCAATGTAAATATACATTGCGGAAGTGAAATTTAGCAAAAGAAAGGGTTAAAAATAAAAAATATATATGCTCACCTTCCAGCGAATCCCCCAGTGCCTCTAGCAAGGTCCGGATGCTTATATGACCTGCGTTTACGTCAGAACCCGATCAGCTGATTGGGCCAGATGACTGCTGTTACCACGAAAACTGCGGTCACATGACTCGATGACGCTGCCAGGTTGTGACGTAAAACCGCAGGTCCTGTCCGGAGCTTGCTGGAGGCAACGGAAGACTTGCTGGAAGGTGTGCATATATATGTTTTATTTTTAACCCTTTCTTTTGCTAAATTTCACTTCCGCAATGTATATTATACATTGCGTAAGTGAAAGAGCCCCGCTGCCTCCTCAGCTGTTTTTTCTGTGTCTGAACCCGTGATAATCACGAACCCGTATGTATATACATTGTGGAAGTGAAATTAGATGGTTAGAAGTAGTTTTAGTGTACTGAGCATGCTCAGTACACTAAAATCGGGTCCGTGAAACGATCCCGTGTTTTTCTCCGACCCATGCTCCATTGGCCCCCAGATGAAAGGCCGTAGATTGGGTCGGATTTGACCTAGTTGCTATCCGATTTTGTGGGATCCGATTTGTGTCTGGTTTTTTGCTGTAGCCAAAATTGGAGCAGTCTCCAATTTTGGGCACAGCAAAAAATCGGACACAAATCGGATCCCTCAAAATCGGATGGCAACTAGGTCAAATCCGATCCGATCCCCATAGGATAACAAGGGGGGGCCAAATCGGATCCTCTAAAATCGCAATGTGAAAGAAGCTTAACTGAACACCAAGCATCCTACTTAACACTTCTATTTTATAGCATATACTATGTGCTCATAACTACCGTATATACTCGTGTATAAGCCGACTCGTGTATAAGCCGACCCCCCTACTTTTGCCCCCAAAATCTGGGAAAACCTATTGACTCGTGTATAAGCCGAGGGTGGACCCCAGCACAGGTATACAGCCCCCAGCAGTGTGGTATACAGCAGCCTCCCCAGTGGTATATACAGCCCCAGTGGTAGTATCCAGCAGCCCCAGAGGTATATACAGCCCCAGTGGCAGTATCCAGCAGCCCCAGAAGTATATACAGCCCCAGTGGTAGTATCCAGTAGCCCCAGAGGTATATACAGCCCCAGTGGTAGTATACAGTAGCCATAGAGGTATATACAGCCCCAGTGGTAGTATCCAGTAGCCCCAGAGGTATATACAGCCCCAGTGGTAGTATACAGTAGCCATAGAGGTATATACAGCCCCAGTGTTATTATATACAGCCCCAGTGGTAGTATCCAGCAGCCCCAGAAGTATATACAGCAGCCCCAGAGGTATGGCTTATATTGGCAGCCAGCCTACTTACATACACATACCCATACATACACACATATATACACACACACACACACACACACATACACATATATACACATACACACACACATACACACACACAGCTTCCTACCTTGTCCCCCGTTCTGCAGTGCTTTCCGGTGTCCTCCGTGCTCCGTTCCCGGTCTGCTGGGCCTTGTGGTTCCTCCTGGTTCCTCCTCTTCGGTTCCATCATGGGGGCTGCCATCTTGCTTCTTCTCTCCGCCCCCGGCCAGTGATGTCAGAGCAGGCCGCTCTGTGATTGGCTAACACCCGTGACATGTGATCACGGGTGCTAGCCAATCACAGCGCGGCCTGCTCTGACATCACTGGCCGGGGGCGGAGAGAAGAAGCAAGATGGCAGCCCCCATGATGGAACCGAAGGAGGAGGAACCAGGAGGAACCACAAGGCCCAGCAGACCGGGAACGGAGCACGGAGGACACTGGAAAACACTGCAGAACGGGGGACAAGGTAAGAAATACTGCGCAGCGCCCCCCCCCCCCCCGCACCCCTCCCACCATAGGATTACCGTATTGACCCGTGTATAAGCCGAGGGGGGGACTTTTCAGCCCATTTTTTGGGCTGAAAAACTCGGCTTATACACGAGTATATACGGTAGCTCTGCTGTATCTACACACCTTATTATCTCTACAACAGGACAATACATTACTACATAACATCTCTTATCACTATAGTATAGTATGCTTAAAGTGAACCTGTCAACCCCCTAGTGCTTTCCAAAGTGAAAGCAGCACCTTCAGCAGCGTGTATGCTGCATTCTGTGAAGGTGTGTACAATGTCTCTACCTCCCCTTCCCCCCGTACAGCGAAAGAAACACTTTCTAAAGTTTCCCGCCCTATATTTAAATTGATAGTTAAGTGGTCCGATGGGTTTTATCTTTTCTTGCTTCCATCAGTTCTGGCCTGGTCCTCCCCGCCCCCTCTATGTGTCTGCCGCCTCCTTTTCTCTGTTTGTCCCCACCTCTTCAGTGCCTGCACATAATCCTCTGAATTCACAGCGGCGCACAAAGCTGAGTTGGTGTGCGGGGAGCCCGACTGTCATCATTGCGCCTGTGTGGAGTTATGTATGCATAACATTGAACAGAGCGGGCTGCCTGTGTGGCGCCCTGCTCACGCAGGTAGCCACAGACTTCCCTAAAGCACAGATGGGTTTCCACAGCAGGTACCTACTACATACAACACCTTCCACCCCAGCACAGTAGGGGGAGCCCCACTTGCTGACCTTAGGCAAGATCCCCTATAAAAACTGCTGCTGGGGGAGGAGTTAGGTAGAGTGTGCAGACGCTAGGAGAGCGTTCTGGTGATCGATGCCGTGGTTAGGCCCAAACCAGTGATCCGGAGTGGCCCTTCTGCCAGCCAGCAAGCCTAGGAGTGGGGACAGAAGGCAAGGAGCAGAGCCAAGGGAGCGAGGAACTAGTGGAGGTTCACCCAAAGACATACTGGACTTCGGGGATCCGCACCTGTAAGATTACTTCAAGACTACAGAAAACCCCGTCACACCGTGGAGACTTCAGTCACCCGGTCCCCTTGTGTACCCAAAGAGAAGGAGCCAGACGCTGCAGTGTACTACAGCAGTGATCAGAGAGGGTAACCCGTGGACCGCACAGGAGAGAGAGGACCCGAGAGGGGAGGAGGCCAGTCCGTGTGCATGCAGATAGGGGCTTCAGGAACAGTAGAGAAGCTGAGGAGGCCTTATACCAACTTGCTGTGGAAGCTCACTGTACACCTGGTCACCCGACAGTGCCCTGGACGTGTTTACCTGCTCATACCACCAGTAAAAAGGTAAAAGAGACTCTTTACATGAGTCCTTCCTCCCTGCTCCCGGTACCCCATAGACTGCTCCATCACTCCCTATCCCGACCTAAAGCTGCACTCCAAGCTGCCCCTTTACATTACACCTGTCATCTCAGCCGCATTACCATCGCCCTCCAGAGGACTGTGGCGGCGCTGGTGACCCATCACCTGGTATTACAGGTGGCGTCACATGACAAACTCTAATCCCCTGTACATACACCCATTTTTGAAGTGTCACCCAGGCCACGGGCTCAGGTGCTGCCACCCGTGACGTCCCCATGAAAACACCCACCGAGTCTGATACCCGAGTACCCCAGGGCCTGGGGCTCGACACCTGCACCTCCACGCACCTTACAGCCTTCTAGTGGGCAAAGTAAAGTAATGAAAAAAATAAATGTTATTAAAAATATTTTAAAAAAAAACTAAATTCAAATCACCCCTTTTGCCTCATTTTAAATAAAACTATTTAAAAAAATTAAAAAATATACACATATTTGGTGTTGTTGCATTCACAAATGTTTGATCTATCAAAATATAAAATCAAACTAAATCTGCCATGTTTGGGCCGAATTTGAAATTGGTGAACATGTTCGGGGAAGGTTCGCTCATCTCTAGTCAGGAGATCCAGGCCTGCTGTGGACATCATGCAAGTGCAGTTGCGGCAAATGCGGCAGTTGTTGCCGCAAAAAACAATGCTGCTGATGGCAGATGCGTTTTTTTGTTTGGATCCGGGCAAAAACGCCTATGTGAAAGTGGCCTTAGATCTGTATTTTAATGTACAGCAAATCTGGTCTAGAATCCAACTTTCAGAAAACACAAGTGAATTACGGTGACTCTAGTGCGGTATGTCTGTGTAACAATACAATTTATTTCCATTACAATTGGATTTATATTTTTGTCCAATGACATACATACCATCTGCACAAACAAATATAGACTATAAAGCTGATCTCATTAAAAGCAGATTTCTATCTGGTAACATTTGTCTTTGAAGAAATCGCAAAACATCACAATGTTCCAATCAAGCGCTGATTTACAAAGTAATCTTTAAAATGGAGATGGCTTCCTTATCCGGGCATACATCTGAGCGATCTGTAATCCATGTGGGCCAAAGATATCAAATAAAGTCTTCTTAATGAATTCTCTAAAACATGCAACTTTTATGGCATTTCAAATCAGTGCAGCAATGAACCATTTCATTGCCACATTTAGATGATGCTATATGCTTTATGATGTATCACTTCAAAGAACACAACCTCATTTATGGAATAATAGCCAGAAGGACGGCTTTATACTGAGCTCCGACATCCAGACCCAGACAGTACGATGTTTGTCCTTCCAAACGCTAGAATGAGACATGTCGCCTAATCTGAGTTTGGTAAAGCAATAATGTTCCCCTCGATAGAGAACAGGACACTGTACATATGGGGTGAGGGAATGGGGATAATATTTCGTACTTATACAACATCTACTAACTTGAATGGGAGCTTACTAAATTCAGGCGCTATAAGCTCCACATTGTAGCCACAGTGCAGGAGCGCAGAGCCAAGGACAGCTGACAGACGCTGCATACTTACCAATCTCAGCTTGAGTGTATTTCCATCAGGGCAACCGAACCTAGAACGGCTTGGAACGTTAGCCAATATAGAGGTGGGACACACAACTCTCCATAGCCGGTGAGACGGGACTGTAATTAACCCGTACACCACAAAGGAAGAACCACAGCCTCATCCAGGACATATACCTCTCTCCAACTAGGATTCCACAGGAGCACTTTAGGCGATATAACATCCCAGCGACTCTGTGAAAAAGGCCACGATGTAGTGCCGAAACGTCTTTTACAAAGTTGTGTGTTGTGTGATTCAATAAAGAAAACCTCTCACTTTGCAACAAAAACTCCTGAGTGTGCAGCGTTTATCTCCTAGGTTATTGAGAACAGTCATTTATAACATCTCCAATCCCTTCCTCAACAACTATAAAGGTGCCTTTACACGCGGCAACTTTTCTAGGAATTTCACTGGCAATTTGCTGGTTGCAGTGAAATCATGGAGACATTGTTCCATTTGTACACGGCAACAAGATAGAACAATGTGTCCATGATTTCACTGCAACCAGCAAATTGCCAGTGAAATTCCTAGAAAAGTTGCCGCGTGTAAAGGTACCTTAATATGTGATTTATATCGATATTCGGGGATTGTCAGTTAAGGTACTGTTACACGAAGCAATATTGCATGCAATTTCACTGGCAATTTCCTGGTTGCAGTGAAATCATGGACACATGGTTCTATTTTGTTGCCATGTACAAATGTAACAATGTGTCCATGATTTCACTGCAGCCAGCAAATTGCCAGTGAAATTGCATGCAATATTGCTTCGTGTAACAGTACCTTTAGAGTTCTTAGGGTGCCTTCACACTGCGGTCAGGTCCGGTCCAGGGCTGTCAGGGGTGAACCTGACAGCCCCGGACTGGATCAGCACACAGAACCGGAGGGCTAATATGCCCTTCGGTCCGGTGTGCATCCTGCCACAGCTGCCGCTGCTCATTATTCAAGACCGCGGCTCACAGGGAGTAAGCTGCGGTCCTGAATTATAAAAGCGGTGTGCAGCCGCCGGTATCCGGTTCCCGGATCCTTCCGGATCCTCCTGGATCAGAGCAATCCAGCCCCATAGGCTCCCATGTTAAGGGAGCGCTGGATTGCCCCAGAAGGATCCTGTGGAATCCGGGAGGACCGGGGGAATTCAGGAGACACCAATTTTGTGCAGATTGGTCTCTCTAGACACAAAAAACGTTGCAAGCAACGTTTTTGTATCCGGGAGAAAGATCCCACTTCTCCCGGATACTTCCGGCGAGATGGAAGCCGAATGGCAGATAGCTGCCATCCGGCCCCATAGGCTACTATGGGGCCAAAATCCGGTCCGGGGCTGTCACCCCTGACAGCCCCAGACCGCATCGTGCCACAGTGTGAAGGCACCCTTAGATGTCAGTGTTGAAACGATTACACATAAAGATTCTGTGCATTATCGTGTCCTCTCTTGCATTTATGTTTCGAGAGTGACCAGCCTTCTTGGGGAGCTTGAAAGAGTTTGTGATGTTGTGAAGACACAATATTCTTGAAATCACAGACTTGCAACGACCAACTTCTGTTGCTATGGCTGATAGGGTGACACCTTTGGCCTTCATCAGGACAACCTGCTGCCGGAGGGTTTCAGTCACTTTGGAACGGCACACTATGTTTGCAAAGTGAGTGCAAACTGGAAAGTTAGGCTGCCAGTTACATAGGGTTTATCAGATAATTAACAAAATCAGCACAGCTATTTTACTTATGTTAGGATATTTTCACATAGGATAACACAATGACCTTAACATTATGGAAATTGTGTTGTTCTCTATTGTTGATTGCCAGTGTAGACGGGCACATAACTGGGATTACAGAAGTGTCTGCACCGATCTCTGCTTGGTGTCTACATACCACAATTGTTTAGCAACTTGACATGAGAAGACGTCTAAGGATTTGGGTTTAATAATTTATTTTTGGATTTTCAGGGTAAATGTTCTAATTAAACAATAGATTATTGGTTTCCTGTCTGATCAAAGGATCTCTGAATCGTTATAATTAGAGAGAAAACATGAAGTCTGAGCTGGCCTCTAATTGACATTGATATAGAATTAATGAGGGGGTGATTAATACCTTGCATCATTAATTATGGATCTAACTTAATGTACAGACAATTAGATCCCAAGACACGGTACTGAAGCCACTAAAGAATCGGCGCGGCTTCATTTGTGCCCTCCTGACAATGTCTGACACTTTTCAATATCTTTTTGCTGCCTGTGGCTGGTAATATAAAGGTATGTGCACACATTATGTATTTGGTGCAGAAATGTCTGTATCTCTTTGCAGAAACAAAACAGCGCCACATAACGCGTCTTTGACAGTTCAGATTTTTTCCCATTCATTAGTAAAAAAAGAATTGCCATGCTACATATATAGGCTAAAGTCACATGTCCAGTAATCATGGGTTAGATCGTATCCAGCAGGAATCTTTTGGCAAAAAAAGTTCTGCAAACACAACATTTATGTTCGTTTTGAAAATATTGACGTTTGCAGAATCCATTATTTGTTTCACATTTGAGTCTATGGAGAACGGATCTGGGAACTGATTGCTCTTTAGCCTTCGTTTTTCTTTCGTTTGTAAAGGATCCATTTTTTTCTTACTGGATCAGTTTCAAATGGAAGATAAATAGCGATCAGTTAGCGGATCAATTTTAACAGATGATTACTAGACAAGTGAACTCGGCCTTAAATCTGCAAGGAGTCTTAATGATATAAAGGATCTCAGGATGTTAAATCAAATAGTCTTTATTGATCTCAACGCGTTTCGCGAGACTGCTGCCCACTTCATCAAGAGATATAATGACTTGCTTAAATCTCCTGATGAAGTGGGCAGCAGTTTCACGAAAAGCGTCGAGATCAATCATGACTATTTGATTTAACATCCTCAGATCCTTTATGTCATTGAGACGCCAGGACGGCAGTGCAGTTGTATCCCCCATCAGTGGCGTAACTTGAAGCTCAGGGGCCCTGATGCAAAAGCTCCAAGGGGACCCCTAATAATTGCAAATTTTTAATTGTATTTGTCTTTTTCTATAGGTCAAAAGGACTTTTGGGGCCCCTTAGGCTCCAGGGCCCGGGTGCAATTGCAACCCCTGCACCTGTTATAGTTATGCCCCTGTCTCCCATCATCTTTCCGCGTGGATTCCTTTGCACTGGGGCGGATTGCTGCAGGTGTTTATACGCATTTGGTGTTGTGACGCCTACAGCCCTATAAGGTGAGTGGTCTTTACACCATTCTTTTACAATCTCATCAGATAAGACCATATATGCACTCGTCTTCCCTTTTAGCTACAGCTTAGGGTGCCTTCACATTTGCGTTTGGAACGCAGTGCACCGAACGCAGCCAAACGCTTGCGCACTGCGTTCCTATATCTAACATGGGAACGCATGTGTCTGCATTTGGCTGTGCTCGTTTGCGTTTGGATGCGCACAATTTGTGCATCCTCCGAGCGCACTCTGAACGCAACATGTTGCATTTTTTGTGCGGTTGTGGGCGCTTGTTTTATCTGCAAGCACCCACAAGCGCACAAACCACGCATTGAAGTCAATGGGTCCGCTGTGTCCTCTGCATGACAGCTAAGGAGAACGCTGCGGATCTCATTGAAATCTCTCCCGCTGGCCGCCGATGATTAGCGGCGGCCACCGGGAGATAAGCTAGAGCCTGCACTGATTTCCCGCCAGTGTTAGCGCGGGAGATTTGAAGAAACAGCTGATCTGACAGCTGTTTAAATCTCCCGCGCCGACACAGAATAGGTGATGTCGGCGCGGGAGATTTGAAGCAGCGATCAGCTGTTTCTTATCTCCTGCACCGATATCACCCTATTCGATGTCAGCGCGGGAGATTTAAACAGCTGTTAGATCAGCTGTTTCTTCAAATCTCCCACGCGGACACCAGCGGGAGATCATCTGTGGCCGGGAGGAGGAGATCTCCGCCGCTGATCTCCTCCTCCCGGCTGCCCCTGAGACAGCTGATTGAGATTCTCCGCTGCGTTCACATCAGTATGGGCTGCGCTTGCACTGCGTTTGCATCTGCATGCCATACGCATGCAGACAGAAACGCAAGTGTGAAGACAGCCTTAAATCTGCAGGAAGAAAATACTCAATGTGTGCATGAGATTCACTTTGCTTCATGAGGAAGCCTTTTAGGTTTGGTGACAAATTGGCACCGAAAAAAAATAAATCAAAACCGCGACAAAAACAAAACATATGCACATGGCCTTAACTGGTTGCATGCACTGGTCATATACAAATGGCAGACGCAGGAGAGATTTGCAATCATAATTAGGCCAAATGCATACACTCATGTTTTTCTCATCACAGACCCATAGAAATATACGTTTAGTCTGCAAATCAGAACCAACTCGGACGTTTGTCAAAGCTGAGTGAATCCACCCCCAGGCTACAATGTGTCTGTGCGAGGTCTGTTAAAAAAAAAAAAATGGATAGCAGAAGGATTCAAAAATCAGACAAGTACATTGGGACTTAGACTGGTTTCACACTGGCGTTTTTCGCTATCCATATGAATCCAGCTTGAACTGGATGCAGTTCTTTACTTTTTTCTCGGATCCGGGTGTTCCCGTTTTTTTCACTGAGTACCTTGGTGCATTTTGGGTCTCTGTGACAAAACTTGGAAGTTCCTGGATCCGGGGCACCACATGTAAAATCACAATGTGCCCAATGGAACCCTCATCCGGTGGACTCCAAGTCCTGTTGGATTCGAACCCCCAGATCCGGGTTTTCAAACTGCACATGTCCAGAAAGCAGTTCCAAATGACACATCCCCTAGAGAGCATATCATTTGGCCCCAGATCCAGCAGAAACAGGTATGAAGCCGGACCAAACTGTATGCGCCTGCACCGGTATTATCACTGATCCTTGAGCCCGGATTAGCAATAATACCTGTGTGGGTGCATTAGTTTTTACAATCTGGGGGATGTGGGGCTCTGGGGGAATCCAGGGGGATGCGGTAAAACCCGCATCCCCGGAATAAAAAGACATTTGTGGCTTATTCACCTTTCTGGAGAATGACTTCTACTGATACTTAAGTTGCCAGGTGACATGGCCGTTTGGCTGCGCATGTCCACATCTCACTCAGTCTATAGCACATGTAAACTAGTGATGAGCAAGCACTTCCCTGCTCGGGTGCTCGGTACTCATAATGAGCAGTTGGATGTTTGGATAAGCACAACTCGAGTACTGAGTATAAAGGAAGTCAATCGGGAACTCAAGCATGTTTCTAAGAAGAGTTCCCATTGACTTCCATTATACTCGGTACTCGAGTCGCGCCTATCCAAACATCCAACTTCTCATTATGAGTACCGAGCACCTGAGCAGGGAAGTACTCGCCCATCACTGATGTAAACCCTTTAATCCTACAAAGAGTAACTGAAACCAAACATCTCTGGAGGTGGGTTTCACACCTAGCTTTTTTAATGCCATTTTTTAGTACCAAATCCAGAAGTGGATCAAGCAGGAAGAAGTATAAATCTTTACTTTAAATGCCTTTTACTCTTTAAAATCATATCTGGCTTTGACTCCAAAAAAACAGCCACAAAACATTTTTCTTTTTTATAAACTATTTACAGATTCCCTCAAGGCCACGGTCAGACAAGTGTATGAAAAATCATCCAAATATCATCCAGAAAGCTCAGGCATTCTTCATCCGTATGTCATCGATGTACCATCCATAGCTCTACATCGAGATTTGAAAATAAAGTACAGTATATATGATGAAATACAGTTTCCTAGGTTAATAATGGCAATGTATCTGTAAAAATATAATGTAATATGAATGATCCATATGGGACCAGATTTTTATATAGGGAAGGCTCAGCCAAGATACGGGACAGAATAGTGCAAACTGTGATGTTTTTTCACATGGACACTCCGTCATTGTGAAAAAACTGTAATCTCAGTCACTCTAATTACATGTGTCATTCTGATTTTTACTCGGAGACTACACATCCATATCATACACTCATCTGAACAAATCCTAAAGGGAATCAGCTACCAGGTGTCACGTTGAGGGGGAAGGGGGCGTAGAGAGTCAGGGGAGCCAGCTCTGGCCCTGATACTGGGGTCCCTGACTTGCCCTGTACTTAGAGGTACCTCTGAAGGTGAGGAGGTCCGAGCCCCCAGCCTAAGACCCTAAAACTCCTAAGAAGCCCTAGGACTAAGGCCCCTACCTCCACCCACGTACCACAGAACCCAGCAACCTCCAACGGGAAAAACAACAGCAGCTTGAGATCACGTCTGCACTCTAGGGTCACAGGATAGCAGTGAACTGAATCAGCGACATCAGGTGGATGTGAGCTGACCCATTTATGGCCAAGGGATGGGGTGCAACCAGCCCAGGCACGCCCCTCAGCTCACCCAAGCATGAGTCATATTCAGCACACACCTGCACTCTCAGCTCCCACTCATTAGCTTCTTCTTTGCTCACTGAGAGCAGGGGAAAAAAAAGGCTTCATTTAAACCACAGCAGCAGCACTTCCATACTGCAAGGCAATCAATACATAACACCAGGTCTTTGCTATCTCACAACAGAGGGTCAAAAACCCTGATTCTGGTGATGTAATTTATTGTGTTTCTTGCTGTAGTTTTGATAACATTTCTGTTTTATCTGCTGCAGATCTAGCAGTTCTCTGAATGCTGAGCCCTGTATAAACCACGCCCACACCACTGATTGACAGCTGTCTGTGTACACTGTGAATAAAATCTGAAATATGAGATAATGCGCAATAGGGTCTTATCCTTCAGACAGGTAACGGCAATAAAACTTATTGAAAGCTGCTCACCTGGTATGGTTGTGTGACCCACAACCAAGTATGATCGCTTAGAAACAGCTGTTGCACGGTCCGCACCTCCACGGGTAAACCGCGGTGAAGATTATCTGGATGAAGGACGAAGTGCCGCTCGACCTGCGCTGCTGTAAAGGACCACCAGAAACACCTACATCTTAACCCAAATATCCCTTGTTTCTTTATAGCAGCGCAGGTCAAGCGGCACTTCGTCCTTCATCTAGATACACTGTGAATAGACACAAAGATGCCAATCGGTGGTGGCGAGGTTATACAGAGCACATGAATATGAAGGACTAGATGGCAGCAGTTTTACTAGTCCTCTAATGATAATCTCCTGCTTATAAAACTGACTTTATCCAAACTACAGCAAGTAGTCCAGTAAGTGACATCGCTGGATCAGGGTCTCTGCCTCTACATTATGCTGCTCTCAGATTAGATGGCAAAAACCTGGTGACAAATTCCTTTGGGGTTGTCCATTATATTTGCATTAGTTTTGATGAAGGGTCATGTGACCAGACCTGTCCATCAGCATCCTCCAATTAAAAAAAAACATCATTCTCATGTGCAGGGTTTTTCCATTGGACAGTTCTGGTCACATGCTCCTTTATACGCCATATTAAGATAAGGAGAGCTGTCTGTGAAGGAGAATATGTTATACTTATACAGGAGCATCTCAATGAATTAGAATATCATCAAACAGTTTATTTTATTCAGTAATTCAATACATAAAGTGAAACACATACATTATATAGAGTCATTACACACAGAGTCATCTATTTCAAGTGTTTATTTCTGTAAATGTTGATGATTATGACTTAAAGTCAATGATAACCCAAAGGTCATTTTCTCAGAAAATTAAAGTAGGAAGGATGAAGGGTTAAAAACCATGTTACCGTATTCCACGAAACAGCAAAGGGTGAATACAATATTGATTTATTAGTCAACGCGTATCAGGGCTCCCTGAAACACCCTGAATCACGGCAATATGATATTGATTTGTCCTGAGGAAGAGGCCAGGGAGGCCTGAAACACGTTGACTAATAAATCAATATTATATTCACCCTTTAATGTCTCGTGGAATATGGCAGCGTGGTTTTTATCCCTTCATCCTCCCTCATCTATAGGCACCACGCTGGGGACTGCAGCAGCCGTGATCTGCTTTTATAGTGGTTGTGACTCTCACAACCACACAAGGTGCCTCTGATACCTATTTAGGTCATATTTAATCCCTCAGACCCCTCATTCTCCCTACTTTAATTTTCTAACATGATGACCTTTGAGTTTTCATTGGCTGTAAGCCATAATCATCAACATTAACAGAAATAAACACTTAAAATAGATCCCTCTGTGTGTAATGACTCTATATAATATATGCGTTTCACTTTTTGTATTGAATTACTGAAATAAATTAACTTTTTGATACTCTAATTCATTGAGATGCACCTGTAGTAAGGGGATATTCACAAACATAAACCGCAGAAACACAAGGGGTATATACATACGTCCGTAAAAGGTAAGTATTGTAAGCACAAAAATAGATGAAAGAGTCATCTCTTGCTGGAATGGCACCAGCCCTGATGCACGTTTCGCCGATGAACCTTTCTCTGGGGGTCATATGAATTTGTGCTCACAATACTTGCCTTATTCACTGGAATCTACTTATGTAATACAATATCATTGCTTTGCCCTCGTGCTCTGGACATGTATATTATATTTCCTCCCCGTTTGGTTGGGTTGCTATTTTTTACTGACTTGTCTATCTCCCTGTGTGTCAGTTTTTAACCAATAAAGTTTCTTGATATACAATCTGAAATTCTTGAGCTTTACACCTGTTTGCCTGTTTTTTATGTCTTGGTAAGTGCAACCAAATATGCTCCCAACACAGAAGTCATCAAAGTCAATGAGAAATGTTAACTCTACTAACCTAAAGGTTTGTGTGAATACAGTTCACCCCGATAATCCATTAACCCCTCACACTCCCACATCCCCTAAAATACACAGTGCAGCTCTCAGGATCTAGAAATAATAAGTAATCTGTAGAATTATTTTTGTTAATTGGACCCCAGATTAATTGGATTTCCTAATCTAATTTCTGCAATTCTTCTGTCTCTGAATCCTGACAGTGTGCAATATGAATTCTGAACACATAAACCTCTTTCCACCAGTATGAGACTTCTAAGTACCTTTATAACTAATCAGATTTGGGCAACTAGCAAATGAACAGCTAGTTACCAATAAACGTTCCCTTTCCTGAGTCTCATCTAAAGGCTGGAAACACATGGTCCGGGTGGCATGCGAGTTACTCGTACAAGTCTTGCATGACTCACCCCTTCTCTGGACCGGAGCGCATCAGCTGCATAGAAACACATGCAGTTGATGTGTACCTGTCCAGTAAGCTGGCAGCCGTCCTGGGTGAGTCATGCAAAACTCGTGTGAGTACCTCACCGGTCACCCGGACCATGCGTTTCCACCCTAAATGGCCTTTGGGTATGAAGTTTCTTCATCTACTTGTCCACAATCTGCGATATGACAGATGTGCTGTTTCTTTTTTCCTGGCTAATCTAGGCCACTGCAGGATTGGCAATTGGGATGTCTACAGCAGTATGCACACTGTTAGGATTCTGCTTACCTGCTCGAGTGGTCAATGCATACTGGCAGTCACACACCAAATAGCTTTTCATCCACTTTTCTCAATAAGGCTAGGGTCACACTTGCGTTTGCAATCCAGTTACTGCATCCAGTTTTTCACCCTTTAAACCTGATCAGGTACCTGACCCATAGACTCCAATGTTAACAATTGTTTGCCAAAGTGCAATCTGTCTACTGGATCCAGTTTTTGGGAAGTCAGGTTTTAATAGGGTCTGCAACGTTTTTTGGCCTTTTAGCAAAACCTGATCAGTTTTTTAACATGGGACCCTATGGGAACCTGATCCGGTACCTGATGGTACATATAGGTATATGCTATGTAAGCTGAAGACAACATACTGTAAGGGTTAAAAAAAAAACCAAAAGTCAACTATGCTTCTCTTATCAGGTTCTGTCCTGTAGTTTATTTACCCTGTGATTACCTTTACAGGACTACCTTGTCATGTGCACAGCAGTCCAGCCCAACACCCTGCTGTGATTGACACTTCACAGTGAACGCACAATCTCTATTAAGAGCCTGGTGTGGGTGGGGACAGCTCTCAGTGTCTAAAGCAGGGGTAGGGAAAACTAAAACCTTTGATTGAGTCAGAATGGCTGGAGCCAGTAATCTATATGATACATCATTGGATTCAGGGTTTCTTTGCCTACATTATGTTGCTGTCAGATGAGGTAGCAAAAACCTGCTGACAGATTCCCTTTAATTTCATTGGCTGGTGCTTTTGTATTCATAAGTCACCACTAGAGGAGTCTTTACAATGATTTGTTTCCTTCTCCTTCATTGAAAGTCCATGCATGTTCAGCTGAACTGAGCATGCATGTGTATGGGAATTTCAGAAGGAATAGTTGTTGACTGAATGACTATTTGTCTGACAGCTATTAAAGTGGACTTGAAACTTAACCCAAACTGCTGCTTTCAGGGAAGGGAATTAACCGACATACCATGCTCTTCAATGTGAAAACCCTGTCAAACAGCTCCCCATATCTCAACTTCTTGGATCTCTCTCTGAGCGACGTGGGATTATTCTTAAGGCTAAGTTCACATGTACAGTAATCATCCGTTAGATCGGATCCAGCAGCAGACTGTGGGCAAAAAACTAAACTTATTTGTCCATTTTGAAAACATTTTTCTGCAGGATCCATTTTTTCTAACAGGAGTCTATGGAGAATGGATCCAGCGACTCATTGAATTTCATCTTCCTATAGAACAGGGTGGGGAACTCCAGTCTTGAAGAGCTGCAAACAGGTCATATTTTCAGGATTTCCTTAGCATTGCACAGGTGGTAATTGAATCACCTGCACTGGTGATAATTCCATCACCTGTGCAATGCTAAGGAAATCCTGAAAACATGCATTGTTTGTGGAACCTTGAGGACTGGAGTTACCTACCCCTGCTTTAGAAACTGATCTGATAAGCAAAAAATGGATCCTTTACAAATAAAAGAAAAACAGAGCAGGTAACGGATCAGTTTTCCATAGACTCAACTGTTAAAATATCGGATCCTGCAAAAACCAAGTATTTCAGATAAAAGTTGTGTTTGCGCAACAGATTGCTATTGGATCCATTTTAATGAATGATTACTGGACATGTGAACTCAGCCTTATATTGCAGTAAATTTATTTTAGCACCATGTACTAGTGTGTCTCAATGAATTAGAATATCATTAAAAATCAATATGTTTCAGGGTGTTCCTGGGAGCCCTGAAACGTGTTGACTAATATATCAATATTATATTCACCCTTTGATGTCTCGTGGAACACGGCAGCGCGGTGTTTAACCCTTCATCCTCCCAACTTTAATTTTCTGAGATAACGGCCTTTGGGTTCTCATTGGCTGTAAGCCATAATCATCAACATTAACAGAAAGAAACACTTGAAATAGATCACTCTGTAATGACTCTATATATTATGTGTTTCACTTTAAGTATTGAATGACTGAACTAAACTAACTTTTTTGATGATATTCTAATTCATTGAGATGCACCTGTACATTTCTGGTTAAGGCACTGTTCACTGAAATAGCTTTCCCTACAGCAGCACAACAAAATCCCAAATAATATAATAGCATTATACAAAAGCGTAGTTATATTAAACTAAATGTGACCTGTGTTGTGACTACTACAATGAACAAAATGATAATATCCAATAGAAAGATACTTTTAGGGCATGTTCACACAAGGTTTTTTTTTTATGTTTTGCAGCTTTTATACTGTATTTTTCTTTTTTTAATGCCAGATGTGAACATCCTGAGCTATTTCAGTATGAACAGTGCCTGAAAGATACCAGTTATCGCCTCTTGTACTTTTCCTTCTAAAGGTGCAATGGAAAGAGAAATAAATTCTAAAGTTTTAAGACATAGAAGAAACATATGCTTACACTTCAATGGTACAGGCAAGCACATACCCTGGGCAAAAAAAACAAATTAACATTGTACATAGCTGCAGGAAGCTAATGGCACAATTACAATAATGGAAGATATATTGCTATAGAGAAGTCATCCACTGGACCAGTTCTCATGAACGCCAATGAAGATATACATCAATAGTACAGAGTGTGGCATAAAACACGTAGCGAATACGGAATAGGGAGCGACATCCAAAGGAATAAAAGCAGAGTTATAATTAAGAAATAAGGGAAAAACAAGAGTTTGTGGCACATAAATTAATATGTAGACGGAGCCAATCTGGCAGTGATTCCGGAACAATACACTTCATTGTTTATTTCAAAGAAACTTTTTTTTTTTTATGTCCCATTTACAAAATCAATAATAACGGATGGAAGAAGAGAAGCGAAGAAGTTTTACAAGCACATTAAATACTCTGCAGGGGAAAAAATGAAGGTTTCAGAATAAGTTGTCATTGATCACACCCAGTTTAATTACACTTTGAAAGAAATATACAAATCCTCAGGTTCCTCAAAAATATCCATATGTTAAAAACAAAAATGGAAGATTGGATTCAAGTTAAACTCTGTCTAGTATTGTGCTTCAGGTTTATCCAGAATCCAGTAACTCAGTATTCAAGTATATTGCACTATAGAAAATCCAGGTGGCCTCCTCTAGTGGTCCCTGTTTTGCTCCTGTTTGACAATCCGCTCGACCCCTTTGATCTTCTTGTTTTGATGAGTTTTTACATGCTTGGCCAGATGATCGCTTCTCATGAATCGTTTACCACATTCTGAACAGACAAACCTCTTTTCGCCAGTATGAGTCCTCAAGTGCCTCTGTAGCTCATCAGATCTGGTGAAACTTTTGCCGCAGAACAACCAATTACAGATGAAGGGTCTCTCGCCCGAGTGCCACCTTAGGTGGGCCTTAAGGTGTGAGGTTTTACCATATACTTTTCCACAACCTGGGATGTGACAGATGTGCTGTTTCTTCTTTCCAGGCTCATCTGGACCACTGGAGGATTGGCAGTTTGGACATCTACATCTCCTGCATCTCCTGGCGGTGGCCAATGGTGATTTGTTCTGCAGAAGAGCAGCGATTTGAGTCTGGTATTGTGCAAAGTCTGAATGTCCTAGGACTAAACTTCTCTGGATAGGAAACTGGTGATGAGCATGAGGAATGGGCGACGGGTGGGTCACTGCAGTAGACTGTTGAATGCTCCACCATGGGATGTCTTCTGCTGGATTAGGGGAGAGTTGCCTTGGTTGCTGATGTATCAGATTTGCATGACTTGGTACAAATCCATGCATTGCAGAAGCGATAGGTGCAGCAGAAGGATAAGGAATGGAGGGTACATAGGTTGATTGGCAACTGGATGTCTGAAAAGCAGCCATAGGGGAAGGTAACATTTTCACCGGGGAAAATTCATAAGGGTAGGAGGGGTCAGCAGGGGGTGTAAGGGGTAGTTCATGAGTAACAAATGTAGACTGTAGGTGAGATTGGAGTTGGGTTTTGGAGGCAGCAAGTCCAAGGCTGGTATGTGCCTGAATGCCAGCTGGAGAGTGGGAAGACATGTCACTAGTCCACGGGTGGAAAATCCTTGAGGGAGATGTAATTGTTGGGTCATAAGGAACCTGAATAAACTCCGCACCACTTCCATGTTGACCTATTCTGCTACACGTCGCCGCCAATAGCGCCAATGGGGAATGTTTAAGGACATCTGGGGATGCACTGGGTGTCCGGTCCTGTGATGGAAAACATGTTTAATTTCCAGATAAAACATTGATTAATGACAGATAGATAGATAGATAGATAGATAGATAGATGGATACTGCATAGGTAAAAAGACACGCAGATGGATAGGAGATGAATTGTCAATCATATCTCATTCACCTGTATAGTGAAATCCTTGCTTTGAAGCCAAATAAGAGTCCATAAATATTCTCACATTATTACCATAATTGTGTCAAACTAAACTTTTTCAGTAATTACTATTACATTCAATAATTGAGCAGCTAAACATGACTTATAGAGAGCTTGGACAGGTCAGAAGTAAAGAAAAAGCCTAAAAATGACACCTTGAAGTGTTGATCTTTTTAAATGTTTAGACACTCTTTTGCAATCTACATACATTTTTAATGAATAAATCATTGGAGTATTATATTTTCTACTAACACTTCTGATAAATGTCATTTTTAGAAGCTTTACATATTATTTTCAGGGCTGCAGTAGATTTGGACATCATCTGTATTATTGGATATTAATAAATCTCTAATTGAATCTGACATCTTCATAGATATTTGATTGACAATAGTCTCACACTGGGTATCACAGTCTCTACCAGATCTTGGCTTCACGTCATTATCTAACTTTTAATTTACTTTTTTATTCCAGAATAAAAATAGGTAAAAGCTAAATACACATATCAATTCTCTTGAATTATTTGAATATATTAATATACTGGAAAAATTAGTCCTAAAAGTACAGATGACATTGATTCTGATTACCTGTAACTTTCTTTTGTCCCATAAACCTCTGCCTGTAGGTCACTACTAACTACCCTTGCTCTATAAATCCAATAATAAATGTCTATGGTATTTTCTTTTTCCTTCGTTTGTTATCTCTAGATCATCAACTTAATCATAACAAATTCACGTATATTCTAATCTATTGGAGAATATTGATGTTTTAAAGATTTGTCGTTATTTTGATCACTGATCTTCTCAATCTCACCCATTACTTTAGTTATGAAAACCTACAGATCACTATCTAAAAGTATATATTGTCCTAAATTAAATATAGTAATAGACATCCAAATTCAGCATTACGATAACTAGACTGCATTCAATAACTATATTTGGTCATATCAACATATTGGATGATATTTGGAAATCTGGATTTTTTTTTTGCAAAATTCACCGACATCACTACCTGTGTAACTCAACTTTGTAAGAAAGTAAAAGTTTATATAAGAAAATATTTAAATTAGGTTGGGATTACGCTATATGAGAATTAGAGAAAGCATTTAAAATTCTTTTAAGTGATGGGTGTTGTTGCATTTGCTACAACCTGTTGTTCACCCGGTGGCATCACTACCTGCGAAGGTGGAAACCCGACTCACCTGTAGGAATGCCTGGAGCGAGTCGTTCCTTAGTACGGCGACTGCAGCCATGGTGTTGCTCCTGCGGCTGGGCACTGTGATGGGCAGCACTCTGCTGAAGATGCATGGAGGAAACCCCTTCACCCAGTGACTTCCCACCCAGTGAGTGCCAGGTTGCTTGTTTGGTACTTGGTGGTGCAGGTTGATGCTCCTCCTGCCTCCCCTCCTTTCCAAGCAGCCTCTTGACTGACTGCAGTGGGAGCACCTCCAAGAATTTGATAAGGACTTTGCTGGGCCGCCAGCCAGTCACAGCCCTGGCTCTGTCCCTTTGAAGTTCCCAGCTGCCCAATCATCAAAGCACAGCAGCTCTTTCACAAGAGAAAGCAAATCCTTTGAATGTACAAAAGCTCCCACCGAGTGTTTGTTGGTCTGGATAAAAGAACTGATTATTACAGGGGGTGGAAAGGGAGGTGATAAAGGCGGGACAATTAATGAACTAATCACTATGTGGGAAATATATATACACAAATAATTGGATTTTCTTGATCAAAGAGACCCTCAGCTCCTGAAGACCCTTGCACTGCTTGTCCACAAGCCTGGAGCCCCCTCCTCTGCTCTTTTTGTAATTAAGGATTTGTAGCAAAGAGACAATCTCCCTTTGTTATTTGGAGATGGTTTTTATACTCTCTTGGGATGATAATGTAATGTACTCAAGTTTCTTATTTCTTTAAGTATTATTATGAGGATGCGGAGAACATCCTGGGATTGACCAATGGTTGGGATCGATCGGATGAAGTTATGAGATGTATCACTATCGGAATGTTCGAACATTCTATTAGGGCCCTTTCACATCAGCGTTTTTTTAAATTTGCGGCAGATGCGGTGAAAAAACCGCATCTGCCGCAACTGCCGCATAACGGTTCCACTTGCGGCACGGTTGCGGTTTTTTCCATAGGAAGTATAGGGGGACTTGCGGCAGATGCGGCAAGTGCGGTATTGCACTTGCGGCAGGTGCGGCAGAGAAAAAAACCGCGGCTTACTGCGGTTTTTTTCTCTGCCGCACCTGCCGCAAGTGCAATACCGCACTTGCCGCATCTGCCGCAAGTCCCCCTATACTTCCTATGGAAAAAACCGCAACCGTGCCGCAAGTGGAACCGTTATGCGGCAGTTGCGGCAGATGCGTTTTTTTCACCGCATCTGCCGCAAATTTAAAAAAACGCTGATGTGAAAGGGCCCTTAGTCTGCAGAGCTGCCCTGTCTGTTATAATGGGGTCGGAGTTGGACTTGTTGTTTTATAGCAGAAATATAAAAGTCCTCCACATCAACTTCTTACTCTGTTGTAAAAAGATGAACCTAGACGGACCCCAAAACCAACAATGGATCACCTCTGCTTCCATTTTCATAACTAATGTAAGGGATCAAGTATTTTGTGCTTCTACTCCTACAACAGAACAAACAGAATGTCTGAACAGGCACCAGAACAGCTTTAGGAGTTTCTCCAACAAAGTTGAATGGTGTTACTTTGTTTTGTGTTTATTGTCTGCACATGTCCTCGCTTAATTGTAAAAAGCTGGCGCTATATGAATGATTTTTTATTATTATTATTATTATTATTATTATTATTAATAAAGTTTCTGTAGAAAATGCTCAGGGGACGGGTGTAAGTTGCCTCTTATCAAACAGCTTCTCATTGTTTATCAAATAAATAGCCAGTCGGGATTATCTATCATTTAAAGTTAATCTGTATCCAGTTTTTTTACCACCTAACCTAATCTGAGAGCAGTTTAAAGGGGAACGCCGGGAAAATAAATGAAGCAGAGCTGGGCACTGCAGTTCTAGGATCTATAGATTGATTTATTATAAATCAATAAAATCATACCTGCTCCTCAACTCTCACCCCTTCCTTTTGGGACAGAAAAATTCAGGTTCATGCACTAGCAGTGGCAGGAAGTGTGTTGGGGGTGTGGACCCTGGGGGCTCCAGGAGCATCTTACATTCCTGACCCCATACATGTGTATGAACAGGGGGAGGGGCAGGGCACACTTCAATTTTGCCCCTGATATACCATCCTATGTAATGTAAGAACAAGAGTGTTCTCCCTTCAAATAGAAATCATGTCACCAAGAAGACATAAATACACGCTGTGATCCTCTGCTGTACAATTTATAATAGTGCATCCATGTGTACTGCCATGTATCAGGCTAGGAACAGAGGCAGAGCTCTGCATTGATTGATTCAGCACTGCCATGGTCTCCCCTCCCCCACATCAATGTGGTAGCTTCCTGTCCCCTGAAACTTTAGCACTATGCATGACTGAATTTCTCTGTCCCCTTAGGCAGGGGTGAGAGCTGAGGAGCAGATATGATATTATTGATTTATTGGCAATCTATAGATCTTGGTATTGTAGTGGTCAGCTCTGCTTCATCATGTGGGAGGGTAGGGACTGTAGCACATTTTTCATCTCCTCGAAGTTCCCCTTTAATGTAGAGATAGAAACCCTGATTCTAGCGATGTGTCACTTTCTAAATTGCTTGCTGGAGTTTTGATAATCTGCCATTGATAAAAAAGTGATTTTACCACTAGAAGGCTAGAAAGCCTGCAGACATGAATCCAACCATCATAGATTGGCAACTTTCTGTGTACACTGTGAATAGGCTAAAGCAGCCAATCAGTGATGTGGGGTGGGGAGTTATACTGGGTTCAGCATTCAGAGAAAACTTGTATATCTACAACAGATAAAACAGGGATTTGTCAAACCTACATTAACCAGAATCACAATTGACACAGCCGAAATCAGAGACTCTGCACCTAAATCATACTGTACATAGATGGAATAGCAAAAACTTGTGACAGATTATCTGTAACACTGATTAATTGCTATTGATACACTGCTTAAAGAGGACCTCTCACCCCCTGGTGCATGGCAAACTAAACACAGCACTGAATGCAGCATGTTTGCTGCATTCAGGGAAGGGGCCCCCCATGTTTCCAGTTCCCCTGTAAGCTGTAAAAAATACTTTAGAAACCTTACAGTTAAGAGGTCGCCTGGGTGGGATCTTATTAAGAGGTCCTGGCTGCTGGCACAGTCCTCTTTGCCTCCTCCTTGTGTATTCCACCCCCTCTATGTGTCTGCCACCATCTCCTCTTCTTCTGGGTCTGCCCTCCTCTTCTTCTGGGTTTGCCCTCCTCTTCTGCCGGGTCTGCCCTCCTCTTCTTCTGGGTTTGCCCTCCTCTTCTGCTAGGTCTGCCCTCCTTTTCTGCCCCTTGATGTCACACAGAGTAGGAGCAGAAGAGGAGGGCAGACCCAGAAGAAGAGGGGGGCAGACCCAGAAGAAGAGGAGGGGCAGACCCAGAAGAAGAGGTGGGCAGACCCAGAAGAAGAGGAGGGCAGACCCAGTAGAAAAGTAGGGCAGACCCAGAAGAAGAGGGGGGCAGACCCAGAAGAAGAGGAGGGCAGACCCAGAAGAAGAGGAGGGCAGACCCAGAAGAAGAGGAGGGCAGACCCAGAAGAAGAGGAGGGCAGACCCAGAAGAAGAGGAGGGCAGACCCAGAAGAAGAGGAGGGCAGACCCAGAAGAAGAGGAGGGCAGACCCAGAAGAAGAGGAGGGCAGACCCAGCAGAAGAGGAGAGCAGACCCAGCAGAAGAGGAGAGCAGACCCAGAAGAAGAGGAGGGCAGACCCAGAAGAAGAGGAGGGCAGACCCAGAAGAAAAGGAGGGCAGACCCATAAGAAAAGGAGGGCAGACCCAGAAGAGGAGGGCAGACCCAGAAGAAGAGGAGGGCAGACCCAGAAGAAGAGGAGGGCAGACCCAGCAGAAGAGGAGAGCAGACCCAGAAGAAGAGGAGGGCAGACCCAGAAGAAGAGGAGGGGCAGACCCAGAAGAAGAGGAGGGGCAGACCCAGAAGAAGAGGAGGGGCAGACCCAGAAGAAGAGGAGGGCAGACCCAGAAGAAGAGGAGGGCAGACCCAGAAGAAGAGGAGGGCAGACCAGAAGAAGAGGAGGGCAGACCCAGCAGAAGAGGAGAGCAGACCCAGCAGAAGACTAGAGCAGACCCAGAAGAAGAGGAGGGCAGACCCAGAAGAAAAGGAGGGCAGACCCAGAAGAAAAGGAGGGCAGACCCAGAAGAAGAGGAGGGCAGACCCAGAAGAAGAGGAGGGCAGACCCAGAAGAAGAGGAGGGCAGACCCAGAAGAAGAGGAGGGCAGACCCAGAAGAAGAGGAGGGCAGACCCAGCAGAAGAGGAGAGCAGACCCAGCAGAAGAGGAGAGCAGACCCAGAAGAAGAGGAGGGCAGACCCAGAAGAAGAGGAGGGCAGACCCAGAAGAAAAGGAGGGCAGACCCATAAGAAAAGGAGGGCAGACCCAGAAGAGGAGGGCAGACCCAGAAGAAGAGGAGGGCAGACCCAGAAGAAGAGGAGGGCAGACCCAGCAGAAGAGGAGAGCAGACCCAGAAGAAGAGGAGGGCAGACCCAGAAGAAGAGGAGGGGCAGACCCAGAAGAAGAGGAGGGGCAGACCCAGAAGAAGAGGAGGGGCAGACCCAGAAGAAGAGGAGGGGCAGACCCAGAAGAAGAGGAGGGCAGACCCAGAAGAAGAGGAGGGCAGACCAGAAGAAGAGGAGGGCAGACCCAGCAGAAGAGGAGAGCAGACCCAGCAGAAGACTAGAGCAGACCCAGAAGAAGAGGAGGGCAGACCCAGAAGAAAAGGAGGGCAGACCCAGAAGAAAAGGAGGGCAGACCCAGAAGAAGAGGGCAGACCCAGAAGATGAGGAGGGCAGACCCAGAAGAAGAGGAGGGCAGACCCAGCAGAAGAGGAGAGCAGACCCAGAAGAAGAGGAGGGCAGACCCAGAAGAAGAGGAGGGGCAGACCCAGAAGAAGAGGAGGGCAGACCCAGAAGAAGAGGAGGGCAGACCCAGCAGAAGAGGAGGGCAGACCCAGAAGAAGAAGAGGGCAGACCCAGAAGAAGAGGAGGGCAGACCCAGTAGAAAAGTAGGGCAGACCCAGAAGAAGAGGGGGGCAGACCCAGAAGAAGAGGAGGGCAGACCCAGAAGAAGAGGAGGGCAGACCAGAAGAAGAGGAGGGCAGACCCAGCAGAAGAGGAGGGCAGACCCAGAAGAAGAGGAAGGCAGACCCAGAAGAGAGGAGGGCAGACCCAGAAGAAGAAGAAGAGGGCAGACCCAGCAGAAGAGGAGAGCAGACCCAGAAGAAGAGGAGGGCAGACCCAGAAGAAGAGGAGGGCAGACCCAGAAGAAGAGGAGGGCAGACCCAGCAGAAGAGGAGGGCAGACCCAGAAGAAGAGGAGGGCAGACCAGCAGAAAAGGAGGGCAGACCCAGAAGAAGAGGAGGGCAGATCCAGAAGAAGAGGAGGGCAGACCCAGAAGAAGAGGAGGGCAGACTAAGAAGAAGAGGAGGGCAGACCCAGAAGAAGAGGGCAGACCCAGAAGAAGAGGAGGGCAGACCCAGCAGAAGAGGAGGCGGCACAGAGACATAGAGGGGAAGGAACAGCCCTACAGCAGCCAGGACCTCTTAATAAGATCCCACCCAGGTGACCTCTTAACTGTAAGGTTTCTAAAGTCTTTTTTAAAGCTTACAGGGGGGCTAGAGACATGGGGGACCCCTTCCCTGAATGCAGCAGACACGCTGCATTCAGTGCTGCATTTAGTTTGCCATCCACCAGGAGGGTGACAGGTCCTCTTTAACAGCTCCGTTGTTATGCAGGATTGTCAGTCAATCAGTCCCTAGTTACTAGAGTGGACATTTTAAAGAGGCTTGGTGGTGCTCAAATCATTAAATGGGGATGGCCCATGAAAAACATCTGGGACCATTTCCAATCACTACAACCAGGTTTCCAAGCTCCTGTTCAGAGAGAAGGGGTGATAGTATGTGTGAACACTACTCCACTCAATCTCTATGTGTTTGGGACTCCGTCAGTCCCATAAATATTAAATGGAGCAACCTTGCAGCAGTTGTCCGGTCACATGATATCAATGACGGAGATCCATATTGATTCCTGCCTTCTTAGTTTCCACTTCTGTCTTTAGGCAATGCCACACATCCATTGCAGGTAATGCAGGGCGACAACCAGGCAGTCCTGTTTAATTTTCTAGGACTTGGGATACCATCCAGTCAGTATTAAATCTGTGTTTTGAGCCCTGGGAGCGGCTGCTCATTATATAAGCTCCTGAATACTGTCTCCCACTACCAGTTATAAGTTCTTCTTTACCTGGTCCAGGTCCACACCCCTCTTCTCTGCTCCGGTCTTCTAATGATTATTTCTGTTTCAGACCTCAGCCCATCTTCTGACTATTCTTCTGCCTGAAGATTTTGTCCCTTATCTCTACCTCCTAGTCCAGAGCTGGCTATGTGACCATTCCTACAAGCCTGGTCCACCAACCAGCAGCCACTCCGTGGACTCAACCCAGGGCCCCTGTTTAAGTTAAGATTCCTGAACAGGAATTAAAGGATGAAGGCCAGATTCCCCTGATAGATGAAGTAGCTGGCACAAAGCCTGTCCATTGAAGCCTTATTTTGAGCTGTCAGGCGACCATGAACAGAGCCACTTTACAACAACCTATCATCATCATCAATATTACATTGGTGAGGGTACTACACCCAGCATCCCCACTAATAATCTGTTAATAACTTCAGACTCTTTTCTATTATCTATAAATAATATATTTAAAGGAAGCCCCCATCAGAAATGGACCTATTGTTTAAATCAGGTTATTGTGTTCAATGTCTTTTTTTTTATTTTGGGATTTATTTGTCCTATCAAGCAGTATTAAAAATAGAAATCTTGCAAATTGCATACTGGCTATGGGGGCTTTTTTTAGACTAACCTCCCGATGTTTTAGAGAATCCACATGTACAATACATAGCAATAATGAACAGACTGACTCTATGTTTTGTATTGGAGCATCTAATGAGTGGGTGCAAAGGTCAATATGAAGGGGGGCAGCGTCAGGTGAAACACCCCATATTATGATTAGTGGATCTTGTTTTATCAGCTGTGTATAGAGGTGTTACCTGTCATTGTAATTCTGTCTGTGGTGATAATGAGACTTCTGAAAATTGCTCCAGAAAGGGAAGGAAGGAAAAGTTTAACAATACCCCAGTGGCTCCTTTTAAAATTGTAAAAATGTTTCATAGTAACCCAAAAACCTGATTTAAATATGTCATTTAGTGTTGAGAGCTGCTGTAGCTCCATGAATGTTGTGTGTAAGTTACAGAGAAGCTGAGTGCACCACCACTATAGTAGTTATAGCAGACCAAATAAAGGTTGGTGCAGGCCCCATGGCAAAACATTTGGTGGGAATCCCCTTTCCAGTTACGTTGTAACACTGGATAATTAGTGACTTGTGGCACCCCAAGGGTTAATGTGCCACAGTAACATCACACGGGTTCCCTCCCCATACAACACTGACAGTACATTAGCAACTCTGGGCCAGGAGGGGGAGCTAAACCAGCTCCCTTGTATACTCCAGGTCAAGAGGAAGTAGTTAGTTCAGTACGTAGCAGTACTGTGAAGAGTCCAGTTCCTGGGAGAACTGAGAGAGACTGTAGTGTAAAGGAGCTGCGTCAGGCTTCTCTACAGTCTGCTCATCGATTCCAGGCCTAGCCAGGGTCTGAGGGAAGGAGTACAGAAGACAAAGGAACACATCTAGGAGACTGAGTGACATCACCACTCGCCCCGGAGGAGCGCACAGATCGGATGCCGGATCCGAAACTGTGACTGACACATACAGCACAGTAAATACCGGGATAGTGGAGGTTGTAGATCGACACAGTACCTGAGCGTAGCAACACGGCGGGGTCAGAAGCACAAGGAAGACTCAAGTTGCCTAGCCAAGGGGGTACCTGTGAGGAGAGACATTGCCAGCAGCTCAACTAGAAGCAGCAGCAGGGCCACACACACAGCGCAGCAGGAGGAAGCTGTGGACCCGGACAGGGTGGGAGCAACCCGTCCCCGTTACAGACTCCGTGGATAATTCTCTGTAAAGAACATCTACAGTAAAGCTTTGGAAAACTTCAGAAACGTGAGTGTGTGTTCTTCGAACTCAAGCCCTAATATCCCCCACAAGCAGCCACCGTCTCCACTATCATCTCTTTTCTGCAACACCTATAACATCCATCATAGACTTTAATTACCACTGCCGCGGGGAACCAGGCTCTACTTACGGAGAGCCGTTCCATCTAAAGCTGCCAAACATCATCCCCGGAGATTCTGCAGCAGCGGTGGCCTCCCTGACCACAACCCGTGGGTGGCGTCACGACTTCAGCATGGACAAAATATCATTGGGACAAACCCTAACTGACCTCCATAATCTTGCGATATCACTTCGATATTAAAGGGGTACTTGGAGAACTGAACCCCTTCTCATGCCCCCTGTTTGCCCCATTAAGATAAAATGCTTATACTTATCAACCATGCCCAGACCATTCCAGCAGTGTTGGTACACGCACTTTAGGGGGATTAAGTCAGGTTGTTGCATAAATCAAGCCCAGCGCCAAATAACTGTCGGCTTCACTGTCCTGTCTTTGGACATACAGTATCAGGAGGAAGTGAGCGGTAGCCACAGTTCTCGCTTTTTGTTAATGACTTACATGTTCGAAGGCGAGGAGAAAGAAGCTGATGGTGATTGGGCACGAGGCTCATATGACATCACAACCTGTCATAAGCCCCAGGAGAGCAAGTGCCGGCACCAGGGATACAGGGCCAGCATGGAGGCGAGTATAAACTTTTTATTTTAAGGTGACAAACATGTGGAATGAGAAGCTGTGGTCCAACTAGTGGACAACCCCTTTAATGTACAGCTGTTAAGCATTTTTTTTACGCTTCAGCTTTTGAACTGTTTGCAGATATTTAGAAGTCTTATACAAAACCTACAAATGTAAATTGTAGATACAAATTAAACAGATAACTGTCTTGCCTAACTTTATAATTTATGTGATAAATGTACAATCCACCAATCACTTTATTTAAATATGTTGTCTTACCATCAACAATTCTCTCCAAAGTATTGGCCACTAATTGTCTACCTGCAGTGTAACTTGCTGGAAGCCGCCTGCTGTAAAGTGCAATCTGTCTTTAGTAGCTGAGAATCTGTGACTGATTACCGAAAGCGTATTTATTTAGTCTGAAATACAAGGTCAGTAATCCAATGTCAGGATCAATGTATTTTGAGAAGTGAGGGAGAGGACATTTTATACTATACTATGTAGCAAACAATTTGCAAGCAACTTGCTTGTCTAGGGGACCGGCCACCTCTAAAGTGATTTGTAACCTTGGCAATGAGCTGTATGAGGAGTAGATATTCTTCTTTAACAGCTAAATTGTAAAAAAAATGTTAACAAGTACTTTGATATTTTACTCATTTAAAGGGAATCTGTCAGCAGGTTTTTGATACCTTACATGAGAGCAATATAATGTAGGCACAAAATCCCTGAATCCAATGATGTATCACATAGATTGATGGCTGCAGTCATTCAGACACATTCAAATAATTTAGATTCAGAGGCGAGGCACAGCTGAGCTGGGAGAGCTGCCCCCACCCACACCAGTCTCTGTATAGACATTGTACATTAACCGTGAGGTGTCAATCACAGCAGGGGCGTGTCAGACTGCCATGTGTGGGAGTTTGTAGTCCTGTAATGCTAATGACATGGTAATAAAATCTTAAGTATATGTAAACAATAGCACAGAACCTGATAGGAGAAGCACAGTTGCTTTTTGTTTTTTAAACTCCTACAGCATGCTGTCCTTAGCTTACATAGCAAAAACCTGCGGACAGATTCCCTTTAATAAGATGGGAGGACCCTTTTAGCTTGATGTGGAGAATGAGGGTAGCAAAGAACAGATACACATTAATGCATCTATCTTCACCTTTGTTAACACCCTGGTGTATCTTGGATCTGAATGCCAGGGTTTTGCACAGAAAATTCATAGTTCTTTTTTTGTAAGGGCCGCGTCACACTGCGGCATGATCCGGTCCGGTTCTGTCCGGGAGGACCCAGACAGCTGCGGATCGGATCAGCACACAGGACTGGGGGGCTATTATGCTGCTGATAAGTCAGGACCGGGGCGCCGCGGTCCTGACCTGTCAGCTGCTGCAGCTGCGCGTGCTGCACACAGGACCAGAGGGCATAATAGCCCCCCAGTCCTGTGTGCTGATCCTGTCCGCAGCTGTCTGGGTCCTCCCGGACAGAACCGGACCGGATCATGCCGCAGTGTGAAGCGGCCCTAAGTAATACAGTATAATGGAAGCTGGTCAGTGTTTGGTTTGCCAAGTGTTCGATCACAATATAACACAGTACTGTACCACTTAAAAATGCACTGGAGACACTGAAACGGAGTTAGGTTGGATTATTTGAAGGTACGACATTCCAAGTCATCTCCCATACACCTTCATGAGCAAGAGGGAGAGGAAAGAATATATTGCATTTCTTGTTTTCTCAATCCTAGCATTACTTGGTTAACCACATTACTATCTGGACCATAGTAGTAGGACTCTAAGGAATATATTAATACTCTTTAGGGGTAAGTTCTCCAATTGGTATTTTATTTGTTTCACCCAAGCAAGAGGTATCTATCATTATTATGTTTGCTGCTTTGCACTGAGACTTCCCTGTTTCGCCATAGTGAGATATAATTGGTCACATTTGGGCAGTATTGAATAAAGGGAGTCTGCCTGTACAAAGTAACTGTACAAACCAAGCACAGACGCTCAATGCTCCCTTGTGTCTCCAAGCAATTCTGTGCATATTCCCACCCCACGGTGTAGTAACAAGAGGGTGGCCAAAAGGGAGCCAAACTGCAAGTCGGTACAAAACTCCATTGGTGCTTTATTTTTGCAGCTGGACAGGGGTACAAACTAGATGGTTAAAGTGTTCAAAGGCTACTCTGACATCTAGGTAGGTGCCACAGATTCCTAATGTGGAATGTGAGTGCAGAGGGAAAGGAGGCACACAATGTCAGTCTCTTTGCATTTGTCTTTTACTGAAGATTGTTGCAACAAATCCAAGGATTACAAGCATCACCAGGGTCATGGTCTGACTACTCTGATCGGTGTGGGTTACCTCTAGACAGGCTAGTAGTGCGGATCCTGTGGGTGCCCCTGTTCCCTCCTGCTTCACGTCCCTGATCCTATAGTACTATGGCTGCCCTGGAAAGTTCCACTTGTGTGGCCAGTGAGCAAGAAACTCACTGGCCTCCAGTTTCTGACACAAGGCAATGAAAGCCTAGCAACCTTCGGCTTGGAACCGTGTTCTGCAGCTGGTCCCTCAGGGCAGCCTCCCAGCTCGCCTCCTATTTTACCTCTCCTGTGCCTAGCTCAGCCTTACTACCCTAACCCTTCCCTCAAACCAGAATCTGAGACCTGCCCAATTAGGGACTTTTCAGTTCTCAGCTTCCTGATTGAAGTTCAGGTTGTGTTGGATGCTTCAGACTTCCAGTAGAAGGAGCCCCAATTCTTCCCAGACATGGTATTACAATCAATGTTAGGAAATACCATCCGGGGCGCCACAAGAACAAAGTGCGCCTGTGCAGGCCTGGAATTGGGGAACATGGTAGATGGCGTAGGATACATCATCTGCATGAAACTGGGAAGAGAGGAGGCGTTGTATGAAGACCAGAATCGCCTATAGGACCGGACCATGCTATCTGTGGGTATAATCAAAGCTCTTTTTTGTAGTATGCAAAGAGGATTGGGGACATACAAACTGCTTAATAGAGTAATGATCACCGTTCTTCCCCTTTTTAGTGTAACGTCTGGTGGCATGAATATGCTTTTAATGCATTGCTCAGCATGTTTGTAATAGGATGCAGGTGCCTAATAAAATGGCTATTAAATGTCATATGTTCCCAGATCACACACACTTACTGGTGATGGCTGGTGGGGATGATGGAAAAACCATTCCCAACATCAATGGTGACACTTCTGCTATCCTTTAACCTTCTTTTTTTTTACAACAAAGAAGAAATACACAAGTATATTCAATGTAATAATTTATTTATTGTAATGACAGAAAAAAAGAAACGAATTAAAAAAGCAAATTTACAAACAAGAAAACATTAGAAGAAATGAACGCTTCAGGTAGATATCTGGAAATTCAATAACAAAAAAATATCAGTGCTAAAATGTAAATTTCATGAATTGTAAACATTTAAAAAATACCATTTTTTATCCTTGTTACATTACACTATTTTGGCCACAGAAACCAAAAGGTAGAATGAAATACTAGTAGACCATATTCACACATTGAGTATTTGGTGAGTCTTTTATATCAGTATTTGTAGACAAAACTAGGACTGGAACAATCAGAGGAAACATATAATAGAAACATGTCTCCACTTCTGTATTTATCACCCACTCCTGGTTTAATGTTACAAACACTGATGGGAAAATGTCACCAAATACTGGACTTAAAGGGAATCTGTCGGTAGATTTTTGCTACATCATCTGAGAGTAGCATAATGTAGGGCCAGAGACCCTGAATCCAACAATGTATCACTTAGATTACTAGGTGCAGCCGTTCCGACACAAAATGTTTAGATATTTCAAT
Source organism: Allobates femoralis (assembly GCA_033576535.1). Lineage (NCBI taxonomy): Eukaryota > Metazoa > Chordata > Amphibia > Anura > Aromobatidae > Allobates > Allobates femoralis. The sequence goes on along the minus strand of JARQOC010000011.1, from coordinate 40,316,650 downwards.
GCAGCAGAGCTGAGAGCGCTTCCCCGGCCCACACCAGGCTCTGTATATACATTGTACATTGGCAGTGAAGTGTCAATCAGAGGAGGTGGAGTGTCAGACTGCCATGTAGGAGGCAATGTAGTCTGAGCAATGATAAGTCCTGCTGCTTAAACAAACATTCCAGGAAAACAATGGCTCGGACCTAGATAAGAGAGGCAGCCCTGAATTCTATGTTTTAACCCTTACAGCATGCTGTGTTCAGATTACATAGCAAAATCTTGCTGGCCATATTCCCTTGAAGATAATAGAAAAGTTGAAATTGATGTTTTAGCACATTTATACAGTTCTCAAATTTCAACTAAACCAGAGCATCACAGAGTTTAACATCAAATAACTACTTACAAGGGGATTATCCTGACATTTTTACAGTCAATGTCCAGCTGTACCATTTTTTCTTTTTACATCTGCATGGGTTTATGGGTGCGTTCAAGCGTTGCAGCCGTGGCGCTTTTTTCTTTTTCTGCCACCATTTTTCCACAATTAATTAAAAATCGTACAAGAAACTATGAGGATCAAAGAAACAAAAACACACAATGACTGCGACATGTGAACGCAGCCTCAATCTATGTGCTAATAATTTATTGCTACATCTTTATAGTGCTTGAAACATCTTTTATAAAACAGAGATCCCAGTCAACAACCAGGCCTGGGTAAAGAGGACACAAGGTCAAAAGTAAACAGTTTTTGTTCTTATTTTATCCCTTTTGCTCCACTAAGTATTCCCTTTTTCCTATTAAATTATTTTTATTTAGTGACAGGCTAAGTGCACACAGAGCGTTTGTGCTCCATTTTCTATTGATCCGTTTTTGGAGCAGTTTCTGCACCAAAAATGGATCCTCCTTTTGCAAAAAAGATCACAAATGCAACATTTTGGGGAAGCAGACACACAGACAGAGACACGCAGACACTTTCTTACCCTCCCGGTGATCCCACGGTGATCCCCGGTGATGTCTTCCTCCCGGGCACTGCAGGCCCTGTATGTGAATAGAACAGTACAGTACTTACAGGACCTTGCACCATGCGACGAGTCAAATGGTAGGTCCTGGAAGCAACGTACAGACTACTCACAGACAGGACTTGCGGTGTTCGGGAGAAAGACATCGCCAGGGATCACCCTGGGATCACGGGGAGGGTGAGTAATTGGATGTTAGCGGTTGACATGCTCATTATTTTCTGGATGGGCTTTCTGCAACACTAACGCAGCAGTAAACACATGCTGACGTCTGCACAGCGAATTGAAAATCCCATTCACTTTGTTGGCAGACATTTTGACTCATCTGTTTTTGGTGCAGTTTTAAAATAAAACACAGCACCAAAAACAGATCAGAAACATCCAATGTAAACTTAGCCTTACACTGTTTTCTATGTGACCATGATTCACAAGATTCCTTTGGGGCGTGCCTTTAAGCTATTCTGCATAATTATCCTTGAGCCATGCCCTCTTGTAAAGAAAATTAAAATTAGCACTTTAGGTCCATGTTTCTGGAACCTTATGGATTCATATTCCAGATTTATAAGGATCTGTGGCAGGAGCAGTGGAGACCACAAAGATCTGTACCGGGAGCAGTGGAGACCATAAGGATCTCTACCAGGAGCAGTGGGGGCCACAAGGTTTGTACCAGGAGTAGTGGAGACCACAAAGATCTGTACCAGGAGCAGTGGAGACCACAAGGTTTTGTACCAGAAGCAGTGGAGACCACAGGGATCTCTATCAGGAGCAGTGGAGACTGCAAGGATCTGTACTGGAAGCAGTTGAGACCAAAAGGATTTGTACCAGGAGCAGTAGAGACCACAAGGATCTGTAATGGGAGCAGTGGGGACCACAAGGATCTGTGCTAGGAATAGTGGGGACCACAGGGTATTGTATAAGGAGCAGTGAGGACCACAAGGATCTGTACTGGGAGCAGTGAGGACCACAAAGATCTGTAGCGGGAGCAATGGAGACCACAAGGATCTGTACCAGGACCAGTGGGGACCACAAGGATCAGTACTGGGAGCAGTGGGAACCAGAAGGATCTGTACCGGGAGCAGTGGGGACCACAATGATCTGTACCAGGAGGAGTGGGGACCACAAGTATCTGTATCAGAAACAGTGGGAATCACAAGGATATGTATCAGAAACAGTGGGGACCACAAGGATCAGTACTGGGAGCAGTAGAGACCACAAGGTTCTGTAGCAGGAGCGGTGGGGACCACAAGTATATGTATCAGAAACAGTGGGGACCACAAGGATCTGTACCAGGAGCAGTGGGAACCAGAAGGATCTGTACCGGGAGCAGTGGGGACCACAAGGATCTGTACCAGGAGCAGTGGGGACCACAAGGATCTGTACCAGGAGCAGTGGGAACCAGAAGGATCTGTACCGGGAGCAGTGGGGACCACAAGGATCTGTATCAGAATCAGTGGGGACCACAAGGAGCAGTACTGGGAGTAGTAGAGACCACAAGGATCAGTACCAGAAGCAGTGGGGACCAAAAGGATATGTTTTATGCACAATTCTTTTAAATGTCTTTATTGATAACCTTGTCAAAGAGATTGAAAGTAAAGCGTCAGTTTTTGCTGATGAAACAAAACTATGTAGGATCATAAGAATGGAGCTTGCCAAAATAAAATTACACAATGACTTGAAAAAGACTTATGAATGGGCAAACGCTGGTTTAAGGTTTAATACTGATAAATATAGAGTAATGCACATAGGACGGAGTAATCCTATTGCTGCATAGACATTAAAAGAAAATAAACTATGGCTTACAGGACAGGAGAAGGACTTGTGTATTTGGGTATCAAGTAAACTGAGCAGCATTACTCAATGTCAGGCAGCAGCTGCAAAAGCACACAAGATTTTAGGGTGTATAAAAAGAAATATAATCCTGTGACCCCAATGTATTATTACCTCTCAATAAATCACTTGTACGGCCACATCTTAACTATAGTATCCAGTTTTGGGCTTCATATTTTAAAGAGGATATTGGAAAGTGACAGTTAGTTCAAATAGATTATTAAATACTATGGGAGGCCTCTACTTTCATGGAAAGGCTCTCCTATTAGCTTAGAAAAGAGACTCCTCAGAGGAGATCTCATTTATATGGATAAATACATGTGTGGTCAATACAAAGGACAGCACATGACTCATTCCTTTCATAGACAATACAAATGATCAGGGAACATTAATTACGTGTGGAGGAAAAGTGATTCCAGAAGCTAAATAGGAAAGGGTTCTTTATAGTTAGAGCAGTTATAGGTAGTAATGGCAGACTCTATTACAGCTTTTGTAAAAGGTTGAATGCTTTTCTCACAGCAAACGGCATGTGGTTTATAAATAATCGAGCGATAGAGAATGTGTAACTGGTGGAGAAAGTAGAATTGCGTTGACCGCATCCAGATCCAGATGCAATTGTGGTCCCACACATTTTTTAGCAAAAATATGTGGAGGGAACCGCAATGCGGTAACCGGATTGCTCCGGATGTGTAATTCGGAGCAAGCCGGTTACCGTACAGTTTGCTCATCCCTGCTGCTGCAGGGATGAGCAAAGTGTTATCAGTGTTTAAAAATAATAAATATTATTAATAATTGTGGCCATAATGTCTCTAGGGGGTGCCCAGCCCCCCTAGAGACATACAGTGTTGGCCAAAAGTATTGACACCCCTGCAATTCTGTCAGATAATACTCAGTTTCTTCCTGAAAATGATTGCAATCACAAATTATGTGGTATTATTATCTTCATTTAATTTATCTTCAATGAAAAAAACACAAAAAGAATTTTCCTAAAGCCAAATTGGATATAATTCCACACCAAACATAAAAAAGGGGGTGGACAAAAGTATTGGCACCTTTAGAAAAATCATGTGATGCTTCTCTAATTTGTGTAATTAACAGCACCTGTAACTTACCTGTGGCACCTAACAGGTGTTGGCAATAACTAAATCACACTTGCAGCCAGTTGACATGGATTAAAGTTGACTCAACTTATGTCCTGTGTCCTTGTGTGTACCACATTGAGCATGGAGAAAAGAAAGAAGACCAAAGAACTGTCTGAGGACTTGAGAAACCAAATTGTGAGAAAGCATGAGCAATTTCAAGGCTACAAGTCCATCTCCAAAGACCTGAATGTTCCTGTGTCTACCGTGCGCAGTGTCATCAAGACGTTTAAAACCCATGGCACTGTGGCTAACATGGCGGAGGTTCCCTGATGATTTAAGGTTGCTTTGCTGCCTCTGGCACTGGACTGCTTGACCGTCTGCATGGCATTATGAAGTCTGAAGACTACCAACAAATTTTGCAGCATAATGTAGGGCCCAGTGTGAGAAAGCTGGGTCTCCCTCAGAGGTCATGGGTCTTCCAGGAGGACAATGACCCAAAACACACTTCAAAAAGCACTAGAAAATGGTTTGAGAGAAAGCACTGGAGACTTCTAAGGTGGCCAGCAATGAGTCCAGACCTGAATCCCATAGACCACCTGTGGAGAGATCTAAAAATGGCAGTTTGGAGAAGGCACCCTTCAAATATCAGGGACCTGGAGCAGTTTGCCAAAGAAGAATGGTCTAAAATTCCAGCAGCAAATAGAAAAACAAGCGGTGTCAGAGGATTGGAGCGCTAAAGAAACCACGGGTTGGTGATTAGATTACCGATAATTTATTGCACGAACAGCAGGGGTAATCTATCGGTAATCTAATCACCAACCCGTGGTTTCTTTAGCGCTCCAATCCTCTGACACCGCTTGTTTTTCTATTTGCTAATCCCCTTCTCCCTTGTTGGGAGTGCGGTGTGTGAGCTGCTCTAAGATCCACAGTACCTGGCAGTACATCATAAAGACCCACCCTTGAATGATCAACTGATACACAGTGTGGAGCTGGGACGGAAGCCAGTGCAGCGAGTCTGCCTCTTCGGGTGGAGGAGTGAAGGAGCCCACCTCCATCTCCAGAGGAACTAAGGAGCCGACCACCAGGCCCGGAGTATCTGAGGAGGAGGGATTATTGGCCCTTGTCACTACAGTGATCCACATTAAGCCATCAGTCTGGTTGTGCGGGGTGTTGCACAACCAGTAAAGGTTAGTACAAACATAGTAAAACCGTGTATTAAGTTCCTCCAGTTGCAGTGTGGCGCAATATCTGTTTTTTCTTTTAAAATTCCAGCAGAGCATTGTAAGAAACTCATTGATGGTTACCGGAAGCGGTTGATCGCAGTTATTTTGGCTAAAGGTTGTGCAACCAAGTATTAGGCTGAGGGTGACAATACTTTTGTCCATTTGCCCATTTTTGGAGTTTTGTGTGAAATGATCAATGTTTTGCTTTTTGCTTCATTCTCTTTTGTTTTTTCATTGGAGACAAATTAAATAAAGATAATAATACCAAAGAATTTGTGACTGTAATCATTTTCAGGAAGAAACTGAGTATTATCTGACAGAATTGCAGGGGTGTCAATACTTTTGGCCAACACTGTACCACCCACTCAGTTGCGCATATAATTAGTTAATTGCTGATGTACAGTAGCTGGCTCCTGTCGGCTCTGTACATTTTTATGAATGAAGCCGCCGGCTCCCTTGTGAGCAGCGCTCATACTATACGTAATGTACGTATAGTATGTGCGCTGTCCGAGGTCCTGAAGGCTTTTACAGTAGATCTATGGGCAGCGCAGCCCATAGATCTAAACCTTTAAAAGCTCAAAACCGGATCAAATTTAAAAAAACAAAAAACGCAAGTGTGACCCTAGCCTAAGTCTTTTTTCATCCTATGTAAAGGCCCCGTCACACACTACGATATCGGTAACAACATCGATATGATGACATTGTTGAATTTTAACTCATGTTATAAGCAACCACCTATATTGTAGAACATGTCTATATGGCCCTCAGGAATGGACAAGTCCACAGTTGATTCTCGGAAAACAGGTGAAAACAGGCTGCCAATTCCCCGACAAAATGTAAAATGCTTAAAAATCATAATTCCTGAGAGCGGATGGACCTATATAAACAAGGAGATGGCGGACAATGGGCAGAGTAATCAGTGATCGGTTTGTGCTTGTAGGAAGCGCTATCGGATGGTGTAAACAGGCTATTAAACGACCGCTGATCATTTGGCCTCTATGGAGCCAATCAAAGGCCAATAGTTGGTCAGTGTAAACCAGCCATTATAGAAGATAGCTATTGGACTCTCATTTGTTCGACAGATGTCTTATATCAAACTTTATAGAAGCGATTAAAGGAGTAATTGAGCACCAGATCCTCTCTTAACATTCACACTTATTTTTTTGTTACATCGTAGTTTTTTTTTAGTTTTTCTTTTGTTATTTGACAGTTTAAAATCTTACATGATTACAATTCTCTAGTTCTCTTACCGTCCAATGGAGTGCATGCAATAGTATGTCATTACTTATATACTGCAGCTCCCTTACCAGTTTTGGAGAGGCACTTTAAGTACTGTACACAAATTTCTAAAGAATGAACCTCAGTGTGCCCTTGAAAATATACCATTTGCTGACTGTGATCATGAATGTCAATACTATAGACAGCTTGAAACTTCGGGGCCCTAATGCAAAATTTGCACCAGTGGCGCAACTGGAACCTCATGGGCCCTGATGCAAAAGCTATATATGGGGCCCCCAATTATTGCAAATCTTTAAAAGCAGTAGTCTTTTTCTATAAGCCAAAGGGACTTTTGGGGCCCCCCTAGGCTCCAGGACCTGGGTGTGATTGCAACCCCTTCACCTGTTGTAGTTACGCCCCTGCCCACCACCTACCATGTGCTATCTGGCAGAGGCTCCTTTAGACCTCTGAACCAGGTCTCGGGTGCATCTGTTACCTCTGTGCACCCTACAGCAACACCCCTATCCAATAAATAGTTTAATAAACACGACCACAGTTATGTGAATGATCCAGCAAAACTCCAGATTTAGGTACGATTATTAAGCTGAATACAATCAGGTTTTAAACATAAAAATATATTTACATAAAGAGAAACAATATCAAAATCCTCTTGTCTTCGTACTGAAGTCACCTTTGAGAAAAAAAGAAACACAAAAAGTAAGTAAAATACATCATTAAATGGACATTAATGCACATGACATTTCACATGGAGGCAAGGGCTGCATTTTTTAAGTAACATCTGCTCTGCAATGTATAGCAAAAGAGAAAAAGAATAAAAATATGGAAATATTGTAACGCTTTAGGCTACTGGCTATGTGAATAGTGATGACACCACACGCGGTTTGGGAAGGACATCTGTGAATATCCACAGAGATTAACAAAATAGTGTTATGTACTCAGATTAGGCACTCATCATCGCGGCTTTGATGTTCGGGGTCTGTGTTGTAGTAGAAAGACCCTATTGTTCCGAGGTCTCAATATGGAAGAGATCAAACTTTGCCCTCTTCAATTTCAAGGGATTTTGTTCCTGCTACCTGATACGTCTTCATTTTGTGCAGGCAGTTTTCATGTCAGGAGAGGTAGAGTTACAAATGTCGAAGCCTAAAGGCAGATATATGTAAAGTAGGTAACACATTATGTGCACGATTGTCGGCGTGTGGTAATCCTCCCAAAGACCAAGCCACTTAACCGTTTAAATGATCACTTTTGGCACATATGTCTCCAGAGAGAATACCGGTTCGGAAATCGAAAGGAGCAGATGGGAGTAATATTTATAAGTGCGAGTCACCTTGTATCATGACGCCTATAATATCTTCCACTTGCTGCCGTATGAAGCAATATTGAAACCATTTACATGGAAAAAGAGCAGTTTTATTGTTACCCCCTCAGAGATAACCTACCAACATTTGGTAACAATTCCACTGGTATCGATTTCATGTATTTGATTCTACTTGTCCCACAACGTTGTACAATGTCCGCATGCCATCACTGTGTTGCTAGTTATGTATCACTGTGTTACTAGTTATGTATCACTGTGTTGCTAGTTATGTATCACTGTGTTGCTAGTTATGTATCACTGTGTTGTAGTTATGTATCACTGTGTTACGCATTAAAGAAATGTAGTTCAGTTTTGAGAAAGGTTTTGGTACGAACCTCAAAAGTGTCAATAAGCTACTGGAAACATTGCCATACATTAAACTACTCCTTTCACAGCAACGTGGTCTACCAAACCATCTAAATCCTCTCAAGATCTTCTTCTCTACTCCCCTCTTATCTCTTCTTACCACAATCACATACAAGATTTATCCCGTGCATCCCCCATATTCTGGAACTCTCGGCCCAACACATCAGACTTTCACGTACCTTGGAAAACTTCAAAAAGAACGTGAAGACTCATCTTTCCAACAAGACTACAAGTCTTCCTGTGTGGCTGCATCTACGGTAAACATCGGGTTACCATGGAGCAGCCTTAGCTCTCAGCACCCAATGTTAATGCTGGCTGTTACTGCAGGCTGGGCTCTGCAGTAACTGGATCCGATTAACGTGTGGCACCTGATAAGTGTGGCCCTAGCCTAAGAGTAATATCCATTTTTCTCGGATTTGCAGAGAAAAAAAGTTTCACCATCTTTTCCTTTCTGTCAGTTCAAATCGGACAGCACTCTCGTCATCTGAGTGAGGTCTATTTATTTTCATGGACCCATAGACTTGAATGGCCGAGTGCAATCTAATTCTCGTAGGAAAGTCGTCCATACTACATTTTTTTTTTCTTGGACCACTTGTCTGAGGAAAAAATTGGATATGTGCAACTGCCTCATTGAATAACATTGGGCAGAGAGCGATCTGTTATTTCTTGATGATTGCACTCAGAATGAGAATATGAACGTCCGCATGACCTAGCCTAATGGATGCGCTGAAAACGTAGAAATTTAAGCCTCAGCGAATAGCGTTAACGACAGGTAACGCTATGTGCTGCAAGGCTATTGTGCCCTATGACAACCCGATGTTTACCATGCGCTTTTGGACAGTGCACAGGAAAACGCTGCAGACCGCATTTTTGGTGCTTTTGCAAAAATGCCTAGTGTTTTTTTAACATGGGAGTCTATGGGAAACGCTTGCCGTAACGCATGGTATATATGTATCTTACGTTAATGCAGGCGTTAACGGTAGCGTTAAAAATGAACAAAATGCCCTAAAAATGGCAAGGGAAAAAAAACGATTGTGTACAGCATCCTTCCAAATGGATGCAACGTCCCAAATGTGACCCTAGTCTTAGCGCAATATTACCGGCTAGGTAGCACTGCGTTAACACTGTCTATGCATTTCTATCACAGACGGGAGCCGAGCGCATTGCAAGCGCCGGCTTCCCACTGTCGGAGATTCAGATCTCACGCTTTGTCCAAGTGCATGCTTTTAATTTCCGGCAGTGGGAGCTGGCGCTTGCAATGCGCTCGGCTCGCGTTTGCCATAAAATGCATGGACAGAATTAACGCTGTGCTACCTATCCAGTAACACTGCGCTAAGGCTGAACATTTCTAAGTGCCAGACGCAAGCCCTGAGCGTATGGCACAAGCAGACGTGACCCTAGCCTTAGTCCTTTCACATCAGTGTTTCTCGACATTCACGGCAGATCCGGCAGTTTTACTGGATCTGCCGGAACACTTGCAGCAAGACTGTGTTCTGTCTAATGAATTCCCTACGGGAGTTGAGGATGTGTGCGGCACTTGCAATTTTGCCGCGATCCAGACAATCCGGCACTTGTGACAATGGACTAAAACTGCTGATAGCAGCGTTTTTTTGACTCACCGCAAGTGCAAAACCACAAGTGGCGCAGATGCCTGCAAGTCCCATAGGGCATGCAGTAGGTTAAAGGCAGTCTTGCCGCAAGTGTTCTGGCCACCAGCAGATGCGGCTAACTGCCGGATCTGCCGGAAATGCAGAGAAACGTAGATGTGAAAGCAGCCTTGATCATTGCAACACAAAACTCTGTCCTTTGCTCTACAGCATAAAGTGAATGTCATGTTCAACCTTTGGTATTACCTCCTGGACCCATCCATGACTACAGCCAATACAGTACACAAATATTATATGGCTTCATTGCCACTCTATACCTCGTTGAGTCGAACTGTGGAGTTTACTAGAAAAAGCCACTCATTTTCAATGAAGAATTTTCCCCAATAAAACCATAAGCTACCCATTACACCTGGAGATGTGTGAACCAGCCACTTGCTGCAAAACACATGAAATGGCTTTGGATTCAGACTCTGCCATGTCAAACAATCCACATGTGTGGTCAGTGAGAGCCACCACATATGGCCAGCAGCTTTCCGTACAAGGATACTCCCGCAAGCTTTTATTAAGCCTTTGTAAATCTAATGCAAACATTCTCTGCGGCTCAATCTGTCTGTGAAATGTGAGATGCACTGTACACATTTTATGATTTGTTCAGAAAACACATGGGCGATGAGAGGTAGAACCTGGTGGAGCGCTATCCATATACCTGTAGGGCTGTCAGGGAATAACTGATTACGCTGCATTAAGTAGATTCTGTATATTTTACATATTATGAAATCTTGCTACAAGTATTGAAATATGTTGGACATTTGTCAATAAGTATAAAATAAGACAGAAGGATCCAGTTCTAGGATTAGAGGATTATAATATTCTTTTATTTTGTTCCAGAACATGGGGTTTAAAGATGTACTCTAGCAGAGCTTCTGTAGTAAGGTACTCACACTTTGCAATGTTCTGTATCTATATTACAGTCTAGGATGACTAGAATTTGAGGAGCACATACATACAGTAGATGGGTGTTCATATGAAGGCAAAGTTCATTTTGGGTAGTGCTATCCAATGCCCCATCAAAGTGTCACAGTGCACTAATCACTGGTCACACTGTTTTTGGCATATTGCCATAGCACTACCCTTGGATAAAGCTTGCCACAGTAACAGTGACGCGCTTAGATGGCCCTGACATTGCTGGATGCTGCTGTATATGTGTTTGTCTTTAAGAGCTGCATGGTTGATAGTTGTGAAGGTCCTGGCCTCCTGTGTTGTGCTCCAGAACTGCATTCACTATTAGGTTCAACTGCTGGTTGAGGGGTTAATGTGTGACTCACCTGAACTCCCCTTCACCTAGCCTTTAAGTAGCCTCTCCTTCCACCAGGTAGTGCTGCTGATAGAGTTTCACTCTATGCCTGGAAGCCGTGCTGTGCAGACCTGTGTGTTTGTGTTGCTGAAGTCCTTTCCTTTGGAGTTACTGCATCCCAGTTCTGTGGAGGGAGGTGAGGGGGGAATAGCCCAGGGCTGGTGGAGGAATATTAGGGAGAGGCTGGAGGCCCAAACCTTCTCACCTTCAGAGATACCTTTGGGATCAGAGCCATTTAGGGTTCCTAGACTAGGTCTGACTAGTCTTCCCTGGTCACCCTGCCCGTAACTGCCATTCCCTCATCATTATTCCCTACACCATGACAGTACCCCCATGATTAGTGCCACATGGTTTTAATAAGGGGTTTATCTCAAATTCATAAATAAGTAAAATTGCAAAATGCTTGTAAAAACAAGCATATTGTAATTTTCCCCCTAGTAAAAGGAATGTTTCACAAGGTTTTTGCTATGGAATTTGAGAGCTGCATGATGTAGGGGCAGAGAGCCTGGCTCCAGTTATTGTCTCTTACTGTGCTGTTAGGTGCAATGTTGAAAGAATCTCTGTTTTCTCATAGCGGTGCTCTGGATGTTGACCTGTGCATAACCCCGCCAAAGCCCTGCGAGGGAAGAAGGAGCGGCGAGTGCAGTCATAGGCAGAACTTACCCCAAAACCACAGTACACAGTGACAGAGGAGGCCTCACAACTGGCTGAAAGTCCCAAATTGCACCGAGGACCTGGTTACTTCTCTGGACTGTACCTATTACCCGTCATTAGTAAAAGGTACTGAAACAAAGACTACTGTGTGTGTGTGCCTGCTTAATCGCCGCTACCCACAGCTTTGACAGCAGAAACGCTACTACGAATCCCCTCATCCATCCATCCCCGCTGCCCTGAGGTAAAGCTCCACCTGTGGGGAGCTGTACTACACTGAGCTGCACCTCCATCACCTCAGCGGCCGGTCGCAGCGCTGGTATACTCGTTACCAGGTACCACAGGTGGCGTCACGTAACTATTCCCCTTCACCACCATCATCCCCCACCATCCCCACCATTGAGGGTCCAAGGCACGGGATCGGGGACCGACCAGCCGTGATCCCCCATCCAAGTCACCATCAGCCCCGGTATCCGAGTACCCCCCTACCCTGTCGACCACATCACTGGATTGTCAGACTTTCTGATGAATACACATTGTTCTAGTTTGACTTGTATTGTTGAGTTGTAACTTTCATTATCATCAGTGCTTTTATTATTCCAGTGAATGATGAAGGAACAAGAGGAAACTTACAGCAATTCCTCTATAAAAGATGCCGGACAAATATTTCTGCTGCAACAGAAGTGACACAGAATGAGAGTGACAAGCAAATGAGTCCCATTAAATCCCCATTCAGTTCTTGTAGTTATTATCTATTGCGTTTCCCCAGGCATTATTAGGTCCCTGTTCACCTTAACCGACTGTTTCCTTCCTGTAACCCCTGCAACCCCACCTCCAGCCGCAGGCTTCACTACTCATCTTTCATCTTCCTTCATTTGACTAATTGTGATTGACAGGCTTTCTAAAGACTCATGTATGTTCAGCCTAGTTTGCAAAAAAAAAAAACATAAAAAATGAAAGGGTTAAAGTTGTTTTCTCTTCTCTAAAAGCATGCACTGTTACTAAGCCGCACACATGGCAGAAAGTGTTCGTCCCCTTGAAATTGTCCCAGAAAGTGAAGCATTCCTCGCAGAAAATTACTGCAGTAACATATTTTGTTATTGGAACAACACAAATAAAAACAGAGGGAAAAAAAGACAAATTGGACATAATTTCACACAAAACTGCAAAATTGTTGGCACCTTCAACTTATGTGGTTGTGCCCTTTGGAATACATAACTGCAGTCAGTCTCCTCCTATAACCATCAAAAAGCTTCTTACACCTCTTAGGGTGGAGGCACACTATCATGCATCAAAAATGCTGCGTTTTTGATGCATGACAGTGATGCGAGTGCAGTGCTAGTTTGGTGCGAGTGTGGTGCTAGTGTGGTGCGAGTGTGGTGCTAGTGTGGTGCGAGTGTGGTGCGTGTGGTGAGTGTGCCTGGCTGTATGTAAGTGTATGTGGTGCGAGTGTGAGGTGTGAGTGCGTGTGTGCTGTTTTTTTTCTCTGCTGTCCATGGTCTTGATGGACCACGGAACAGCATTCCTGCTATCCCCATACAGTTACAATAATGTTTCATTGCTGTGACAGCAGCAGTGAAGCAGTATTGTATGTATAATTTATTATTTATTGCAAAGTTACACTTATCAGCTTGATTTTACATGTTTTTACAATGTCGGCTGTCAGGAGTTCATTCAGCACTGTGCTACCGAGGGGGTTTTAACCCGGTGATTAAGGGGTTAATCAGACGCTGGTGTCATGACACCATCTGTCCAGGGGTTGTCCTCCCCCCTGAATACATGGTGACATGACATCATGTGTCTGAATGGGTTAATTATTCTGTAAACCAAGTTTAAGTGTATGTCGGGTTTAGAGATGTGACAGAAAGAACTGTGACTTATGAATGGAAGCTTCAGCACCATGGACAGCTCCTCACAAATCACGGCTCTTTCTGTCTCATCTATACACCCGACATAAACTTAAACTTGGTTTACAGAATAACACTGGGGAACACAATTTTTCAGGAGTTAGGTCAGGCAACTGTTCTTAATTAATTTTTGGATGCTGAATCCAGAAATGATCTCAGTTTTTCTCTATCACGTCAAGTTTTTGAACTATAGGATTTTTGTCTTCTCAAAAATATGTAAACTACTGTACCTAAAAAGTTTTTTTTTTCAAGATATTGATAATTATGACATATTGGGAGCTGCACACACCTCTCACCACACTGTCTCAGTTGTGACTACTCTTACAAGTTGCCACGTAGCTCTATATGAGTCTAATTGTAATCAGATAACAAGTCTTATTACAGATATCAGTGCAATTGTGCATCTCTGGCAGGTAAGTTGTGGAGGAAAAACTTGACGTGCTAGAAAAAAACTGACTACATTTTGGGAATCAGCATGCCAATTTTAGTATAAATCAGCTCAAAAACCTAACTCAACAGAAATTTTTTTTCAAATTGTTCCCCAGTGTAATTAACCCATTCAGACACATGATGTCATGTCACCATGTATCCAGGGGGAGGGTCAACCCCTGGACAGATGGTGTCATGACACCAGCGTCTGATTAACCCCTTAATCACTGGGTTAAAACCCCCTCGGTAGCACAGTGCTGAATGAACTCCTGAACAGCCGACATTGTAAAAACATGTAAAATTAAGCTGATAAGTGTAACTTTGCAATAAATAATAAATTATACATACAATAATGCCTCACTGCTGCTGTCACAGCAATGAAACATTATTGTAACTGTATGGGGACTGCGGGGGCCAGTGATTTTGACAGCCCACGGCTGCGACTCTTTCACCGTGTGCTGTGTGGGTGCGAGTTTGACTCGCACCCATATACTTTTAATGGCCCCTCGCGCGAGGTAATCGCGGTGCAATCGCAGCATGCTGCGATTGCACTCGGATTTTTCTCTCAAAGCGAGTTTAATGCCAGAAACTCGCATTAATGTGACCTGTATCATTGAAAGATAAAGGTCCGAGTTTAATGCGAGTTTTTCTCGCATTAAACTCGCGCGAGTTCAACGCCAGTGTGCATCCACCCTTAACTGAAGTTAAGACTCTTCTTTTGCTCCAGATCGTATATTTGAAGGCGCCACTGAGGGCAGGATCCTATGTGGATGAATGCACGGTACTGCAGAATATATCATTGCCATTATGGTTGTTTGTAAATATTCTATAACTAGACAGGGGCCCCATTCTATAGCATTGCGCGATTCTAGGACGTATGCGATTATATATTAAGCAAACAGGCATATGTGGTGCCCTGCTGCTACAGGTAACCACAGACTCACCTACAGCACGGATGGATTTCCACAGTAGGTACACAGACACGAACAACACCTTCCACCCCAGCACAGTAGGGGGAGCTAAACTTGCTGCTCTTAGGCAAGATCCCCTATAAATACTGGTGCTGGTGGCGGAGTTAGTTAGAAGAGCTGTGAAGACGTTCTGGTGGTCGGTGCCGCGCTAGGCCCGAGCCAGTGACCCTGAACAGCCTTCAGAGTAGCCTTGCAGGTCCCAAGAGTGGGGTCGGAAGGCAAGGAGAGAACGCAGAAATGGGGGACTGAGGAGCCATCTTGGGTTCACTCCAGAAAGCATCCCGGACACCGGAGACCGAGTCTGCCGGAGAGCACCTAGCCCAGCAGAGAATACCGGTTTACCGTGGAGACTTCAGTCTCCCGGGCATCTGTGCAGCCACCAACAAGTGAGCCAGGCACCGCAGAGAGAGGAACAGCGGCAGTCCATCGTGGGTTTCCCAACAACAGCACAGGTGATAGGAGAGCAGAGGAGGCCAGCCAAGCTTCACACAGGGCAGGGGCTTCACACACATGGGAAAAGACACAAGGAGGCCTTATACCCACTCACTGTGGAGATCCTGAAGTACTTCTTGACCACCCGACAGTACACCGGACTCTTACCTGCGATACCATCAGTAAAGGTAAAGAAACAACTTAACGTGTGTGTGTCATTTCCTCAACCTTTGCCCCTGCCATCCACAGAGACTGTCCCGTTACCTTACAACCCGGCCAAATCCCTGCTCCATTCCTCATCACCATTACCAAACTCCCCAGGGATCCAGCTCCGCCTGTGGGGAGTCTCAACACCTAGCTGCAGTCCATCATCCCTGGAGGCCCCACGCAGCGCTGGTGCAGTCACCAGACACCACAGGTGGCGTCATGACAAACTATAACTATTCCCATTTAATTTTTCCCCTTTTTTAAAGCTGACCCCGGGGCGGGCCACCAGTGACCTCCCAACCGAAGCTGAGGGCTCAGATACCCGAGTCCACATAACCCTGGGGCGCGTCACATATGCCTCACCATGCAATTATTTCCTCATGCTCTTCACATCTTCAAGACTCAGATCGTATATTAGTTGAACTATGTTGTTAATGTTTTAGGTTACAAAATTAAGTGAAATGAAGATTCGTTTAAAACTCAGCGATAGCAGTAGAATTGTATAACATGCAAACAACAAATTAGGTATGTGTATGTTACATATCATGAATGCTGTTACAGATGAAAATGCTGCTATACATGGTGGAGTAATGAAAATAAACACAAGGTATGACGATAATGTCTGGACTCCGGAGATTCGTCATTACTGTTGTGGTGGTGGGATACTGCTTATTGTGGCAGTCTGGTCGATCTGTACTCCGTTGATTTGTCATTGCAGCGGCGCCTGTGTGATGCTGCATATTGTGACAGTCTGATAGATCTGTACTCCTTAGATTCATTATTACGCTGCTGGCAGTTGGATGCTGCATGTGACAGTCTGATAAATTGTATTCTGTAGATTCATCATTACGGCGGCGCCTGTGTGATGCTGCATCCTGTGACAGTCTAATAGATCTGTACTCTTTAGATTCGCCATTATGCTGCTGGCAGTTGGATGCTGCATGTGACAGTCTGATAAATTTGTATTTTGCAGATTCATCATTACGGCGGCACCTGTGTGATGCTGCATCCTGTGACAGTCTGCTAAATTTGTATTTTGCAGATTCATCATTACCGCAGCGCCTGTGTGATGCTGCATCCTGTGACAGTCTGATAGATCTGTACTCCGTAGATTCGTCATTATGGCAGAACTTGTGTGATGCTGCATCCTGTGACAGTCTCATGGATGTGGATTGCGGAGATTCGTTGTCACAGTGTCGGTCATGTAATGATGCATCCTGCACCACCAGTGTTGTAGATCTGGACAATGGAGAATTTTCTTCATGTCACTTGCTGTGTGTTACTGTATTATTTGTCAACCTCCTAGACATTAATATTGGAGACTTGCCCCCACGCGCATTGCTCACTGTGATGCAGCATCATTGATCTTGACACCGAAGATTCATGTTGTTGGCACCGTTGCTGCAAAATGGAATCCTGTGACGATCTAATGGGTCTGGACTGTGGGGTGTTATGTGCATCACGCATGCGCTGTGGAGTAGTGGCATGGTTAAGGTAATGCTGTTTGGTCAGTAGTCTCGTTTGCATGTCGATGCCTTTACTATTGTGTGCTGTTGCTTTCCTTTTCATATCTGAGTTCTTTTTAGGGACAGCCGATCTTGGCGTAGATTTTAAGTGATCAACCAAACTTGAGTGATCAACCAAATGGGGTTTAAATTCTCACATTCCAGTTTAACTGCCTTTTCTAATCTACATGATGTTGTGGCGCCCCGCAACGAGTGCGTCACAGGAGTGTATTGCAGCCAAGACAGCAGCAGCAATATTCTCTGACTAAGCAATGACATGGTTAAAACTCAGAGCTCCATACCCTACATGCACATCAGAATAGAGGGCCAATAAGGTCCTGGTGGGCGGAGTGTAGGTGTAGTGTGTAGTGGAGAAGTTAGTCTGTAAAAAGAGCCGAGAACAACAATGTAGGAGAAGGAGGAAGGAGAGGGGGCTCTGCACAGTTCCGTGCAGCCCCTAGACCACCACCGGTTAGGCGCCATTATCCCGGTGCCTCAACAACTGGACCCTGGGCGAATGCATACGGGTCAAACACCACTCGTGCCCATCTGCAACCGGATTACTGGTTCCGAAGCTGGGAGTCGTTTATCACTGCCATGCAAACCAGGAGTGGAGGGACCGCTCTACAGGAGTACCCCACCGCCGCCGCAAACAGAGCCGTCTTGCCAGCGGAGTACCCACCAAAAGGACCCAGACTACCCCTCACACCGGAACGTACACACCGGCAGGGTCATTTAAGTAGTCCCTTGTACCCGACCTTGGCACTCAAAGGCGACATCGGCAACTCACTCAGAATAAGTTAGAATGGAGGAACACCACGGAGCTCTGAGAAACACTGGTCATTGCTGAGTCCACCCGGTCCGTTACCCGTTACCTGTATACCAGGTATCACATGCTGGTTACAGTAAAGTACCCGTTGCAGAGACTTTCAGTGTCCATGCCTTTTTCAGAACTGTCCATCTCCTCAAGTAGAAAGTACCGCAGCTGCGTCACAACATCTTGTGCAGCTCCTGGCTCCAGGGACTCCCGCTCATCCTGTGGGGAGCGTTCCATCTTGCTGCATTCCATCCCCCGGAGGCCCAAGCAGCGCCGGTGGACATCACCGGAACTCTCACAGGTGGCGTCACGACAGTAAACTAACCCCTAACTGTTCAGCCAACGTTTTCTTCTGGACCACCGGGCTCCACAGCCGCAGGCGCGGTTCCGTGACAAGGAGGAGAAGAAACGCCTGCAACGTGTAGACCCGGCCACGGTGAGTCAGAATTTTGGCGTCACGAACAGGATACGAGCAGGCCAGTTCCTTAACGGGTATAATGTGCTTAAAAAGAACTTTATTTCATCAAAAGGACTTTGTTCGCCCCAAAAAGAACTTTTCCCCGCCTTTTCACCATTGGGCCAAGATGGCGACCAAAATGGCAGTCCCCGCCATGTGAATCACCACGTGCAGGCCCAGGGGTGAGCCTCCGCCCCTCTCGTGGAAGGGCCCAAGGCAAAGGCACCAAAATCATTGTCTGCCCCGATTGCTGGAAACAACCATGGGGGCGGGCCAAAGACTTTTTCCCACCTATGGACTACAAAAAAACCCAGAAAGTGGGAGTGTAAAAAGGCTTTTCCACCAGCTCTTCACAAAAACGGTTACCGGTTTGGACGGGTGTGGTTCTCCTAACCAAGAAGATGACCAGCATGAAGCTCTACGAACTGATGCAGGTGGTCGAGGCGGAGGCCAGAGCAGCCATAGGCCATCCGGGTCCGGGTCCCGTCCTCACAATAGACGGTAGCCCCGACTTCTGGCAAGAGGTGCTGCAAGACCTCCGGGTGAGACTCATGGAAACGACAGAGTGGACAATCCGCAGCTGGAGTGCGGGACTGGCTAGCTGACTCCACCGAGCTACCCAGCAAGGACGTACAAGTGGTCTCACTTCAGAACAGGAAAGCAGCTCCCGTTCCGCCACCTCACCAGTGCCAACCACCTGTCCTGCCTTATCACCAGAGCCCTTGAACTGCGTTATCCCACCGGAGACCACGACCTCCCCCGTTCCAGGGTCAGAGACCATGACCGACCCCATTCCAGAGCCGGAGCTTGAAACTTGCTCCATTCCAGAAGCCGACACCTGTTTGGTTCCCGCAGAGGAACCCGCTACGGGTCTCACCACCAACCCAGAGACTGTTACCTGTTTATCCCCAGAACCGGAGGCCTCCTCTGAAACCACAGAGGCCTACCTGGTCACCGGAATAGAAACAGAACTACCACCTGAAAGTGCTGAAGCCACAGATGAGGAGGCAGGCAGCCTGGAAGCCCTGCAAGACGACCGCAGAGAGGACCCCGCAGCACCATCGCCCATCTGCCCGGAAGAATCCGATCCAGCCTCTCCACCAGAAGCGCAGCCCGATGTGATCGTCGAAGGAGTGGAGGAAGAGGACGACGAGGTCCACAGTACCCCTGAGGACCTCTATCACACCGCTTTTGCATGGGGAGACATTGAGGAACCTCCGGCCGAGCAATCTGCTCGGGTACATTAGTCGGGTGTAGCCGCGGCGCCTTTCCCTGTGCCGTTTGCTCGGGTACCCATCCAGACTTCCCACCAAGGTCAAGCTTACCAGCAACCCTTTCATCGCAATGACTACTTCCATACCCCGGTTTGCACCGACGACGATGTACATCGGCTCCGCAGGGCGGAGTGGCAAGCTCATGA
This sequence comes from Allobates femoralis, assembly GCA_033576535.1. Classification (NCBI taxonomy): domain Eukaryota; kingdom Metazoa; phylum Chordata; class Amphibia; order Anura; family Aromobatidae; genus Allobates; species Allobates femoralis. The sequence goes on along the minus strand of JARQOC010000011.1, from coordinate 40,296,808 downwards.
GCGGGCTAACATGGAAGCCCGTGCCGAGGCTCGTCGTTAACCCCCGTTGCCTGATGAACTTCGCAAGGAAGGTAGAGTGACCTCGTTTAATCTGTCTACCTGGTGGGGTTTTGCCATGGAGGAGGGAGTGTATGAAGAGGTGTTTGTGGGGCGTCGCGATGTAGAGTCACACTTACCGAGAGGACATCCTGACCGCGATCTGTATAGAGGGGACATTATTACATATGAGCGTCATGCTTGCTATGATGATTGGTTCGCCATACAGGTGCGCAATAGCTCTCTCCATAAGTAACTTTGCTTGAACTTTGAAACTGACTTTTCCCTGTTTAACCGCTAGAAGAGCGGCCCGGTGGCAAAAGCCCTGGACTTGCATTAAGGACAGTAAACTGCCCGCCGGGTCCGCAGTGGTTAACCCGTTTATGCCAGTTCGGTTTATATGCATACCTGTTATTAATAAAAGTGCTTCTTTTATTACCTGTTATAAAAATATAAAAATGTCTCTGTAATGTTGGATTTCGTGACACTTGGGGACAAGCGTAATTCACCAAGGGGGAGTGTGACAGCAGCAGCAATATTCTCTGACTAAGCAATGACATGGTTAAAACTCAGAGCTTCATACCCTACATGCACATCAGAATAGAGGGCCAATAAGGTCCTGGTGGGCGGAGTGTAGGTGTAGTGTGTAGTGGAGAAGTTAGTCTGCAAAAAGAGAGCAGAGAACAACAATGTAGGAGAAGGAGGAAAGAGAGGGGGCTCTGCACAGTTTCGTGCAGTCCCTAGACCACCACCGGTTAGGCGCCATTATCCCGATGCCTCAACAACCTGACCCTGGGCGAATGCATACGGGTCAAACACCACCCGTGCCCATCTACAACCGGATTACTGGTTCCGAAGCTGGGAGTCGTTTATCACTGCCATGCAAACCAGGAGTGGAGGGACCGCTCTACAGGAGTACCCCACCACCGCCGCAAACAGAGCCGTCTTGCCAGCGGAGTACCCACCAAAAGGACCCAGACTACCCCTCACACCGGAATGTACACACCGGCAGGGTCATTTAAGTAGTCCCTTGTACCCGACCTTGGCACTCAAAAGCGACATCGGCAACTTACTCAGAATAAGTTAGAATGGAGGAACACCGCGGAGCTCTGAGAAACACTGGTCATTGCTGAGTCCACCCGGTCCGTTACCCGTTACCTGTATACCAGGTATCACATGCTGGTTACAGTGAAGTACCCGTTGCAGAGACTTTCAGTGTCTGTAAGACAAACTTACAGGCAGACAGACTGGATAGGGCTTTTATATTGTAGAAGGCTGCAACTATAACCTGACAGATATCGTCACAGTGTCTTTGGGCCATCTGCTGACAGTAACTGATTCAGTTGGAGCAAGAAGTATAGGGCGGCAGACATGATGTTGAATTCTCTGTGACTGTATTGTGTGTTCTCTTTACTGACTACAAGCTGCCATAAACAGCAGACTGTAATCTGTTAGAGAGATCTCATAGCACTTTAACATTTTTCAGCTATTTGATCCACAATTTGGTTGCATGCTCCAATTATTAAAGTATAAATTGGTGTGAAAGCTAAACCAAATGTCTACTTGTTTTTATGTATTATTATTTATATAGCACCATTAATTCCATGGTGCTGTACATGAGAATAGGTTACATACAAAATTATAGATAAAGTTTACTGTAAACAAATTAACAATGACAGACTGGTACAGAAGGGAGATGACCCTTTCTTTGCAGGCTTACATTGTACAGGACAATGGGGAGGAGACAGTAGGTCGGGGGTGCAGCAGATCCAGTGGTGGTGAGTCTGCAGCTCCGGTAGTGGTGAGGCAGCAGCTCCGGTGGTGGTGAGGGGCAGCTCCCCTAGTGGTGAGGTGGTAGCTCCGATGGTGGTGAGGGGGCAGCTCCGGTGGTGGTGAGGGGGCAGCTCTGATAGTGGTGAGGGGGCAGCTCAGATGGTGGTGAGGGGGCAGCTCCGATGGTGGTGAGGGGGCAGCTCCGGTGGTGGTGAGGGGGCAGCACTGATGGTGGTGAGGGAGCAGCTCCAGTGGTGGTGAGGGGGCAGCTCCGGTGGTGGTGAGGGGGCAGCTCCGATGGTGGTGAGGGGGAAACTCCGGTGGTGGTGAGGGGGCAGCTCCAGTGTGGTGGTGAGGGGGCAGCTCCGGTGGTGGTGAGGGGGCAGCTCTGGTGATGGTGAGTCTACAGCTCTGGTGGTGGTGAGGTTGCAGCTCTGGTGGTAGTGAGTTGACAGGTCCACTAGTGGTGAGTCGGCAGCTCCGGTGATGGTGAGGGGGCAGCTCTGGTGATGGTGAGTCTACAGCTCCGGTGGTGGTGAGGGGGAAGCTCTGGTGATGGTGAGTCTACAGCTCTGGTGGTGGTGAGGTGGCAGCTCTAGTGGTGGTGAGTCAGCAGCTTCAGTGGTGGTGAGGTTGCAGCTCTGGTGGTAGTGAGTTGACAGGTCCACTAGTGGTGAGTCGGCAGCTCCGGTGGTGGTGAGGCGCCATTGTGGTCATTGCAGGTTGTAAGCTTTCCTGAAGAGATGGGTTTTCAGGTTCTGTCTGAACAATCCAAGGGTGGTGGATAATCGGATGTGTTGGGGCGCAGAATTCCAGAGGAAGGGGGATATTCGTGATTAATCTTGGTGGTGAATGAGTGAGGAACGAATAAATGTGGAGGAGAGAAGGAGGTCTTGGGTGGACAGGAGATTATGTGAGGGAAGATAGTGGGAGATTTATTTGTATCAGTGACTACCGTATTTAACCAAAAATGAATATAGGCCAATTCTTCTTCTCCCGTTTGGCTTCTTATATAAACTCCTTCCATTTTTCATACAGCTACCACCTAAGACTTTATTAAAAGGATGGAAAAGGCAGCTGGTCCCTCCGTCTGTTTTATACTATTTTCAAGACCCACATGATATAGGTTATACCTTGGCCGTGCCAAGTCTTCAGCTACCCCCTTCCTATCGGAGCCTGCGGAGGACTAATCTGAATTTCACGCTCTGATTTCGCCAGGCGTTTTTCTCTTCCTCCTGCCAGAGCCTGAGCTTCTTATGTGAGTCTTTCATAGTTGCTGATTACCTTCTTTTTCTCTAGTAACTAAAGATATCCTTTCCTTTCAAGCCTAGCTCATTTGCAATCAACAGAATTCAGAGCTGGATCTGCTGCTGACTGTATAGTGTATACCTTTAGGGAGCGACACAGCAGAGTCAATATCTTATTTTTAGAACAGAATAGAGCTGAAAAGGTAGATTTTCCATTTTTTTTCCTTGCCGTCATTTGCTGTTGATGTTAACAGAAAAGATTCAAATTTGTGAACAAAGCCTCGTAACACTTTGCAGGTGCAAGGAGGAAGGGGGGTTAAAACAAAAGGCTTGAAAAGCCTAATGGTATTTCTGGTCATTAACAACTCTTTGATGTTCATACTCTAGGCTGTCTTTTATCTTTTCTTTCAGCATTTTTTTTACATTAAAGATCCATAGTCTGGCTAGCTTTCTTCTTTTAAAGGTGCAGTGAAATGGCTCGTTCTTAGGTAGAACTTTCTAATGATTTTTAAATAGGTCAAGGAATTTGGATGACTAAATTATCAGCAACACAAAGGTTCAACGACGGCTAAAGATGACTTAGTGCCTCTACCCTACTTGGCACTCCGACTGTTTTATTGCACAGTTGTATCAAATCATTGATCTTTATAATTGTAGTAACTTAGGCTGGTTTCACATAGCGTTATTTTTCCTGTCTGTGGGATCCTACTTTTTGCAGGACCCCACGGATAGGAACGGACACCATCGGAGGTGACCTATTCCTGTGTCCGGGTCCGGGATTTTCACGGGTCCAGACACAGAAAGAGCTGTGCGGGGCACTTTCACTTCCGCAATGTATATTCATACATTGCAAAAGTGAAATTTAAGTAAAAGCAAGGGGTTAATATTAAAAAACCTCTATTCTCACCTTCCAGCGATCCCACGACGTCGGCATCTATCTCTGGATGCTTGCAGGACCTGGCTGGGCGGGACTACCCAATCAGCGTCATCGGTCACATGACCGCTTACCGTGGTAAACGGTCATGTGACCCGATCAGCTGATCGGGTTGTGATGCAGTGCCAGGTCCTGTAGCCACCGGAGATGCCGCACATCGGGGGATCACAGGAAAGCTGAGAATGGAGATTTTTTTTATTTTTAACCCTTGCTTTCACTTAACTTCACTTCCGCAATGTATGTATATACATTAGATGGCACAGAGAAGTTTTAGTGTACTGAGCATGCTCAGTACACTAAAATCGGGTCCGAGAACGATCCTGTGTTTTCTCGGACCCGTGCTCCATAGGCCCCCATGTTAAAGGCTGTGGATCTGTCACACTTGGAAGGTAAGGGAATCAGGTAACAAGTAGGTGAAATGGGCAAAAGGGGGTCCAGAGAGCCTAATCTGACCCTGATATTGGGGTCCCTGGCTCGACCTGATATCGGAGGTACCCCTGATGGTGAGGAGTTCCGAGCCGCCACCTTGTACCCTAAAACTCCTGATTAGCCCTAGGCTGAGGGCTCCTACCTCCACCCACGGGTCAGGGATCACAGCTTCTCCCAAGGAAAGACTTAGTCCAGCAGCTAAGCATCAGCACAGCACCAAGACCTAGACAACTATAAACCATGCAGCTCTTAAAAACAAACAACATACACAGCAGCATCCAGCAATGTCAGCGCAACTAAGCACGTGACAGGATCAGGTCAGATCCGAGTCGGTCTGATTTGGTCCACTGTGCCTGTAATCGGAGCAGTCTCCGATTTTGGGTACAGTAAAAAATCAGACACAAATTGGATCCAACACAAATCGGATGGCAATTAGGCCAGATCTGATCCAATCCATGCGCATAGGATAACATGGGGGCCAAATCAGATCCGTGGTTGTCCGTTTTACAATGGACAGCCATGGATCCTCAAAAATCGCAGTGTGAAAGCAGCCTAAATGGTCTACTTTGTCTATAGAGTGAAACTCACCAATTGTTTTGTCACTTCCGCACCGCTTCTAATAAGTTTGGTTCAAACAAGTTACAAGTTTTTTTTTAACTCAACTTAATACAATTTATGAGCTAAAGATACAATCAGGAGTGAAACTACAATAGGTGCAGGTGTTGCAATAGCTTCCGGGCCCTGGAGCCTAAGGGGCCCCAAAAGTCTCTTTTGGCCTATAGGAAAAGACTATTGCTATTAAAGATTTGCAATCCCTGTTGGAGCTTTTGCATCAGGGCCCTTGAGCTTCACGTTATGCCACTGATACAATCAAAGATTAATGGGGTTGTCCACCTTTGTGAACATTTTTGTTTTACTTAAATACCGTACATGTATTTGGGGCTAAAAATCATTTTTACAATTGTGCTCCATTAAAAACAAAAATCACGCTTTTGCTTTTACAGCCTTTTTGTGTCCCTGCATGTTCAACTTTGATGTGATTGTGGTCATAAACAACCTAAGGCTGGCTTCACACCACGGTCTTTGGCTGTCAGGGTGAATCCTCTTTTTTGCAGGATCCACCGGACAGAACCTGACAGGACAGGATGTGCACAAAGTGTGGCCAAATATGGCCTCGGATCCTGTTTTTTGCAGTATTCGTTTTCTGCTGCTGTCCATGGTGCTGAAGTCTGCCTGTGTCTGCTCTGCCACTGTTCTTGGTGCTGAATTCACAGCCTGTGCATGAAATACTGCTGTCCATGGTGCTGAAATTTGGACGGATTTCTGAGCATGCTCTGTGCAAAATATCGGATCTGGGAAACGACCCGATTTTTTAATGGATCCGCTGCCCATAGACTCCCATGTTATGTGCGCCGGATTGCCCCAGATTTGTTTCTGTAGGATATTGTACGATTTTTTTCCACCGGAGCCAAAAACTGCTGCAGGCTCCGATTTTGTGCACGGTGAAATAACGGACAAAAACAAATCCGGGACAGAATACACAAAACGTAATGGCCAAATAGGACCAATCCAGCACCATAGGGATACATGGGAGGGAAAACCAGATCAGGTTCTGTCTGGTTCAAACCACACAGAACCTGGTTCAAAAAAACGTGGTGTGAAGCCGGCCTAAGAGGAGCTGAAAACAATTAGATAAGAGTTACAAACTCTCGTTCAGACCATCATAGAGAGCTGACTGACAGGTTCTTGGTTAACTCATTCAGCAGCCAGCAATAGACACTCTACAATTGTGAAACATTTTAAATTCAACCCAAATTGAAAAATTAGTTTTAATACCAGTTACAGGAGCATCTTAGTGAATTAGAATATCATCAAAAAGATACTGTAATTTATTTCAGTAATTCAATACATAAAGTGAAACACATATATTATATAGAGTCATTACAGAGTGATCTATTTCATGTGTTAATTTATGTTAATGTTGATGATTATGGCCTACAGCCAATGAAAACCCAAAGGTCATTATCTCAGAAAATTAAAGTAGGGAGGATGAAGGGTCTGAGAGATAAAATATGACCTAAATAGGTATCAGAGGATTCACCTTGTGTGGTTGTGAGAGTCACAACCACTATAAAAGCAGATCACAGCTGCTGCAGTCCCCAGTGTAGGGCATATAGAGTAGGGAGGATGAAGGGTCTGAGAGATAAAATATGACCTAAATAGGTATCAGAGGCTTCACCTTGTGTGGTTGTGAGAGTCACAACCACTATAAAAGCAGATCACGGCTGCTGCAGTTCCCAGCGTGGTGCATATAGAGAAGGGAGGATGAAGGGTTAAAAACCGCGCTGCTGTATTCCATGAGGCATCAAAGGGTGAATATAATTTTGATTTATTAGCGAACGTGTTTCAGAACTCCTAGAGACATGGCAATATGATATTGATTTGTCCTTAGAAAGGGGCCAGGGAGCTCTGAAACACGTCAGGAGGTGACCATCCTCTCCCTATAACCTATAACCTTACCATCCCCTGTGTTGAGCCGCACACTGGACGTCCATATGCCCCGGCATGACAATATCATTTGATAACCCCTTTAAAACAGATACTGAAACATTTCTCTGTATAGTATAAAAGCAAAAACAAAAAAGTAAAATTAATATTTGCCCTATCATTGCACACGGACACGTGTTTCGATGAAGTCTGTTATAATCTGTATTATGGTGTCAGAAATTTGGCGTAACTAGTCTAAACGTTTATTTTATCTCTTTTACTTTTTGACTGAATCTGTGTGAAATTACCGGTATTTACTTGGGATCGGAGCAGTGGGGCGCCCTTTTTTCAGCTCAATTTTTCATCTTTATAGCAAATAGCATTTGTCTTGGTACAATGAGGAATCCACACTAACGGTCTGTTTACACTAGCCTTCCGGTAGCACTAACTGAGCAAGAAGCCACTTGTTTGTGGGTTTAGTAGCCGGATTACATTGGCAGATGCGCGGTGACCGATGGTAATAGATCGCTCAGAGCACATAACATGCATTGTTCTCGGCAGCACAGGCTCTGTTTGCACTGAATGATGGTAATAGATCGCTCAGAGCACATAACATGCATTGTTCTCGGCAGCACAGGCTCTGTTTGCACTGAATGATGGTAATAGATCGCTCAGAGCACATAACATGCATTGTTCTCGGCAGCACAGGCTCTGTTTGCACTGAATGATGGTAATAGATCGCTCAGAGCACATAACATGCATTGTTCTCGGCAGCACAGGCTCTGCACTGAATGATGGTAATAGATCGCTCAGAGCACATAACATGCATTGTTCTCGGCAGCACAGGCTCTGTTTGCACTGAATGATGGTAATAGATCGCTCAGAGCACATAACATGCATTGTTCTCGGCAGCACAGGCTCTGTTTGCACTGAATGATGGTAATAGATCGCTCAGAGCACATAACATGCATTGTTCTCGGCAGCACAGGCTCTGTTTGCACTGAATGATGGTAATAGATCGCTCAGAGCACATAACATGCATTGTTCTCGGCCACACAGGCTCTGTTTGCACTGAATGATGGTAATAGATCGCTCAGAGCACATAACATGCATTGTTCTCGGCCACACAGGCTCTGTTTGCACTGAATGATGGTAATAGATCGCTCAGAGGACATAACATGCATTGTTCTCGGCAGCACAGGCTCTGTTTGCACTGAATGATGGTAATAGATCGCTCAGAGGACATAACATGCATTGTTCTCGGCAGCACAGGCTCTGTTTGCACTGAATGATGGTAATAGATCGCTCAGAGGACATAACATGCATTGTTCTCGGCAGCACAGGCTCTGTTTGCACTGAATGATGGTAATAGATCGCTCAGAGGACATAACATGCATTGTTCTCGGCAGCACAGGTTCTGTTCGCACTGAATGTTGTGCTGCTGAGCAAAATCATCTTTTGTACAAACCAAGGCAGTAAACCAAGATCCAGAGGTTCTTATCATACCCACTTTTCAATTTGCTCTTCTATGTGGGGATTCTCACAAATGTCACAATCTGGAGACACGAGCCAAACATCATCAATCTGGAGACACGAGCCATACATCATGGGCCCGCGAGCCACATATGGATTCTGAGCTACAGGCTGGGGACCCCTGATCTATCCCCTAACCCTAAAAATCAGGGATAGAACATGTACATCATTCTTACTATTTATGTCAGGCTGCGGGGCACCACCACACTCTTCTCCTTGGTCAGAGACTGCTCCGCGAGATACTGTCACCGCTACAAACTGCCAGCTTCTCCGCCGACACCCAGGACTCTGCGGTGTACTTCCGGGTTACAAGGTGCACTTCACAGTAAACAAAGAATGGCAGCACTCACCGGTCCTGGATAAAACTTCAAACTTTATTCCATCAAAGTGGTGCGGTTCATAGGCTAGTGCATAGGGGGCAAGGGCGGGAGGATGGGGGTCCTCAGTAAAGACAGACCGTTTCGCACCTCCTGTTGGCGCTTATACAGGTTACAGGTAGAAGAGCCAACAGGAGGCGCAAAATGGTCCGTCATTACTGAGGACCCCCCGTCCTCCCCCCTTACCCCCTATGCACTAGCCTATGAACCGCACCACTTTGATGGAATAAAGTTTGAAGTTTTATCCAGGACCGGTGAATGTTGCCGTTCTGTATTTACTGCGTACATCATTCTTAGATATGACAAAAAAGGCAAAATGAGAGATGAACATCAACGATATTCTTGGATATCTGCCTGTCATTTTAGTTGGCCAGTCCGTAAAGTTTTTTTTCAAACATTTCCAATACTTTGGAAAGAGACTTTATCAGACCCTGCTTAAAACCTATGACTATTACATGGCAGTTTTCTGGAAGAAAAGCATAATTAATACCCTTCTTTGTGTTTCATGTCATCAATTGTTTCAAGATCTCTGTATTCAAGATCTGTGGTTAGAGGCATTATTGTGTATAAGGTAAAACTGTGAAGAAAATACATGTATAGGAAAACACACAGGAGGGTACCTATTGTTATTTATATGTCAATTTTCTTCAAAAAATTACAAAATGTGATGCAAACTGTATGGTCAGGGTTGTCACTTTTTGCCCTTTGCGCTATTCCATCAATTTTTATATTGTCGAGCTTAGCAATGGGGATTTAGTGAACCAGAGAGCAACAATCTTATTATACACAAAGTGGCCCATAATCATGGAGCATGATCTTTTTGGTAAAATCTTGAGCTTTATTAAATTGTTTTAAAAAGTGCAAAACATCCTCACAGCAGACGCATTTCGAGTATGAAGCGCTCTTATCAAAGCATGCTTTTATCTCGACCACACCGGCCGGGGACTTCCGAGGAACAGGCTTCCCTTCTTCCCTTGTCACAGAACGGCAGCCTCACGGTATGGGGCCGTGGATCAGATACAAAACATAAATGGCTGAACAGTTAAGGGTTAATGTTACGGGAGCAACGTGAGTGTTCCGGTGAGTCCCGTGCGACCGTTGGGCCTCCGTGGATGTTATGCAGCAGATGGTACGTCCACAGGTGAGGGAGTCCACGACCAGGAGCTGCGCAAAGATGATTGTGAGGACAGCTGCAGTTAACTTCAGTATGCGGAGATAGACATTACAGAATGCAATGAACTGTTTAGTCTCTGGTACCGGTGATTATGTAACCACATGATACATGGCATACATTTTAGTATACGGACCAGGTGACCAGAAATGACAGTGTTTCTCAAGCTCGCGTGTTCCTGCATTCTAAGCTGTTTGTGTTGCCAGTGAGTTTTGCTTGAGATGTCCAATCTTGGTAAAGAGGCTTCTTCAATTGCCCTACCTGAGAAATCTGGCGGATTTTGGAGCCTTGGGTCGTTTGTGGGTAACTCGCTGGTAACAACTCTTGTGTGCTGCGTGTTATGGTCTCCTGTAAGCTGTCCTCCACTCCTTGTTTGCATGCATTGTTTAGAATGATCACTTCGTAAAGTAATCAATGTAGATGAGAACGGATGTTTGAACCCGTATGCATCGCCGCGTCCTAGTTTTTTGAGGCAGATTATTGGCGCCCAAACGGGTGATGCCAGGGGCTCAGACTGTGAGGCCAACTCTCTAGGTGCAGAGCTTGTTCTTTTTGCTCCTTTCCTACGTTGCTCTTTTCATTTCTCCTTACACACTACTTACCTCGACCACAGGACCTTATTGGCCTCTATCTGATGTGCATTAGGTATGGAGCCTGATTTTTCTGTGTCAATCTTAGTCATAAATTTGCTGCTGTTTAGCTGCAATAACCCTGTACGCACTCGTTCGGCGGCGCCACACTTTGTTTTTCACTTTTTAAAACAATTTAATAAAGCTGAAGATTTTACTGAAAAGATCGCGCCTCATCATAGTTGCCTCACCTGACCTATTTCATGATTGGCAACTGGCATCTTTGGAAGCACTTCCCATACTCGCTACTGAAGCTGGAACAACGTGGAAGCTCTCCAAAAAAATCTTCCCTAGCCATGATGACCCATGGTAAATTAGTCTTCACGTGGTGGTGGTATGACATGGTGAAGAGCAAGTTCATTGAAAAATGTGCAGCGTTAAGTTTTCTCGTGATCTTTCAGTTCTACAACACTTTTTCAATATGGTTTTTGAGGTTCAGATTTCAGCACTCGCTGGCACGTTCACAATACACCAACTAGCTGAGACCAGCCCTTTGAGTTGTTTTTGGGGGCTTCTTATAATGCGCTGCTGAATTTCATGCACAACTTCAGCCATCCTGACTGATGAAGGCCTCAGTGCCTGAATGTTTGTGACCGTCGTTTTGAGGCCATTTCCAACCTAGTCTCTGAACTCAAAATTAAGCTGGCGGTTTTGTCCTGTGTAATTGTCGGCTAAGCTCTCTTGTGTTTCCTTAATCATTTGGCTATGCACATAGCCTTCCACATTCACTCTTCCAGGGAGAATACCACCTTTCTGACATAATGTACAAAGAAGAACTAAACAAAGAAGAACTGAACAAAGAAGAATGGAACGCTTCATCAGGGTGACACTACGTCACCAGATAGAGAGCAAGGGGCTATGGCCTTCTCCAAAGATGTGGACTACTTTTCCATGGCCCCCCTTTTTAAAATGTAACTAGCAGCTGAAATTTATGCCAGATTTGTATTGTCACAGCATGGTATAGTGGATAGGGAATCAGGAGGGGGATGGTTAAATGAGCAAAGGGAACTGGGGAACAGGTTTGACTCTGACTAGGGTCCCTGGCTTACCTGTTCCTGGAGATAACTCTGAAGGTGAGAATGTTCATGCCACCACCATACTTTTTGTTCCTGACCACCCTAGGCTAAGAGCTTCCTACCTCCACCCACGGATGGGGAAAACCCAGCAACTCCAATGGAAGGGAACATTAGCACAGCACGTTTCACTTCACGGGGTCCAAGTAGAGACTGAACTCTATCTGCGACACCCGGTGGAGGAAAGTGGAACTACTTAGAGGCTGAGGGAGTGAGCTCAAAGCACTGACACACCCCTCCACCTCCACTTGCAGAGCTGCACACTGCATAGACTACAGCAGCTTTCTGGCATTAACTCTGGAAGTGCCAAAGAAAATGAACCCTGATTAAACTACAGCAGCATTACATGTGGGCTGCAAAGCTGTCAACACGTGACATGGATTTTGCATTCTAGCACACAAACAGTCCAAAAATGTGTCAAAATATGTGCACCTTTTATACAATTTGCCTTGTGGAGTTTTAGTTCAAAACTGGTATATGGAGCGCTCCTCTTGATAAGTTCATCCATGGAACGTTCCTTCTTTTTTTCTTTTGTATCTCTATCTGGGGTGTGTAGCGGACGCCATTTGTGTTGATGGGATCATCTACTGTTTATAATATCGGCATATATTAATCTGCACACGTATTCATCTAACCTCAGCTGAACTTGCTCTGATGATGGATTACTTCAACACCGAATTACCAGCCTGTGAAATGTTTTGAAAGGTTTTATATTAGTCACACATGGTGGTTATTCATCAAAGCTTTACTGAGGTGCTGTAATGATAACAGGCCCAAGTGAGACTTCCTAAATCTTGCCTAAATTATAGGACAGGATACTTTTACTAAACTTACATCTGTCCACTTAGGTCTATATGGATATCAAGTGCACGGACAAAAGAAGGTTTATAAGAACGCTTTCCATTTTATTCAAACATTTCAGAATAGTGGAACCTGGCTTTTACAATGATATTAGCATTCCCAGATATATCCTCTACTGTACTGTATTTTAGGAACATAGCTTTATTATTATACGTTTCTTTGGATAAATTCCATTTACAGGCATTGCTCTATGGAGTGTGCCTTTGTCTCATCACTTCAACCTCCAAGACAAAGGGTATACTAACGTCTGACCTGAAACATTTCCACTATATGGTCTACAGTATGGTGCAATAAGGGACCATTTGTGTTCCCCCCATGTGACTACAACAATGTGCTTCTTACCCCCCCGTGCACTGGCCCCTCCCCTGTGCGCTCTTTCTGCCCCCTGTGCTTTCTCCTTCCTGTAGTGTCCAAATATGGTAGCAGCGTAAGTGCGCATGATTGCAGTGGGTTACGCTACCGCCATCTTTGCTTTACCCATTTGTCCAAGTATGTTGACGCCTGAGTAAGTGCGCTTCGGTATAAAATGCGCACTTACTCAGGCGGTGATATGTCAGTGGCAGCAGCTACGGGTGGCGGTTTCAGATGGCGGTGGTTGCAGCAATCGCTGGCGGTACTGCACAATTCCCAGTAACACCAGTGGGCGTCATATTTGCAAACTCATCACTCTTGCCCCCTGTGCTTCTACTCCTGTGCACCCATGTGTGCTCTCTTTGGCCGCCTGTGCACTTTCTGTGCCCCCATGTGTATCCTTTGTGCCACCCTGTGTGCCATTTGTGCGCTCTCTGTGCCCCCTCTCTGCCTCCCTGTATGCTCTTCTTTGACCCCTCTGTGTGCACAGATGTACTGGCAACTCACTGATGTGTCAGATTACAGTTGCCTACAGAAATTCATGGAGAGGAATTGAGGGAAGAGTAGAATGAGGGAGCAGGCAGACAGATAGAAACCCATGCTACAGCTTTCAAATAAGTGTTTTATCTCACCCCTGTGCTGTATAGTAACACTGCTCAGTACTGCTGTTTAATGTTTTCATATGGCTGCTGCATCTAAAAATGTGCTACATAGACACAGGAAAGTAAGAATTGCTCCTATTTTCATGTTGCCATGTGCTGTGTATGGGAGACACTATACCGGCCACAATATAAATGATAATTTATCAATATATAATTGATTTAAGGGCTTACTATACCGGCCAGCCACCCACTAGCTCAGAGACAACTGAAAATTAAAAAATAACAAAAGCCTGCAGGGGCAAAACTGCTGGAAAATGCAGGATATAAGTCATATAATAGCCTGAAATAGTGTTATTTTTCATGTTCACACACATCTCAGCTTATTCTGATAAGTCATGCAAAATGACAAGTATGCATTTAAGAAATTAACAGTATGTGGATTTTTACCATCTGGAAAGAAACAGAAGCATTAATTATCTTGTAAATCTCTTTTTTTTTAATGGGAAACAAAGAGTTCTTGGCATTTTTTAGCAGCGAGTTTACTCAGTTGAACATTATGCACAGGTAACTCAAACTCTCTATGTCCCAGATGTTCTGTACCGGAAGCAAATTGGCTACATATTACTTAGAATTGACGCCAGATACAACATTATTGAATGAAGATTTATGAGATTATTCACAATGTTTTGCATTTTAATTATTTTTTTATTTCTTTGGCTAACACATGGGTTGGGTCAGAGACACGGTTTGCACTATGTATGTTATGGAATTTAGCCACAAGGCCACAAGGCTATTAAATGCAAGGAAACGGCTATCGCATACACCATCTAAAGTTAGGGAGTACAATAATCTAGTTACAAGGTCAATTCTGATGACCAATTATTGTTTCAGGCTAACACAAATGAATGGATAGTCTTGGTCCTGTTGTGTATTAATATGTGACTCTTTAGATTTTGTACTATACCAAGTCTGATGAAGAGACCTGAGTAACTTGCTACTATTTACCATCTCTTCAGTTAGCCATTAAAACGTATCAACCACTGAGGACTCTCAGATTTTATTTAGTCTTAGTCTGTTTTTTATGAAATTGGAAACTATATATAGACAAAGTATGGCCCACATACTTACAGGGTATGACCACACGTAATCCATAGACTTAAATGGTGTCCTTTGCAGCTACATACCGTCACTCTTCTGGAAAGTTTCTACCAGATTTAAAGCTTAGGATCTTTGCTCCATTCATCCAGAATACATGTAGTCAGACACTGAGTTGAGAGAGCCAGCTCTAGTTCATCCTACTGATAGATGATGAGTTCGGAAGTGTGTGGCCGTCATATTCTCTGTACAATTCACCAAACCTGCCTTATGGACCTTGCTTTGTACACTGAGGAACATTCATGCCTGAACAGAAAAGGGTCTTCCCCAAACTGATCACACAAGTTGGAAGCCCCAAATGTCCACAAAGTCTCGTATAGTGAAGCATTACAATTTCCCTTTAATGGAACCAAGGTAACCTAGGCTGACCCTCAAAAAACAAGTGCACGTCATTATCTCTTCTCCACCAAACCTTACAGTGGGCACAAGGCAGAAAACGTTCTCTTGGCATTAACCAAACCCAGGATTGTCTAATAGATGCCAGATAGAGAAGTGTGATCCTCACTGCACATAACATGTTTCTACTGCTCCAGAGTCCAGTGATGGTGGCTTTATACCCCTCCATCCAACGCTTGCCATCATTCTTGTTAAGGTAAAGCTGCATGCAGCTGCTCAGCCATTAAACTCCCATTACACAATTTTTAAGCTGATGTTAATACCGAGGAAGGTTTGGACTGTGCAGTTATGGAGTCGCAAAATGTTGGTGACTTTTGTGCCCTCTGCTCCTCTTCACGCGCCCCCCGCTCTGTATTGTTACGTGGTCTCCACTCATTGCTGAGTTGCTGTGGTTCCTTCCACTTCTCAATAATATGACTTACAGGTGACGGGGGAATATTTAGGAGGGAAGAAAAGTCATGAACTGACCAGTAACTCTGGTGACTGCTACTATAGGCCCACGCTGGTATGAGTGAGTTCTCCACCACCAGCCAGGACTACAGCATGGAATGATTCAGATGACATACAATCAGTGTTAGTTTTGGGGAGTGGGGCTAGGGTGGAGATTACTTCTAGAATTAGTTTCCTATTTCACAATCTAGTATGCTTTAATGAATAAAAGTGTCCATACATGTTAGACTGTAAGAGCCACTTAATATGGTGGTTATGGTGTTCTCCGCAAGGAGCCACCCCTTGGCTGGGTCCTTCCCTGGAGGGATATCTGGCAAGTTCTGTGTTGAGACTCTTAACCGAGGCTCCACAGACTCTATTCGCATATTCATAATTCCCAGGGGCAATGCGCCTAGGAATTCAGTGTGTTGAGCGCTTTAGCCAGCTGCCCGCAGTGTTTTCTTGGACTGGTCTCCCTGAGATCAGTGAATGCTTTGTGATGTTGGTCTACCAGGCATTGCTTCCACCTAGCCAGAATCTTACTCCACACTGATGAGGGGCAACACCCGAAACAGCTGTCTGTGGATGGATACCTGGCCTTGGTATTCCCTTGTCATATCTCTAATCTTGCAAAAGAGCTGGATATTGACTGTAAGGGTCACTTAATATGGTGGTTATGGTGTTCTCCGCAAGGAGCCACCCCATGGCTGGCTCCTTTCCTGGAGGGATAACTGGCTAGTCCTGTGTTTGAGACTCCTAACCGAGGCTCCACAGACTCTATTTGCATACATGTTAGACAGCTTAGTGAAACAGGTGTATTGTGCATATTACTGATCTTGTTGGGGGTAAGAGACATATTACTACAAAGGGGTCACCAGAGGATTCTTCGGTTCACCTGTGGGCCAGTCCGAGCCTGGCGTACAATATACATGAAGAATAAAGTATTGCAGCAGAAAAAGGATTTTTCTGACATGCTGCATATTTTATGCACATTTCTATACAGCCAACATGGGACACTTTCCACTGTAGTCACGTTCAGACTTTGTGTAAATGACCTTCACTCTCTTAAATGGCAACCTCTGAGTCCCCTTTCAAGTAGGTCTCCACAAGTAGCGCTCCTGAACACATCAATTCATTGTGGTTTGTGATCTTGAGACGTGCTATGCTTCAATCAGACCTCTCTTATTAGTTTGTGTGCAGTCAACTACTTAGTGATTTGATGGCTTTGGTTGGAAGCCAATTTTCTAACGTCTTTAGCTTTCATTCTTATCTACACGTGGCAACAGTAGATCAAACGCAGTATATTAAAAATCACTCTGAAAGGAAGGCTTTACAAAAATGTTACATAAATTGCACTTAAATAGAGCCTATCAAAATGATTAACAATGCACAGCGGCTCAGACAGAAAAGACGTATGAGCCGTGGACCCCGCACCTCCCTCGCTATGGCAGATACTATTTCAACTCTAAAGCATAATGCAATAAAGGGAGACTAAATGCTTCATTATTTACAATGATAACTTCTGGAAGCCAGAGATAGAAGTCATGTTAAACTTTTCAGTAAAGTTAAAAAATGAAAATAATGTAATCAATAAAGGCTTAATAAACCAATAGTACTTCTCTAAGGGTATGTGCAAATATCCGCTCCGAAACCTCCAAGAATGAGTGCCAAGAAACAATGAACATATATACGGTACTTCTACATAAAAACAACTTGCTGTTCACATGTTCAGTTCTTGGAACATCTTTTAACTACTTGAGATTGCCAAAGATGCCAAGCAGTTAAAATATGCGAGCAGACTAATCTTCAAGTGTTTCCAGTGTCAATGATATACTATACCTTATGAGTCATCGTCAACTGGATGACTCCAAAGGTAACCGGGTATCTTTTGGAGCATTTTGACAGCATTGTTATGACCCCCCCCCCCATCCCTGTCACCACAAGTGGTTTCTTCATTGTTCAAATAAGCAAAAAAAAAAAATTAAAACCTCACCCAGAAAATTGCAGTAAAAAAGACATCACTGAAACGCTGGATACACAATAAAAAAAAATTGCCAGTGACCAAAATAAGCGTTTCATGAAGTGTCTTCCTCTAGAAAAGTCCTCAGTAGATTCACCTTCCTGAAAAAGATGTCAGGTGCACATACCATGAGAGCTGTTATGCACAGGGGCGTAACTACAATAGGTGCAGGGGTTGTGATCGCACCCGGGCCCTGCAGCCTAGGGGGGCCCCAAAAGTCCCTTTGGCCTATAGAAAATGACTAATACTACTAAAGATTTGCAATTATTGGGGGCCCCATTGGAGCTTTCGCACCGGGGCCCCTGGGCCTGAAGTTACGCCACTGGTTATGCATGTACCTAATCAGACATGGGTAAAGGGAGAAATAAAGCCCACAACACTGCAGCCGCACCCACACCCTACTGGTTACTATACAGACTTGAATATCCCTAGTTGTACAATTAAAAACCACAACTCAGACCCAGCTCCCTGAAAAGCCATCAAGTTGTTTATCAGTCCTCCTGGGGAACCAGAGGGGAGGCTGCTATTCACAACTAACTAAGGCCCCTTTCACATAGTCGTTTTTGCCCGAATCCGGACAAAAAACACTTCTGCCACAAGTGCCGCCTAAGGGCCGCAGTTGGGGCACACTTGCGGCAAGCCCCATGCATTGTCTATGGGGCTTGCGGTAAGGTGCGGCAGGTGCGGCAAGTGTAGCAGTTGCGGCCACAAAAAAAAAACGCAGTCAGCAGCGTTTTTTTCGTGGCCGCAACTGCCGCAACCGCACCTGCCGCACCTTACCGCAAGCCCCAAAGACAATGCATGGGGCTTGCTGCAAGGGTGCCGCAGGTGAGGCCGTTAGGCGGCAGATGCAGCAGATGCAGTAAATCTGCCGCATTTTGGTGAAAACACCAGTGTGAAAGCAGCCTAAGATAGGAAAATTTTGCAGATGTAGATGGGGACTCAAGGAGAAGAAACTTAAAGCACATGCATAAGAAGGGAAAAGGAGAATAAGAAATTAAAGCAACAGAAACCCCCCCACCAACCTGAGAACAGAGAAAAATTGTTAGGAAGGTAAATGAGCAAACACAGAGCAACACAACTGGGCTCGGCCTAGCAGGCAAAATCTCTTTGGCTGGCTTCACACCATGGTTTTTGGCTGTCAGGTTATATCCGGTGTTTTGCAGGAAGCACCAAACATAACCTGACAGGCCCGAACAAACAGAACCAGAGGGCAAATATAACCTCCGATCCTGTTTTGTGCCAGAATGATTTCTGACCACACCTTCCGCTGTCCAGTGCTGAAATTTCAGAGGGAAGGGGAGCTAGCCGCGGTGCTGAAATTTCAGCCGAGGCTCTTTCAGCTGCACTCCTCCAGGTGCTGAAGGAGCACTGCTTGAATGTCAGAGTTCACACTGGACCCGAAAAATTGTGGTGTGAAGACAGCCTAAGTTGCAGGACTGGAACTGCTTAGCTGAAATACACCTAGAAATATAGCCAGCAAAGAAGGCTGGTGTAAGGTGAGTATAAATAGCTTCATTCAGGCTGTGTTAGGACAGAACACATAAGTAAGAAACATCTGACTATCAGCAAAGTAAAGGAAGATAAGCAAAAGTAAGAGAACAATCAGAAGTTACACAGATATTGACCAGACTGTGACTCAGCAGACAAGGAGACTGACCACAAAGCAAAAAGTCACTGGATCAAATCCTAAAGCTGAGACATGACAGATGTGTTCACACAGAAATGTTTCAAAGTGGTCAAAATCAACGAGTTTGTCTAGTGGAAGCCTCTTCAGGAGTTCTTATTGGGGAGTTTTTCTTTTCTTCAAATGTTTCCTGAAATAGTTTTGAAACATGTTTGAAGTGTATTGGGAAGTGTGTCCTGAAGTATTTAGAACCATTTTTTGTCATGGAACAATTTGTGCAGCCATTTGATGTTACAGTGTCTAGTTTACAGACAAGTCTATCAATAACCACTTTAAAGTTGTAACATATAGGCCTCAAATCATCAATGAAATTACGTCAGATTTCTAGTGTAAATCCTTTGGAAAAGTTGCAAAAAAATTTGTGCAATGTGCAAGTCTGCAACTTTTGGCGTTTTCATTCTAGTGTCACCCATCTATGCCAAAATGGAGTGTGACAGGGGCCCTTATGCCAGAAAGCTGACTCTAGTCCATGAAACAGGAGCATCTGACTCCAGCTCATCCTCTCATAAATACCTGGGAGAAGATCAGCGGTCTTGATGAATCATAGCCATACTTTGTTTTTTCCCACTACACATTGTTCACAACCTCAGAAAAACTGAACATGTGAACAGCAAAATGGTTTTATGACAGAAATGAATATAGAGAATTTGTCAAGCAGTTTAAGTTATTTTTAAGGTGCTTTTTTATAAGCAGACTTGCTCAAAAACTCTGAGTACACAAAACCAAAGGCTCTGATCACATTGTATTAGAATCTTATGTAAAAGGTAATGCATTGAGGATTTGCCAGTACACATCTCTGCTGGCAGTTAATGGGTCAGTCCGAGACCAGCAACTTTCCTCTTAACTCCTTATCTAATTTATCCCTACAATCTAAACTGTTCTCTAATATACTTCCTTTATTAATTCCCTACGGTTCCCTCCCTACAATGTTTAACAGCTGTTGTTTTTTTCTATTTCCTGCTCCATGGCATCCTATGTGAGGGCCCCAGTGCATCCTGGGATCCTCACATGGCGTCAGACAGGTCCCAAGCACTTCCTCAGCCCCTCCCTGAAACAAAGCATCACTGTGACGCTGTTTCCAGGGGTGGGGCTATCAAATGTATACAAAGGTATCCAGCCCCCCTTCTCCCCTCCATGCAGAGTTACTGCTCAATCCCCCCTTCTCCCCTCTCTGCAGTGTGCACTCTCAGCCCCCTCTTCCCCCATCCATGCAGTGTGCCCTCACAGTCTTCCACCCCTGTTCTTACCCGCTCCCTGCACCATGTAACATCTTTCCTGACATGCTATCCCTCTCCCTCTGTGCAATGGTGAATGTCAGACAGGTCATGCAGGAGAGCATAAGCACCGCCACAAGTGTCATCAGTGAAAGATCCCGGCTAATCAATATACATAAGCCCAGGGATACCAACTGACATCACTTATGTGCTCCTTCCTGCACGGCTAGTCTGACATTCGCAATCTCATAGAGGGAGAGAGTCACACAATGCGGGGAGCAGGTAAGAATGGAGGGGGCGAGGGGTTTTCTGGGGGGTGTTGAGAAGGCACACTGCGGAGAGGGGAGAAGTTGGTGGGGCTGAGAATTCACAAAGCGGGAAGAGGAGAAGGGGAGTTGAGAAGTAACTTTGTCAGAAGGTGAGAAAGGGGGGCCTTGAGAGGCCTCTTTGAACATTTGACAGCCCTGGCCCTGGAACTAGTGTCACAGTTACGCTTTGTTTCATGGAGGGCCTGAGGAAGTGCCTGGGGCCTGTCAGCTTGATGATGCTCTGTGTGAAGATCCCAGCATGCACTGGGGGCACTCACATGGGACATCATCCAGCAGTATTTAGGAAAAAAACGTAGTTAGGGAACTGTAGGGAATTAATAAAAGAAGTACCGTATATACTCGTGTATAAGCCGAGTTTTTCAGCCCAAAAAATGGGCTGAAAAGTCCCCCCCTCGGCTTATACACAGGTCAATACGGTAACAGAAGCTGTGGCTAATGGCGCTCGTCCCGCTCCTGAGGCTTCGTGGGCGGGGCTATGAGGGGAATATGGCGCCAGGCTATTGTAAACAAGGGAGGAAGAGGCAGCCAGAACCGGACCTCTCCCAACGGTCCTCACCTGTCCGGTTCAGCCACAGAGCTCTATGCACCGGCGGGAGAGGAGACAGGTGGACCGTCTGTGCGTTTTTTTCTCCCAGATTTCCAAGATCGCATCAGAGATTTACACAGCGCGATATCGGCATACAACGTCTCTACGATGTCTACGCCCCCCCCCTTGTACTGCCGACCCAGGAACGACCATTTAACATGGGAGAGAATTGTACTGCACATCGTAGTTGGGCGTTTACACAGCCCGATCCGGCTCCAACCTCCATCCAATATCGGGCCGT
This sequence comes from Allobates femoralis, assembly GCA_033576535.1. Classification (NCBI taxonomy): domain Eukaryota; kingdom Metazoa; phylum Chordata; class Amphibia; order Anura; family Aromobatidae; genus Allobates; species Allobates femoralis. Next base: position 40,275,248 of record JARQOC010000011.1, on the reverse strand, counting down.
TGGAGAGCACGCTCATTCGATCCCCGATATCGTTTTGGCATCGTTCGTGCATCGTATTGGTCATGTATACTATACAACGCACGAACGATATTGGGTCCAACGCACCAACCACGTGACTTTTGGTCGGAGTTGGACACCGATATCGGGACGTGTAAACCCACCCATAATGGTGGGTTTACACGTCCCGATATCGGCGTCCAACTCCGACCAAAAGTCACGTGGTTCGTGCGTTGGACCCGATATCGTTCGTGCACTGTATAGTATAAATGACCAATACGATGCACGAACGATGCCAAAACGATATCGGGGATCGAATGAGCGTGCTCTCCAACGGCCCGATATTGGATGGAGGTTGGAGCCAGATCGGGCTGTGTAAACGCCCAACTACGATATGCAGTACAACGTCCCCTATTTTCTCCCATGTTAAATGGTCGTTCCTGGGTCGGCCGTACAAGGGGGGCGTAGACATCGTAGAGATGTTGTATGCCGATATCGCACTGTGTAAATTTTCGATGCGATCTTGGAAATCTGGGCAGAAAAAGCGCGCTCCCGCGCTGTCGGATCCAATATTGGACCGACGTTGGGACGTGTAAAGCAACCATAAGATCAACTGCTTTGCCCAAAATCAGAAAGTTGCTTTTTTTGTATAAAACTTTTCCAACACATAATTTCCTCCCCCCAGCAACATTAATTTTAAGCAACAATAACAGAAGGAACAGATAGGAATGGGTATCTACTTTCTTGATGAAAGCTTAAGCAAAATTCTTTTAGAGAAACAACTCAGCACATTGTGAGTCGTTTCACACAATCAAGACAGGATGGCAATGCCAATTTGCTTAGTGAAATTACTGAAAATCTATTGGGCATTGACCGACCTTATAACAGCTTATCATAGCAGACATATAATGAGATGAAATAAAGATTACCGTATGACCTTGAGTAGAGAGGAGTGAACATTTTGAAGTTCGGGTGGTGCAGTGGAGCTTTTTGGTGCATTGTTTGTGACCCAAAACTTGACCTGAACCTCACCAAGTCAACTTCACCGATTGGCAGTTCAGATCTCCGCGCACATATAGACCACCGTAAAACACTTCTGAGGGTGGGAGGGGTTTTGTTTTGTTTTCAAATTAATTTTGGACACATGCTACACCCAAAAACTGTGCTTTTAAGCCCAGTGTGAGCCAATCGAACACTGCACATGGTACCTGACCACAGCGATGCTCGCTCCAGTGCTTTGCACATGTAAATCATCCAAACTCGAACAGGTTTGTTCAACATTGGGAAGTTCGGCGGACCGAACCCGACATTGAAAGGTTCGCTCATCTCTAGACTTGAGCCACTTTTAATTTCTTATGCTGTACATAGACTAGCATATTAGGCCAACACTCAACACTACGTCAGCTAATGCCCAAGTGACTTCTAGACCATTCAAATTAGGCAAATTCCCTTGTCAAGATACATTTTTTATGGTTCACGAAAATGCCAGAAGACACTTATAATTCGAGCACACCATCCCCTAACCTAGAACTGTCCTGTAACCACTACAAGTTCCATAATATCTTCCCTTGTTATGATCTAATGTTTGACCTGATCAAATCTAAAAGAAGATAAGTTATACAGGTCGTTACAAACTGTTAACATGATGCTGCAAAGCCACATATATAGGTCTGAGGCACAGGAGGAGCCTTGTGCAGCTGAAGCAAATTCCAAACCAGTACCGGGAGAAGGGGACATAATCAGTAGACAGTCACCTTATACTATCATCCGCAGGCAGAAACATAGCTATGCATAGGGTTACAGAGGTAGTCCATCACATTGACCCTTTAGTGCCTGTAAGAAGACATCATTTTTATACAGTACATGGCATGGGGTCAGTTATTTTACATTAATGTCAAAAACCTTCAAGGTTTCCCAGCAGAACATTGTCGGGATCATCACACCATCTCCATAGGCTTGTCTTCTCATATTCTAACTTGGTGTTATTTCTTCCTCATTTAAGCAATAATCACATAGAGTAAAATAAAACCTGATTATTGAGACCAGGTCACCTTCTACCATTGATTGATACTCTGCGCATTATGGCACCTTTTTATCATTGACAGTGTTCAATTTTTCAGCAATTTGTGCTACACCATCTCTTCTGTAGGATTGGACAAGAGGGTTAGCCTCCTTTTCTTAAACACATTATTGAGTGTTGGCCGCTGTTGTCACCAATTCAATAATTGTCCTTCTTTGGACTACTTTTTGTACTATCTACCTTAAACAACTCCAAAGACTTCACATTTTGGACATACTATGAACTGGTTGTGTAGCCATCACAATTTGGCCCTTGTTACAGACACTCTTTGTTAAATTGGAAGAAAATTGGGCAAACATGCCAACTTCAAGAACCAAATATCCACTTGCCTAATATGCCTAATATAAGTTTACAATAATATCCCCTTCAGCCAAAGAAAGATATAGTATATTTCCATATATTATACAGATTTGTTTATAGGATGATCTTCAGTCCAGCTGTTTTCCCTGTAATACATTGCTAACTTAGCATCATGGGAAATCCATTTCTGTAACACCTGCAGTGTGAAGAGTTGTTGGTTCTTTCCCCGGAGTCCTATATGCCGGTCTGACAGGTGGTCTATCATGTCAGGTTGCATTCTGTTCTGCAGATCGTTAGACGTATCCCATATGTTGCTTGACTTGAACTTCTTAATCCCGCTCATTTGCAACAATAGGAACTGATAGCTCCTTGTGCAATGCAACAATTTATTTTTAAACCCGGAGAACAATCCAACGAGAAACGCAAAACCTTTATGTTCTTTTGAAGTCATAAAAGGCCGTGCAGAATAACGCTGCCTCAGTAGTTTTGATGTCAGCCTAAATGTGTCTTCAATAAAAATTGTTCAACGCTATCATGGAGGAGTAAATGGAGATGTTTTGTTTATCCCACACTAAAGCTGTCTGGATGTGATTACTTTTTAATAAAACTAAGGCCAGGGCTTCATCACAGCAAAGCTGAAAACAAAGACTTAGACTGGTACAACATACAGCTGTGTCACAAAAGGGGCCGGAAACAGAGGCTGAAATCTCAAGATTTTCCCCCGTTGTTGAAGTGTTTATTGGAAGATCATGAATGGGACATAGGAAACTCGGATGAAAGAGCACGGAGAAAGAAAAAAAACATTTGACATGGAAGATACTTTGATCTCTTGATCCAGCCACTGCTGCAGGGCAGATTTTTAAGGATTGCTAGGAATACTGAAAAGACCTCAAGAATTCAATTATTTGAGTACAGCATGATAATATGGTGTAAGGGCTGATATACGAGTCCAACCCTAAAGTCATATCGGCAGCTGTAGACAGGGAGGAACACATGGTCCTGTACTTATTGTCCTCATTTAGTTAAGATATACACAGAGGCGTAACTTCAAGCTCATGGGCCCCGATGCGAAAGATCCAACGGGGCCCCAATTATTACAAATCTTTAACAGCAATACTCTTTTTCTATAGGCCAAAGGGTCTTTTGGGGCCCCCCTAGGCTCCGGGGCCCAGGTGCGATCGCAACCCCTGCACCTGTTGTAGTTACGTCCCTGGATATACATCAGTATTATATGTACATAAAACATCAATCCATTAACATTTAGTGTTTTCTCTTAAACAACCGCACGCTTTTTTTGCAATTTTGTTTTTAGCATTTTTCCAGATTGACCAGGCACTTTAATTTACTTATTTTTTGCTATTTTATTTTCTGGTTTAACCATTTGCTAACAAAATGTTTGCATTTTTCCAAAATGACCATCACTTTTACGTATTTATTTTTTTTGCAGTTTTATTAAGGGGTTTAACGGTTCACTTACAAAATATTTGCATTGGCTTTTTTGTGTTTCAAATCTTTTTTTTTTCCATAATATTTTTCTCTTTTTTGACTTCAGTGTATGATTACTGTTGTATTATTGGTGTTAATGAATCAGGCATGAATACAGGGTTTGAAGGGGCCCTCTTTCCCCTATGTGGTATTATACCCATTATTGTTGTGGCTTTTTGTAATGTTTGTTATTGGTTTTAAATGGTTTTAATCTGTGTGTCGTTTTGCCTCAAATAAAGATATACTTTTACATATTACCGTATATACTCGCGTATAAGCCGAGTTTTTCAGCCCAAAAATGGAGATGTTTGTTATCCCCGCTAAAGCAGTCGTGGGTGGCAGTTATACTTTTAATAAAACTAAGGCCCAGGGCTCTCACTGCAAAGCAAATAATGACTTATCATTGGTACCTCAGCTGCGTCACAAGGGGCCCGGATAACAGAGCTGAAATCTCAGATTTTCCCTCACGTTTTTCTTGTTTATTGGCAGTCAGAATGACATCGGATAACCGGATGAAGAGCACAGGAGAAAGAAAAAAAACGACATGAGAAGAGTACGGATTCTGCAGATCAGGCGCGACAGCAGCGGGCAGATATTTAATTGCTTTCAGGTACTGAGCAAGATAAGACTCTGCATTATTGAGACTGCATGTATACATATGGGTGTAAAGGGCTGATTATACACCAACCTGAAGTCCATTCGGCAGCTGTAACAGGGGGATACACATGGGCCTGCATACTATTGGCCTCTTATTAGTCTGTATACCCCACTGGGGCTGAATTACCAGCTCATGGGACCGATGCGTAAACCACGGGGCCACCAATTGCTTACAAGGTCTTAACAAAAACTCTTTCTATAGCCAAGGGTCTTTTGGGGCCCCCACTGGGGCCCAGGTCATCGCACGCTGGCACCTGTATATGTCTGTATACTCCCTGGCATGCATACAGGGGTCTGTATATTACTGTAATACATCACTGCCAAATTTACCACTAGGGTTCTCTTAAACAGCTTTTTGCAATCTTGGGTTTTGCATTTCCAGGATTGATATGGCACTTAATACTATGGTGCTATTTTACTGGGCTGCTGTATTAATTTGCTACAATACACTTGTGCATGTTCCAAAATGCCATTAACTTTATACATCATGGTTTTTGAAATTTTATAAGGGGTTTATAACGGTTGCAATTCCCATAAAATTACACTGGCTCTTTTAGTGTGTTCAAATCTTGTTTGTTCATACACTTGGGCTCTTTATATAGGCTGCAGTATACTACTGTTGTATTACCACTGGGTGTAATGAATAGGCTGAATACAGGGTTTGAATAGGGGCCTCTTTTCCCTATGTGGGCGTATTACCCATTTTGTTGGGCTTGTAATGTTTGGTCACTTGGTTTTACAGAGTTATTAATTTTCCCGTTTTGGCCAAATAAGTAGGTCTTATTACACATATTACATTATTTGGATGTGGAGTGCAGTTTTCTTGTCAATTCTTTCTCTTCCAATAGCTAATCCAGAGAAAAACAATGATTGAGTCAATGTATGAACGCCATTTTATTATTATTTAATGACCTTCAGTTCAATGTCGAGCAATGAAGATCGATCTTGTGCAGCCTAGATAGGTCCCACCAGGGTTTTCTCCAAGCCTAGATAGGTCCACCATGGTCTTTTCCACTGTTATTTATGTTAGTACTCGCTTGGTGCCCTGATTATCTTTCTTCAAATTGTCTTTTCCACTGTTATGTTGATTGTATCAAGTCATTGGGTTGGTTTTCTTCCTCTTTGCCATGTACCTTCCATTCTTCCGACCATGATGTACTTCTTCAGTGATTGCTCTCTTCGTATGATGTAGCCAAAATAGCCAAGTCGTAGCTTGGTGATCTTGTGTCCAGTGACATGTCTGGCTTGATTTGTTCCAAGATGGATTTGTTTCTTCTTCTTGCCATCCATGTATTGGTAACAATCTTCTTCAGCAACACAATTTGAATGTGTTATTATTATTATTATTATTTTATTTATATAGCGCCATTGGTGTTGATTCTTCTTCTATCTTGTTCCTTTATGGCCTTGTTCACACATACCCTCAGTTTTTGCCTTAAATCCGTTTTTGGGAACATTTTGGACTGTTTTTTTCAAAGCTCCAAAAACGCATATGCGTTAAGGCTGCCTTCAGACTTGCAGATGCCTCTGCAGCATTTTGCAGAGGCATCTGCAAGCATCTGTATGCAGACCGCGGCCCCTATGTTTATAATGGAGCGCACGGCGGTCTGCAGATGCTTGCAGACCGCCGTGCGCTCTCATTGCCCGCCATTAGTGATTGTGCGCAGGCAAGTGCCTGCGCACAAATCACACACTCTCGCCCGCACCAGGGACGCGAGATGTTGCGTCCCTGGTGCGGGCGAGAGTGTGTGATTTGTGCGCAGGCTCCGCCTGCCACAGATCACTATGGCGGGCAATGGAGCGCACAGCGGTCTGCAAGCATCTGCAGACCACCGTGCGCTCCATTATAAACATAGGGGCCGCGGTCTGCATGCAGATGCTTGCAGATGCCTCTGCAAAACGCTGCGGAGGCATCTGCAAGTCTGAAGGCAGCCTAACGCATGGTGCACTTAAGTGTCAATGATGTTTTTTAACAACACATGCGTTTTTGTTCAGCATCCCAAAAAACACTGCATGCAGCGTTTTTGGGTGCTGTAAAAAAATGCATGTGTTTTTTTTAACATGGGGCCCTATGGGAAACGCACTGCGTTTTTGCATGGCACATATAGGCACCGTTTTTGCATGTGTTTTTGGAGAAAAAATGACTAAGTCCCAAAAGTTCCAAAAAACGTTCAGAACCTCAGGGGACACTATTGGCACCCTTAGAAAAACGGATCTGTTTTTTCTAAGGGCTTAAAAACAGATTGGTATGTGTGAACAAGGCCAATGAGTTGTAAATTGACTTCATTACAGACATTACAGACACATTGCAAATATACTGCAAAAAAGAGACATATACAAACATCAAAAATAAATTAGCCATTCCATTATTTTTCTTGTCTTATTGGCATGCTTGACTATATGGGATTTGGTGGCTCTTGAGTCTCTTTTTTTTTCCGTGTTCACACTTGCATGATGGTTTATGTTTGTACTGGAAACTCCAAACAATGCTAGATCCACCAAACACTTATCACTGAACCCACTGACTTATAATGGAGTCTGATAGTTTTTATTGCTTTGACAGAACTAACAGCGCGAATGGTGCAGTTTTCTGCGATCAGATCTTCTATAGTCTGTGTAAGCTCCGTCAAGAGGATGACGATATCTTATAAGCGATTTATAAAATTCACCGTCGCCACCCATAATCCCGTTTACAATATTTGTCACTCGTCTGTGCAAAGTCACACTATGACAGATCACAGAGATGCGTGGCACATCTGCCAAGTATCCATTAGAATCGTTACCCCCATGATAACATATTCGGTAACTAGGCGCCGCGCGTCGCTTAGTTACCCGACGTGTACCATAGTTACCATCTCCCAGCATAGGCGCGGTCGCTGGGAGATGGATCATCGTGGTGTCATACACCACGATGATGCAGATCGTTGCATCGTTCATCGCTAGATCTGAGAACCGAACCTCAGATCAGCGATGTCACGATCAAGCGATTTACCATCGTAAATCGCTTGATTACATGCAACGATATCTTGCCCGATATCGCTTAAGCGATCAAAAAGGAGATCGCTTAAACGATATCGGGCAAGATATCGTTCCGTGTGACGGCCCCCTTACTCTCGTGAAGATGTGATGAAAGCCTGATATCCTGGTAATAATTTGCTTCTTATCAAAATATCAGCCAGTCCGCCACCCTAATATAGAGTTCCTATTAGTTTTCACCATTTATGTCAATAACCTACAGGTCTTTGCAAAGCCTTCAGCTATGGATGTCGAAGAAGAATGAACGGTGGCTACATCTGCCCAAAATGTAACCATTTTAAGAAATCCTGTTATCCCCGCATTAAAGATATAATATTCTTACCTTTTTTAAGTTAGTCCGGATTAACATACAGAAGTTTAGCTAGAAGCAAAAAATCCTCCTTGTTCATCCAGAGGGGCACAGACAGATAGATCCTCCTCTGGGATGGAGTCGACCGCTGATAATAGTTTGTAATATTCATCTTCTCCATCCAGAAGTTTGATTTGACTAAATGAGACAATGGAGGCAATACAAGTAACAAAACAACTACATAATGAATGATTGGACAGAAACTGAGATGTCTCAGCGATAACAACTGTCTAATTCATTAAAACAACCTATCTTATTTTAATATTACATTTCTCCACATTAGAAATTATGGGATTTTTTTTCACAATGTGACTCTGGTCCATAGGCTGTCTGGTACTTAAAAGACTAAGAGTGAACTGCAATACCAGTCACAGCCTAAGAATAGGAGTGGTGCTGCTGCTGCAGCAAAAAAGCAGAGGCTAATAGGTTGAATGGTGAACAATATTAAAGCATTCTGTCACAAGTGCAAAGGTGATTAACCTATATATACTTATATACTATCCCAACAGTCCCAGATGAATAGGATGCAGCTAGTATTTATTATCATAGAGCTCCTTTGTCATCTTCTTCACTCTCATATACTTTACATAAAGCGATATAAGTTGGCCACAGTCTTGTGTCTGGGGTGAATGTTAGATGATGGACTCCCAATCTGGAGTAGGGCTCCCAGAAGTCAGTTTTCCCCCAATTTAAGGGTCCCCTTTCACAATAGACAGCGGCTGGCTGAACAATTGACCAAACGAATGGGCAGCTATCTGGCCTGACTCTCCCATATATAGGAGCGCTTGCTCTGTTGGTTGCATCTCTGTTGTCTATGAGAGAGACGCTGCCCAGACTCATCTGGTGATGGTTTGTCAAGAGCGATGGCTGTACGAAATCGGTCATGCCGGACTCTAATCTTCTGGGGAGAATCAGGCGTCCCCCCATACACATTAGATTTTCAGCTGAGCCCCCTGATATCAGCAGGTTTGGTTGACAGCAGTTTAATGAGTATAACAGCCTTAAAGGGGTTTCACTGGATAATTCTTTAGCTATGGGCTTAAAAACTAACAGGCAGGTAGTTGCTAACGATTTACCTGTTTTATGCAGCGCCAGCTCAGAGTGATCATGGATCGCTCCTGACATTGATTCTGCGACTTTACATCAACACAGCAGCTCTTCTTTTTCTACCTGGCTGCTCTGTCGACAGGGCGTGACTGCCAACGTCATGATAATTGGTAACTGGCCTCCCGACAGTTGTACAGTGGGGACCCAGCTGTCAATCAGCATGTTGTTGGCTGTAAGGTCCGGGCAACAGAGCAGCCTGAAAGAGAAGGAACTGCTCTGTCAACATGATGTCAGCAGAAGCTGCAGAATCTCCATCAGGAGCAGTCTGTAACCGCTCTATTCTGCCAGTGTAAGATCTCTACTGGCACAGACAGTTAGCTGTTAGGCTCAAAGTCAAAAAATTATAATATACTCTCTAACAACCCTCTTAAAGCACCACTCAAGTTGTTTTTTTTAATTGCACTGCTGGAGTGGTGCTTTTACTCTAAGTTCCCTGACCCCAGTGTTATACTTGACTTCCAGTGGCTTCATCTTCTATTGCTATACCATTCTGGATTTATGACCTGCTAGCGGCATCAGTGCTTCATGGAGTACACTGGAAGTCACAACTCAATACATCTTTATGAGAGCCTGATTCTGCCTAGGGATGGGCGAATCTACTTGCTAGGACTCGTTACTCGGCGAGTAGTAAGGGACTCGCAGGACTCGGTACTCTGCGAGTTTCCCAGTGATTACTCGCACGAGTCCAATGCAAATCAATATCAATCCTAGTTTTGTCAGAAACGCTGACAAAACTAGGATTGCCATTGTTTGCATTAGACTCGGCTACTGTGCCAGTGATAGCAGGGAAACTCGCAAATAACTGCTGTTACATTGCGAGCTGAGTCCAGCTGTCTTCTCTGTGCAGCTCCAGGGTCCTAGAGCCCGCCTGCTCACAGACATGATGTAGCAGTGCTGAGATTGTTCTCAGTCTGCTCATTCCCTGTGCATAGACATCTATCTATGCACAGGGGATGTAGCAGAGAGGACATCGCGTTTTGGACTACGTCGGACGGAAGAGGATTTTTTTAATTAAAGATGGAGTCCCTAATGGCTTTTTTTTTTATTTCAAATAAAAATTTTTCTCTGTGTTGTGTTTTTTTAACCCTTTATTGGAGATTCTTAGTGGCTGGGTCAAACGTGGCCTGACATTAAGAATCTCGGGCTTAATACCAGCTTGTATAACAAAGCTGGTATTAACCCCTTTATTACCCAGCGTGCTACCGCCACCAGGGCCGCTGGAAGAGCGGGGTTCAGCGCCAGAGGATGGCGCTTCAATGAACGCGCCATCTTCTGGGGCGGCTGCGGGCTGCAATTTGCAGCGGGGGGTGCCCAGAAAGCTTGGGCATCCCTGCGCTGCGGATTCCAGCCCCCAGCTGCTTACCTGTACCTGGCTAGACATAGAAATTGCGCGGAGCCCCACGCATTTTTTTTTATTATTTCATGAATTTCAGAGTCAGAGTCTCAGAGTCAGAGTCTCAGAGTCAGAATCTCAGAATTTCATGAAATAATTTTAAAAAAATGCGTGGGGCTCCGCGCAATTTCTATGTCTAGCCAGGTACAGCTAAGCAGCTGGGGGCTGGAATCCGCAGCGCAGGGATGCCCAAGCTTTCTGGGCACCCCCCGCTGCAAATTGCAGCCCGCAGCCGCCCCAGAAGATGGCGCGTTCATTGAAACGCCATCCTCTGGCGCTGAACCCCGCTCTTCCAGCGGCCCTGGTAGCGATGGCACGCTGGGTAATAAAGAGGTTAGGGCCAGCTTTGTATTATCAGCTGGCCCTAAGCCCGAAATTTATGGCGGTCACGCCAATATTAGACATGACCGCCATGAATTTCTATTAAATTGTTTTAAAAAAAACACAACACAAAGAAAATTTTTTATTAGAAATTAAAAAAAAAGCCATTAGGGACTCCATCTTTAATTAAAAAAATTCTCTTCCGTCCGACGCAGTCCAAAACGCGATGTCCTCTCTGCTACATCCCCTGTGCATAGATATAGATGTCTGTGCACAGGGAATGAGCAGACTGAGAACAATCTCAGCTCTGCTACATCATCTCTGTGCACAGACATTCATGTCTGTACACAGGGAATGAGCAGACTGAGAACAATCTCAGCTCTGCTACATCAGGCAGCAGGCAGGCTCTACGACCCTGGAGCTGGCAGCCAGCACACTGAGCAGACAGGACTCTTATCTGTGCGAGTTTCCCAGCGATTACTTACAAAGTAAACGAGTCCAATGCAAATAAATGACAAAACTAGGATTGCTTCAGGCTGAAGCTTCCGACACACATCTGCGATTTGTAAATCTCACACTACTCGCTATTACTCGCTTCCCCATTCATTAACATTGGACTCGCTAGACTCGCAACGAGTAGCGAGTCCTGTGCTCGGACTCGCTAGAGTCAAGCGATTCCGAGTAATTTAGGATTCGCCCATCACTAATTCTGCCCTCATTCTGGCTCTTGTAGAGTTACAGTGACAGCTTGTGACATAACGTCTGACTTCCGGACATTCAGAAACTACAGAAACAAGATGGCACTATGGGACTGTAGCGGCACCAGCAAAAAGTGAAAACTCCGAAATGTGAGTCTATGACCAGGGGCAGGGGAATTAGATTCAAAGAGCCACTCCAGCACTGAAAAAAACAAACACTACAGCGGTGCTTTAATATCTATCCCCTCTCTCTAAATGTCAGTTGTTAAAACTGGAAAGCTAATGAAATTCTCCCAACGTAAATACATTTAATCAGGATTTTCCACCGGCAACACAAACGTTTCTAGGAGCCAATCTAATCTTTCAGTTGTGCTTGTGCTGGACAGCTCCTCTTAGTTTTGAACTTTATCTTTTTATCCTTAAAGAGGTTGTCCAGGATATGACTTTAGTAATAAATTGCTAAGATATGCTGGTTAATAAATTATATAGTAATTTAGTATAAAATTTTAGCAATGAAAATTAAGCCTTGATAATAGGTGTTTTAAAGTTGATTTCCAGCAGCCATTAACACTCTCTCTATATTGGCAATATAAAGTAGGAGCTCTCTGTGACAGCATTCGTCTAGTAAGATTTTTCCTGGGACAGTAGTATTTGTGTCGATTTATTAAGAACACGAACACTTAGCAGAAAAAAATTGCACAATACAGAACTAATACAATGCAATATTTAAAAGGACTAGGTGTTATTTTAGTTTGCTTTTTTGGGAGAGGAAATAGCACCACTCTTCTCCATAGGCACTCCACCAACACCGGAGACGGCACTCCACCATCACCAAAGCCAGCACTCCCCCGCCACCAGAGCCGGCACTCCACCTCCATCAGAGCTGATCCTCCACCACTACCGGAGCCAGCACTACACCGCCACCAAAGCTGGCGTTCCACCGCCACCAGAGCCGCCACTCCACCACCACTAGAGCCGGCACTCCACCACCACCAGAGCTGATCCAATCTAATGTCTCCCTCCCCATTACACCGTGGAATGCAAGCCTGCAAGGCTAGGGTCCTCTCCCTTCTGTACCAGTCTGTCACTGTTAGTTTGTTCATTGTATTTTTTTCACTTGTTTTGTATGTAACCCCTTCCCATGTACAGCACCATGGAATCAATAGTGCTATATAAATAAATAATAATAATAATAGGCTATGTGTGACAACTCATCCTAATTCAGGTAAAAGAAATAGAACTGCAGTCCCAGACAGCAACAGAGGATTGTAGTTCTGGGGGGAAGAGGGGAGTTGACCACATTTTTCTAATTTTGGGCATATTCCTTTCACCATGAAAAGTAATCTGCAAAGTCCCTACTGCGATGCTCGTCACTTATGTACAGGTAATTTAGAAGGCAGAGTAGTCAGATAAGCCGAGGTCAGGTACTGGAAGGACTCGTAGAGGGACTCGTAGTGAATTCTGGGAGTTTACAAAGTTGCAGTCATATAGCAGTCCGGGGTGTGGTTACCAGGGAGGCACATAGAATAAAGGGAGTCAACTGAGATATGGTCAGGTACCAGTTCAAGGTTGAAATGCTAGGAGTTCACATCAAGTACAGGGGGTAATCAAACAACAGTCCAGGGTCTGCAAACAATGATCAGAACAGATACAGGTATGTGGGCCAACAGCACCTTCTCATATAGACTGTACGACTGGCAGAGTTCTGGGAGAGGCTGCTCAGTAAAATAGCAGTGCAATTACTGGAAAGATAGAACACCTGAGCAACCCAGCACCTCCTAGAACCAGAATGGAAGACTGCATTAAAAGTCAGCTTACTGCCAGCCCAGCACACCCAGGTACCAGTCATGACATAATCTCTATAGCGTCTTAGACATGTCTTAGACATGCTACATGGAGGGATTGTGACACTTGCTTTGTCTTCCATCAAGTAGTTAAAATTATATTTTGTCTCTTCCTATTCTGTCTTTTTTTGGAAAATATCATTACACCGCCGTGATGTAACATTTCCGGACTTCCAAATGCTAAACGCTTGGATACCGACAGAGCTTGTCCTACCCCTGTGAGTCCTTAGATATATATATATATATATATATATATATATATTTGGGGGATAGTAGATCACCCCCAACTTGCTCAGAGTTTCTTTTTAGTCTGGATGCATTTTGCTGTGTTGCTAACTGTAGAGATTCTGCATCCACCTTATCGTTAAATCAGTACTTTCTCCCTTTTGCCACCTCTACCACATATGTAGCACATTCTCAGCTCACTTCTATAAGTGGCATGTGTTAGTAATAGATACACATCCAGGGGCCAATATTGTACAATTTCAATGTTTAAAAACTTCCTATTTTACAAACAGACGTCTGTTTACAGTTGTTAAAATGAGCATAGATATTTACCCAAGTTTTCTCGGCTTCCGCTTGCTCCCTTGATATTCTAGAGTTCCCTGCGGGAAGGACCAAGAACACGCTTTCAGAAGCTAAGCAGGGAGTCGTTAATTTTTAATTCAAAGTGATTTTGCGTTGAATGCAAGCAGATGCTGATAATATCACAAGTCAAAGCATAATTTTTTTGATCAAAGGGTTCAAGTGAGCCTGATGAAGCATGCATGTTGGTTTTCTTTGATAAACCACATCAATTATTCACCGTGAAAGGAGACATCCTGATATGAAAGCAACAGATAAAGGGCATAGGCACATGTTCAGCCAGTACAGTGCTAAGAGAGGGGATAGAGAGATGGGCTGCTACAATGGAGGAAGGAGGGAAAGGTTGAAGACGTATTAAAAGGAGCGATCCTCAACACCGCCAAGTCATCAAGAGAGCTCCAAATTTCTTCTTTCAAATAAAAGGTCTGTGTACGTTTCCCAGGAAGATAGCCGATGATAGGGAAAATAAGGGTTTTTTATAGTAAAATTGTATTAAAAATATTAAAACTAAATAACTGCTAAAAAAATGAGAAATCTTTACTTTTTTTTTTATTTATTTTTTTTAGGACTACAGGCACTTTTTAAAAATAATTTCTGGACCTTCTAATTAAGAGTATCTCTAATTCTCCTTGTATTTGAATGCTTCTTTATACCAGTGATTATTGTGCACAACTTATTTAGGGAAACCTGAAATTCCGTTCCAAATACCCAATCCTTGTTGCGTGAGAAGGTAAATTACTGCCAAAGTAAAAAAGAAATACGGTAAGTATTGAACACGTCACCACTTTTGTAAGTGAATATACCGGTATTTCTAAAGGTGCTTTTGACATGAATTTCTCACCAGGTGTTGGTAACAACAACCCATCCTGTCCGTGCAGGCAAAGAAATCAAACCATAGATGTGCACAAATTAAGTTACTTGTAATCGTGAGAAATGACACAGCGAAAAATATTAAACACGTAAAGAAAGAGGGATGCAATTGTTTCACTCCTGTATGCACGCTCACCACGTAAGACTCCATTACATAGTAACATAGTAACATAGTTTTTAAGGTTGAAGGAAGACTTTAAGTCCATCTAGTTCAACCCATAGCCTAACATGTTGATCCAGAGGAAGGCAAAAAAAAAACCCCATGTGGCAACACTAAGCTCCACATTGGGGGAAAAAATTCCTTCCTGACTCCAGATACGGCAATCAGACTAATTCCCTGGATCAACGCCCTATCAAAGAATCTAGTATGTATAACTGGTAATATTATAGTTTTCAAGAAAGGCATCCAGGCCCTTCTTAAATGTTAGTAGTGACTCACTCATTACAACATCATGTGGCAGAGAGTTCCATAGTCTCACTGCTCTTACAGTAAAGAATCCGCGTCTGTGATTATGATTAAACCTTCTTCCCTCCAGACGTAGAGGATGCCCCCTTGTCCCAGTCTCAGGCCTAAGAGTAAAGAGATCATTAGAAAGGTCTCTGTACTGCCCCCTCATATATTTATACATTATTATAAGATCACCCCTAAGCCTTCGTTTTTCCAAGCTAAATAACCCCAAGTTTAATAACCTGTCTTGGTATTGCAGACCCCTTAGTCCTCTAATGACTTTTGTCGCTCTTCTCTGGACCCGCTCTAGTTCAGCTATGTCTTTCTTATACACCGGAGACCAGCATTGTACACAGTATTCTAAGTGTGGTCGCACTAGTGACTTGTATAGAGGTAAAATTATGTTCTCCTCATGAGCATCTATGCCTCTTTTAATGCATCCCATTATTTTATTTGCCTTTGCAGCAGCTGCCTGACACTGGCCACTAAATGTGAGTTTGTCATCTACCCATACACCCAGGTCTTTTTCAGTGACAGTTTTGCCCAGTGTTTTACAATTAAGCACATAATTATACCTTTTGTTTCCTCTGCCCAAGTGCATGACTTTACATTTATCCCCATTAAAGCGCATTTGCCATTTAGCAGCCCAAGCTTCCAGTTTACATAAATCCTCCTGTAATATAAAATTGTCCTCCTCTGTATTGATTACCCTGCAGAGTTTAGTGTCATCTGCAAATATTGAGATTCTACTCTGTATGCCCCCTACAAGGTCATTAATAAATATATTAAATAGAAGCGGGCCCAACACTGACCCCTGTGGTACCCCACTGTTAACTGTGACCCATTCTGAGTGTGTTCCATTAATAACCACCCTTTGTTTCCTATCACTAAGCCAGTTCTTAACCCACTTACACATATTTTCCCCTATCCCCATTGCCCTCATTTTATGTATCAACCTTTTGTGTGGCACCGTATCAAAAGCTTTTGAAAAGTCCATATACATCACATCCACTGCATTTCCTTGGTCCAGTCCAGAACTTACTTCTTCATAGAAGCTTATTAGATTAGTTTGACAGGAACGGTCCCTCGTAAAACCATGTTGATAATGGGTCATGAGGTTATTTTTCTTCAGATACTCCAGTATAGCATCTCTTAGAAAACCCTCTAGGATTTTACCCACAGTAGAGGTTAAGCTTACTGGCCTATAATTTCCAAGTTCAGTTTTTGTCCCCTTTTTGAATATTGGCACCACATTTGCTATACGCCAGTCCTGTGGTACAGACCCTGTTATTATGGAATCTTTAAATATTAAAAATAATGGTCTATCTATGACAGTACTTAATTCCTGCAGCACTCTGGGGTGTATCCCATCTGGGCCCGGGGATTTGTCAATTTTAGTGATTTTTAGACGATGCCGTACTTCCTCTTGGGTTAAGCAGGTGACGTTTAATTGAGAATTTTTGTTATCACTGATCATATTGTCTGTCATGGGATTTTCTTGTGTAAATACTGTTGAAAAAAAGTCATTTAGCATATTTGCTTTTTCCTCATCCTCATCCACCATTTCACCCAGACTATTTTTAAAGGGGCCAACACCATCATTTTTTAGTTTCTTACTATTTATGTAGTTAAAAAATATTTTGGGATTCTTTTTACTTTCTCTGGCAATGAGTCTCTCTGTCTCAATCTTTGCTGCCTTGATTTGCTTTTTACAAATGTTATTTAATTTTCTGTATTTATTTAATGCTTCATCACTACCTACTTGCTTTAATTCCCTAAATGCTTTCTTTTTGTCACATATTGCACTTCTTACCGCTTTATTTAGCCATAGTGGGTTTCCTCCTATTTCTAGCATGCTTATTCCCATAGGGTATATATTGTGCACAGGTCCTATTCAGGATGCTAATAAACATCTCCCATTTGTGTTGTGTACTTTTATGTCTCAGGACATCGTCCCAGTTTATTGCACTAAGATCATCTCTCAACCGTTGGAAATTTGCCTTCCTGAAGTTTAGTGTCCTTGTGGCCCCTCTACTACACGTCTTAGTAAAGGATACTTGAAAGCTTATTAAGTTATGATCACTATTACCCAAGTGACCTCCAACCCGTATATTTGATATGCGGTCCGGCCTGTTGGTTAATATTAGGTCCAGCAGTGCCCCCCTTCTTGTTGGGTCCTGAACCAGTTGTGAAAGGTAATTGTCTCTTATAGTTTTCAAAAACGTATTACCTTTGCTGGAACTGCAGGTTTCTGATCCCCAATGTATTTCAGGGTAGTTGAAGTCCCCCATAATAATGACTTCTCCCTGAGTCGCTGCTTCATCTATTTGCTTTATGAGGATATTCTCCTCCACTTCCATTATTGTTGGGGACTTATAACAAACCCCTATCAGTAATTTATTATTTTTTCCCCCTCCCCTTATCTCCACCCACAGGGACTCTACATTTCCATTAGATTCACCTATATTATCACGCAGGATGGGTTTTAAGGATGATTTTACGTATAAACATACACCTCCTCCTCGCCTATTTGTACGGTCATTTCTGAACAGACAATAGCCCTGTAAATTAACAGCCCAGTCATGGCTCTCGTCCAGCCAAGTCTCCGAAATCCCCACCATGTCATAATTATTTTCCAACAAAATCAATTCTAATTCCTCCATTTTGTTGGTGAGGCTTCTGGCATTAGTGAACATACACTTTATGCATCTCTCTTTACCTCTATTCCTTCCTACCAGATTGACTGTTCTAACCCCACCCCCCATGCCACCCCCAATTTTATTACTTGTGTCCAGGTTACTGTTTACACTATCTTCCCCTCCTATACAATGAATACCCTCCCCCCCAATCCCTAGTTTAAACACTCCTCCAACCTTCTAGCCATTTTCTCCCCCAGCACAGCTGCACCCTCCCCATTGAGGTGCAGCCCGTCCCTAGCATAGAACCTGTAGCCAACAGAGAAGTCGGCCCAGTTCTCCAGGAACCCAAACACCTCCTTCCTACACCAATTCCTGAGCCACTTATTTATCTCCCTAATCTCCCGTTGCCTCTCTGGTGTGGCACGTGGTACAGGCAGTATTTCAGAGAATACTACCTTGGAGGTCCTTGCCTTAAGCTTGCAGCCTAATTCCCTGAAATCATCTTTAAGGACCTTCCACCTACCTCTAACTTTGTCATTTGTGCCAATGTGCACTATGACCGCTGGGTCCTCACCAGCCCCTCCCAGTAATCTGTCAACCCGATCAGCGATGTGCCGGACTCGAGCGCCAGGTAGGCAGCACACTGTTCGACGATCCCTGTCTTTGTGACAGATTGCCCTATCTATTCCCCTAATAATTGAGTCCCCCACTACCAGCACCTGTCTGGCCTGCCCTACTCTCCTGTTTTCCCCCTTACTGGAGCAGACACTCCTCTGGCTTTCAGAGGTCATGCCCTGCTGCAGCAGTGTTATCCCTGAACTCACACCCCCCTCATCTGCCAACATAGCAAATTTATTGGGGTGTGCCAGATCAGGGCTAGCCTCCCTGGCACCCTTCCCCCTACCCCGCCTTCTAACTGTCACCCAGCTAGCTACCTCATGCTGAACAAAAAGCATGTTCATGTGTGTTTAAAGTTTGCTCAGCAACATTTTGACAAGTATATGAAATACTGGAGAATATAGTGTGTTCAGATGAGACCAAAATGTAACTCTTTGGATGCCATAATACACACACTGTTTGGAGGTCAAAAGGCAAATCGCCTCAAAACACCATACCAAACGTCAAGTTTGGAGGTGAGAACATCATGGTGTGGGGCTGTTTTTCAGCATACAGCATTGGCAAGCTTCATATGGATAAAGGAAGGATAAATGGACAAATGTACCAAGACATTCTTGCTAAAAATCTTCTTCCATCTACCAGGATTATGAAGATGAAATGAGGATGGACACTTCACCAAGACAAAGATCCCAAACACACAGCCGAGGAAACCCTCAACTGGTTTCAGACAGAGAAAAGAAATCTGCTAGAACGGCCGAGTGGATCACCGGAGCTGAATCCAATAGAAAATGTATGGAAGGAATAAAAGCTCAGAGTTCATAGAAGGAATCACAGGACTTTCAGGAGAGTTTGTGTGGAAAAATGGTCCAAAATCCACCTGAGCAATCCAAGCAACTAATTTCTCCATACAGGAGGCGTCTTGAAGCTTCATCACCAGCAAAGGCTTTTGTACGAAGTATTAAATACATTTCAGTAATTGTGTTCAATACTTTTTTCCCCTGTCATTTCTCATTATTACACATCATTAAATGTATGGACATCTATGGTTTGATTTCTTTGCCTGTGTGGGATTGGATGGGTTGTCGCAGACATCTGGTGAGAAATTCATGTCAATAGCAGCTTTAAAAATATATTTACTTAGAAAATTGGTGACGTGTTCAATACTCATTTCACCCGCTGTATGTCAGCTATCCTGCTATGTATGTCCCCCATCCTGGCATATATTTCCCCCATCCTAGGCCCTTTCTTAGTTAAAATGTCACCCATCCTGGGCCTCTTCCTGATATGTATGTCTCTTGTCTTGAGCCCTCTCCTAATATATATGTCCCCCATAATGGGACTATCCTCATATATATGTCCCCCATCCATGGCCCATCCTCATATATTTCCCCCATCCTACCGCTGTTCTTTAAGGCATACAAAAAACTCCACATGTCCAGCTGTTGTAGGCTTGGGGCTGGCAGCCTCCCCTCCAGCAGTGGCCCGTCAGCGCTCTCTACAACTGTTCAGTTACAGGTCACATCACCCCTAACTGTCTTAGATGCTACCGAGTTGTTATTGGCAGCATCTGGTGGGGAGAATTAAAAGCGCACTCCTCTACAGAAGACTCTGAAGAACCACACAGTTGTACTACAAGCAGAGATTTCTTGTATTGCACTCCAGAAGAAACCAATGTGTAGATCTCTGCAGGGCAAAGTGGAAAGAGCGGCACAATCAGGGGAGCTCAAGGAATTCTTACAAGACATATAACCACATTTTTTCAGCCAGTGACCCTGGTCCTCTTTAAATGAGGGGGGATTTTGTACTAGGCAGAGTATTAAAACATCATTTTTTCCCGCTTATTCCAAGCTGATGTGGTCTAATATTACCCTCTTACACTCACATTTATCTGGTTGTAGTACATGCTATCCTCAGGACTGTTCAATGTTTTGGGTTGCTGGCAGCGTCTCTTAGTTGTCCTCAGCTTTTTTTCATAGTAGAGTTCTGAGCCTGTAATGAGACAATATCATACATTATCCAGTGATAACAGGGTAATGAGAGCTTTGTTGTGTGAAGTTTGTACTCATCCTTGGTGGCAAAAGTTATGGAAATGCCACATCACGGAATGTGGCTTCATTCTCTTGTTTAAAGAATTCACTGGTAAATTTAGGAAACCGTCTCGCAGCGATTCATTTTTGTTTTTGCACTTTTTATCTAAAGTAAAAATGGTTCTTAGATCATGTCTTCATGTAGCGTCAACAATGGCCTCAATTCATCAAAGACTGGAGATCTTGTCATTCCTGATTCATTCAGGCTGCCTTCACACTGCAGAATTGTTACATCTGTGTGGTTCCTTGAATGTCAAGGATCACACGGACAGACGGACAGGCACGGATTGTGCAAATGGATGGCAACTGATGTCCACGGACCTTTTTTTAATCAGTTGCCAGAGTTATGGGTGAGAGGAGCTTTCTTCTGAGCATGCTCAGTACAGCAAAACAGATCAGTTTAAAGGATCCGTGTTTTTCATGGATCCATACAGATCCGTCTCCATAGAGCTTCATGTTATTTCATACGGACAGATATGGATCCCTATCTGTCTGTTGGTGTCAGTGACTTTCAAGGCAGACCAAAATCAGAGCAGTCTACGATTCTGGGTGCATGAAAAAATCTGATACTAACGGATCCGTGACAAAACTGACACACATGGATGGCCATATAGGACCAATCCGTGCCCATAGGGCTACATGGGAGGCCAAATCTGAGCCGTGGTATCCGTTTTAGGGTATGTGCCCACAGGCAGGTTTTGCTGCGTTTGAGATCAGGTTTTGTCTTGGTTTTATGTAAATCTATGCTAATCTAATCCTGTGTTTTTGGTTTCCATCAAAACCTATGTTATTAGGGAAAAGCTTTCACACACTGTTTTTTTTTCTCTACAGAAAATGGAAATACCACAGGTGTTTCCACTTTAGCAAAAGTTCAGCAAAGAATTGACATAGGCTAGGGTCACATCTACGTTTTTTTTTTTTTTTTTTTTAAAACCTGATCCGGTTTTGAGCTTTCAAAAAGCTCAAAACCGGATCAAGAAACGCTCCTCATAGGCGCCAATGCTAAAAAACGGATTGCTTCAAAACCAATCTGGTTTCCGTCTCCGGCTCTGCAGGCTGCGGAAAAAATCATGCAGGCTGCAGTTTTCGGAGCGGTTTTAGCATCCGCAATGCGGGAACCGGATTGCTCAGGATGTATAATGTGTGTATATACAAACATTTATTAATTAAATATATAGTTTGCATAATGCACAGAACAGTTTGCTCATCCCTGCGACAGCAGGGATGAGCAAACTATCCGGTAACCGGATTGCTCAGGATTACATATCCTGAGCAATTCAGTTACCGGATTGAATGTTGGAAGACAATTGCAGCTGAGATGGGACAGCAGCTGAGATGGGACAGCTCTCCATGGGTATAGCCAATCCCCGGGGCAGTGTAAATAGTGTATGTGTAGGATGCAGGGCGACAGGCACAAGGAATAGGCAGACTCACTGTTTGTAGTTTTCTCAGTCCTTTACTTGAGCAGATGGTAAAAGCTGACCACAGAGTCTTGAGAGCAACTGGGGGTTATTCTCACCCGACCGGGTCTTTGGCTCCCTTACTGCGCTTGTAATTTAGCTCCTGCAGCTGCTTAAGCTTGGCTGCCGGCCCTGTCTCATCCTGTGAGGTACCGGTATGACAGGCAACTCGAGTCCTTCACTTATACCCTGTTCCCGGGTGTCAGTGTCTCTGAACTCTGTACATTGCTGTGTCTCTGGTACAGTGTGGCTGGGAATCTGGAACCCCCACTGTCCGGTATTGACTGCCGGGATGTGTGACCTTGCACAGTCTCGGACTCCGGTGTCCGTTCTCTGCGCTTTTTCTCTGGGGTGAGCACGGAGCTGTTCAGCCTCCCAGGTGTGTTCCTCCTCCTTTCCTCAGACCCTAGCCTTAGGCCTGGAACTCGTCAGTGGACTCTGAAATGAGCTTGGCACTACTCTTTTACACTCAGGTCCTCTTCACAGTCCTCCCAGAAACTGAACTCTCTTGCTCCTCCCCAGACCAGAATATATATAGGGAAGCTCATCCTGAACCTGGGCTTGGTCTCCCCCTTCTGGCTTGGAGGTATTGGTGTTGTGTGTGTGTTGCCTGATGAGAAGACCCTTTGTTGCTCTCTTGTGACACCACCACCCGGGGGCAGTGATGACACTGTGGCACTTTGACCCAGGGCTGCCACACATGCAGAAAACACATACGCATGTTAAGGCTGTATTGATGTACATATATGCAGCATTTGTTTGGTTGATTTTTATCTGCATGTTTTCTGCACCAAAATTCATAATAACAATATTCTTTATTCACAGGATCCCAAATGGGGATCAGAGTGGAGGAAATATGGGGATCAGGATGGAGGACATATGGGGACAAGGATCGAGGACATATGTGGATTAGGGTGGAGGATATATGTGGACAAGGATCAAGGACATATGGGGATCAGAATGGAGGATATATGGGGACAAGAATGGAGGACATATGGGGACAAGGATGAAGGACATATGTGGACCAGGATGGGAGACATATGAGGGCCAAAAAGGGGAACATATGGGCATCGGGATAGAGGACATATTGGGATCAGGATGGGAGAAATATGGAGACATGGAATGGGAGACATATGAGGGACCTGGATGGAGGACATATGGGGATTAGGATGGGAGACATATGGGGATCAGGTTGGAGGACATATGAGAACCAAGATGGAGCAAATATAGAGACTGGGAGGATGGACAATATAGAGATGGGGCCAGGACAGAGGATATAGGGGCCCAGGATAGGGACATTATTACAGGAAAGGGCCAGAATGAGTGACATAATTACTGTATGGGCTCAGAAAGAGGAACATACCCTATTAGTTCATGGTTGCAATTTGAGGACATAATTAGTGCAGGGGCCAATTAAGAGATATTATTACTGCTGTAATATACAGTATCTTACTTTTGAGGAGACGGTTTGCCATGAGGCAATGGTGTTTGCTGTGAACGGTGACATTGTTGCTTTTTTTCTTCAACTGGTAAAGTGTAGAAATGGGGTGGAATGTACTCTGGATGCTGATCTGTGTGTTGCTTTCTGCAGAGATGAGTCGTGGCTGAAAGATATGACAGCGGTCTGCACTGTTCACTATATACTATATAGTATATACATAACGCCTGCGAATAATGTCATTGGTGATCACTGTATTACCTTTACACTGACCTATAACAGAGCTCCTGCATATAATGTCACCTGTAAGTACTGTATTACCTGTGCTATATACAAAGCGCTTGTGTATAATGACACTGATGGTAATATTAGTGTTATTGGTATTGTATTGTGGTTTTTAATAATGATCAACAGATTAGTAGTGTAGTATTCATTTACTATGTGGTGGTAATATGTAGTCTGGTCCTAGTGTGGTGGTATTTCTCCCTTGTATGTGGTACTATTCATTCAGTATGTGGTGGTAATATGTGGTCTGGTCATGGTGTGGTAGTATATCGCACATATGCTGCCTGTGGCTGCTGAGACTAGAGATTAGGTGCAGCAGACAGTTGAGGTAACAGATGGACAGGCAGTTGTCCTTTCCAATTTCAGCAGGTTTCCGTTAAATATTGTTAATGTTTTAGGCTACTAGATGCAAAACAAAATAGGTGAATAAAAATTCTGCGATAGCAGTTGAATTATCTGAAATGCAAACAACAAAGTTGGTAATGTATGGAAAATATGATGAATGCTTTTATTGATTAAATTACTGCGCATCAGCGGGTCTAGTAATATGGCAGGCACATTAGCTATGAATTGATGGTAGAAGCTAGACTGTTTGTGCTCCTTTCAGATCTGACGTACCTTGTGTCATGTAATGGGGGCTTGGTGGAGGGGTGGTTGAAGCCTGTCCACGCATGATTCTTGTGGATGGGATGAAATGTTGCCACACCCACCAAAGAAGCTGTTCATTCCCACCAATGAAAGCAGTCATGCCTACAGAATGTATGGTGTGCTTCAAGGTGGGTGTAACCATGTTAGTTGGTGGGTTTAGTGGTGTAGCCTATGCAAAGGGTGTCTTGACCATCCCCTGAACCCCTTTCCTTGTCTATGGGTCTTACTCCCAGACCCCGGCTACAATTCTAATAAAGTCCATGGCCATGACTCTTCCTAACGTAATGACTGGGAGTAGCAATATGGCCACTGCTACACCCAGTCTGCTACTGCGCATGACCGGGTGTACAAATATGGCAGCTGCGTCAGTAACTGCGCATGAGCATGGCAAGACTTTGTTATAATCTGGCCAATCAGGAGAAACCTGGGTCTGCGTGCACTGTGGCCAGTGTCCTCTAGGTGGTGTTATTTTGGGGACAAACTTATACAGACAGACTAAGGCTTTCATGTAAGTAGATAAGAAAGCAGGGCATTCTAGGACCTTTCAGGAATAAGGCTCTACCGATAGCTTGACCTATGTTTCTGTTATTTATAATGAATTTTGTAACTCTCCACATAAAAATATCATTCATAGCCGGAGGATTAGGCACAGGCGTTACTAAAGCATTTAGCTTTCTGATAACAAGGTACAAACAGTAATTTTAAGATGAAAGAGACTATGGAAAAAGCATCTATAATATCATTAGCATCCAATTACTGTGATAAGAGTTTTCATTCAGTATCGATATGATAATGTGACTCAGGAGTTATAGGGGAACATTTACAATGTGACCTGCGGGAGTTAAATTATCGATAGTTACAAATTTTAGCTCAGTGGTGTTATGTGCCAAAATTCACAGCTTTCTGTCCTTTTTGTGCTACTTTCACCAATTATGAAAAAGTAAATGGGGTTTAGTGGGTGGGAAATGGTCTCCTATCGATTGAGGAATTTCCATAATTTATTCGAAAAATTAGAGAAACTATAGAGCATAAAGTGGAATTACCGTACTTTTATTTTCAATAATTATTCCGTATTTAGTATAGTTTGCTTAAAAGTATCACACTTGTTGCAGAAAAATAAGCCACATCGTATGAAAAATACAAAGATTCTGCCTCTTAGAATGCGGTAAGATAAATACAATTTTTTTCTGAAATGTGCTATCATGTCGCAAAAGTATTACAAGGAAAAGAACTACATAGGTTTGGTAACAGGTTAATAATACTGAGCCAGAGAATAAAATTAAAGGGGAATTCCTGGGAGATATAACTTTTTTGTACTGTCCCTGCCCTCCTACATGATGAAGCAGAGCCGTACACTGCAGTTCTAGGATCTATAGATCACTTATAAATCAATAAAATCATATCTGCTCCTCAGCTCTCACCCCTCCTTTAGGGGACAGAGAAATTCAGTCATGCTGCAGCAGTGATCAGGAGGTGTGTCAGGGCTCCAGGATCATCTTACGTTCCCACCCGCTCACACTTTTGTATGGGCAGGGGGTGTGGCTGCCGGCCCCATCGTCACACTACAATCCTGTCTCCTGGAACTTTCTATGGATCGTCACTGTCTCCTCAGTCACAGCAAAGCATCCAGATATCTGTGCAGCACCTGTTAGACATGGTATAATCCCAAGGTTCCATTATCAGGGGCAGGATTGTACTGTGACAATGTGGCTGGTGGCCACGCCCCCGTCACACCCCCTGTCACTGCTGCAGCTTCATTGAATTTCTCTGTTCTGTGAGGGAGGGGTGAGAGCTGAGGAGCAGAAGTGTGAGGGGGTGGGAATGTAAGATGATCCTGGAGCCCCCAGAGTCCACGCCCCGACACACCTCCTGTCACTGCTGCAGCTTCATTGAATTACTCTGTCCCCAGAGGGAGGGGTGAGAGCTGAGGAGCAGAAATGATTTTATTGATTTATAAGTGATCTATAGATCCTAAAACTGTCCAACTCTGCTTCATCATGCAGGAGGGCAGGGACAGTACAAAGAAGTCTTATCTCCCTTTTAAATTGATTGTTGGCACTTTCAAAAAATGAAGGTCTGAACAGGTGCATAACTAAACATACTGTAGTTTAAGACAGTTGCACTCAAACAAGGGGCAAGGTTGCGAGCGGTGAACATAGGAATGTGAATATGTATTACTGCTTAAAACAATCATGAAAAACAAATGTTGGGGTTTCTATAAATCTGGACATTTGTGTTTGCTAATTATCTCATCTTTTTCAAACGTTTTTCCAAACATTTTTCCATTTTTTTCTAAGCAGTAATGCATATTCACATTCCTAAAAAGGATAGTAAAATATGGACATGGATCAAAAGTGGATGAAAATCAGGTCTAGCATATTGATGAATATTGGTTAATTTTTCATGTATGAGAAAAGCGACTTAAAAGAATTTGTCAGCAGTTTTTTGCTATTTAATCTGAAATCGGCATAATGTAGGGGTAGAGAGCATTTTTCAAGGGATGTGCCACTTGCTCAGCAGCTTGCTGTAGTTTCAAAACAATAAGTGTTTTATCAGCAGGAAATTATCACTGCAGGATTAGATAACACATGCCAGGCAATACAGTTAATATGTGTGACCTCACCCTATGTCACCCTGGGTCGAGAGAACACTTGGCGTGCAGCACAAAAGGACAAAAATAGAGGTAAACCAGCTAAGATGTAAAGGAAGGCGTTGGGGGGTCCTTTTCTCCATGCCTGATCATGTGCCTAGACCATGGCTGACCCTGGACTTGCCCTGACTGGTTCACAGGCCAGCAAGTCTTACTGCTAATATAAAGATCTTTCTTTTATTTCTTAATAAACCTGAGGAAGGCTACCGTAATAAATATAGCCGAAATACGGTGTATTTTAGTTAACATTTTAATAAATTCTCCAGTTCTATATATTATCTTGCACTTGGATTCCTTGGGGAGTGCCACATCTAAACTGGTTGGATTCCTTCCAAATATACTAATATTAAGTCAACACAAGGGAGGGGAGACAAACAAATTATTTTCCAATGACTCCCCTGGAAAGATCACCACAGCTTTCTCCAGAGACAACTCCTTAACAGGTCAGCATAGATTGAACTATAGCAGGCATAGGAGAGAGTAAGGAGTGGGTTTATATAGCAGAAGGGAGTGGCAGCAGCTGAGATTACAACTACATGTTAATCACAGCAGGACGGAAAAGAAACCTTAATCCCTTCAGCACTGGATGGAATTTAATTAGCTCCTACTCAGGATAAACAATGAGTGGGCTCTAAAGAGGATCTGTGTTCAACTATGCAGAGGTAATGGTAGCGATCTATTAGAAGCATTAAAGCATTAAAATTAAATGTACAGTATGCAGGAAGCTGCCAATCAGGGTTGAGGGTGGTGTTATACACAGCTCAGGAGTTATAGTCCTGCTACATCTACTGCAGAAAAAAACTGGGATTTTATCAAATCTGCACCAAGCAGTCCAGTAAGTGACAAATCGCTGGAATCAGGTGCTCTCTGTTCCTACATCATGTGGCTCCTAGATATAATAGCAAACACCTGCCAACAGATTCTTTATAAGGTTGAAGTTTTTTTTTTTTAATTAGAGGATGGCTGTAATAGTAATTAGTATTTCTAAAGTTTTTTCATTATTGTATTCTTTGACATTCCTTTTCTCCTTCTATTTGATGGGTTCTCAAGGCTATTAGTGATCGCCTCCACCTTTATACTTTCCCTGAACGCCTTCTATGTTTTCCTAATAAATTAGATGATGGCCCAGGTTAATTATAATTTGATATCATATTAATATTCTTATTTATCCATAGCATGCAATTTGGATTATGTTCTCATTACTTTTGATCTTCATTCCTTAAATTACATTAAGCAGCAGAGCCGTCCTATTCAAAGCCTTATATTACGTATGATTATTGCTGGAGGCTAAAACATATCGGAAGCAGCACTAAATTCCATCATAACATTAAAACAAGTTCATTAGCAATATTTTGATACAGCCAAACAGCCAAAGGCTATCAGAGCTCATCTTCTGACCACATTTTCATCAAGCCTGTAAAAAATCAGCTTTTGATAAAGATCACTTTCGATAACATCATTACTTGGTCTAATAGTAACATCTGGGCCAACAAATTGGATTTGTGGCAAGTTGACTTATAGGATCTGTGATATTGTCATAAGTGTGTGGCTTTGACACAAGCAAAAATGATCTTCACAATTGATTTTCCAAGCTGTGAATGCTTCTTATTTGTAGGTAATATTATAGGTGAAATGAAAATGAAGGTCCTTGTCCTGGATCTCTGGGTCAAGATATATGCCACCGAGGCTTTTTTTTAAACTTCTTGCCCTTCCAGGTACCTTTTTCAGCAGTCTCATTATCATCAGAGGCAGGATCCAATAAGTAACACCTCAATACAAAGTTGGGAAAAAAGGTGTCACGTACTCAGATTGCACTGACTTCGCTGATGCTGCTGTGTGTGTTTGTGTTTGCATTTCTTCAGGAGCTGCATGAGGTATGGATGTGAAGGTCTTGTGCTCAGCTGCTGGAGATGTAGGTATAGATGTGAAGGTCTTGTGCTCAATTGCTGGTTGATGTGAGGCTGGGTGTGGCTCACCTTGTGTTCCCTCCCCTGGCCTTTAAGAAGCCTTCACTTTCTTCTGTCAGAAGCCATTGATAGAGTTATTTTCTCTTGGTCACTGAGCTGTGAAGACGGCTTGCTGCTGAGCTGAAGTCTCTCCTGGAGTTCTATTGCCTTGGGAGTAGCTGTGATTCCTGACCCGTGGGTGGAGATAGGAGCCCTCAGCCTAGGGCTAATCAGAAGCATAGGAAAAAAGGGTGGTAGCTCGGACCTCCTCAACATGAGAAGTACCTCCGAGAACAGGGCGAGTCAGGGACCCAGCATCAGGGTCAGATTAGGCTCACCTGACCCCCTTTGCCCATCACACCATCTAGTTACCTGATTCTCTCTCCTCCTAAGTGTGACAAAAGGATCCAATCACAATAGGTGATATCCATGCTGACTCTACTTCCCCTTTCTCACATTGACCTTTTCACATGATCATTAGATGATCCAGTGCAAAAGAGAGGGTCACTATTTATTCTTATGCTGCTAATGTATTGTACATGTTCCTTAAAATTAACAGGAATTTTTTACAAAAAAAAAGTCCCGGTGGGCAACTTAAAACTAGCAGGATTTCTATTTTTTATTGTTAATAAGGATTGTGAAAAATAAACATTACCAAAAGATAAAATAATACATATATAGATTTTAATGTAAAAGATAATTTAACAGTAGGTAATTTTTCTGATGATATCATCCCTTCAAAGAGTAACCAATCAATATTAGAATTTTTATTTAATGAATCAATAGTACATATTAAAATAAGCAACTTTGTAATATATAGTCCTAGCCGAAAGTATTGGAACCCTTGAAATTGTACCAAATAATGAAGTGTGGAGCCCACTGGAACGGGTTACTCGGTACCGGACCGGGGGTACTGCTGGGGATGTCACAGAGGTCTTGGTCCGGACTGTGTCGCGGGTTCCGCAAGTAAATGGGGGGGATATTTACAGGGGAGTTTGTCGTGACGCCACCCACGGGTTTTGGTCAGGATGACCACCGCTGCTGCAGAACCTCCGGGGATGATGTTTGGCAGCTGGAGATGGTACGGCTCTCTGCAGGTAGAGCCTGGTTCCCCGGGGCAGTGGTAGTTAAAGTCTATGATGGATGCTATGGATCTTGCATGATAGGGATGATAGTGGAGACGGTGGCTGCTTGTGAGGGAAATTAGGGCTTGAATACAAGGATCACACACACTCACGGTTTTGAAGTTTTCCAAGACTTTACTGCAGATGTTCTTTAGCAGAGAACTGTCCACAGAGTCTGTACCGGGGCCGGGTTGCTCCCACCCTGTCCGGGTCCTCAGCTTCCCACTGCTGTGCTGTGTGTACCCTGCAGCTGCTTGAGCTGAGCTGCTGGCACTATCTCTCCTCACAGGTACCCCTAATGCTAGGCAACTTGAGTCTTTCCGTGTGCTACTGACCCCGCCGTGTTGCTTTGCTGAGGTACAGTGTAGATCTACAACCTCCACTATCCCGGTGTTTACTGTGCTACGTGTGTCAGTCACAGTTTCGGATCCGGTATCCGGTCTGTGCGCTCCTCCGGGGCGAGTTGTGACGTCACTCAGTCTCCCAGATGTGTTCCTCTGTTTCTTGTGCTCCTTCCCTCAGACCCTGGCTAGGCCTGGAATCGAGTAGCAGACTGTAGAGAAGCCTGAGGCAGCCTATTTACGCTACAGTCTCTTCCTCAGTTCTCCCAGGAACTGAACTGAACTGCTTCCTCTTGACCCAGAATATATAAGGGAGCTGCTTTAGCTCCCCCTTCCTGCCCAGAGGTGCTAGTGTAGTGTCAGGTGTTGTATGGGGAGTGAACCCGTGTTGATGTTTCTGTGCCACATTAACCCCTGGGGTGCCACAGAAGTAATTCTCCCAGAAAATTATTGCAATTACACGTGTTTTTGTATACACATGTTTATTTCCTTTGTGCGTATTGGAATGATGGAGAAAGAACAGACGAGAAAAGTCAAATTAAACATCATTTCACATAAAACCATCAAAATGGCCCAGGCAAAATAGTTGGCAACCTCAACTTAAAGCGAACCTGTCACCCCCCGTGGACATCAAAAGCTATAATAGCCACCTTCTGCAGCACTAAGGCTGCATTCAGGGAAGGTGGCTATATGCTTTTGATGCCCTATATTCAGTCAAATATGAAGTTATATAAAGCCTTACACTTAAGACCGCGAGGCGGGGTTTCGCGCTCCTCCGACCCGCCTCCTCTTGTCAATCATTCAGGTCGCCTGCTGCTGCCTCCCCTCATGAACGCGCGGCTCCGTTCTCCTCTATGGAGCCGCGCATGCGCTGTGCACCCGGTGTCCAGGAAGTCGTCGGGCTGCGCGCGCAGCCCGATGACTTCCTGGACACCGGGTGCACAGCGCATGCGCGGCTCCATAGAGGAGAACGGAGCCGCGAGTTCATGAACGACTGTGAGGGGAGGCAGCAGCAGGCGACCTGAATGATTGACAAGAGGAGGCGGGTCGGAGGAGCGCGAAACCCCGCCTCGCGGTCTTAAGTGTAAGGCTTTATATAACTTCATATTTGACTGAATATAGGGCATCAAAAGCATATAGCCACCTTCCCTGAATGCAGCCTTAGTGCTGCAGAAGGTGGCTATTATAGCTTTTGATGTCCACGGGGGGTGACAGGTTCGCTTTAAGGGCAGAGACACACTATGCAAGATGCATGTGAGTATCTCGCATGACTCACCCGGCCCCTGCCTCTCTGAATGGGTGCATGTCAGCCAATTGTGTCACTATGCAGCTCCACGCTTGCATCCACAGGACTAGTGGCTGGGCTGGGTAAGTCATGCGAGAAGTATGCGAGGATCTTGCATGCAACTTGCATAAGTGTGTCTCTACCCTAATATTTGGTTGCACACTTTAGAATAAATAAATTAAATTAATCACTTTGTATAACCGTTCACACCTGGAAGTTCGCTCATATATAGGGAAGACGGTGTGTCACGGTCCGCGCTGCTGTCTCAATGGAATCACAAGGAATGGATGTCTACAAGAAGTCACAAGGAAAGCCTTCCTGTCACTGTCACTTGCTGAGTATGGTATTTAAGGGGTTAGATTTTAGTGTGAGTGGGCAAATCTGTGCAGTGGTGAGCATCTCATAACATCTTCTGGGGATATAATCAGTACTCATCAGTAATGGGCAATTGCTCACTGTACAGTTTGATACTGTATTCTAGTGATGTATTCAGGTACTGATGGTGGTTTTGGTACTGTATTCAAGTACTGATAGTGGTTGTGGTGATGTATTTCCATAATGATGGTGGTTCTCGGGAAGCATTCATGTACTGATGGTGGTTTTGGCGAGGTATGCTTGTACTGATGGTGGTTTTGGTGATGTATTTCTATAGTGATAGTGGTATTGATGCTGTATCTCTGTATTGCTGGTGGTTCTGGAGATGTATTTCTGTACTGACATGTAGCAACCCATAACTGATCAGATAACATGAAACATGGCTATTAATAAAGTGTTGTGCTGTCTGACAAATTGAGGGCTACAATATCTGTATTTATGTTAGCAACATTAATTACAAAATCAAACTCTGTAGCATGCCAAATCTTAACAGTGTGTAAAATATTCACTGTCAGGATTTGGTTCTTTTTGCCAGTTCCAGTGATAATTACATAACCACTCATATGCTATTTTCATACTTAGGGTCAAGAGCCAAGTAGCCTCTCTTTCTGCTTCTCTAAATGAAGCAGGAGCTGAAGTATTTCACTGAACATTAAGGCCCAGTTACACACACAGATAATTGTGCAGAGATTGTTCGCAGATCTCTGGTTGCAGTGAAATCATGGACACATTGTTACATTTTTACACGGCCACAAAATAGAACAATGTGTCCATGATTTCACTGCAACCAGAGATCTGCCAACAATCTCTGCACAATTATCTGTGTGTAACTGGACCTTTAAGGGAATCAGGAAGAACAGATTGTTGACACATTATTGTATGTATGCATATGAGAGGTCACATTCCATAACTACTCAGATCACTCAATCTGACAACAGATTTTTGCTATGTAATCTGAAAACAGCAAGGTTTAGGAGTTAAAACAGATTTCCACATAGCATCTCTTATCAAGCTTATGCTGCTGTTGACTTACAATGTTTTTTTAACTCTAGGAGATTATCATTGCTGGACTACATCCTCCTCATTTGACAAGCCGCTCACTGTCTATAGACATTGTACATAGAGAGCTTGGTGTGAGCTGGTTGGCTTTCTCAACTCTGCTGCATTGTGAAATTTATAAACTGTGTGAGAACTGCTGTTCTCAGTAAACTTAGTGATACATCGTTGGATTCATGGTAGTCTATGGTGCTGGATCTCGCTGGATCTGACAAAAAATCGGATCCGGGAGCCGGACGTTGGAGTCCAGCAGTGAGCTCAGCTGAACTTCAGCAGATGGAGAGCTCCCCGCTGATATTTCAGAACCGCGGCCAGCTCCCCTGCTAGCCTCAATTCTGACATTTCAGCAGGGACAGCTCCTGCTGCTGTGAAATGCCGAATCCGGCTGCAAACTGGACCGGAGGGCATATTTACCCTCCGGTTCTGTTTCATAATCGGGTCCTGAACTGTCAGGTTCACACACCGGACAGCCCCGGACCGGATCTTGTCGTGGTGTGAAACCAGCCTAACCCCTTCACGACCTTGGATGTGATAGCACGTCAAATGTCATGTCCCTGCCTTTGATGTAGGCCAAGCCGCATCTCTCCCTGCACATGATGGCTGATTTAAAGGGAACCTGTCACCAGGTTTTTGCCATCCCATCTGAGAGCAGCATAATGTAGAAACAGAGACCCTGATTCCAGCGATGTGTCACTTACTGAGCTGCTTGCTGTCATTTTGATAAAATTAGTGTTTTCTCTGTTGCAGATTTAGCAGTCTGTGAATATGCCAGACTACCAGGCAGCTGGAGAAGTATACTGCTAATGATAATCTCCAGCTGATTAAACAGTGATTTTATCAATACTACACTGAGCAGCCCAGTAAGTGACACATCGCTGGAATCAGGATCT
This sequence comes from Allobates femoralis, assembly GCA_033576535.1. NCBI lineage: Eukaryota > Metazoa > Chordata > Amphibia > Anura > Aromobatidae > Allobates > Allobates femoralis. The sequence continues at coordinate 40,241,236 of JARQOC010000011.1, read as the reverse complement.
CGGGTCCTATACTATGCTATTCTCAGATTAGGTTGCAAAAACCTGGTGACAGGTTCCCTTTAATCAACCATTAGGTGCCTTTAACAGTTGCCTGTGGCTGTTAACCAGTTAAATCCCACTGTCAGAGATTGATTTAATCCTCGCCGGCAGGGGGACCCATGACGTGATCGCAGGGCACCTATGGGTTGCCTTGACAGTCAGGGGATCAGCTGATGACTCCTGTGTCTGTCATTATGATCCTTATGTGAAAGCCAGCTGTGAGCCACCATTGATAAGAGTGGTGATTTCTGGTGATGCTCTGCTTTGCATAGCACAAGTGATCGGACGATTGCAGCTTCAAGTCTCCTAATGAGGCTAAAATAAAAAGTAGAAAAGATTTTTTTACAATATGAAAAAATAAAGAAAACAAAAGTTCAAATCACCCCCTTTTGCCCTATTAAAAATAAAACTAAGTATTTTTAAAATACACATATTTGGTATTGCTGCATTCGTAAAAGTCTGTTCTATCAAAATATAAAATAAATTAATCTGATTGGTAAACGGCAATAAGAAAAAAATATCAAAGCACCAGAATTATGTTTTTTTGTCACTGTAATGATGCAATCAAAGGCGATCAAAACATTGTATATAACATAAAATGCTATCAATAAAAGTGTAAACTCGGGGTGCAAAAAATAAGCCCTCACATAGCCCCAGATCCTGAAAAATGAGAGGTGTTGTGGGTCACGGAAAATGACGACATAAGCAAAATTTGCTTTTTTTCTAATTTCACAAAAAAAATTAACACTTAAAATTTTTTTATTAATAATGCCCTGCCAATGTTACCATATAGTAAACATAGTAAATAAAAATACAAAAACAATACACAGTTTTTTTGCAAATTTAACAAACCTGGAATTTTTTTCCTGCTCTGCAGTGCATCAGATGATAATATCAATCAAAAGTACAATTCATCCCACAAAAAACAAGCCCTCAAATGGCTATGGGAATGGAAAAATAAAATTGTTATAGCTCTTGGAAGAAGGTGAGGAGATAAACAAAAGTGCAAAAATGGAGAATAGCAAGTTGAGCTATGTAGAAGTGCCCTTCACCCCCCTCCCTGCTGTTTGTTAAACTGACACCGGAATGAAGACGACTGGTTGCACATAACGGGTGAGTGCCCTTTTTTTCTGATGAATTTCCATTTGTTGAAATACTTAAGTAAGTGAGTACACCCAGTGCATTCGCATATAGGCTGTCTGAGCCGCTCTCCAGAGGTCCGTGATCTGAGGTGGTGCCCGGCTTTTTTCTATATGATGGTCTAAGCTATATATAAGGGAAGTGCTGATTCCACTGGTGCAATAAAATCCAGATTCCTATGTCAGAATGTTCCTTCTCTATTGACCAAACCATAGATATGCATGAAATCAGCTTTCAAGCCTGATCACCTGATTTCTAAAAAAAAGGAAAGGGATGGCTTTGGACCACTGACAAAGTTGTATAGATATTACATTGTCACTTTGTCAGAGATGTTCATCAGATTTTGTAGTCAGCACCAGAGTGGCCACTAGGAATTTCGGAGCCCCTTACTGGCAAACGTTTGGGGCCCCCCTCAGATTTCGGCCAGCCTCCACCCCAGTACATATATCTATATATCTACATATATGTACCGTATATACTCATGTATAAGCCGAGTTTTTCAGCACAAAAATTGTGCTGAAAAGTGCCCCCCTCGGCTTATACACGAGTCAGTGACGGCTCAGAGTGTGTGGGGCCGGTGTCCGGGGGCTGGAGGAGGTGGGGGAGGCTGTAATAGGAGCGGGCGGTCAGGTGCCCCCGCTCATTAGTGCAATGCAATATGCACTGCATCCCCCTGTCCATCAGCGGCAGGGGGAGCGGTGCATAGTACACTGCACTATGTCAGTGCTCCTCCGCCCCCCCCTGTGGTAGTATACAGCAGCCCCCCCATGTGGTATAAACAGCCCCCCCCGTTGCTGCCGCACACCTGTAAAAAGAAGAGCTTTCATACTTATCCTCCTCGCTGTCACCGCACGCATCCTCCGCTCTCCTTCCTGCTTGTACCCGCCGTCCATCCATATGACCGCGCACAAGTAATGACGTCATTACTTGTGCGCGGTCATATGGATGGACGCCGGGTACAAGCAGGAAGGAGAGCGGAGGATGCGCGCAGTGACAGCGAGGAGGATAAGTATGAAAGCTCTTCTTTTTACAGGTGTGCGGCAGCAACGGGGGGGGGCTGTATATACCACAGGGCGGGGGGCTGCTGTATACTACCACAGGGGGGGGGGGCTGCTGTATACTACCACAGGGGGAGACTGCTGTATACTACCACAGGGGGAGACTGCTGTATACTACCACAGGGGGAGACTGCTGTATACTACCACAGGCGGAGACTGCTGTATACTACCACTGGGGAGGCTGCTGTATACTACCACTGGGGCTGCTGTATATACCTCTGTGGCTGCTGTATACTACCACAGGGGGAGACTGCTGTATACTACCACTGGGGAGACTGCTGTATACTACCACTGGGGAGGCTGCTGTATACTACCACTGGGGCTGCTGTATAAACCTCTGTGGCTTCTGTATATTACCACTGGGGAGACTGCTGTATACCACTGGGGGGGCCTGTATACCTGTGCTGGGGTCCACCCTCGGCTTATACACGAGTCAATATGTTTTCCCAGGTTTTGGGGGCAAAAGTAGGGGGGTCTGCTTATACAAGGGTCGGCTTGTACACGAGTACATACGGTATATACAAAGACAATAGAGACTACTTTGAGCTGAATACACAATAGAGATTGCTGCTGGCTGTATACACAATAGAGAATACACAATAGACTCTGCTGCTGGCTGTAAACACAATAGAAAATAGACAATAGAGACAGTTGCGGGCTAGATACACTACAGAGATGCCTATGGGTTTTATACACAATGGAGAGGCCTGCGAGCTGTATACACAATAGAGACGGCTGTACGATGTAGTGTGGACCTGTATATACAGTATGGTTCTGTGTAGGAGTCGGGAACAGGAGAGGCAGACATAAATACATCCATACATCATACTCACCAGACACGGGCAGCAGCTCCAACATTCAAAGTCTGTCGGTGCGCTGCAGTGACTTCCTGTTTGTACTGCATACGGCAGGCTATTAGGTGCTTGTGCAGTACAATGAATATGTCAGTCTCAGCCAGCCAGGTCCCCTCTGCTTTTGCGGCCGCAGACCTTCGCGGTGATTGGCAGGAGAGGTCCATTGAAGAGGTGAAGGAGCGGGGACAGAGGGATAGAGTGGTGCCAGGTTAATGAAGCAATAAATAATTACTCCGGGGCCAGGTCGGCCGGGCCTCAATCTCCTCCGGGCCCATCACAGGAGTCAGAGCAATAATGCCCTAATCGCGGCCCTGGTCATCACTATATGGGAATTTAGCAGCCAAACTTTCATCTGAATTTACAGAATTTTATCAAAATCTAAAATTCAGCAGCTGCTAAAATTATTTGCAGGATCACAGGGTAATAACAGTAACTTCTACAAGAAGAAAAAATTAACACTAAGTATTAAATATATAATTTACCTGTACTTGTGCGGGGTTCAAGGATACTAAAGTGCGGTCTTCCTTGGTCCATATTTTGCAGGTTTAAGATCTCAAAATCCTGAAAATAAACAAGAACAATTTCATGTATTCAAATTTGTATAGAATTCATAAATTAAATCTTAAGCCATGAGAAACAATATATCACAGGCCAGGATCTATTCTTTCGTTATGCTCAACATTGTTTTTAAAGTGCCTGGTCAGCACAACATGACTTTTCGAGCTGTGGCACTCCGTGCACCCTCACCATGGGTAATCAGATCACTACACCTTCCCATCTATTTTTTGTCAAATATGCCTGCTCTATGGCTTATTTGCTTCCCCTTCCAGTCACAGAGATCATGTGATTGACAAGTGCTTTAATGGAGCAGGTGCTGCACACATTAGCTCTACAGTTGAGGCAGGAGGCTGCGGATTTCCCCTGTAACTGGGTGTAATGTCGGCTCCAGTTACAGGTGAGAACAGCAATTGAAAAAAATGTATTTAAATGCAAAGGGTGTTTAATGGGGGCAGAAGGTTTTAAATCAACAAAAATAAATAAAAATACAAAAAATATAGTCAAATAAAAAAAAGAAGATGCTGCAAATTTATATTTTTGTTTCTACATGCAAAAACAAATTTCCTATATAAAAATGTATTTCTGATTAAAGGGTAACACAATTTAAAATGTAATTTCATGACCTTTTGTGGCCTTAAATTTTTTTTAGAAAAAGTGAAAATCACCATCTTATTTAATTTGCATTTTCTACTGGTATTGGGAAAAAATTAAAAATACAAAAACAACATAAAAATTAATCTCCATTTATTTTGAAAAAAAAAAAAAAAAATTGAATAAGTAAGTGTAAAAAAATCATGTGGTTCTTAAAGCAACATGTTAAAAAAAATGGGGTCATGAATAAGAAAATTGTCTAATTTTGACCTTGTTATAAATTATTCACATGCATCATGCACTGCTCAAGATGTTAAACCAATAATGACTAAGTGCCATAATTTTAATGAGCTTAGTTATGGACTTTAACCCCAGAAAATTTTTAAATTTATGGAGCAGAGTTAAAGTTCCTGCTCCTTCAGTCTGGCATGAGTTTGGTTCCAGACATATCCACAGACCCTGGGATAAAGATAGGGCAGATACATAGCGCTCATTTATGGCTATGATGACCATTGACTTTCTGAAGACAGTGACTTGGGGCACAACAATGGTATGTCTTACTCTGTAACTGGGACTCCTATGGATGCCCTAATTACAGTGGAAAAAGTGTAAAATAAATGTAAAAAAAACATATTTCTGAGATGTTTATGATCTCTTACAGGTCAAACTTTGATATTTATCTACTTACATATCGTGTTTCCCCAAAAATATGACATACCCTGAAAATAAGGCCTAGTGGGGTTTAGTCAGGCTGCTAAATATAAGCCCTTCCCCAAAAATAAGACATAGCAAAAACATTTTTTTTAAAGGCATGCCTGCCGACCAGAGGAGCAGGGCATGCAGCTGAGAAGGATACCATACGATACTGCTATTGCTGGAGCCCACCACCGCTGCTGCCGCCGCCTTTATTCATTCCTGCACATCATCCTGTAGGTATAATATTTCAGGTGCCGTTCAGAAGGGCTCAAGCCACCTGTCATAAGGGTCACAGAAGAGGATAGGGTCGCAGCATAGCTACAGGCAGCCAAGACCCATCAAGTCCAGCGCAGTAGGGTGGCCGCAGAACTCGCCATGTATGGAGGACCTTAACTTGCTCCCAGGCTCCGGACCCCTAAGACCTCTTGTGGACAGTGCCCTGGACAGACTGTTCAGTAAAGGTAACGGAGACCACAATCCCTGTGTCTGTTGGTTATTTTGCACGCTAAGTTCTGCACCCCCAACGGCCTACTCCTTCCATCTAATGGTTGCCCTGGGGATCTGCCCCTCCCGTGGGGAGCTAAGCCATCACAGCTGCAACCCCACCATCCCCAGAGGTCTCGAACGAAGTAGTGGCCCTACAGACCGTCTTCCACGGGTGGCGTCACGACTAACTCTTTTTATTTTATTTTTATTTTTACCCCTTTCAATCCTCTTTTTACTGACTGACCAATAGGGTACCACGGACTGGATCACGCCACTGTGACAGCCCACAGCCCCGACGACGTAAGGAGGGCCTAGTTCGAGTACCTCATGGCCTCCTCTGTTGCGAGTCAGATTCTTTCCACCTTGGTTAAATTCAGTACTCCTGGATTGAGGAAACAGTTTTGTACACACAAAGACATAAAATGGCAATACAGTAAATAATGAACAAAGTCTCAAAAGGTAAAAGTACAAAAAAACTAAATAACAGAGTCTCAAAAAGGAAAAATTAGAAAAACCTAGAAAGAGTGTAGGAAACAGTCACTACGGCGTTTAGTCCTTCCACTGATGGCTGAAGAAAAGTTATTTAGGAAAGTGTCTTTATCACAACCAGTCCTGTGGTTTTATTGGTCCATATTTGATTAAAAGTTCACAAATACGTAAAAGTTCATACAGAAAGTCCTGTAGGCATGGTACGCTTGGTGGTTGCATTGTCACTTAGTTACCTTGGAAAAACACACATATTCACAGAGTTGCATAAAATAAAACAAAACATATTTACATTATAACCCTTGTTACCCTTGTCCACTTCTCTGGTTAGCTATCCCTGTAACGGGCTGGAGCCTGACCTCTATTACTACGTGTGGACCTACGCAGCACAGGTGTTTCTGTTTGGCTATTCTGGTCTGTAGTGTCTACTACTGGTGCACTACTTGCTGATCTGGCTGTGGATCTGAGTGGTTCTGGTATGGCAGCAAGTCGGACTTTGGCTTACCATGCGACTGACAGGCTCACCAACAGCACAGGGCTGACTTTTTGGCTCCTGCTGGGCTGGTTCTTCAGCCCTCTTTGGAGTCTGTACGGGTGGTTATGCTGCTCTTGGGGGAAGGTCAGTACAGGGACTACAATGGTCCATTGATCTGGGTCCAGGTCTTGGGAAGACTCCCAGTATGGTGTGCATCATCTCATCTCTCCCTGGCCGAGACTAGGGTATGGCCAGGGGCTTTTCTTGGCTCTTCATCTGCTCAGGGCATGTTTCAGGTGATCCCTGGAGATGGTGGCAGATTGTCTCCCCCGTCCCTGTTGATTAGGCAGACCTTTCGTGGGGTCAAAGTGGGAAGACATCATGGTAAGGTTTTGCCTCCCACTGGTCATCCAATTTGTGGGTCTGCCTCTTTCTCTTTAGGAGCTGCTCTCCTGGTACCAGGGGTATGCAGGTGCTTTTCTGGTTGTATTCCTTCCCGTTTTTCTCTAGCATGGACCAGGTTCCTTTCAACGCATTTTTCACCTGCTGTAGCTCTGTTGACGCTCTGCATCATAGTCTGTCCCTGGGAGATTGTCTTCTGGTGTCCTGTACCCCCATTTTCAGGTCAATAGGCAGTTTGCCAGGTCTTGCTCTTATCAAGGAAGCGGGGCTGAAGTTAGTGGAGTTCACTGGGATGTGATTGTACAGATCCACTAGATCTGGCAGCTTCTCTGGCCACATGTTCCTCTCCTCTAGTGGGAGTGTTTTCAGCAGATCCAACACTACTTGGTTTCACACATGTCATTTGTCTGGGGATGATACGGCATTGTTCTGATCTTCTTGCACCCATACAGGCAGCAGAACTCCTGGAAGACTTCCTCCACTGGACCTTGGTCTGTTAGTACCCGTTCAGGGTAGCCATAGGGTCTGCAGAAGTGTGTCTGGAAGGCTTGTACTGTGGTCCTTGCTCTCAAGTCTTTCAGCGGGTACCACCACCACGAACCAGGAGTATTGGTCCACTACTGTGAGGGCGTATACATAGCCGGACCAGCTTGAGAGTCAACTTCATGTTGTCCAAGGCCACAAGCTCTAGGGGCGGTTTGGTGATAATGGTTGCAGTGGGGCCTGCTGGCTGTCACAGTCCTTTCTTCAGAGCTGCAGGGACCGCAATTCCTGCACCAAGCTTTGATGGCAGCCCTCATACCGACCCAGTAGAACCTCTCACGCAGTAGTATTTCCAGCTTCCATCCTAAGTGCCCGGCCCTGTCGTGGTAGGATTCCAGGATCATCTGGGCGTCTCTCTTCGGGACTACTATCTGCCACTCTACCACGTGGTTCCTGTGGTTGATGTGCCGCCTGCACAGTTTGCCTGAATAGATGAACAGTCGGCCCGCTCCTTCCACAGTTGCTGAGCCTCTGGAGGGCATCTGGGCCTGGGTTTTCGTCCACTTCTTGCAGCAGTTCCTTGATCAGGTTGATGGCAGGGTCACTGTCTTGCATCTCTGCCCAGCGGTGGTGGAGCAATGGGTCCATGTGGCTTCCCGCTTTCCAGGCCACTTTTCCTTACTTCATTGGAACACTGGGACACATTCTTGCAGTGGAAAGCCAGTAGCTCTATTTCTTACAGCTCTTCCGGGTCGCTTCCCACGTCTGGTAGATGCGGCATCCTGGACAGGCGTCAGCATTGCATTCTTGTGCCCTTCCGGTATTTGATGGGGAAGTTGTAGTTGGAGAGCGGACCATCCACTGCTGTTCCAGCACGCATAACTTTGCGGTCTCCAGGTGGGTTAGGAGGTTGTTGTCCGTGTAGATGGTGAACTTTGCAGCAGCCAGGTAGTGTTTGAAGTGTTCAGTCACTACCCACACCACGGCCAGCAACTCTAGCTTAAAGGAGCTGTAGTTGTTGGGGTTCCTCTATGTAGGACAGAGCTTACTGCTGGTGTAGACAATCACTCTCAATGCTGTGATAGCATTGTTACTGACTGTATACAGCTTGGCAATGGTAGCATACCGTGGCAGTTTGGTCCTCCTTCTCCCCACAATTCAGGATGCGTACAGGCACCCTCCCTTGTGGACATCAACCAGACCTCTGGCTGTCAGGACGGTGGGCCTGCTATCTGCATACACGGGCTCCACCAGCACCTGGTAATCTTGCCCTGTAAGGCCTATGGCCGCCCTGCACCAGATCAACATTTCACTCCACCGGGGTATTAAAATGAGGGTTGAGTCGCTACTCTTATGCTGCCGACTTCGCCTTCAGACAGCTCACTTGCTGTCTCTGCATCAGGGCCTTTATCTCTTTCTGCAGGGCCCTCTGTTGCCCGAAGTTGGCGGTCTCGGCAACCTGTTGCAACAACACATTAATCTCGCCCAAACTATTTTCAATGCATTTGTACCTAGTATTAGCATTGGATTACTGGCTCACCAGTCAGCATCTACAACCACCATACCCTGTGCGCTTAGTTCTACTCGCCCTACTTTAATAGTCACTTCTTTAATCCTACTTGTGGAACGGGCTGCCCATTGCTCGTAAATATGGTGAAACTATCATCAGGGGAGTAAACAATATCAGAGTCGCCCAATAGTGCTTGTAAAGGATTTAGGGTATCATAGTTACCTGGGACCCTGTGTCCAACAAAGTGTTCATGGGGATCCCATCCAGCACGACATGCAGGACCGGCTGTCCTCCTACGTACCTGTTGTGCAGTGAGGTGGCCGGATGGGTTTACTCCTGGGGTTGGCCCTCACCCGGGGTTCTTTTAAAGTGCAAGATCTTGCTAGGTGTCCTGCCTCTTGCAGCGGCAGTATGTGTGTGACAAGTGCGGTATTGCTGAATTCGGCACTTGCAGCACTGCATAAAAAACGCTGCTAGCAGCGTTTTTTTTGTGTGGCCCCAAGTGCCGACGGCATTCAGCAATACTGCACTTGCCACCCCTGACTGCAAGCCCATAGAGAATGAATGGAGCTTGCCGATCAGTGCAGCAAGTCAGTTGTTACGCGGCAGATTCGCGACATCTGATGGATCTGCCGGGAATTACACTTTACCCAGATGTGAAAGCATCCTACGTTTTTGCCCGAAATAGGATACTAGCTGCAGAGGACACCAGCTGCAGTGCAGGCAGACCCAGGTATCTCTGATTGGCCAGATTGCAAAAAAAAACATCTCATGCACAGTAACTGATGTAGCAGCTATCTTTGGACACCAAGTCATGCGCAGTAGCTGGCCGTGTGTGGCAGTGGCTGTATTGCTACTCCAGTTCATTACTTTAGGAAGTGATGTGGCATAGACTTTATTAGAATTTTAGCAAGGGTCCTGGAATAAACCCACAGTGGGGTGCAAAGGAGGTCAATACCCCCTTGCACAGGCTACACCGCTACTCCCACCAACTAACCACGAAGCACAACATACATTCAGTAGGCGTGACCGCCTTCTTCATTGATGGGCAAGAACAGCTTCTTTGGTGGCAAGGAGACATTTCCTCCCATCTACTAGAATCATCAAGGGCAACCTTCGACCGGCCCTCAACCTCGCCCCTGAGTGATAGGCTGGGAATTTCAAAAGTGCTGCAAAAAACTTCGTGTAATTCTGCACACCTTGATAAAGGATGTTGTATCCTTAGGCCTCATCCCGCTCATTACACAAATACATAACACCTGACTGCTTCATCCAATAAGATTCGAACTTGAAGTTGGGAAATCTTTATAAAAATTTTAAGAAAAAACTCAGATCTTGGAGCAGGAAAGTCACAATAGTAGCAGCTTGAGGCTTTTTAACTCTACTTACTGTATGTCCCCAAGAACAACCCGGTACATGCAGGAAACAGCACGCAGCTGATATGACGGAGTATTTTTGAGAACGTGCTCCTTTAAAACCATATTAATAGACTGAGACTCTCAGTGCACATTATGCGCTGTCCTCTCCCTCCCTCATGTTTCATTTGTATCAGCAAAAAGCTATAGGAAGGTATTAATCTGCTTAACATTTCTAAGTACATCATCCAGCGGATTTTGATTTTTTTTTATCTTACATATGCTCTACAGAGTTACTGGCAAAAAAAAACTGTACATTTTCTTCATTTCATCCTTTCAACATCAAATGGTAAGCAGCAAAAATTGGATCAAACTTCAAAGCTTGTACTGTGCTCCAAGTCACAGAAAGACTCCTCCATTTCACATATTGAATTCGAGCAGGATATCAAAGTGCTACCAAAGAACCTGAGGTCTTTACTAAAATAGAGGCTGTAACATCTGTAGCTAAGCGGAGTGCACAGACACACCACCTCGGGGAGCAGCTCGCGTTTTATTCTCCGCAGCAAATTTTCAGCCTTTTGATACTCTCTTTTCACTGTACCTCCCTGTCTTTCTACAGAACTCAAGTTCTTAGCAAGCGGGGCTTTTGTCTCACCGACTTCAAAACATAACTAACGGTTTCATGTTCACATGGTTCAGCCAAATAGCCGTGAACACAACTATGAACAGTAGACAGAGGAATGTGGAGTAACAATGCGGTGTTCAGAGCCTACACGTAAGACTACCTTCTCCAACTCCGGGTCCGGGCTGGTTGACTCTGTGAAATGAGCGGTGTCACAATCCTCTTGCCTGGGAGAAGAGAAATGAAGATTAAGTGATTTATGATCAAGGAAATACAATTACTCAATACATTACTTTGTAAAAAAGTACAGGAAATAGAACACATCATGGACCAAAGAACTGAACCAATATTTTCAATTTTTTAATATTTTATGTATATTGGACTTTTAAAGTTTGGTATCTATACAAATATTCAATATTGATCCTGAAAAGTTATAGAAAGTATCCCTCTGAGATCAGTGCTGACACCCTGACATATTATACGGGATTCACATCATCTAAAACCAGGGCAGGTATGCATAGGTGACTTTTTTGGCTATTTCCTTCTCACATACAGGGTGAGCCATCTATATGGATACACCTAAATAAATGGGAATGGTTGGTGATATCAAATTCATGTTTGTGGCACACTAGTATATGGGAGGGGTAAAACTTCCAGATGGGTGGTGATCATGGCGGCCATTTTGAAGTTGGCCATTTTAGATCCAACTTTATTTTTTTAAATGGTAAGAGAGTCATGTGACATATCAAACATATTGAGAAATTCATCAGAAAAACAATGCTGCGCTTGGTTTTAGTGTAAGTTTAATGTCCACAAACAGGAAGTTGATATCACCAACCATTCCCATTTTATTTAGGTGCATCCATATAAATGCCCAGCCTGTATACTGTACATCAACACAATTTTTGAGAATGAAAAATCTATCACAGTGCCCCCATAGTAGAGGACGATACAGAGCAGTTACAGTTTTTTTATGTATGGGCAGAGCATGTAGCATATCAGAGCACTCATGCCTGATCTCAGACATGGGGGGACAGTGCCACATTGATTACATTCACAAAAAGCAAATTTAAGTCACACGGGGTCACATATTGCCTCTTGAGCCATCAATTGGGCACCAATGCCCTAGTTTTAAACTGTCTTTACAGTATATTTGTCAAATGTTTAGAGCCAAGCCCTCATCTCTATCCATATATCCAAGCCCATGCCACCTCATGCTGACTCCAACTGAAAAATATTTCTCAGATCCGATACGTGACTTGACTAAGAAACTGCAAAAACACTTGTGCATGCCCTCACCATCTCCTGCCTCGACTACTGCAACCTCCTGCTCTCTGGCATCCCATCTAGCACTCTTGCAGCCCTCCAATCTATCCTAAACTCTGCTACATTACTAATCCACACACCTTCCCGCTATTCCCTGGCCTCTCCTCTCTGCCAAGCCATTCACTGGCTCCCAATTGCCCAGGAAAATCAGTTCAAAACCCTAACCATGACATACAAAGGCCAGGGCCACACATACCATCCATTTTTGGCTTAAATCCGTTTTTGGGATCATTTTAGTCTTTTTTTTTCAAAGTCCAAAAACGCATATGCGTTAACGCATGTGCGTTTGCGTTTTTCAAAAACACATGTGTTTTTGTGCAGCGTCCCAAGAAATGCTGCTAGCAGCGTTTTTGGGTGCATTAAAAAAACGCATGCTTTTTTTAACATAGGTACTTTGCATTAATGCATGCGTTAACGCATTGCGTTTTTTAGATGCAAAGGCCAGGGTCACACATGACCATCAGTTTTTTCCTTTCCAAAACAGGATTCCGTTTTTGGGAAATTACATTTTTGCATCTAAAAAATGCAGTGCGTTAACGCATGCATCTCCCATAGGGCCCCATGTTAAGAAAAAAGCATGCATTTATTTTTAATGCACCCAAAAACACTGCTAGCAGCGTTACTTGGGATGCTGCACAAAAACGCATGCGTTTTTGAAAAACGCAAACACACATGCATTAACGCATATGCGTTTTTGGGCTTTGAAAAAAAAAAAAAGACCAAAATGATCCCAAAAACGGATTTAAGCCAAAAACGGATGGTATGTATGACCCTGGCCAAAAATGTAATTTCCCAAAAACGGAATCCGGTTTTGGAAAGGGGAAAAAACTGATGGGTATGTGTAACCCAGGCCAAAGCCATCCATAATGCATCTGTTACATGGTCTCCCAGTACTTATCTACATGCAACCTGCGATCCTCTCAAGATCTCTTTCTCCCTTCCCTTCTTATCTTTTCTTCCCACAACCACATACAAGATTTCTCCTGTGCATCCCCTATACTCTGGAACTCTCTGCTTCAACATATCAGACTCTCATCTACTGTGGGAATCTGTAAAAGGAACCTGAAGACCCCCCTCTTCCATTAAGCCTACAACCTGCAGTGAGCCTCAGTCCACTAAACTGCCGCACGACCAGCCCTACCAACTCCTCACAGAAACAAGCTCTCACCTGAAGCTGAGGGGGCAGCTAGCTGTTATTTTCTGACTAAAACCAGTCAAACCACATTTTGTTACTCAAGGTTGTACACTCACACCTGTTCAAAGCAGAGATAAAACTGGATTGAATCACTGACTGGTAACCCCAACTTACGATTTTACTTACAAAAATGCTTTGTCCCAATTAATTTGCACAGCACTGTATGCACCTGTTCACATGTAAAGCGCCATGGAATAAATGGCCTATAATAATATGTAATAAGAATAATTTCTAGCTTACTTAAAGGGACACTGTCAGGTCATTTTTCAGTATGATACTAATATAACCGTTGAATAGTGCCTGGGTAGACCTATTAAAAACATGTAAAATCATTACTGTACCTTCTGTAGTTTCCATGTTATCAGCATTGTCAGACCCTGCAGGAAGCTCTTGGATTAGTCCTCTCCATTATAACCAAATAGGAATAGTTTGGCTGCTGTATAAACTGTCATGTGTTATGCACTCCCTCTCAGCAGCTCTCTCCTCCCTCTCTCCTCCCTCCTCCCTATGCTCTCAGTGCAGTGTAGCTTCAGTTCCCATAGGATACATCAAACAAGAGAGAAGAAGCTGCACACAGGTATCGCTTTTGTTCATGCGGTGTTTATTTCATGCCATGGGGTACATGAAGTGAGGTTCTCGGGGTGGGAGGGCAGGGTGGTTTAGTAGCAACGGCTGTTTCGCGCCGCAGAAGGTGCTTCAACTGGCAATACGGGCATCAGTTCACAAAGGAGCTTCTGTTCTGATGAGGGAATGGAGGGAGATAGCAATTACAGATCTGCCTCATCTAGACTCCATTTGTTTCTCTAAGCAGGTATCCCTGCTGTGACAGTTTCTGTGTTGTATTTGACCTCTTATGATGCTGCAAACATAGAGAGCAGAGAGGAGGATACAGCCCCCCAGTGATCTCCTGTGCAGTGATGCGGTGTGAATGAGTTGCCCACTGGGCCTTGGGTACTCGGAACGGGCCCTCTGGCTGTTGTCGTGTGGGGCTGCAGGATGTTATGGTGTCGTAACCCAGCTTCGTGGTCCTGGGCGAGTCAATAAAAGGGGGAAGCAGTTGTTAGAAATAAATTGTGACGCCACCCGTGTTTTGCGGTTAGAGGTAGCCACCACTGCAGTCGGGTCCCCATGTGAATGATGGGGATGCAGCAGAGATGTTGTGCACTCCACGGGTAGGGCTGATCCCAGAGCTACCGTGTAGAAAGTGTAGGTGTAGTGCAAAGTTCTCAGTACCCTCAGGCAACCTCCTGCTGCCAGCTCACAGAATCAGTCTGCCACCTCTCAGGCGCACAATCAAAATCTCACACTGTTCAGAGCTTTAACAGGTTTTACTCTCAGCTCGTCAGTTGTTACAACACACACAGTTCAGTACAACAGCGGCTCCGATGTGGTCTTAGCAGCTGGGCAGCTCGTCTGCGACACCACCCCTCATGTTCCTTTCGGGCTTCTTCAGTCTATTCCATACACTAGCTACGGTCCAGCGCTCACAGACTATCATGGGGCAACGCTTCAGGTCACCTTGCCTAGTTCGACGGCCTTCTTTTCACTGTGCTGAGGTTGGCTTTCGGGACATAAAGACCCGCACCTCGCCAGAGTTCGTGGTTGGGGCATAGAGCTTCCCTGCCACTTCAGCAGAGCGGGCACTCTGGTTCCAGTCCGGTCCCTCGTTGTCCCTGCTGACTCGGACACACCTTGGATCCCCCTCTGTCTTTCCTCGGTCTTCAGCCTGGGACCCGGGCTAGCCATACGGTGGCACAGGTCGCCGGGTCCGGGTTCTCTCAGTCTGGTTCCTCTGGCTACTTGGCTGACAGGTTTCTCTGCTGTTCTCTCTCTCTACTTAACTAACTTACTAACTAACTAACTTGAACCTGGTGTTGTGCGTTCCTTTTTGTTTTCGTGTTCCCACCCCTAACCGGGTTCTGTCCTGACATTCCACCCTCCACCTGGCTCCTCCCGCTATTCCATTGCTAGGCATAGAGTAACTTAGACTTGGGATCGGGGGATGTGTTGGGTGTGTGTGTGGGGTGACCGATTTACCAATCCCAGCTGCTGTGCCATCTTGTAGTGACCGGTCCGCAGGGGCGCCACACTCCCCCTGAGCAAAGATTAGCACGCCCTCGTGCAAGGACCTGGTACATTGTACACAAGCTCACACATTTTTTATGCATCAAACAACAACAATAACAGTTTACATAAATGCTTCTTTTCTTCCTGTAACGGGAGGCTTGTGGCTTAAACGTTACATAACAAAAACCAACTTATCAAATCTATAGGACAAGGAGTATTATAAGAAGTAGAAAAAAAGAGAATTCAACTAGTTCACTGATTGTTTATTGTTTGGTCTTCGTCTTCGGGAATCCACCACAAACAAAACCCTTTTACCAGCCCTGGGCGTGGCAAAAGGGACTCAACTGACTGATTCTTCTGCCACGCCAGTGGGTTTTTGAGCATCTTGGTCACAAGTGCAAATATTCATTTAGTTCAAACAAGTCAAAGCATACATTATCATCTTTAAAAGCATGAAATAAACCCATTAGGGAGCACATCGTAATGCACTAACTATATACATAACAGTTGTGATCACTCGCATAGTCCGGGATCAAATATTCATTTTAACTGGGGTCACACATACTATAAGGGAAAGATGAGGGGAAAACAAGGGAAAAACAAAGTTAAACTCAAACTGTCTGTAGCCTGTCGGGCAACTTAGTGCTGCTTCCATGGCAACACATCCTGCCTCGCGCTGGTCACACGCAGGGCCAGTACGGAGTATTCTAGGATCGGGTTTAGGTTACGAAATCCCAGTCTCTAGTGGCTCTTGAATGGGGACTGGCGCTGGTTCCTCCCCTGGCCACAATCAATGGACATAGAGGGCATAGGGTCCCCGCTCTCCCTCCTGACGGACAAAGGTTAGACGGTCTCCGACTTTCAAATCCTTGCCCGGGTGTCCTAATGGTAGGTGGGACTCGACATCCGTTCGGGACACAAAAAGGTCTCTACATGATCCGGGCTCCTGGATGAAGCCCCATCCTTTCCTGGCACCGGAACGCTGTGACGACTTCCTCCCGGCGTGGGGTCTGGCGGGTGGACGGGGCTGTCCGGGCCTCTGCCTTAGCCTTAATGGTCCTTTTTATTCTCGCAGCTTTTGAGCCCTCCTATCCTCCTCTTCTGCCTTCCACCTGGCGGTCCATCTGCACAGGAACTCATCCTGGGTAATGACCTCCACTTGCTCTCAGCCCGCCACCACCACCCCCGGGAATCCTATCATATCCTCTCCGGGGTTCCCCACCAGCACCGCATTTCTTCCCCATGGGCCTCTTGGTCCGAGGCTCTGCGGTGAGGGGCTCGGCAAGGCCCGCAATGAGGTCAATGTTGTTCTCCCAGGCCGGACTGACATCTGCCGGACCGGGGTGAAGGGGGATGGGAAAATCTATGGGGACGAGGGTACCTGCTCCGGTACTGCGCTTCATCTCGTCTCCCTCAATGGCCAGGCGGGCCTGCTCCAGCCGATGGTCCATCTAATCCACCTTTTGCTCCAGCATAGCCATATCCTTCTCTTGCAGTTGGTCGGCCACGGGGAACCAGGGGAGTCTTCACATCGCACCATGCGCTCCGCCATTGCCGGGCTCTCTTTCTCTTGCCGTCTCCAGCCAACTTCTTGGCTCCTCGTAGCGTTGTTCTTTTTTCCTCCCTGCTTTGGGCCCAAAACCAGTTTTTGGCACACAAGACCCGGTTTTACCAGGTCAGTAGATCCTGTTCGTGACTCCAAGTTGAGCCGCCCACTGGGGCCGTGGGGTACTCTGAACTGGGCCCTCTGGCTGTTGTCGTCTGGGACTGCAGTATGTCACTGAGTCATGACCCAACTCTGTGGTCCCAGGAGAGTCAATAAAAGGGGGAAACAGTTTTTAGAAATAAATCATGACTCCACCTATGGTGTGCGGCTAGAAGTAGCCACCACTGCCATTCACAATAGGTAATGTCACAGTTCACCTCCTCCTCCTGTACAATGAGTGATAGCACCTCTAGAAACAATAGATAACACAGGATCCACCATTCACAAGAGGTGATATCACAGCTCACCTCCACCTGTACAATGACTGATAACATCTCTATATACAGTAGATAACACAGGATCCACCATTCACAATAGGTGATATCACAGCTCACCTCCTCCCCCTGTACAATGATTTTTAACACCTCTATATACAGTAGATAACACAGGATCCACCATTCACAATAGATGATGTCACAGCTCACCTCCTCCTGTACAATGACTGATAACATCTCTATATACAGTAGATAACACAGGATCCACCATTCACAATAGGTGATGTCAGAGCTCACCTCTTCCTCCTGTACAATGACTGATAACACCTCTATACACAGCAGATAACATAGGATCCTCCATTCACAATAGGTGATATCACAGCTCACCTCTTCCTCCTGTACAATGACTGATAACACCTCTATATACAGTAGATAACACAGGATCCACCATTCACAATAGGTGATGTCACAGCTCACCTCCTTCTGTACAATGACTGATAACACTCTGTATACAGTAGATAACACAGGATCCACCACTCACAATAGGTGATATCACAGCTCACCTCCTCATCCTGTACAATGACTGATAACACCTCTATATACAGTAGATAACACAGGATCCACCATTCACAATAGGTGATATCACAGCTCACCTCCTTCTCCTGTACAATGACTGATAACACCTCTATATACAGTAGATAACACAGGATTCACCATTCACAATAGGTGATATCACAGCTCACCTCCTCCTCCTGTATAATGACTGATAACCCCTCTATATACAGTAGATAACACAGGATCCACCATTCACATTAGGTGATCTCACAGCTCACCTCCTCATCCTGTACAATGACCGATAACACCTCTATATACAGTAGATAACACAGGATCCACCATTCACAATAGGTGATGTCACAGCTCACCTCCTCCTTCTGTACAATGACTGATAACACCTCTATATACAGTAGATAACACAGGATCCACCATTCACAATAGATGATATCACAGCTCACCTCCTCAGCCTGTACAATGACTGATAACATCTCTATATACAGTAGATAACACAGGATCCACCATTCACAATATATGAGGTCACAGCTCACCTCCTCCATCTCCTTTGTTTTTGATCATTATACAAAGTGCAGCATACTCAGGAAAAGCTGCTATATGATTCAGTAGGATGTGAGTCAGTCTATCACTGCTAACGTCCATGTAAAAAACAGGAAGGAGTTTAATATCAGACTCAGTGAAAATTGCAAGATTTTTTTTTAATATAGTGTTTAAAAAAATGTTCACCAACCAAATCGTATTTCTATTTGAAACCAAAATTTAAAAAAACAAAACAAAACAAAAACATTTAACAGAAAATACTAGATTTAAAGAATGGGTCATTCATGGGCGGTTTGGTGGCTCAGCGGTTAGCACTGTAGGTGGCTCAGTGGTTTGCACTGTATGGTGGCTCACTGGTTTGCACTGTATGGAGGCTCAGTGGTTAGCACTGTATGGTGGCTCAGTGGTTAGCACTGTATGGTGGCTCAGCGGTTAGCACTGTACGGTGGCTCAGTGATTAGCTCTGTACAGTGGCTCAGTGGTTTGCACTGTATGGAGGCTCAGTGGTTAGCACTGTATGGTGGCTCAGTGGTTTGCACTGTATGGAGGCTCAGTGGTTAGCACTGTATGGTGGCTCAGTGGTTAGCACTGTATGGTGGCTCAGCGGTTAGCACTGTACGGTGGCTCAGTGATTAGCTCTGTACAGTGGCTCAGTGGTTTGCACTGTATGGAGGCTCAGTGGTTAGCACTGTATGGTGGCTCAGTGGTTAGCACTGTATATGGTGGCTCAGTGCTTAGCACTGTATGGTGGCTTAGTGGTTAGCATTGTACGGTGACTCAGTGGTTAGCACTGTACATAGTGGCTCAGCGGTTAGCACTGTACGGTGGCTCAGTGGTTAGCACTGTACATAGTGGCTCAGTGGTTAGCACTGTATATGGTGGCTCAGTGCTTAGCACTGTATGGTGGCTCAGTGGTTAGCACTGTATATGGTGGCTCAGTGCTTAGCACTGTATGGTGGCTTAGTGGTTAGCATTGTACGGTGACTCAGTGGTTAGCACTGTACATAGTGGCTCAGCGGTTAGCACTGTACGGTGGCTCAGTGGTTAGCACTGTACATAGTGGCTCAGTGGTTAGCACTGTATATGGTGGCTCAGTGGTTAGCACTGTATGGTGGCTCAGTGGTTAGCACTGTATATGGTGGCTCAGTGCTTAGCACTGTATGGTGGCTTAGTGGTTAGCATTGTACGGTGACTCAGTGGTTAGCACTGTACATAGTGGCTCAGTGGTTAGCACTGTATACGGTGGCTCAGTGGTTAGCACTGTACATAGTGGCTCAGCGGTTAGCACTGTACGGTGGCTCAGTGGTTAGCACTGTACATAGTGGCTCAGTGGTTAGCACTGTATATGGTGGCTCAGTGCTTAGCACTGTATAGTGGCTCAGTGGTTAGCACTGTATATGGTGGCTCAGTGGTTAGCACTGTACGGTGACTCAGTGGTTAGTACTGTATGGTGGCTCAGTGGTTAGCAGTGCACTGTATGGTGGCTCAGTGGTTAGCACTGTATGGTGGCTCAGTGGTTAGCACTGTACAGTGGCTCAGTGGTTAGCACACTGTATGGTGACTCAGTGGTTAGTACTGTATGGTGACTCAGTGGTTAGCACTGTACAGTGACTCAGTGGTTAGCACTGTATGGTGGCTGAATGGTTAGCACTGTGTGGTGGCTCAGTGGTTAGCACTGTGTGGTGGCTCAGTGGTTAGCACTGTATGGTGGCTCAGTGGTTAGTACTGTATGGTGGCTCAGTGGTTAGTACTGTATGGTGACTCAGTGGTTAGCACTGTACAGTGACTCAGTGGTTAGCACTGTATGGTGGCTGAATGGTTAGCACTGTATAGTGGCTCAGTGGTTAGCACTGTGTGGTGGCTCAGTGGTTAGCACTGTATGGTGGCTCAGTGGTTAGTACTGTATGGTGGCTCAGTGGTTAGCAGTGCACTGTATGGTGGCTCAGTGGTTAGTACTGTATGGTGACTCAGTGGTTAGCACTGTACATGGTGGCTCAGTGGTTAGCACTGTATATGGTGGCTCAGTGGTTAGCACTGTATATGGTGGCTCAGTGGTTAGCACTGTATGGTGGCTCAGTGGTTAGCACTGTATGGTGGCTCAGTGGTTAGCACTGAATATGGTGGCTCAGTGGTTAGCACTGTATGGTGGATCAGTGGTTAGCACTGTATATGGTGGCTCAGTGGTTAGCACTGTACATGGTGGCTCAGTGGTTAGCACTGTATGGTGGCTCAGTTGTTAGCACTGTATGGTGGCTCAGTGGTTAACACTGCAGCCTTGCAGAACTGGGGTCCTGGACTCAATTCCCACCAAGGACAACATCTGCAAGGAATTTGTATATTCTCCCCGTGTTTGCGTGGGTTTCCTCCAGGTTCTCTAGTTTCCTCCCACATTTCAAAGACATACTGATAGGATGATTAGATTGTGAGCTCCAATGGAGAGTGTGTTGCAAATGTATGTAAAGCGCTATGGAATTAATAACGCTATATAAATGAATAAATATTATTATTATTTTCTGATTACACTGATTCTCTTTAAAATGGATCCATCCAAACCAATTAATGATTTGCAACCATCTGTTACCCAAAATAGGGCTGACAGGTAACCTTTAACTACACATAGCTGACAGCACTTACTCTAATTTAAATTGGAAATCTATACTGATTTCAAGCATTACAAATTTAATGAATGGCAATGTGACGCTGGTCATACAAACAGAAGGTGAAATAAGTATTCAACATGTCACCAATTTTTTAAGTAAAAATATTTTTAAAGATATTATTGACATGAGTTTCTTACCAGATGTCGGTAACAACCCATCCAATCCACACAGGCAAAGAAATCAAGCCATAGATGTCCATAATTAAAGTTATGTGTAATAATGAGATATGACACAGGGAAAAAGTATTGAACACGCTTAATACTTCGTAAAAAAGTATTGAAGCTTCAAGATGCCTCCTGTATGGAAAAACTGATTGCATGCATTGCTCAGGTATGATTTTGGCCCATTCTTCCACACAAACATTCTTGAAATCCTAAAGGTCTTATATTCTCCTTCTGTGAACTCTGAGCTTTAGTTTATTCCATACATTTTCTATTGGATTTAGCTCTGGTGATCGGCTCGGCCATTCTGGCAGCTTTATTTTCTTGCTCTGAAATCAGTTGAGAGTTTCCTTGGTGTGTGTTTGGGATCATTGTCTTCCTGAAATGTTCATCCTCATTTCATCTTCATCATCCTGGTGGATGGAAGAAGATTTTTAATCAAGAATGTCTCGGTACATTTGTCCATTCATACTTCCTTCAATCATAAATGACGTTTGCCACTTCCATAGCTGAAGAACAGCCCCTCACCATAATGTTCCCATCTCCAAACTTCACTGTTGTATGTTTTTTTTTGGGGGGGGGGTTTGCCTTCTGGTCTCCAAACATGGCGTGTATTATGGCATCCAAAGAGTTCAATTTTGGTCTCATCTCACTAGACTATATTCTCCAGTATTTCACAGGCTTGTCAAAATGTTGTTGAACATGCGCTTGAACATGATTTTTGTTCAGCAGTGGAATCTTGCATGATGAGTGTGCATACATGAGCGTGCATACAGGCCATGAAGGTTGAAAGCATTACTTTATGTGTTCTTTGAAGCAACTGAACCCACTGATTCCAGGTATTTCTATATGTCTTCATTAGTGATTCCACAACTCTTCTGAACATTATTTTCACTCCTCTGTCTGAAATTTTACAGGGAGGACCAGGTTGTGGTCAGTTTATAATGAAATGATGGTCTTTCCACTTCTAGTAGTTTAGAAATTCTTCTTTAACCAATGGAACCATCAGTATGTTTTGCAACAATAAGGTTGCGAAAGTCTGGAGACAGCTCTCTGGTTTTACCCATCATGAGATGTTTCTTGTGTGGCATCTTATAGGTCATTTTTTCTTCAAGACTTTTTCCTTTTGTTATTCTCATTATTACACATCACTAAATTTATGGACACCTATGGTTTGATTTGTTCGACTGTGTGGATTGTATGGATTGTTACCAACAATAGCACTTTTAGAAATATGCTTAGAAAAAAATTGAAGACATTTTCAATACCTATTTCACCAGCGTATTATCTAACTTATGGCTGAACGCCCCTTTATTTCTGAGCAGGTATTCTGGACAGGAAGAAAGGTGGCACTGATTGCAAAGAAGACCAGACGGACATAAAAAATACTTAGATGAACTTCAAGGAAAATATTTATTGTAAAATATTTTGGATTTTTTTTCTCATGAATTCAGATGTTGTTTCAGATGTTGACTTACCATTCTCTGTTATAAATGTCACACGTCTGGCCTGGAGATCCATCTGATAATGTAATTGGTTTGCTCTCCTTTAGTACAATATAATTCTTTCTGGCTACATACCCCTTAAATGCTATAAAAAGACAAAAAGTATATATTGGCAAGAATACTAAGCAGTACAAAAATTATAAGGAAATATCGATACCAGAAAGAGACTTAAAGGGGTTGACCACCAGTTTCTAAAAACAAACAAAGAATGACTCGCCCATCACTGTGCAGACTCGTCCTCGCTACCCCAGTCTCTCTTGTTTCATTGCCCTTGTGGCGTCATGTCGACAGCTCTGCAGCCAATAACAGATTCGGCACCTCTGACTGTGACGACTGCACAAGTCATCAACATGACGTCACCAATGTTACCAAAACACTGCGACCGGAGCGGTGGCAAAGACTCAGTGCTGGACCTGGCGAGAGTAAGTAATATTTAACTATATCAGCATATGACATACATTTTCCACAATGGGAACCAACCATTTAAGGTGGGTTAGCACTGGCCAACTTGCAGCAATAAGCAATCTCCGACTGGCTAAGTTTGCAGATTGGCCTTAGTTTCAAAGTCTGCACAATAAACCGCATATACGGTAAGTAGATTGCATGCATGACCATACACACAAGAATGATCACTTTGCTAACTTTTGGCTACCATAATCTGGTTAAGGCCAGAGACACACTGAGCGAGACGCATGCAAGCTACTCAGATAAGTCAGATGAGTCATGGACGTCGGCTCTCTGGACAGGAGCACATCAGCTGTAAAGAAACACAAGCAGCTGACTCGCTCCAGTCCAGAGAGCCGGCGGCTGTGCTGGGAGAGTCATGCAAGACTCATGCAAATATCTCATATGTGTCTCGCTTAGTGTGTATCTGGCCTAAATTATACATCTGCAGTGGATAAAGCATGCAGTTATTATATTTCAACCATAACCTCACCCGTTAAAGAGTCCAAGTCAATTTTCGGCCTCTCCAAGCTTGTTCTTTACCCCTCCTTACCCCATGTAATACCTTACTCCTTGTGTCATTGAGGTTTCAGCCAGAAGTGTCTGAATTTAGGGAATTCACTGAGTGTTTTAGGAGACCAGGAGGTCACCCGTTATTCCATGCAGATCTCATTCAGGAAGAGTTGCAAATATGGCCTTGTACCCCCACCACTGGGCAATGAGCTGATATGGAGCCTGGCATTTTCTAGTTTTCTGGTCAGGTTGATATCTATGTAGTTAATTTGTACATAATGTACCATTAGAACGTCCACCTTTTACAAACAAAAAACAAGGGTCCAGTGATGTTACATCCGGATGAGAAAAGGTGGAGGGGGACACACATCTAGGTGACTGTCTTTATTGAAAAATAAATCCAGTAGAAGATGTCCCCTTTTTCAAGGTTCTAGGGTGTTGCATAGATTTAACAGAATCTATACCTACATTCCGGACAGGTACCGCTCCTCCGCTCTCATTCCTGTGTTCCCTGACAGTCTCCTGGCATAAACAACCATACATGACCACTGCAGACAATCATTAGCTGCAGCCCTCGTGTTTCCATTAAAGCATAAAAACAGAATCCTAATAAAGCCTGGCAGAGAATGCCAATCAGAGATAGCCTTCACATACCTAAAAGCCTCAATATAACATTACCAGCCAAATAATACCTCCTATTGACAAGCTATTGGAAACAATACCCTCGAAGTGTCAGCTAAAATGCCCTATATACACTGGCTGCTAAAAAGTGGTCAAATGTGAATGCCAGTGGCCAGAAAAATGCCCAAAAGAAAAACGCACACAGGGTTGAAGTTAGAGTTAGGTTTAGGGGTTAGGTGTTAGGGTTAGGTGTTAGAGTAAGGATTAGGTGTTAGGATTAAGATTAGTTGTTAGGGTCATGGTTAGGGGTTAGGATTAGGTGTTAGGGTTATGGTTAAGATTAGGTGTTTTATGGTTAGGATTAGGTGTTAGGGTTATGGTTAGGATTAGGTATTAGGGTTATGGTTAGGATTAGGTATTAGGGTTATGGTTAGGATTAGGTATTAGGGTTATGGTTAGGATTAGGTGTTAGGGTTATGGTTAGGTTAAGGGGTTAGGTGTTAGGATTAGGATTAAGTGTTAGGGTTATGGTTAGGATTAGGTGTTAGGGTTATGGTTAGGATTAGGTGTTAGGGTTATGGTTAGGATTAGGTGTTAGGGTTATGGTTAGGATTAGGTGTTAGGGTTATGGTTAGGTTAAGGGGTTAGGTGTTAGGGTTATGGTTAGGATTAGGTGTTAGGGTTATGGTTAGGATTAGGTATTAGGGTTATGGTTAGGATTAGGTATTAGGGTTATGGTTAGGATTAGGTGTTAGGGTTATGGTTAGGTTAAGGGGTTAGGTGTTAGGGTTAGGATTAAGTGTTAGGGTTATGGTTAGGATTAGGTGTTAGGGTTATGGTTAGGATTAGGTGTTAGGGTTATGGTTAGGATTAGGTGTTAGGGTTATGGTTAGGATTAGGTGTTAGGGTTATGGTTAGGTTAAGGGGTTAGGTGTTAGGGTTAGGTGTTAGGGTTAGGATTAGGTGTTAGGGTTATGGTTAGGATTAGGTGTTAGGGTTATGGTTAGGTTAAGGGGTTAGGTATTAGGTTTTGGGCTTTGATGGTAGGGTTAGGGTTATTGTTAGGGTTATGCGTTAGGGTTAGGGGTTAGGTTTTAGAGGTCAGGGTTGCTGGTGGGCATTTTCAGGGAACTGTGAATGGCAGAGAATGGTACCCACAGCTATATACAGCTCCAAATTTAATGATGGAAAGTGAGGATGGTATTTTAGAACATAAAGGTTAGAGCAATCATTTCCACTCTTGTTGCACAGAAGAAGCTGCATTTGATTTGTTTTGTTTTGCTATATAAGTTCCAAGGTGCAGATATAACTATGATTATAACACGTTACATTGACAGGGTGGTAGGAATGATCAGATATAACAACTATTTATTGCAGGCACCCGACAGATCCGAACTAAATGAAGAAATTCGTAAGATACTAATTTTTGAAGCATTGGATAAATCATTTCAGACTGTCTCAGGAGGATTATTTTCGGAATAGCACTGCATACGGTATATTACACACAATATTTCCTACAGAGTGAAGTCTGGGTATGATAAATCTAATCTCCGTAGTTGAAAATTAATTATAATGTTCTCTAAAATGGAAGTGCGGAGTTTTAAATATTACACAATGAACTGGTTACACATATTGCCTCATCATATTGTATCCGATGTTGTAGATTATTGTGCTATAAAAAGCAAGTGGTTTGGAACTTATTGATGGTCTTAATAGGAAATTAGAATCAGGGGAGGAAGAGAGAATTAAAGTGTTCTGCAATGTCTTGGTAAATTTCATGCTGTACAATGTGAACTGTGGGCATATTGCTTAGAAGACTGAAATGGAGACAACTATAGCTCTAAACCATGATTTTCTGCTTGTCACCTCTCTCCCCTACAAAGTATTAAAGAGGAAATACCTTTATTTAGCAACATTTGACTATTCCAATTTACATAAAAAGTTTCCGTGTTTTTAAGGTTCATGATAGACATAAATCCATCGAGTTCAATGATTCTATAACCTAACATGTTGATCCAGAGAAAGGCAAAAACCTCATGTGGCAAACACTAAGCTCCAAATTAGGGGAAAAATTCCTTCCCGACTCCACATACGACTCATACTAGCTCCCGGGATCAACGCCCTATCAAAGAATCTACTATTTTTAACCTGTAATATTATATTTGTCTAGAAAGGCATCCAGGCCCTTCTTGTACTGTTATAGTCAATCAACCTGTTACATCCGTCCAAGTTATAGGTAAAAAGGGAAATCCTGGACATACTAAATGCAAACCGCACCGTCAGGCAGAACGCAGGGATACTCAGACATCCTTTAACCCTTTATCCTTTTTAATCCTTTATACAGCTTTACTGCAAGGTCCATTGGGTTGCTGCCAATAGATGGGTTGCAGTCCAGGAATAGAAAAGGTGCCAAGCAGGGTCAAAGCGGAGAGGTCAGCAAAGTATAAAATCGTTAGTCTGGAGAATAGTACAAATCAGGCAGAGGTCAATCCATAAAATCAATAATGCAAAGCAGGATAATAACAAATGAACCAGGGAATATATCTGGCAACTAGCAGCAACACACTGAGGATTCAAATAGGCTGCAGTACTTCCTAATAGGCTGAAGTCAGAATTAATGACTGCAACTGGGCAGCCATACAACACATCCACACAGTCAGACTACAACATCATCAGCCCCACCTTCGGAGTGAACACAGAGGCACCTGGTGGCCGAAGCAGAAGTCGCAGGAGCAGTCTCTAGGGATGTGACATAACCATAACAAAATAATGTGGCAGAGAGTTCCATAGTCTCACTGCTCTTATAGTAAAGAATCCGCGTCTGTGATTATGATTAAACCTTCTTCCCTCAAGATGTAGAGGATGCCCCCTTGTCTTCACTGCAGGCCTAGGTGTAATAAGATCATTAGATGTACTGTCCCTTCATATTGTAATAAGATCACCCCTAAGCCTTTGTTTTCCAAACTGAATTACCCCCAGTTTTAATAATCTGTCCTCATATTGCAGTTCACCCATTCCCTTAATAACTCAGGTTGCTATTCTCTGCACCCGCTCTAGTTCAGTGTAAGGAGCTGGGTGTGGACTATTGGACCGACATGCTTGGGTCACAAGAGTCGCTGGCTGGTACAGGTATTTTTGTGCGATTCTCGCACGTCTTGTACGGCCATGTCAGTCCATCCTTATTGAGATAGAAAGCCAATGTATAAAAATTGGTCAAACTAACATTATTACAATGCTCATTCCCAAACCCTGTCCTATTTTAACACTGCAGCAATAAGTTGAGTACCAAGCAAAGCCTTCATTAGTTGACTGACTGCATCTTATATCAGCCCTAAAAATTACCATTGTCTGCAACACATCTATCCACATGTAGACTGAATAATAGTATTAAAAATTGATTGTCACTCTATGTTGAAATATGTTTAGTGCAACAACTCAATTCCTGTACATGTAAGTGTTCTATTGCTAGGTTTGTATATTGTCTAAAATGTTAGATAAAAAAATCACTTCTAGAGGCTCAAACACAGGAAGGACCATGTGACTGTACCCAGTTTCCTGTGTCTGTTCATGAGAGGAGAAGCAGCCTGCTGATGCTGCACAGAGACACTTAAGATATGTAAATTCCTGATTCCACAAAGCCTATCATATCTGTACCTGTTTATTGCTAATTAAAGCTCTGTTCTGTTGTCAACACGCTTGAGAATATCCTGAATGACCCTGTGCCAACAGGTTATGGGCCCAGAGTGACACAGAACCCCAGGAGTGACACAGAGCACATAGTGACACAGAAGAGTAATACAGCAACAAAAGCCCAAAGTAAAAGCAGCACAGAGCAACAGAGAAGATGTCCACAAGCAGGGATCACTGCAAGTTCTCAGTGCAAAGTCTCACCAATGAGAATTATCAATCCTGGAATTTCAAGGTTAAGATGCTGCTCATAAGAGAAGGTACATGGAAATATAAACAGGACCAAGTGCCCCATCCATTACCAGGTGACTGGGTAGAGAAGGATCAGAAAGCACAAAGCATGTATCAATGTCATAACATAACAATAACAATGTCAGTTCCCTCCTGCCAAAAACACACTGACTTTACACTGCCTGTGACCGATCAGACCACCTAACATAGTGGACTCCACCAAGCATTAGTATAGCACTGCCCTACTGACACGTCAGCAAGACACACCAGGAAGCAATAGCTCCATCATGCCAGAGGAGCTAGCTGCATAGCAAAGTTGAAGGAGATGCTGACAACAGAGCAAGGGGAGAGTGGAGACGCTGGAGGAAAACGCTTCAACACATCTACCCCGGAGGAGACCCGCAGAGCCCACAGAGAAGGAGATGCTGAATATAGGACACAGAGCAGGAGGACACAACATATAACAGGTGAGCCAAAACACACAGTGCAACCTTTGAAGCAGCCTGCTGATGCTGCACAGAGACACTTAAGATATGTATATTCCTGATTCCACAAAGCCTATCATATCTGTACCTGTTTATTGCTAATTGAAGCTCTGTTCTGCTGTCAACACGCTTGAGAATATCCTCAATAATTCACTGCCAATACTCTAAGGTTGTATTGGCACAGGGCATTTTTGCATGTTTTTTTCCTTAGTTTTATATGATCAAAAACAACATTTTACATTCCCAGCAAAACTTGTGATTCTGGAAAAGTCATGTACACAGCTTCTTTTTCATCAAACCTGCTCTTTGAGCCTCTTACAAAGTGCAGGTATAAAAGTAGGTTAGGACCCAGTAAAACGGACCTACATCAATGTGGCTACTGGGTGGCTATAGATATGGCCATATTTATCAGCTAAGTGACACCTACTTTTTCATATTTTCTTAGCTATAATGCTGTTCTGTAGTCAAATTGTCATGTCTTAGCATTTGAGTGCAGCTGTCTTTTTGTAACAGTGTGTTGTGTGTTTCATTCGCATCAATACACACTATAAGGATTGAGTTCCGTAGATTTTTTCTTGATTTAAAAAATGTCACACAGTTCAATCAAGAAGCTTGAAAAGTTGCACTGTAGACTTCAACCGCTTGGAGATTTTGTACTTTTGTACTGGAGTACAATTGCGCACAAACTGAAAAGTCTCAAATGATTAACTACCTGGAAACATCTGGATAATGATACCGATGTCTACATTGTCGAGCAAACCTTAGACAATGACTGAAAAAAATAGCGTAAAAACCAGTGGTATGGAGTCAGAGTTGTGGAGTCGGAGTCGGTGCCCATTTTGGTTGGAGTTGGAGTCTGAGTCTGATTCAGGGTAATTGATGAGTTTGAGTCAGAGTTGGATGTTTGGCTCAGGGCCGCTTCACACTGCGGCATGATCCGGTCCGGTTCTGTCCGAGAGGACCCAGACAGCTGCGGACCGGATCTGCACACAGGACTGGGGGGCTATTATGCCCTCCGGTCCGGTGTGCAGCGCACGCAGTTCCCGCTGCTGATAAGTCAGGACCGCGCCGCTGCGATCCTGACCTGTCAGCGGCTGCTGCTTCACACCGGACCGGAGGGCATAATAGCCTCCCAGTCCTGTGTGCAGATCCGGTCCGCAGCTGTCTGGGTCCTCCCGGACAGAACCGGACCGGATCATGCCGCAGTGTGAAGTGGCCCTTACTACTTCACAGCCATGGTTATGAAGCTGGAGTTGGTCTCCATTTTGGTGGAGTGGGAGTCAGATTCAGGGAAACTGAGGAGTCTGATGATTGGCTTACTGACTTAACAGCCAAGGTTATGGAGTCGGAGTTGGTGTCTATTTTGGTTGAGTTGGGGACGGGTTGGGTTCAGGGAAACTGAAGAGGTGAAGTCAGATCTTTGGCTTACCGCCTCCACAGTCCTAGTAAAAACAGCACAAGTGTGATAAAGTACCGTATTTGGGGCAAACATAAAAAAACCTAAAACCCCAAACTTTTAATCCCAAAAACAAAACGAAAGATGAATCAAGGCTCAAGTTTTTGATGTATTTCCTTAGCATACGTTACTCTCTGTAGGTGATGCTCCAGCAGGTGTGTAGGTGGGCTTTCTCTATGGAAATGATATTGCTCCCAAGCAGCATCCGCTGTCAACTCCTATTGAGTGAAATTCCCTCTGACAGCCCCGCTCATCAGATATCACTATTTGTATGTATATTTCCATACCCATAGGGAATGCAACTTCAACTAGATTATTTTTTTCAAGCCTTTCTTGTCTCCTCCACTTGATCAATGGGTTGTGCCGTACATAAGCCCACTGAGATCCCTCGACCACCAGCTCATGTATTTGAAAGGCGTCTGTTTATTTTTAAAATGCAAATTCTCATACCCCCAAAGACTCCGCCGAAAAAAATAAGAAAGAACAATCTCTTAAGTTAAGAGACTTCCATCAGGGGGCTGCTTTCCTGTTTTATACCAGACGAAGATCAATCGCTGTCAAAACCACTTACAGAATATTGTACAATCCGGCTGAGACTCTCTTAAATGAAATCAAATCCAGGCAGACTTTTTATTCTTTAATATTTTTACATCACAGTTGGCTAAAATGATAAAATCACTATAAAATAATAATAATAAAAAAAAGCTTTGAAATGCTGACTTCTCGTTGGACCACTGCTTGGAGAAATGCCACAGATAACAATTAAGATCGCCCCCCCCCCCCTATACTAACCTCCCCGCCTCAGCAGCATATTCCGGTGGAGAGGAGGCCCAATAAGGTTAATACCCCCACTTTGATCTCTGTCAAGGCGTACTAGCAAGAATTAATTTACATTTCAGATGAAAAAAAAAAAAGTTGACAGCATGAAAAGGCATCTTGTCCCCGGTATGTGAATGTGCGGCAATAGATTGGGAATTCTAAAAAGGAAGTTCTAAGGAAGCTAACAGGATAAGCCCCCTCTGCTGATTTTACTGGGAAAGAGATGAAAGGGAAACAAATTTCAATATGAGCGGGACTGCAGAAACATGTAAGCCAAATGTTTTCTAAATTCTCCGAATGGCCCTGGATGTGCCTGGTGTTCAGCCCCGTTCCCTGTCATTCGCACTGTGATCTAAAATTGAGACTTTTGGAATTATAATGTAAAATTGTAATTTTTCGGCTATTTTAGACCTTGCACTTACCAGACATTTTTTAGATGACATACAATAAGGTGTCATGCATTTAAGGAGGAATGTGTCATGCATTTAATTTAATTTTCATTAAAGGGGTTGTCCAGGACTTTTACACAGGATAGGATATCAAGGTTTGACTAATGGGGTGTGACACCTGGCACCCCCACCATTAAGCTGTTCCCTGAACCAGAAGTGCCCAAAAGCGGAGATGCACAGCTCGATCAACTGTATAGTGGCCGCGGCCGGTACTGCACATTCACCCTCTAAGGCAGGGGTGGGCAACTCCAATCTTCAAGGGCCACACCCAGTGCAACGTTTTCACGATTTCCTTAGCATTTGACAGATGGTAATTTAATCTTCTGCACAGGAGAAGATTCCAACTGTCAAATGCTAAGGAAATCCTGAAGACATTAACTGTTTGCGGCCCTTGAGAACTGGAGTTGCCCACCCCTGCTCACGTATGTGTTCACGTCTTGGACACAGTGCTTCTGGACTGTAGGAAGCCCTAGGTGGCCACAGGGGTGCAGGGCGGCTTCTCCCTGCATGCAGTCAATGGCGACTGCTTCCGACTTCGCAACGCGAAATGAACATGATGTGGAAGGCTGGAAACCCGCATTGCAGCTGAAAACACACTGCGATCAAGAGTAGCATAGTGGGCATGGCATTTCTTGAAATCCCATGCCCACTATGCTTGTACTGTACAACGCAGAGTTTTGGATGCAGTGGCAATACGCTGCATCCAAATACGCTGCAATTCTTGACTTTGAGCACAAATCCTAATTGAATCAATGAGACGTGGAGGAGCAATACCCAGCCGTGGCCACTCTCCAGTTGATGAAGCTGTGCTGTGCAGCTCCACAACTGAACACTTCAGGAACAGCTGATCCAGGTATTGCACAGTCATCGAACAAATGATGACCATATTAAGCATATGCCATCAATGTAAAAGTCCCAGACAACTCCTTTGATTAGATTTCTAACATTACTGTTGTTCTAGCTAACTATTCAGAATAATACACCGTGTGTGTATGTGAGGAATTATGATAAAGATTAGCTGGGGGGGGAGAAGGGGGTCAGAGTAAATGAAGAGTTCAGGAGGCAGTGGGGAGGGAAGAAGTAACATATAAGTGGAGAAAGTAGAAGAAAGAGCTCCCTTAGCAACTCATCAACCTCCTGCACTCAAATTATGCAGTGCCGACACCCAGACAGGGGTTCCCGATGCTGCTTTCACTATTGATCACATCATCTAAGAAGTTAACCAAGGCTATCCACCCTGTATTTATAGGATAGGTGATAAATGTACGATTGGTGGTGGCCCAAACTCTTGGTCCCCAATGATTCTGGTTCTGCGTTCCTTGTGAAGATGGACTAGTAGGACACAAACCTTATGGCTGTTCCATTCATTGGGTCTAACCATGGTGGTCACACATGAGCAATACCACAGCCATACACCTACTGAAAGGAATGGTGGTCATACATGATCTCTACCATTTGGAGCATACAGAAATCCTGTTCTTGAGATTGATAGAAACTACAGTGGTTAAACCCTCCTCAGTCATACACTTATTCTCTGAATGATTGTTACTGGTGGGATAGCCTATATAAAGGGGAATAACAGATACAATTTTCTAATATACTTTATGCATCAATTCATTCAATGAATGAAAATATTTATGTCTACATCCATAAACCTGTACAGATCTAAAATATTCTACAATGATAGTTTTCTACAAATATATCTTGTCTGACCAATCCTCTGTATACGAGACTGCCTGAACTGTAACCTATAGACTCATGCCACATCCGATACATAGACTCATGCCACCTCCGATACATTGTAACAAACTATCAACACAGTACAGGATAGAGATGTATGCTGATGTGACATCATCGAGATGTATGCCAACATTACAGGAAAGAGATGAATGCCGACAGGACATCATAGAAATGTATGCCGACAGGACATCATAGAGATGTATGCCGACAGGACATCAAAGAGATGTATGCCGACAAGACCTCATAGACACGTATGCTGAAAGGACATAATAGAAACGTATGCCAACAGGACAGGATAGAGTCATATGCCAACAGAATAGAGACATATGCTGATGGCTAGAGACATATGCCAATAGGACATCATAGAGTCATATGCCATCAGCATAGGATAGAGATACAGTATATGCCTACAGAACATCATAGAGATGTATGCCGATAGGATAGAAACGTATGTGGCTGATGTATTTGGTTTTGTCTTCACTAGAGGTTATTTATCCATATTAGACTCTAGTGTTAGTATACATCTATCCCCGCTGTGTGTATCATGCACTGTTTTACATGAACTTCCCTCTACAGCCACCTAACAATAGCATTTCATTGCCGTTTATGATTCTGTCATCTACACTACTTTGCTGTTGGCTAAACTGAAGCGCTGTTTCCGATATACATAAATCCATTTCCTTAACAAGAAAAACTCATAGTAACATTCTAGTTCTGGGGCAATAAATGATAATATGTAAATTAAGCCTTCTGTTCAGTGACTCATCCACTGCGTTAAATATTCCTGGGAATGTTCCTCCTGCAAGAGGAACCTATGCAGCCGAAATATCCTGCACTGAGCACGCAAGGAACCATATCTGCTGCCTTGAAGTAACCCTTGCCTGTGCCCTGTCCTTCAAAGCACACATCCAACCTCTCACCACCTCATGTCACCTCCAGCTCAAAAATATTTCCAGAATCTGCCGTGATCATCTCCCGCCTTGATTACTGCAACATCCTCCTCTGTGGCCTCCTTTCTAACACTCTTGCACCTCTACAGTCTGTCCTCAACTTTGCTGCCCGACTAATCCACCTCTCTCCTCGCTACTCCCGTTTCTCCTCTCTACAAATCCCTCCACTGGCTTCCAATTCCCCAACAAAATCCAGTTCAAACTACCAACACTGATCTACCAAGCCGACCATTACCTTTCCCCTCCCAATATTTCCCAACTAATCTCCGAATATCTTCCCTCATATAATCTTTGATCATCCCAAGACCTCCTCCTCTCCTCCACACTTATTCATTCCTCACTCAATGGCCTCCAAGACTTCACCCGAATATCCCCCATCCTCTGGAATTCTGTGCCCCAACACGTCCGATTATCCACCACCCTCGGATCCTTCAGACGGGGCCTGAAAACCCATCTCTTCATGAAAGCTCAGAGCTTGCTATGACCCTGCTGCCAACTCACGACCACCGTAGCTCCCGCCTCATCACCACCGTAGCTGCCGCCTCACCACCACCTGAGCTGCCGACTCACCACTATTGTAGCTGTTGCACCTCTGACCTACTGTTTCCTCGCCATTACCGCGTAGAATGTAAGCCCTCAAGGGCAGGGTCCTCTCCCCTCTGTACCAGTCTGTCATTGTTAATTTATTTACTGTAAATTATATCTATAATTTTGTATGTAACCCCTTCTCATGTACAACAGCATGGAATTAATGGTGCTATATCAATAAATAATAATAATATCTGCTCATTAGGGATGAGCGAGTATACTCGCTACTATTCGGTATTCGCCGAATAGTAGCGGTATTCGGGCTATTCGCTACTCTCCGAGTACTTCTGTGTACTCGGGAGTAGTGAGTAGTCCTAATACTTTCGCAGTGTATCTATAGATACACTGCGAAAGTAGCCTGAAAGTGATTAAAAGTTGTTAAAAAATAATAAACTTACATTCTCACCTTCCGACGCCTGCATCGGGACCGGCAGAGAAGACATCCGATCGCTGGACAAGGACCTGTCACTACCAGCCAATCAGATGGCCGGTAGCGATCTGGCCAATCAGATGGCGCCACGTCACAACCATGTGATCTCTAGCAGCCACCTGATTGGCCAATTTGCAAGGTCCTAGATGTACTGTCAGGACCTTGCAAACTGGCCAATCAGGTGGCCGCTAGCGATGACATAGTTGTGACGTGGCGCCATCTGATTGCCCAGATCGCTACCGACCATCTGATTGGCTGGTAGTGACAGGTCCTTGTCCAGCAATCAGATGTCTTATCTGCCGGTCCCTGTCCAGGCGTCGGACAGGTGAGTATGTAAGTTTATTATTTTTTAACAACTTTTATTCACTTTTAGGCTACTTTCGCAGTGTATCTATAGATACACTGCGAAAGTATTCGTACTCGCTATACTCGCAACGATTAGCGAGTACCGTTACCTACTCGTTGCGAGTATAGCGAGCACAAATTTTAAGGTACTCGCTCATCCCTAATGCTCATTAAATTCATTACGATAGGAGTATGACTGCCTAAATTTACTGGGAAAATGTTAAAAATGCCTCTTTTTAAAATAATGCAATCTGGGTATTATTCCAACCATAGAAGCAAAGACAATCCAAGATCCTGTTCATCACTTCTTCATTACTAATGGCTCCTAGGAAGTACCGTCCACCATACATTTCTAAGGCTGGTGAAGGCCGATCATGTCATTTATGGATGGGCTGCTGAGCTGAGTCCACCAGAGCAGGAGCTGCCAGGGGAGAAACAACTGCAGTTGAAGGGGCGGTGGGTTCCCAAAGTGCTAAGTGCCAACCCACTACCCGGACAACCCCTTCTTAAAGGGAATTTGTTACCATGAAAATGAAGTCTAGTGTGGAGGCATAATGTTATGGTGCAGTGGGAGTTGAGTGGATATATTTTGTGAGAGTTTTCAGTCCAGTGGTTGGTCCGACCAGTTCTCTTTGTATAAGTGTGCATATAGACATAGAAAACAGTCACTGATAGGACCGCCCATTGGATCAGAAATCCCACAAAGACCAAACAAAGATCCCCCATTACCGGTATAATGAAGCCAAAGCTTTTCAACAGAAACACACCAAGGCTGTATACCAAGATCTAGGGGTTCCCACTTCTTACATTTCCCCCATTCAAGTCTACTGTTGTGTGTGGAGCTACTCATAAAAGTCACCATCTGGAGACCTGCTCTTCATAGGTGTTTGCTAGACCTGGTGTTTATGCACCAAGCTGGAAGACAACCGCGAGCCACACATCACAGGCCCACGAGCCACATGTGGCTTCCGAGTCAGAGGTTGAGGACCTCTGTTCTAGGGCTTAAACACAGATCTCAGCGATGTGTCTCTTACCAAGCTTTGTGCTGTTGTGTACTTGCAATGATTGTTTTAGCATGAGGCCCTTATTATTGCTGGACTATATTGCCTCATGCCTGGTAATCTGACACACCACCTCTTGTGATTAGTAGCTCACTGGCTCTAGAAACATTGTACATACTGAGCCTGGTGTGGGCTTTCTCAACTCTGCTGCTTTGCTAAATGTAAAAACTTTGATTATGTCAGAACCGCTGCGCCCTGTAAACATTGTTGGATTCAGAGTCTCTTTGCCTACATCAGGCTTCTCTCAGGTGAGGTAGCAAAAACCTGCTGACAGGTTCCCATTAAGAAGGGGTTGTCCAAGAAGTGCACAACGCCTATAACTTCAGACGGAGTGACCTTCCTTGTTTTAACTGATCCCTAAAATGCTACAAACTCTCTCTACTTTATGTTATAAAGATAAAATAGGGAGGGGGACAAGAGGCGCAATAGTGCCCTATCACTAGTGACACTTATATACAGTGGTGGTGCTGTGAAGCTGCTCACCTGGTCCAGTTGTGATCCACACAACTGGTTTGAAGACGTTTTTGGAAACGATGTTCCAGCTGCTGCAGGACCTCCACCAACCACTGGATAGTGGTATGTATCAAAGAAATGATGGGAGTGCTGGTGTCTCACGGTCCGCGCTGCTTCAGGAATATCCCTGATGAAGGTGCCAGGGTAGGCGCCGAAACGCATAGGAGAGAGGAGGAATAAAAGGATGGAAATCGATTTGGCTCTTTGGTGAGTTTATTTAACCCTGAAGCAGCGCGGACCGTGAGACACCAGCACTCCCATCATTTCTACTTTATGTTAGGAACATAAGAAACATGGTAAATGTTCATCCACTGATATCAACACTTTTAACGTGGAGAGGATGTAAATGGAGACGTGATGGAGGTATTGGGAAGGCAATCTTTCATTGTACATGACTTGGTCATGGAAAAAGTATTCTTGTAGATGTCTTTTATGGAATGATCAGCAGATCTCAACCCAAAAAATTGGGACAAGCTTCACTGTATGTTTACAAAAAAAATTCATCATGTTGTATTCTCAGTCAGGCTGGGGTCACAGTACCATTTTTCACATGCGTTTTTGGAGACCTGCGTTTTCAAAAACGCATGTAAAAAACGCACCCATAGGCCCCCATGTTAAAAAACGCATGCCCTAATAGCCAAAAAGCATGTGTGACTGCCCCATGCGAGCATATCCAAAAACGCATGCGTTTTTTAATAAGGGGCCTTATGGAAAACGCATGTACAATTAGTGCCATTCAAAAACGCATGCGTTTTCCATAGGAGCCCATGTTAAAAAACGCATGCGTTTCCAAAAACGCATGCGTTTTTTTAACATGGGCTCCTATGGGAAACGCATGCGTTTTTGAATGACACTAAAAGGTACTAATTCTCCATGCGTTTTTGCATGCGTTTCCCATAGGAACCCATGTTATAAAAACGCATGCGTTTTCTACAAAAACGCATGCGTTTTTCAAAACGCTCAAAAAAATACTACAAGCACTATTTTTAGGTGCAGATTCAAAAACGCAGCCAAAAACACAGGGAGCCATCACACACCTTACAAAAGTCATGCTGACATGAAAAAACGCATGAGTTTTGTTAAATCACTAAAAAAAAACGCATGGCAACTGTGACCACAGCCTATAAGGGTAATTCGATCAAACCTAACTTGTCTTAAATCTTAATTATTTCAAAGTACCTGAACAGGAACATGAACATCTTATACTCCATATTATCTGCATAAAACTGATACTTTACAATCTATTACCTGCTTGAATAACAACAGCAGCTTTATTTCTTTTGCTTCTTAGTTCCTGGAATTTCTTTCGACCATCGTATCCTCTCCAAGCTGAAATGAAAAATACTTGTGTAATTCTTAAGTTTCATATGTCGTCCAAGTCCCAACCCCATTCCCAATTGTGTAGCATGGTCTATCAGGCACACTTTCATGTTCACAAATGTACTGGTAGTTACTTATTGTGGATCCCAAAAGTTAGGTCATTGAGCTTAAAAGGGATATAGAAGACCCCACCGAAGAGTTATTCCAAGTGTGTAGTCCTTGGATTATCTGCACAGATCCAGTTGGAGGATCCATATGAAAATGTATGCAAAACAGAGGAGATGATCCAGTGATAATTTCCAGCAGATCCAATATGTAAAAGTTAGCGTTTATTGATGTAATATTTCCAAAAATTAAAAAAATATTAAATACACTGTGGGAATATTAAATTGTCACATGCAGATTGAATTCTACGTGTTTCGGCGTGTAGTCATGATCTGAATTAGAATTTTAGGGGGATTGACATTGATTCATGGTGGTATCGGGGTGGTGATGTTCGCAGAGCACTATCACAAAGAGAGCGAGGTGGATTGTGGCTCTGGACACAATGGCACCTCGAGGTCTCAATGAAAACTTAAGCTTTGCTTGTTTTCTTTAGTCGCCACTACCTGGACTTTTGGGGTTTTTGACTTTAAACCAACATACATAGTTAGATTTCTAGCTAACCTATGTTTTTATTTTTGCTTGTAATGGATTTGATAAATGATGTCCTCCCCTCTATTTATGGGATGAAAAGCTGTTCTCCATGCCTTATCTTAAGGGTCCTTCCATCTGGAGCAGAATCATGTGGCGTTATTCTGCGTATCATCTACAAGCCACCATAAACTAATTTGTGACTATTATGTGCCATTTGTATTAATGCTTATATGTGACCTTTCATTTTGGTTTCAATAAACTGCCAGCCTGCAATGTTATGTGTTCCTGTGTGGCTGGCTTATGCGGCCGTACTGCCATGTCCTGAGTGGTCACCATGATGACACTTGCAGCATGCCGTGGTAGTTTCGAGAGGCATCTGCCGGTCACATGAGTTGACGTGTCACTTCCGGTCACATGAGATCGGTGAGCAACGTCACTTCCGGTGACGCAGCCGGCAGCAAAACAGCATAAAAACACAATGGGGACATCAGAACACAACCCCTTGAGGAAGTGTGCACAGGTCCCGGTGACCAGGTCATGAAACGCATTGGGGTCCTCTGCCCGGTCTTTCTCTGCTGTGTGCCTCCCTTGCGATGTCCACTACAAATCTGGGTAATTTGGTTTAACCCCTTGTGGGACTCTGCTAGGGTGCCTTCACACTTGCGTTTGGCACGCAGTGCACCGAACAAGGCCAAACGCTTGCGCACATGTGTTCCTATGTTTAACATGGGAACGCATGTGCCTGCATTTTGGCTGCGTTTGGTTGCGTTTGCGTACGGATGCACATAATTTATGCGCCCTCCTCCGCACTCCGAACGCAGCCCTGTTGCAATTTTTGTGCGTTCGCGGGTGCTTTTTTTATCCGCAAGCGCACAAAAAATGCATGGTTCTCAATGGATCCGCAGTGTGCTCCGCATGACAGCGCAGGAGAACACTGCGGATCTCATTGAAATCTCTCCCGGTGGCTGCCGGTGATCAGCGGCGGCCACCAGGAGATCAGCCAGAGCCACAGCTGATCTCCCGCCGGTATCGGTGTGGAAGATTTAAAGAAACAGCTGATCTGACAGCTGTTTAAATCTCCCGCGCTGACACCGAATAGGGGAGGTCAGTGCAGGAGATTTGAAGCAGCGATCAGCTGTTTCTTATCTCCTGCACCGATATCACCCTACTCGGTGTCGGAGCGGGATATTTAAACTGCTATCGGATCAGCTGTATCTTCAAATCTCCCGCGCTGACACCGGCAGGAGATCAGCTGTGTCGGGAGGAGGAGATCTCTGCTGCTGATCTCCTCCTCCCGGCCGCCCCGAGACAGCCGATTGGCTGCCCGGGCACCATACTAATGTGAACGCATGCGGAGATTCTCCACTGCGTTCATATAAGTATGTGCTGCGTTGCACTGCTTTTGCGTCTGCATGCCATACGCATGCAGACACAAACGCAAGTGTGAAGCCATCCTTATCAATGGAATCACAACTGTAATGTGGCTTTGACTTGATGCCTGGTAATTATCTGCACTCTATTAATGTTTTATGTGAGAACCAAGCAATGTACTGTATTTGTGGACCTGCATGGGCTTATGCATTATGTACTGTGATGTAAACTTGGTGACACAGAATGTTGAATGGGATAGTGCAATAGATATCTAAGGTTTCTTGATATCACTGAATTTGTTTACATTTGAATCTTGTGGATGTGTAATTATGTCATGATTTAAATGTGGATACCAAATGGGTGGCACTTAACACCATCCCTCCCTTGTCCTACCTTGTGGTTTAATAATAAAATATATGTTGCAATTTAGAGCGTTTACTCTGTTTTTCTCTGTTTAGTATTGTGAATTGTATAGCTCTGAAGTGGGAACCTGATGCTGGGCTCCTCACTTCTGGTGTGATGGAAATTCTGTGTTTAATGATCTGAATTTGATCTGAAGTGCCGTCTCACGAAGCTACATGCCGAAACGCATAGGTCGATGGAATATTAACATGTCACATGCAGATTGAATTCTATCGACCTACGCGTCTCAGCGTGTAGCGTTAGTCATGGTCTGAATGGGAATTAAAGCTTCATAAGAAGGCCCTTGAGTCCAAATTCAAACCATGACTAACGCTACATGCCGAAACGCGTAGGTCAATAGAATTCAATCTGCATGTGACATTTTAATATTCCCACAGTGTTTTATGTATTTTGTAAATTATTAACTTTTGGAAGTACTACACCAATAAATGCTACATTTTATACATTGGATATCCTTGAATTTATTGCAGAATCGTCTCCTCTGTTCTGAATCCAGGTTATGTCATTTGTAAATAGTCTGATGTTGTAACAAGATGAAGAAAAACTTAAAGTGAACTTGTCAGCTTTCCCGAGGCCCTGAATCAGCCGGATTGGCTAAGTACCCCTTTATTTACTTCCCAACAAGCCTCTTTTGTGACTTATAGATTTTTGAATCTCCATCTCAATTTTATAATTGAGCCTGCAATATGCTAATTAGTCAAAAACTAACTGTAAGGACATTGTTCCGACCGGACTAATTGTAATATGTAAACAAACATTTTCAATTTATAAGAAGAGAGCTGGAGGGGGCATAAACCTCCACAATGGTACCTTAATTGGTGTTAAGTACTTGCATTAAATCCTCATAAGTATTGCCAGTCCATATCCAGTTGCAGTGGGCAGGGCAGTCTCCTGGATTATGCGGGCTCTTGGGTTACAGTCCCATTGGGCCACTCCTCATTTTTAAATTTTCCTCTCAGCTGTCATAATCCCTGTGTACAGTGTGTTTTGGACTCAACGAGCTGTCAGTTTGATGAGTGACAGCTCACCAATCCAATCTGGTGCTGGGGAATGCTGAGCTGCCAGTGTGTTGATTGACAGCTCAGCCATCCAATCTGAGACTGGGAGATGCTGGCTTTCTGCAGGTCCTTCCTTTTATGAGTGATTGCCCAGCTACTTAGCTGAGCAGTCAGTCTCAGATCCCTGCCACTCATAGTGGTTTGCTCATTGGTGCATGTTGGCCTTGCTTACCTGTGCTCTGTTTTCAGCTATTGCTGCCAGAGTTTGGACCTATTCTGGCCATTTGCCTTACTTTTTTGCTTTGATCTGCTATCCCCCTGGTATTCTGACCCTGGACCATGATCTGACAACACCTTTGTCTTTCCCCTTAGTGCACAACATACTGTTCTGGTATCTGACCCTTAGCCCATTTGATTACCCTGCCTCTTGGCTTATCCATGCTGACACTAACTTCCTATTTGCTTTTCAAAAGCTACAATTTTTTATTTTTGGCATAATTGTATCAAGGCTTGTTCTATGTGATATGCACTGTTGTTTTTAACATTACGGTACTACTCGGGGTCAATGTAACTCTCCAATGTCCTGTTATTCTCTTTATCAGAGGTGCAGTGAATGAAAATTAGCAATTCTGCCATTTAAACCATTTTTTTCTTTTTGGGAGTTTTGGAATCCGGCTCCCGGTTGATTGATGATTTTAGTCTCCATGGACCGTTGACACATCATTTTGTTTTCAAATATTTTTAATGAATTACACAAATTATATCAGTAAACATCTTCAGCTTTGATCTTTCCTTCATTCCACGTCGATGTGAGTTCTTGGATCCCTTCATTCTTTGAGTTGTGTTGTAAGCTTACATTTACAGGTTAATATGTCAGAACTGAAAAGGGATTGATTCTATTTCACACTGGAAAACACGTAGTAAGAGAGCGGAGAAAATTGTGTAAATTGTCATATTCTACATGAGGTGCCTGTATGCAGGGGCATAACTACAATGGGTGCACTTAGGCCTTGGAGCCTAGGGGGCTCCCAAAATCCCTTTGGCCTATAGAAAAAAAAATACTATTGCTATTAAATATTTGCAATAATTGGGGACCGTGTTGGAGGTTGCACATCGGGGCCCATGAGCTTCAAGTTAAAGCGAACCTGTCACCCCCCCCGGGCATCAAAAGCTAAAATAGCCACCTTCTGCAGCACTAAGGCTGCATTCAGAGAAGGTGGCTATAGCCTTTTGATGCCCTTTATACTATGAAATATGAAGTTAGGTA
Organism: Allobates femoralis; assembly: GCA_033576535.1. NCBI lineage: Eukaryota > Metazoa > Chordata > Amphibia > Anura > Aromobatidae > Allobates > Allobates femoralis. The sequence continues at coordinate 40,198,130 of JARQOC010000011.1, read as the reverse complement.
AATGCTCACACTTCTGAAGACCAAAGACCGGGAGGCGGGGTTTCACGCTCCTCTGACCCTCCCCCTCTTGTCCATCATGGTGCTTGCCTGCTGCTGCCTCCCCTGACTGTGTAAAATGAACGCGCGCCTCCATTCTCCTGCACGGCGCCGCGCATGCGCTGTGCGCCCGGTGTCCAGGAAGTCGTCAAGCAGCGCGCACAGCGCATGCGTGGCTCCATACAGGAGAACAGAGACGCGCGTTCATTTTACACAGTCAGGGGAGGCAGCAGCAGGCGAGCACCATGATGGACAAGAGGGGCGGGTCAGAGGAGCGTGAAACTCCGCCTCCCAGTCTTTGTTTCAGAAGTGTGAGCATTTACCTAACTACATATTTCATAGTATAAAGGGCATCAAAAGGCTATAGCCACCTTCTCTGAATGCAGCCTTTAGTGCATGAAAAGGTGATATTTTTAACTTTTGATGTCTGGGGGGGGGTGACAGGTTTCGCTTAAGCCACTGCCTGTATGTATATACTGTACGGCACTCTATAGAGTTGGAAGCTACATCATTGATTAGAAGGATCTCGAGTAGCCATATATAACAAAAAATGCAAATGATATCTATATCTATAATATTTACCAGCCTGGATACAGGTAGCACTCTTTACCCTCTTTTCTTTAACTTTCCTATATCTTCTTGCACCGAGCCATCCTTTTGTATAAGCCTGCATCACTACTACCCGGCCAATGACTTCCCGCAGCAGGAGGTTCAGCTGCTCCACATGGTAGTATTTCAAGAAAACCTTTAACAAAAAGACAATTATGAAATACATGCTTACCCAGTCTGTCAGGTGTAGGTCAGCCCGCTATCTATGTTGCTGTTACCCCTCGGGGGTCTGCCGCAGGGTTCCAGCGCCCTCTGCTGGAGTAGCGCTGCTCTTCTCCTCCCTTTCCGGGGCTACTGCTTGAGCACATGAAACTACATCTCCAAACCTGTTTCTGCTGGAGAGACTGCAGGGAGCTTGCTCCTCCCCTCAGCCAATCACCATGCTTCTGTGTCCTGCCAATCAGGACTGCCCTGCTATGATATAAACTTCCTGTTTCCAGTCAGTCGGGGCCAGGGCAACCTCTCCCTAGTGGAGCTGCCATTTCTGGTCTTGTCAGGTCTTTCCTTATTTGGCTTGTTACCTGATTTCTGTGTGTTCCTTCCCACAGATTCCTGCCCTGCCGGCTCCTCGCTGACTTCCGTGTTCCTGGCTGGTTTCCCGGACCTCTTCCAAGCTGACCGCTGTCTCAAGCCTGGCTCCGGATTCCCCGTGTTCCTGGTTCCCCGTTTCCCCGTTTCCGATCCTATACCCGGTTGCTGTATTGTTTCCCACGTTGCCTTGGGTCGGTTTAACACCCGTGTCCGCTTCATCGGTCCCCCCGAGGTTGGTACCGGCGGTATCCCTGTATAGGGGTTAAGCGCTCCGGGGCCTCCGTCGGTGGTGTTCCGGTGCTGTGACCGTGTGGCCCTCCCCTGGGGCGTGGGTGTGTGTATTGTTCAAATAAACCTGTTGACTCTACTGTACTGGTCCACCTCTCTATCACTCGGTATCAGCATCCGCTCTACGCGGTCCAGTGGGTCCACGTGTGAGTCCGTCAGTAGGACGTGACAGTTGCTTAGTAATATGCTGCATGCAGACTACACTGCATTATAAGATAAACTTGGACTTATAGCAAAAGGTTTGTCAGCAACATAATGTGGGCAAAGAATATAATGATGTGAAGCCGTTCTCACACATTCAAAGAATTTAGTTTCAAGAAAACAGCAGAGCTGAGAGAGCTGCCCCCGCCCACACCAGGCTCTCTATAGAGATTGTGCATTGACAGCTCTGGGGTCTTGGGATCAAATCCCACCAAGGACGACATCTGCAAGGAGTTTGCATGTTCTCCCTGTGCTTGCGAGGGTTTCCTCCAGGTTCTCCGTTTTTTCCCCACACTCCACAGACATACAGATAGGGAATGTAGATTATGAGCCCAATGGGTACAGTGATGATGTATGTAAGGCGCTGTATAATTAGTAGCGCTATATACATTAATGAATATTATTATTATAATGCAAAAACACCAATTTAGCAAGCCGAGGGAAATGTATTAAAAATATTTTTTTTATTGCATTTATCTTTTTGGACATATAAATACCAATGGGAATCAGAGGGTAAACCCAAACTATAAAGTAAGGTGAATATAAGTCATTCTAACTCTGATCAAATAAACAAGATCACAGATTTACCTTCGTTTTTCCAAGAACCCACTTGTCAAGTTTAGCCCTTTCTAGAATTGCGGCACAACTTTCTTTTGTTGGTGGGGGATTCTGATGGGCTCTGAATGCGAGATAGTAATACCTGGAAGAAGGGAGGAATAATATAGACCTAATTTGTTTCAATATAATAAAAATAAAATATTTTCTTGCAAAAGAAATATATACCGTATATACTCGAGTATAAACCGACCCGAGAATAAGCTGAGGCCCTTAATTTTACCTACAAAAAATGGGAAAACTCTAAAAATTTACATTAATGGAAGAAAATGATTTGGGCAAATGCACGACCATCACATTTCTTTTTTTTTTTTTTTACAGAAAACTATGGAAAGGGGAATCAATCTTTGCATTTATATCTAGAAAATCATCGGCAAAGGGTATATACGTCATTACTGCTACCTGTCTTGTACTTCAAGGAATCTCATTCAGCTTGAATATAGTAGAACGGACACATGTCATCATCTAATATTAGATGTTTGAGACTCCTAAACGAGGCTCCACAGACTCTATTTACATATTCATAATTCCCAGGGGGCAATGCACCTAGGATTTCACTGTGTTTGAGCGCTTTAGCCAGCTGCCCGCAGTGTTTCCTTGACTGGTCTCCCTGAGATCAGTGATTGTTTCGTGATGTTGGTCTACCAGGAATTGGTCCCACATAGCTAGAATCCTACTCCACACTGATGAGGGGCAAAACCCTGAAACAGCTGTCTGTGGATGGATACCTGGCCTTGGTATTCCCTTGTCATATCTTTAAACTCATAAAGAGCTGGATATTGACAGAAAGGGCCACTTAATATGGTGGTTATGGTGGTTTCTGCAAGGAGCCATCCCAGGGCTAGGTCCTTCCCTGGAGGGATACCTGGCAAGTTCCGTGTTTGAGACTCCTACACGAGGCTCCACAGACTCTATTTGCATAACCGTAATTCCCAGGGGGCAATGCACCTAGGAATTCACTGTGTTGAGCGCTTTAGCCGACTGCCCGCAGTGATTTCCTCGACTAGTCTCCCTGAGATCGGTGAGTGCTTTGTGATGTTGCATCTAATATTAATGGCATTGAATTGACATGAGCGTTATACCGCCAATATTGATAAAGTAAAGAAGATAATATACATTAGATGGCCAAAATATGGTTTGGCTAACTGTTCAGCCGGCAGTCATCTCGGGTAACTCTCTTATACACAGGAGCCCTAGTATAACTGAGTACTCCGGTGTTCTCTATGATAGAGCCAGTGCCAAATATCGCTGAGCGAGGCTTATCTCCGGAAGACAACACAGTCGGCCCAAAGATTGGACATCCAAATTGATATGTCCCCTGACACATCACATTACACTGTCGACAAAACCCACTGATATCAACGGGGGTCGGTCGACATTAGGCTAATGTATATGGGGGGGCTTAACTCTAGGGTTACTCCAATTAGGAAATGACACTCAAAGCAAAACAATAGCCTCCATGTATGAATCAGCCACCATGTCTTGGACAATTCTTGCAGTGTTGCGGGGGTGTGGTGGGGGCTTTACTCCTATTAGTGGACACTGTGGTAAATAAGGCATATACTTGGTCAGTAACAATCTTTAGGTAGGTGATACAGTGGCGAACAAAAGGTTTGCATTTATTTTAAATGAATTAAAAGTGCATGAAGTTGTCATCATGCAAGACCTAGACATAGAGAGTAATTAATTGTTTAAAATGGCGTAACGAAGTATTTTGCAGCATAACCTCTAATTAATGCACCAAACCAGTGGCGCACCAGAAATTTCCCAAGGTAGGGGTCCAAGAAACACACACCGGCCCTGAAAGGGGGTGTCACCCCCCAGCGGGTTCCGAGGGGCAAAGCCCCAGTGGGGGGTTTGGGGAGCGAAGCCCCCTAAAAGCCAAGCGATTTTTGTAAATTTGAATACCTAATTAATGCTTAATACTGCACGAAACGGTCTTATTTGTTGTGCCTCTATGGTAGGGCCGTCCAAAGGGGAGTGTCCAGACACGTAGATCCCCCCCCTTGGGTGCGCCACTGCACCAAACCAATGGGACATTGAAGCCGCTAGGGCAGGGGTCCCCAAATCCAGGCCTCGAGGGCCGCCAACAGTGCATGTTTTCAGGATCTCTGTAGTATTGCACAGGGGTTGGAATCATTACCTGTGCATTTGATCACATTAACACCTGTGTAATACTAAGGAAATCCTGCACTGTTGGCGGCCCTCGAGGCCTGGAGTTAGGGACCTCTGTGCTAGGGTATTCATCTTGAGGAACCTTGTTCCATTCTATTTGCAAATCTACAAACAATCTTTATTACTATAGGTACGGGCCCCGAATCATCTCCCAAACCCATCCCGAAGGTGCTCTATAGGTTTAATATCAGGTGCTTGTTTTGGCCTTTGCAACAGATGAACATTTTTCCTTGCTAACCAGTTATTAACTAAGGATCATTGTCTTGTTGGAATTTCCAACCCCTGCCTACTTTGGATTTACCATGTGGCAGCATTACATTCTCCAGTATAACCTTGTACATGGTAGCATTCATATCTCCATCAATTCTGAGTAAGAGGGCCAAAGACAGATGCAGAAAAGCTGCCTCTAACCATGACATTGCCACCACCATGCTTCACTGTATCATTTGGAACTTCCTCGGCGTCCGCACATCGAACCCCGCTTCTGGGAAGAAAAAAACTTAAATCCTCCTAAAAGCATTCTGGTTTCAGTCACAGGGGCAGTGCCAGCGCGGGTTCCATCACCACTCAATGTATGGAGAGCAGCAACTGAAATTGCCCCCCACACTGACTTATCATAAGAGGAAGATTTCAATCAGCGCAGGGGGTGAGGACAGCTGTCGCTTTCCATACACAGAGCTGTGACTTAACCAGCACCAAGACTGAAAGTTGAACACTGCTGGGTGGATTAAAGTTAATTTTCCTCCTGGCTGCAGTTTAATAGTGTATTTCCATATGACAGGTTACCTTTAATTCCTTTTATTTTTTTCTTAAAAATGGATTAGACAAATGAGAAGTCAAGATGCACAGGTGAACATATCCTATAAAGTGAAACTTTGCTCAGGGCCATTAACTAATAGTCCTAAGAATGAAGCTCCCAGGTATATTTGAGCACTGAATGAGTCTTGTGTAGGTGTGGCACCCCAGAGTCCGGTTGCCACAGTGGCAGTGCCTCCCTCGGGGTTTGATTTCATGCTTGGAAGCAAGAAGGGGTATCCACACCAGGTAGTTGACTCACCCACCAGGTTCGTGGGGTATTCGGAAATGGCTGGAAGTTCTGCCGGAGGAGTCACGAGGGTCGAGACCAGGCTCCAGGGCCTTGGGCGGTCAATAAAGGGGGGAAAACAATTAGGAATTAACCTGACGCCACCCATGGTGTGCGGCTATGGGTAGTGGCCGCTGCAGTTGGGACCTCTGGGGATGATGGATGTAACAGCGAGGATGTTGAGCCCTCCACGGGTAGAGCTGGTCCCCAGGGCAACAGTGTAGTCTATGAATATACAGGGTGCAGAGCTCATGACCCACCCCAGGGCCATGGGGTACCCGGATCCCGGGTGTTGATTAAAGGTGCTGTCACTGGTGGCCAGTGAAAAATGTGTGAAATAAAAGAAACAATATAAAGTTTGTGAGACGCGACCTACGGTACCTGGTAACGATACCAGCGCTGCTTTGAGACCTCCAGGGATGATGATGTTGCAATGGGTAAACGCCCGCACCGCCTCGGAGCCGGTCCTCCGGTGTTGGACTGAGTCTTTCCGGGCCAGGTGCCGTTTCGATCTGGATTAGGGTGTTAACTGACACTCGAGGATCCCCTTCAGTCTGGCTCACCGTTCTTTAGGTGCCCTCCTCTGCGTCACTCGCAAGGTCCCCTTTTCTCTAACTCTCCTGACGATCTGACTAACTGCCGCTCTTTCCCACTCTTCACTACCCACCTAAGACTCCACCCACCGGGATCGATCCCCTAGCAACGGGTTAACCAATTGATCCCCTGGCTCTAGGTGTGTGAATGCGTAGGTGAGGGCCCCAGATTAACATCCCAATTCACTGGTCACAGGCAGGGATACTACACACGCTGGTCTGGGTGCAGTACCCCTCCGTGGTGCACCGACCAGTGGGGTGCTACACTCACGAAGTCACAGGCAGCCTCCTGATGCCGGATCATGAAACCAGTCTTCCATCTTCAATCTTCCATCAGGCGCAAGAAATACAGTCTCAGACAGCATAGAGCTTTAACCGGGTTTACTCTCTTTTCTCGACAGGTGGTAAAATTCACAGACAGTACATTAGCAGCTCTGGTGTGGTCTAAGCAGCCGGGATGGTTTGTCTGCATCACCCCCTTTCATGTCTCTTTCGGGCCTTTTTGGTCTATTCCGCACGCTAGCTACAATCCAGCGGTCACAGGCTTTCAGTGGGTGACTTTCCGGGTCCCCTATCCCTAGTCTGACAGCCTTCTCTTCACTGCGCCGGAGGTTGGGTCTCGATATATAAAGACCCTGCACCCTGCCAGGATTCGTGGTTGGAGCATGCAGCGTCCTGGCCACTTCAGCAGAGCCAGCACTCTGGTTCCGGCCCAGTCCTCAATGTCCTCGCTAACTTAAGCACACCTGGACTCCTTCTTTCTCTTCCCATGGTCTACAGCCTTGTACCCCGGCTAGCCTCATAGTGGCACAGGCCACTTAGTCCGTGTCCTCGCAGTCCTGTACGGTGGTGTTCTCGTCTCTCCTTCTACTGACTGGACTTCACTTGGCTGACTGGTCTGGTCTCCACTGCTTTACTTCTCCTGAACCTCTCTCTCTAGACTTGATGTTGTGTCCTTTTCTAACCCCCCCTAACCGGGTTCTTCTTTAACTTTTCACCACCACCTGGCTGGCACCTCCCGCTATCCCGTTGCTGGGCATAGAGTTCCTTGACTTAAGATCAGGAGTGTGTTGGGTGAGTGTGGGGAGACCGACTTACCAATTCCGGCTACTGCGCCATCTAGTGGCGACTGGTCCACAGGGGCGCCACATAAACACACAGCATGCAACACCTTTCCTGACTCCAGACTTAGGGGGAGCTCGAGATCCGGGTTCAGGGGAGCTACCCTACAAATTCCGGCCTGGGAGCGGGATTAGGCAGCTCAGTTCCTCGGAGGACTGTGAAGAGGACATGTGGACTGGAGCATGGCTAGGCTCATCCCATGCAGAGTAGAGAGCGAAAGTACAGCAGGCTTGAGGGACCCGTCAGAGAGGGTCTGAGGAAGGAGAGAAGAAGGCCTGAGGAGTGGAGCCAGTTGCTGGCTCACGCCAGAGCAGAGTGCCAGAAACAGACACCGTAGTCCGAGGTTGTGCGGGTACTACTGACCCAGCAGCCAAAACTGAAGGACGGGAGACTCCATGTTTCCTGGCCACATCAAAGCATCTGGAGGCACAGCAGCACTTGAGAGCTGACGGACAGTCGCCAGAGGAGTGGTGCCAAAGAAGGGCTCACGCTGCCTGCCATGCTGGTGAGAGACTTACCAGCAGGAAGTGAGGGTCAGAGCTTAGCTACAGGCAGCCAGGACCAGCAAAGAGGAGTGCAGCAGGGAGGCCTCAGAACTCACCAGGTGAGGAGATTCCCAATTTGCTTTCAGGCCGCCCGAACTCCCAACATCACCTGAGGACAGTGCCCTGGTTTCATTCTGCAACTACCAGTAAAGGTAACGGAGACTACATACTGTGTGTTTGTTGATTATTCTACACCCCAACAGCCTACCACCGCCACAAACTATACCGGTTGCCCTGGGGAACTGCTCCACCCGTGAGGAGCGATATCACCTTAGGTTCGATTCCATCATCCCCAGTGGTCCCACACCGCAGCGTCGGCCATCAATAGCCAAACATCACAGGTGGCGTCACGACTTCTACCCATAAACCCGAACATTTATTGACACGCCAGGGTCACAGAGCCAGGTCTCGACCCCTGTGACTCCCAGCATACTGTAGCCGCTTCGAGTGTCCAAAGGCCCTGGGGGGGGGCATGTCATAGGCAATGTGTTTCCATGTAATGTGGACAGTAGACCTCATTGGGCACTAATATTTGTATTATTTATTTAGCTTCTGTAAAGGGATGTTATTTAGGCATCATGGGGTGCTTTATTATTATTTTAAATATGTATTTTTAAAAAATGTTATGTATGATAAAAAAAATGGCAAATAAGTGCCCTCCAATGTGTTGTCCAGGGACCCATTTTCTGTAAAATGAGTTCTGACCTCACAGGTATCTCGCGTTCAGTAGCATTTATATGAATAGAACTTTATATAACAGAACAGGGAGGATTTCACTTTATAACCCTTGGAATAAGTGCAATAACTATAAAATATTACAACTATCATTGTCTTTCCCAACTTCAGTCCCTATGTCTGGTGATGTGACACACTGACAAGCCCGTGCTGAATTTGCACCATTTTTTTTTCCGCTCAGAGCCATAATTAAAGCTTTCAGCTCGGTTTCTTTAAGTGAAATATTGGGAATAGATAAATACATTAGCCAGTGATCCATGAAATTCCTCAAATATTCAGAAGAGCAGATCAAATGCTAAACAGATTGACACTTCTTTGTTCATATTCAAAAACCCATTAGGCAAGAATGAACAAGAGTCACATCCGTACGGTAAATCTGAGGATATGAAAGATCCTTAAGCCCCAAACTTAATTGCTGCTTTGATCCTTTTTTATTACTGTACAAACAGAACGGATGAGTTAGCAGGTTTCCCCCTGGTATCCATAGACGTGTTTATGTGACAATTGCATTTTATAAACTATTAACGGAGACGGGTGAAGAAAAAAAAGGAAATCTGTGTTTATCAAGCGGGAATAAAACTCACTTTGGGTTTTATATCAATCCGCTGCTTGTCAGGGACTTGTATATTCTACATCCCTTTAAGGTAGTTTTTTGTGTTATTCACATAGTGACAGCTAAATATCTATATATACAGTATAGTATATAATTCAGTACCTGGGAAAATCTTAAAGGGAACCAGTCTGGAAGATTTTAGCATTCAAACCAATAGTATGACTGTATAGCCCAGGGGTGGGGAACCTCAGGCCCAAGGGCTGCATGCAGCCCTCAATGACATTTTCTGCGGCCCCCAGCCAGATTTCTGGAGACTGCAGTGCTCAGGCTGGCAGCTGCATTTTTCCGACTGCCTGTCAGAAAATGTTTTACATTTAATACCACAGTGATTTCTATGCCAAGCGTCCGCCTCCCCTGTGACGTATATGTCCCCAGCCTCAGTCTCTCCAGTGACGTATATGCTCCCAACCCCAGTCTCCCCAGTGATCACTATGCCCCGGCATCAGCCTCCCCTGTGACGTATATGCTCCCAGCCTCAGTCTCCCCAGTGATCACTATGCCCTGGCATCAGCCTCCCCTGTGACGTATATGCTCCCAGCCTCAATCTCCCCAGTGATCACTATGCCCTGGCATCAGCCTCCCCTGTGACGTATATGCTCCCAGCCTCAGTCTCCCCAGTGATCACTATGCCCCAGCATCAGCCTCCCCTGTGACGTATATGCTCCCAACCTCAGTCTCCCCAGTGATCTCTATGCCCCGGCATCAGCCTCTCCAGTGACGTATATGCTCCCAGTCTCAGCCTCCCCAGTAACGCATATGCCCTCAGCCTCAGGCTTCCCAGTGATGTATATGCTCCCAACCTCAGTTTCCCCAGTGATCTCTATGCCCCGGCCTCAGCCTCTCCAGTGACGTATATGCCCCCAGTCTCAGCCTCCCCAGTAACGCATATGCCCTCAGCCTCAGGCTTCCCAGTGATATATATGCTCCCAACCTCAGTCTCCCCAGTGATATCTATGCCCTGGCCTCAGCATCTCCAGTGATGTGTATGCCCCCAGTCTCAGCCTCCCCAGTGACGTATATGCCCCCTAAATAAGGACAGACAAGGGCGCAATAAGGTGTTATCTTCTTACTAAACGGAAATTTTATTAAGGCACAGCTCACCTACTTCGGTTGTGTGCCCTACAACCAGTTAAATCGCTCATACAGCTGCTGCAGGACCCACTGTTCAACAAGGAACAACGTGCATAGATATCCAAAGGACTGAAGATAAGGAGTAGCCCGCGCTGCTGTTTGCAAGGAAAAGCCAGAATCTTGTAAAAGAAAGGTGTTTATTCTACGTGTTTCGAGGCTGTTCCTACCCCTTCCTCAGGAGCACACCACAAGAATTGATTCTTGTTTTTTACTGGTCCGTTTCGGGTGCAGGAAACGCATCCAGAAAAAGAATGAGCGTCAATTACTGATCCGTGTTTTTCCCTTGAGACCATTGTTAATGGAAAAACAATGAAGCACAAAAAAAGGATCAAAAACAGATGATGGGTTTTTTTTGTTGCCAAATCAGATCTAGTTTTGCTGCTGAAAATTCAACAAAATCGCAGCAAAAAAAGTATCAAAAACGCACAGTGTGAACATAGCCCAAAACAAATATAATTTCTCTAAAATGTGTATGTTAGTACCAATCTGAGTTAAATATGAACTAAAAAAATAACCAAGCTCGAGAATAATCATAATAAAAGTATTTATTATAATGTAATATTAAAAAGTCTGCAAAATCAGTAAATAGAGGTGCCATAAAATAATTGACAAATGTTTGTCTGGTAACTACTCTATCTGTAATAACATCTACACTATCAAGGGAACACAAGTACAATAAATGCATAGTTAATAAATCACAGTGTTATAGGATAATAATGAAACAAAGTTATACAGTCCGAATGAAAATGTCTGTTGTCAATCATATTACATTACATGCAAGAATAATGATGACAGCAGAAGAAATAACAAGCCACCCAGGCCATATAGAATGCACAGTATATATTGCTGATAGCATTCATAAGATATTCCACTGATCATCTATATCGCACATATCCCATCATTATGGATCAGGGTAAAGTGCTTGGTATAGTGTGGCAATATAAAGTGATAAAGTGCCTCATATTACCGTACTTAAGTCAGAGACTGTGGATAAAAGTGCAATACTGTAGCGTCTTAATAGATATAGAAATAGGACAAGATCCAGTCGCTCACCTTGTAAGTTACCAATATGAAAGCACACAAACAGCTGCCGCATGATCCATGACCAAGAAGGCAAGCCGAAAGGTAGGAACCAGGAAGATTGTGGATAAATAAAAGAGGTAACTGCTAATGTGGTACTATGTCCCTCCACCCCAACGCACGTTTCGCCCTGCTTCCTTTCATTATTCAGATTCGGGGCATAACCACTGCAGGTGCTGCGGATACAATCACACCCGGGCACTGGAGCCTATGGGGCGCAAAAGTCCCTTTTGCCTATATTAAAAGGCTGTTGCTATTAATAATTTGCAATAAGTGGGGGCCTCATTGCAGCTTTTGCATTGGGGCCCATGAGCTTCACGTTACGCCACTGATCAGACTGTATAACTTTATTTCATTATTATCTTGAGGTCCTGGGTTTAATTCCCACCAAGGACAACATCTGCAAGGAGTTTGTATGTTCTCCCCGTCTTTGCGTGGGTTTCCTCCGGGCACTCCAGTTTCCTCCCACATTGTAAAGACATACTGATAGGATGTTTAGATTGTGAGCTCCAAGAGAGACAGCATTACTCATGTATGTAAAGTGCTATAGAATTAATAGCGCTATATAAATGAATAAATATATTATAAATGAATAAATATATATATATATATATCTTGTAAGGCTGGCTTCACACCACGGTTGTGGTCTTTCAGGTTCTGTCCGGTGTTTTGCAGGAAACACCAGACAGAACCTGACATCCCCGGACAAACAGAACCTGAGGGCAAATATGCCCTCCAGTCCTGTTTTCTGCCGGAATTGGCAGATCACAGCTGCAGCTGCTGAAATTTCAAGATTGCGGCTAGCGGGGAGCTAACCGTGGTCCTGAAATCTCTGCAGAGGACAGTTCCAAGTGCTGAAGTTTAGCAGCATCAGCTGCTAAACTTCAGCAACCGGCGTCCGGGAGCCACATCTGATTTTATGTTGGATCCGGCGCCATAGATTCCCATGTTAGGGGCGCCAGATCGCGCTGGATCTGGGTGGATCCGGAGGATCCGATTTGTGTCGATTTCTCCCCAACAACCAACGATCTCAATACTATGCCCGAGAGTGACAGGTTCCCAACGACCGCTGTATTGTTGCTGCGTCGTTGAGTAGATCTGACTGTTTGACATCTCACCAGTGATCACGTAGCGACGCACCAGCGATCCCTACCAGGTTGTATCGTTGTCGTTATCACTGGTGCGTCTCCAAGTGTGACGGTACCCTAAGATCCAGACCTGTCACAAGTCTCCTACCGACTTGTGACACTTTTTCCTGACACCTGTCATAGGGGTACAGTTGTGAAGGCCTATACACATTTGTTTATCGGCTCATTCCATCAGAAGTACAAGTTTATCTATATTGGTCATCAGATAAGCATAAATTAATTTGCCGACTTATCATAAACCAAAAGCGGAGCTCCCTGCTCGTCTTCACTTTTGGCTTCATTATAACTTGAAACTTTAAAACATCTATTGTGAGTCCGGTATCAGGAGATACAACTTGGTCAATCTGTTATTTACTTAGTTAAATCAATGGAAAGTGTATTAACGCTGGAAACATGGTAGCTGCATCCTCTTGTCTTTTTGTGGATTTGTTAACTTAAGTGAGTAATAAATTGAGCCAGTTTTATCTCCGGATGCTGGAATCACAGTAAATGTATTAACACTTCATACTGGCACTTGTAAGTTTGTTTATCAGAAATGGACAGTCAGTAAATCTATAACATAGGCTGGTTTCACACTGCAGTTTTTTCACTGATCAGTGTCCATCCAGTTTGTGTGCCAAAACTAGGAGAGGAACCAGGAGAGGAACTTGCAGAGAAAAACTATAATTGAAAGATTGACACCTGTTCTGAGTTTTGGAGACACTCCTGGTTTTGGCACATAAACTGGATGGACACTGATCAGTGAAAAAACTGCAGTGTGAAGCCGGCCATAATGTTTGTTACGAAGCTTATTTATAGAAGTTAACATTTTTAGACTCTTTTAGACTCTTTACACACCATGTCTACCATCAATGCCAGATGGGTATACCATGTTTCTTTAAAGACGGGTATACCATGTTTCTCCAAAGAGGCGTATACCATGTTTCTCCAAAGACGGGTATACCATGTTTCTTTAAAGACGGGTATACCATGTTTCTTTAAAGACGGGTATACCATGTTTCTTTAAAGACGGGTATATCATGTTTCTCCAAAGACGGGTATACCATGTAAAAAAATCATTATGCAAAAACTCAGACAAGACAGTAAAGATGCTTCAACTTTATCATCCAGCATGAGCCATTGGGGTAAATCTGAATCTGGAGCATTTTAGTCTAATCTAAGTTTGCATTATCTAAACTTTACACAGTTTTAATAAATCTTTTCTACATTTTTTAAAAATTGGGAGAAAAAGCGTGGTTCGTTCTCTCCTTTACATAGATCATGCAGCTGAAGGTCATCATATTCAGCGAACACCACTCTCCTGGGTTGTCCAATTCTAGGAGGAGCAGAGAGCTGCACCTGCTGCAACAATTAAGAGTGCAGGTTGCCGGGCCCACCGGAGAATTCTCCGGAAATCCGAGGGGCCAGTCTGACCCTGAGTGTTGGAGGTGTGGAAGTTTAGTTAAGTGACAGTGCCGTTAAGCCTTTGCCTGGTGCCCATTTTGGACAGAACAATCAGAGAAGGGAGTGAATACAAAATATTACTATATTGTATATTGCTATAATGTTGCATTGAACAATAAAGATGTCACACTTTTGTTTTTACCTTTTCAGAAAATCATCAAACAAAATTCGATGTGAATATCCCTGTCTTCGAATATTGACGGTCTCCAGAATCCCGGTGTAGTGCAATTGCATGAGCACTCTTTCCCGACAGAACTTCATTGCTTCTCGGTCATCATTTGGCTTAATGCAGCGGACAAAATGAGGCTGTCCAACCACCATCTTGGATAATAAGTCCATGAGAGAGTACTAGGCAAGAAAGAACACTCAAATAAACAAAGCAGCCTCTTTGACAATGCCTTCATACTACTCAACCTTTCAAACGGTTGGTCTCCGCAATCCTGCGCTCTAGCACTCCTGGCAAACACACAACACCAATACAGGCCCTGTTGCAGGTGCTATTTTTTTTACATGCCTAGCATGTCTTATGTCATATTAGGAGGAGATTACATTTTATTTAAAAATAAAATAGGTATGTTTTAAAAACAGAAATGTAACTGGGTATCAGTTTTTGCATACCTGTTTCATTAGTCCAATTTGACAACCGTACACAACACACCTATATTGTATCCTGCTTTCACATTTTGTTTTCTGTATGTATACAGGGTTGAATAAGTTGGACTGAAAGCATAGTCAAAAGTTGACGCACCACTTTGGCGTATTTTTATTGCAGCGCTAATCGAAGGTTCCTTAACCCCAGTCTTATACCGTCTTCTTCTTCTATGAATGCTGCTCCCGTCACTCTTCAGCAATTTGTGACCTTCTAGATCCCTCTAGTGTTTGGCGGAGCAATCCACAAGTCAAAATTCAATAACCATCTATGGGAGCCTTGTTCTGGCCCTTATAGACTTACATTAAGCGCTTATGACTATTCATTCTGACTTCCACTCAGTCAGAAGTTTTGGTCACAAGATGGCACAGCGGGATTGGAGCGGTGCAAATAAAAGGTGAGTCAGGTAGATATAATACAAGGCAGGGCGGACATATCATTGGTGCAACGTATGTTGCTGCATAGGGGCCCAAGAGGTTAGGGGCACAGTTCTACCTCCAAACCAGGCAGAATTGTGCATTGTGATGTTATTAGGTCCATATATTGTTCATGCACAGGGGCCCTTTTCTGTCTGTGTCTGTGATGCAAGGGTCAGGGATCTTAGAGTAGACACACTACTCCAGCTCTGAAAAATAAATGCTGGAATAGTGCTTTAATTGTAGTGTTTTATAAAATGTTTGGTAATAGAAATCGTGACAACAGCAATGCATAGGGTGCTATAAAGAAGAAATAAAACATCACCGCAAAGAAAGTTGGAGTGATGAGCAGCACCAGAAGAACCACCACCACCACTGGCACCAGCTGACTAGCCAGTACTACTGCCAAACACAGGTCACAATTTGCCTCCACCGCCTCTGACAAGTGTTAGTGGAAAATACAGTGTGGCATATCACTTGTCTCAGTCACAGCAAGATGATGTTACCTCTGACAGTGACATCGTCAGTATGCGTCACTGTTCTGGAAAACAGTCTGCTTGATCACAAATGAATAAAAGAGCTAACTTTTGGATTTTTTTTTAATTAAAAAAACATTAAAGATCTCATAGTGTGTTTTGTTATTAGGCTAGTGTCACACTATCATTTTTTGTTATCCGGGCTGCATCCAGCTGAAACCGTATGCACCTGTATCTGTTTTCTCTCTCATTGAGTTTCAATGGGGACACGGGAACTTGTGGGTGCATCCAGGTGTATACGGTTCCAGCCAGATCTGGATGTCACCAGTTTTTAGCTGATACCAAAAACATAAAACGTTGCAAATATGTTACTTGTTTAAACCCGGAAGGACCTGGGTCAATCGCTATCCGGTTGACATTAACATGGTGCTCAATGGAACCTAGATCTGGTGTAATGTGGATCCCGCTGGATCTGGACGCCCGATCTGGCTTTTGTTACATTACATGCCCCTGAGCCAGCTTCATATTTCAAATCAGATCCGGCTATATGTGATCCCAGCTGACATTGCCAAAGAGGAGAAGTTCATTCAGCTCCATAATTACTGGGTGGATCGTAGTTATTTTCTTACAAATTTGATCTGTGTTTACATAATATCAGCGTTTGCACATAAATAATTGGAATCTCAATGATATAATTTTAGGATATAAGAAAAGTCTACCAACCCTAAAATAAGAAGCCACGGTCTGTCTTTTCATATTTGTCGTTTCCTCCGGATGTCTCATCATTTCCATTGTGTCAACCTAATTGGAAAATGAGAAAATGTCTTATGAGGCCGTGATGATACACAAAGGGAAAAGCCGTCAACGTCTCCAGCCGCAGGAATTCAAATACAATAGAGGAGTAGACGTCATTGCAGTTAGGGCATAATGACCCCCAAAACTGAAAAGACCATAGGGCGAATAAATCAATACATATATATATATCGTTAGCAACACTTTTCTGGTACCAATATGTTGTTTGAGCCAAAGGATGTATTTAAAGGGTATCTGACACCAGGTTTTTGCTAGCCCCTCTGAAAGCAGCATGATGTAAAGACCCCGACCCCTATTTCAGTGATGTGTCACTTACTTTACTGGTTTACTGCAGTTTTGATAAAATCCCTGTTTTATCTTCTGTAGATCTACCAGTTCTTTGAACGCAATGCCCTGTATAACTCCGCCCCCACCACGGATTGGCAGCTTTCTGTGTACACTGTACTATAGGCAGAAAGTGTCCAATCCGTGGTAGGGAAGGAGTTAGACTACATGGCAGCAGGTTTACTAGTCCTTTGGTATAATCTCCTGTTTTATCAAAGCCCCATCAAATAGCCTAGTAAATGACATATTGCTGGAATCAGGGTCTCTGCCTATATGTTGTAAAAACCCAGTGACAGATTCCATTTAAAGGAGCTGCCTACTACATTTATATTGATTAACTATGGGTCATCAGTATCAGAATAGTAGAAGTCTGACACTGCGCCGAGCATTTCTAAGGCCCTGTGCCCACGGTGCGTTATTTGATACTTTTTTTGACCCAGATTTTGAGAATCTGCATGTCTATCCTGAAGTTAGCAAAGTCTATGAGAGCTCATTTGTGACCAAATTGATTTTCTTTCCTTGCAGATTTGGTACAGAAGAAAGAAATCTGTATTTCACCAAATTATCGTCTAGAGGTTTATCCAGGGTAATTTATAGAATAATAAGGGATAACCTTTTTGTCCTCATTAACTGTTTTTATTTTAAGGGTTTTTATAAAAACATGGTGTAAAATAAGTGAATTTGTGCAAATGTGCAGACTTCCCACCCACCTAGACAACAAACACACAACACAGCCCACTAATGGTGCTAGAGCGGAGGGTTTGGTGGGGTTCGGTTGACGGTCTGTGAAGTCAAACCCAAGATAGATTGATGCTAAAGGGAGGGACCACCGGATACACTGTGCATCATTGGTGGCCAACAACCGATAACAACAATTGGTAGACGGTCGTGTGTATTGTAGTCGTCACCCTGTTACAGGTCCAAAGCCCAACCCTCAGTTCCAGGTCCACATCAGTGGTGATCGGTCAAGTCAAGGTCTACAGATTAGTGATATAACCTGCTTAGCAAACAAAATATAGCCCGACGCGTTTAGCCTCTCACAATAGTTTGAGAGGCTCATCAGGGGCGTTATACAATATGCTTCTACAGTAGTATAAGGATCAAATCTATTCATATTTGATCCTAGGTTATGAGTCCATTGAAACAGATTCCAGGATGGTTCCAGATGCTAGGAGAACATATGAGGCAGTCCTTAGTGGTTCAAATGGTATCCTCTTCACAATACCACGTTATAAGGTTGTGGTCTACACCTGGTATGGTGTGCCTTGTCACAGTCTTGTCCAGTTACAGTCTGTGTGTCATCCAAAAGGCTTTGCTGGTTAGGCCCTTATATATCCATCGTATGGTAGGTATAGTGTAGTTTCTTTAGAGGTCTGCCACATTAGTGTTCCCCTTATTCAGTATATGGATAATAGAGGTTACTTCGTGCTGATATAGTAAGGTCACTCTTGTCAGCTTTATACCATTACTGACCCTGATATCTAGTCAGCCTTCTTATATAGAATCTATCTTGGGTTTGACTTCACAGACCGTCAACCGAACCCCACCAAACCCTCCGCTCTAGCACCATTAGTGGGCTGTGTTGTGTGTTTGTTGTCTAGGTGGGTGGGAAGTCTGCACATTTGCACAAATTCACTTATTTTACACCATGTTTTTATAAAAACCCTTAAAATAAAAACATTTAATGAGGACAAAAAGGTTATCCCATATTATTCTAAGAAAGAAATCTGCATCAAATATACAAGGGAAAAGATCAACATGGTCACAGCACGCCTGAGCTCTCATAGACTCTGCTGATTTCAGGACAGACATGCAGATTGTCAAAATCTGAGTTAAAAAAAGCATTCACAGCGCAGTGTGGGCACAGGATCTTAGCTGTCCTCAGCTCCTGTGATAACTACACCATCATCATCAGGGGTAGGGGTGTGAACACGATCAGGATTTGCAGCGTTTTGGACGCAGTGTATTGCTGTTGTGTTCAAATCGCAGCGTTGTACTCTACAAGCATAATGGATGGGATTTCTAATCTTTTCAGCTGCGGTGCAGGTTGTCACGCTTCCGCGTCATCGCAGCATGTTCATCTCATGCTGCAAAGTTGGAGGCGATCTCAGTTGGTGAATGCAGAGAGAGGCCGCCCCCTGCACTGAACGCAGATATTTGGGCACAGGGCAGCTGCGTTCTCCCTGCTTTCACCTCTGGCTTACCACAAGTCTGGAAACACTGCATCCAACACATAATGCCTCTGGATCGTGTGAATTTGGCACCCCTACGGTTCGGTTACCACAGGAACAGCTGGAGCAGGGAGGGATTTCCACATCAGGTAAACTCGCATGCAACACCTTCCACCCCAGACCTGAAGGGGGAGCTCTACTTGCCGACTTCAAGCAAAGTTCCCTATAAATTCAGGTTTGGAGGCGGAGTTAGGCAGTGCAGTTCCAGAGAGAGGACTGTGAAGACACCTGGTGAATGAAGCCGCGCTAAGCCTGTACCAGAGGGAAGCCTAGCCAGTATGAGGGACCCAAGAGTGAGGGTCGGAGGCAAGGCGAGCCGGAGAGGTGGCAGAGGAACCATATGGTTTACCACAGAGAAGCAGCAGAAGCTACCCAGACACCGGAGCCTGAGTCTGCACGGGTCCAGTTAGCCCAGCAGAAAAGACCGGAGGA